>JALDNG010000022.1:8025000-8667500 GCA_024349245.1 Neodontobutis hainanensis | reverse complement strand
GTCTCTCTGAGCAAAGGTCACTAGGACCTGAGTCAATTAAAAGTACTTCCTCTGAAATCCAACCAACCAGCGTGGAATTGGACATCCAAGTCAAAGACTCAATCAGTGTGGGAAAAGAAAAACATAGTCCTAACCAATATATCTCTGAAAATAAACAACTATTTGTACAAATGAAGAAACAGTGGAGTACAAAGGCTACCAATGCTCCATCTATAATTCAACCTACTGAAAAAACACAACAAATGTATCAACCTTTTAATGAAGTAAACGAAGACTACCGAAGTAATGACAAGCCTCTAACAGAAAATGTTCAATTAAGCCTTAAACTTTCTTCAGAGTCTACAGAAGCAAATCCAGAAGTGACAAGTACATTTCACTTTATACCAAGGCCTACCACAGAAACACAAGTTGTCCCGTTCCATGTGTTAGGAGGAAAAAACAATGACAATCAGAAACAGCAAGGAGCACCTACAGCTTTAATTTCCACAGAACAAAGCAAAGAACATAATACGGGCAATGTAGTTGAGTTTAGTAAACTTTCAACAAGTGACATTTCAGAAACAAAGGTGTCACTACACCAGCTTCCTGCTGCAGGACAAGGGAGCAACACTGCAACAAAAGGAGAGCTGAATGAAGTAGTGGAACAGGACAGTGACTCATCTGAGCAGAATATTAAAGGGAACACTCAGTCACTTACAAATGTAGGCAGGCATCAAAGGTCAAGAACTGGGGTCAGAGGTCCACAGGTAAGCAAATGTATAAACAATGTTCATTTGAGATTTCATTTATACTTAATTGTGCTAATAAGAAATGTATTCTCTGCATCCTCTAGTTCTGCAGTAAGAATTTATTATGAGTCCATCGGTCATGGGCACGTAGTCCGAAATTAGCCAAGTGTCTAATTTTAACAGTTGCCAAAAACAGGACTATAAACAAGACATTTACTTAATCCATTGTTTGGCACTTAGAAAAAATATTTAGTTTTAAAAGGATGTGTCTAGAGTGGTAACAGGACCATTGAAAAGAAAGAGTGAGTGTGACACAGTCGCCCCCTATTGGTGTAACTGTAATATAATTTTCCTAAAATGTTATTATAATTTATCTAAGATGTCTAACATGACATGTAGGCTTTGCATAATTCCCATTTAGGCTATAACCTAAATTTCCCTTACTTTTTTGTTCTTCTAGGGTCCACCTGGGTTACCCGGACTTCCCGGCCCAAAAGGAGACAAAGTATGTTGCTTTTTTTTTTGTTTAAAGGAAATCAGTTTGTGATATGTTATTGCAAGAAGCGGAAGTCCACCCCTGATTTTGTGTTTGAGGAGCTAGTACTTTACGGAGTATTACGATTTATAATATTACAATGCATTTTTTTTATAGTTTCTTTAAAAAGTAATGGGAATACAAACCTTGTCCTTGTAATCAGAGTACTGTATAAGTTTTAGGGACTTTAAACTTTAAACGGGAAAATATCTGCACATATCTTAGTTGTTATTAAACTGTCTATTACATTTTATGAGACATATGTTCCTATCAGGGTTATGAAGGCATCACGGGCAGAACAGGCCGGACCGGATACAGAGGTCCCTTTGGTCCGACTGGGATGCCTACCATTGTTGTGTTCAAAACCTCTGAAGAAGAATGGGAAGCTTTCAAGGTGAACTCATGGCCCTGAGCATATAAAATAAGCTCTGTATTATTCTAAACATTTTCAGAGGGTGTACACATACTGTAACCTGAACATAAATGGCATTGGATTAAAATGTTTATCATCATAAATATTATAAAAATCTTCAATACATTCATTTGCAGATTAAAAACCAAACTAACATGGATGTCATTTACTTGCAGAAAACGGAATTCTACAAAAAACTGGTTTCTTTGTGGCCGGTAGGTGTTTGAGAGAAATGAGAAACTATATATAGTTGTATAGATTTTTAATACTAATAATGTCATTGTATCTTACACAGAAAGTCAAAGGGCCTCCTGGATCACTGGGACCTCCTGGGGATGATGGACCAATTGTAAGTTAAACCCGTTACAATAGTATTACTGAGCAAATACATTTCTCTCAAAGATCCTTGAGACTTTTGTTCGTGCGTGTGTTTTTTTTCACACACATTCTAGGGGCCACCTGGAAAAACTGGCAAGCCAGGTCGAAAAGGTGTACAGGGAAACCTTGTAAGTATATTTACAATTAAACTAAACAAAAGTCACCAAAGCCAGATCAAACAAGAAATTGAATTAACCAAAAATATTTTTTTTGTACCCCAGGGTATAAGAGGACCACCAGGTTTGCCTGGTCCACAGGGGCGTCCTGGGGGAGATGGGACTCCAGGAAAGAATGGTGACCCAGGCCCTTCAGGCTTACTTGGCAAAAAAGTTAGTCTAATCCTGTCTTAATTATTTTTAGCTGACACACAAGTAAGCTTAATACATCTACTGTGTGGTGTTGTGTCTACAGGGACCCAAAGGTTTCAGCGGGGAGACAGGCCCCAAAGGGGACCTCGGTGAGTTGGTAAGAGTAGCCTGGGTTTTTATTGTAATAATAGAGAAAAGAAAGGCTTGCAGTTTTTCATTAGTTTGTGTCTGTTTTGTGTCTGTTGAATGTAACTTAAGATATTTTCCTGTCTATGTTCAAGGGTTATCAAGGTGAAGTCGGACCTCAAGGAGATAGAGGAATAAAAGGTGAAAAGGTCAGATTCAGCTTTGTTAATTGGATTTATTATGAGTAGTAATTCTTTAAGTAAGCCTTTTTTGTGTTAACAGGGAAATAAAGGAGAAATGGGTCTTGCTGGCTTCCCAGGTTATATTGTAAGTACGAATGCCATATACTGTATATACTGCATGTATATATGTGTAAAAAATGGTTGCTTCAATGATATGCTGTATCTTAACTTGACGTCTGTTGATAGGGCTTTCCTGGAGCCAGGGGTCCTCCTGGTTTCCATGGATCATCTGGGCCTGTGGTTAGTGTCATGGAGTTAAGAGATTGGCTAAATATGTATTCTATTGACACACGATCGATCAATCATAAATACTGCTGATGTTTTTAGGGGGATATTGGCTTTCTGGGTGATGCTGGATCACCGGGCCCACCTGTGAGACAAACTTTTACACATTTTTAGCTGAAAACATGTCTCACTTTATCAATTAACACATGTTGTTTTAGGGAAAAATAGGTCCCATTGGACGCGAAGGTGTCAAAGGTGTAAAAGGGGCTAGAGTAAGTACACAATCAATAAATCAGTTATGTGATGATGATTATAAAAACTGTACAAGCTTATTTTAACTGTTGATGCTGTCAGGGTCAGCAGGGGGCAATGGGACTTGGAGGAACTCCTGGAACAAAGGTGACAATACGTTTACAAATCACTTTTACACACTGAGTAATACAAGCCTTATTACAATGCAGTTTATGGTAATTAATTTTAAATCTGTATTATATCAGGGGGACAGGGGGTCTGATGGAGTCATTGGCCTTTCTGGAGCCCATGGTCAACAGGTACATATTAAAAATTAAACATTATACAATAATGCTATATAAAATTGGTATTTTCAACAAATATACTGAACGCAAAAATGAACAATAAATGCAACAAGTAATATTAATTTTAATTCAATAATCCAAATTATATTATTTGTGAGTTGTTGTTGTGGGTGTATTGTGTTTCTTTTGTTTAGTTTGTTTGTATGGCCTGGTCATATAGGTTTTGTTTAAAATGGAGGAGTTGTGTTCTGTCTTTTTTTACTTTTTTTTGACTGAATTAATAAAAAAATAACAATAAAGTTTTAATAAAATAAATTGGTACTAATTATTTGTTAAGTAATTAAATATCAAATCATTATTAATTATTTATATACAAACCCTTGAAAATTGAAAAATATTTTTTTTCCATAATTAACAGGGAAAACATGGGCCTGATGGGCCAACTGGCACCAAGGGAGAGCCAGTGAGTATACATAAATGAAATAAACATAAAGAGAACAATACTGGATGAAATCACATATATTCTGTGTGCTTCAGGGTGCTCCAGGAGACGAGGGGGACATTGGGGAACCTGGACCTCCAGGCCCTATCGTAAGGCAAAGTTAGGGAAATAAGTAAATACCAGTGTTGATGTGTTTCAAATAAAACCAAAACTCCCACCGTATGAGTAAATCACATACAAGCAAAGCCATAGCTCATGATTTATGTGCTTGTGGATTGCTGAGACCTAAATGTCTGACATGTTAGAATTTCATCCTACCATCTGATTGCCGGTCTGGAGTGTGCCGGAAGGAGATAATCTCCTTGTATAACCCTCCATACACACCACAACAAGGATGTACAACAAACCAGATTAAAAAATTGTCGTAAGACCAGAAATTGAGTCAAATATGGGCCAAAAATGACAGTGTATGGCCGGTTAAAGGGAGAAGTTAGTGGCTAGCTCTCTGTGGTTATGCTGGAATTTGAGGACTTTTTTTCTGTCTCGTTTTAGGGAGCTAAAGGAAATCCTGGAAAACCTGGACCCTCAGGTGATCCTGTAAGATTATTTAAAAAAAAAAAAATTTGATGTACATATAACATCCATGACATGCTTGAAAATGTTTGGTTTCTGTGACTTCACTACAGACTAGGGAGGCACTTACATAGGCATCAGAACTGTACCAAAGCACGTTTCACACATAAAGCGTGACTCGTGACAAAATTTATGGATTCTGTGTGTCTCCTATTTAGGGGCCCAAAGCCAAGAGCGGAGAAAAGGGCAATCCAGGCTCAAAAGGAGACTTAGTAAGTCTCCCCGCTGCCTGTATCTCATTAGTGCTGTGGATGACTTGATTGAACAGATCAGCAAATATGTCAGCTTCTTGTGTGGTTTGAATGCAGGGACCTCAGGGGCCTCCAGGGAAGGTTGGATTAAAGGGACCTCGAGGACCATCAGGACTACAGGGCCTTCAGGGGCCATTAGGGCAAACAGGTCTTCCTGGACCTATTGTGAGTGTAAAATGAACCCCATTGTTTGTAATAAGAATCCATATTATATTATTATAGTCATCTTTTATTTTGGTTAGGGGCTTGATGGTGGTATAGGAGAGCAAGGGGAACAGGGGAAAGATGGACCAAAGGTAAGTTATTATTAGATGGTCTCCATTTAGAGTAAATCAGATTTTTTTAAAGATCTATATATAACTTTAATCATGTATGCGGTTTTAGGGAGATCAAGGGCTGACTGGTTTTCAAGGAGTTTCTGGGACTCGAGGTGACAAGGTAACATGACAAGTTATGAACAACAACCGAAAAACACAAGGAAATAATATTGAATATATTATCCATTTTTGATTATTGTTTCATCATCTGGCAAAACTGAGTGAAAACCTATTAGTACTTGACACTGACATATCGGGAGGCCACAATATGTCCATACTCAAACAGATGGAACCTAACCTACAGAGAAATTTATTGTTTTCTGTTTCTGTCAAGGGTCGAGAGAGTCGAGCAGGATTTTCTGGATTGCCTGGTCCAATTGTGAGTATAAATCTGATTAATGAATTGAGTTTGAATGACAAAGTAAAATAGTGATGATGCTCTGATAACTTCCTTGCAGGGAGAGATGGGAAGATTTGGAGATAGAGGACCTGAAGGAGAACCTGGTATTAAGGTTCCTGTGCCTACAGTTGTTATCCAGATAAGGCCGAACGATAAAACAGGAAACAACACACAAATGCCATATCTTGTTATGTCAGGTTCACCGGCCAGTGCTAAATGTTATGTTTATTTGAGTACATTTTTTTACAGAACAACTACAACATATTTAAAGAGTTTCTCGTTGTTTAAAAATATATGTTTGCTTCTGCTGTGTAGGGACAGCCTGGCATTACAGGAGAGACTGGATCCAAGGGTCAAAAGGTTGACTGTCCTTCATATGTTTTGTGCATTTTATTAAGACTTTATTTTAAACAGTTACAGTTAATAATAACATGTCTGCAAACATAAGCAAAGGGTTAAACTTTTCTAAATGTTAAATGTCAGTTATTACTGAAATCAATTTCCAGTTGAAATGGTGTTTGTCTATGTGTCAGGGATTAGAAGGTCAGCCAGGAAACAAGGGACTGGCGGGAGCTTTCGGATCCCAGGTAGGATTAATATATTTATACAGCTTTCAGAAAGGTTTCTGAGATGATTTTTGTGTTGTGAGAATATTGATTTGTATTTTGGTTATCTCAGATTTTTATTTATTTTATAATTTTGTTTCATATAGGGGCCACCTGGTCCAACGGGTATAACTGGGGATTGTGGACTTCCAGGTCTAAAAGTAGGTTTACTTAAATCAAAACTTTTGTAGTCTGTTGTGCTTTAGTGATATTTGTCTGTTCTTTAAATGTCACACAGGGATTGCCTGGGACAATTGGGGCACTTGGCCTTCAAGGACCTGTAGGAAACAGTGTGAGTGCAAATTTGTAAATGTGTGGTTTTATTTTAACTGGAAGCACAGCAACTTAAAGCCACCCTGTGTAACTGCCCAGAAATATTTTATCTCAAAATTCTTTTGATTGAACGGTCCTGCCATCTGGCTAGCGGCATATGGTGTGTGCGCTACCATACTCCGCATATACAGTGATAAAGAAAAGAAGACTATTACACTAGACCCTATCAGAGTCGTATTTGTACAAAACATGCTAAAATGACCTACTGTTGCAGAAGACATCTTTCTTCCAAACCTGCCACTTGGATAGTCTTTACTTGTAAATAAAAATAGTAGCACTGTCGGTGCAGTTGCACAGAGAGGGATCTACGCCCTCTGCTGGCTAAATGTTACCTAGGATGACTTTAATAAATGGATGGATGGATGGATGTATTGTCAAATGCACCTTTACTTTTTCAGGGTAAGACTGGTAGTGAAGGAAAGAAGGGGGACCCAGGACAGCCAGGAGACAAAGTAAGTTACTAGATTTTTAAATTCATGTAGATATTTGGACTACAAGAAGCTAAAGAGAAGTGATTTTGTTTCAGGGGGCTAAAGGCAAAGAAGGCCGCAAAGGATCCCCGGGAACTGACGGACTAAAGGTTTAACCTATTTAAAAACATATTTTTATACAGCCTCATCATCTTGTTAATGCAGTTTCTCTGCTATTTTAAAATAGCAGACTTTGTTAGATTTTTCACTGAACTGAATTCATATTTGTATCAAGGGCCACACAGGTGAAATTGGTCCAAAAGGAAAACAAGGTCAACCTGTGAGTAAACTTTGTTTTTCATATGTTATATCTGTCCTACTACAAATACTGCTCACTACTGTTGAATGCTGTATATTTTAGGGTAAGATGGGTGTGCCCGGCCCTCAGGGACACACCGGACCTCCAGTAAGATTAATTGAAATGTTTATTTTTGTGTGATCTCATTGCTAGTCACCAAAAGTTTGTGCTATAATAAATCATTTTCCCTTTTTAATCTTTTAATTAATTTTATTGTATTAACTTTAAACTGTAGGGGCTCCCCGGGAATATTGGTGCATGGGGAGGGGTTGGGCCTTGTGGTACTGCAGGTGATCAGGGCCCACAAGGTCAAACAGGTTCCATTGGGATAATAGGCTATCCAGTAAGGATTTATATTTGTTAGAACAAATGACCATAAAATGACAAACGTGCATAAACTAATAAACCAACTGAATCTGTGCACGTGAAGGGAAAAGACGGTCCACAAGGGTCAACTGGACCTGCAGGAGGTAAAGGAGATAAGGTAAACTATACTTGGCATGATGCCAATGTGTATATATATATATATATATATATATATATATATATATATATATATATATATATATATATATATATATATATATATATATATATATATATATATATACATATATATATATATACATATATACATATATATATATATATATATATATATACATATATACATATATATATATATATATGCCAATGTGTATATATATATATGTATATATATATATATATATATATATATATATATATATATATATATATATATATATATATACACACACATATATATACACACATGTATATATATATATATATATATATGATTACATTTTTGTGAAGGACCAATGCATGTAATCAATTGTATATTGTCTCTTCGTCTCCATGTGTCCACTTTTAGGGGTCTATTGGAGCTGTGGGGCAGAAGGGAGTTCCTGGTCTCGATGGTGAGGAGGTAGATTGATTAGATTGTCTTAATTACTTTATTTTTTCAGAATAATTTAATAATGCAATATTGTTGTGTCTACACACAATTAAACTAAAAGGCTCTGTTATGTTTAAGGGTCCACCTGGATTAATAGGACAGGAGGGACCAGCTGGAGAAAAAGGAGTGTCTGTAAGTACATGAGGCAGAAGTGAGAACATTTTAAAGTGGTTGAGCATTAGTCTTGAATCTCTTTACAGCTGCATTGTTATATTGATCGTGAACTTTAGGGTGATAAGGGAAACATTGGACCCCAAGGTCAAAAGGGGCAAAAAGGACCTGAAGGTGAAAGAGGCAGTCAGGGGCCTCCGGGCATAAGCGGGGCACCAGGAATGCAGGTGGGCTCCACTATTTTCTATTAATTAATTATAAATGTTCTGCAGTTTTGTGAAAATTAATTTAGATACTGTTGTCTTAATTTGAAGGGATACATGGGGTTGTCAGGTGACAGAGGAAAAGAAGGAGTGCCTGGGCTCAAGGTGAGATGTTCTGTATGTGTCTACTAATATAACGCCATTTTAGCAATAGCAGTGTTTATAATCTAAATGATGGTGATGATTTTGCAGGGTCACAGAGGTGTGAGAGGTCCAAGAGGCGTGTTTGGTCTTTTTGGAACAGGGGGCAATACAGGACCACCTGGGGTTAAAGGACTAAAGGGTCTCAGTGGCCACACAGTGAGTGACTGGAATAAAGACTTATATTCTGACTGATATGATGCACATAGTTTCACAAAAAATGCATTTTTGCAAATAACAACAATTACTTTATTCTCATCATAGGGCCCCCCAGGCAAGATAGGCACTGTTGGACAAAATGGACCTTCACTTCAAGTATGTGTTCTATTATTTAGTATAGTATTCAGTACAGACTACATTTGCAGGACTAATAAGACATTTGAAAGTATAAGCGATATTTTTACTATTTCAGGGGCTGCCAGGACACAGAGGCGCTGATGGTATTAAGGGACTTCCTGGACTCAAGGTGTAAAGTAGTATTCATTATTCTGCTGCATTGAAACACTGTGTGCTCTATCCATTGGCCATCTATTTAAATTGACTGTGCTTAATATTCTCTCTTGTTTTATTCTGCCATTCAGGGAAGTCATGGCCAAAAGGGCAAACTGGGACATTTTGGCAGGAAAGGCGACATGGTGGGAAAAATTGAAGTGCTGCAGGCATCCTAACCCTTGATAAGCATCTTTAATGAAATTCAGAAGAAGTAACCACACTGTGTCTGTATGACTTTGGATTTTTCTAGGGCACTGGAGGACACAAGGGTGTGAGAGGAGAGTCTGGGACACAAGGCACTGTGGTAATAGAACAAATATGAACTCTCAAAAATATTTGTTGTTGCTCAATGGTCAAAGGAGTATTTACTGTCTTAGGTTGTCCATGGATAGAAAAAATAGACATTTAATTGATATCAGTGGATCAATATTGTGTAAAAGATGATAGTACTAGTTGTAGTTGTAACTGTATTTCTAGGGGGAAGTTGGGAAGATGGGTTTCATAGGCCCTCCAGGTAGCAAAGGTCAAACTGGACCTGCCGGCCCTCCTGGACTTACAGGAACAAGAGGATCTCAGGGACCAAAGGTAATGCAAGCTAATAGGAAATAAATGTTATTACTGTAAGTACATAAGTCATCCGTACATTGACTATTCAATGCACTACCTTGTGATAATGGTATTGTCACAAAAAGGGCAATAAAGGTCAGCCTGGAAGAAACGGAAACAAAGGCAGCCAGGGGAAAACTGTAAGTTCAACAGTTCAAACAATTAAAAAAAAATCAGATATCATGTGGTGTCCCAGAAAATGCAATACACTTATATTTCTGTATATAAAGTACAGTACAGAAAATATCTATTTGTGCCTTAAACGTTCTTAAGGGATCTGAAGGGCCACGAGGTAGACATGGGAATGCTGGACACCGTGGAAAGCCTGCAAGTATCTTTATTTACTGAACATAAACAACTTTCTCCCATATGTCATTTGGTTAGTATGATAACCTAACTATTGTCTATGCTCTAAGGGTCCTGCTGGTTTGGATGGCTTACTGGGGGTGGTGGGGACTGAAGGTGATCCTGTAAGGAAAAAAAACAAGTCGGGTTAATTGTTTTTTTAAAACAATCCTGTAATCCCTGCATCCCTTCTCTGTTACACACAGGGTGACATCGGTTACAGAGGTCCCCGTGGGACACCTGGAAGTCCCGGTGTCATGGTGAGCTCAATATTTACTATAGTGTAACTGGAAAAAGGTACAAAGTTTGTTTAGAATGGCTATGTACTTTATAATTTAGAGCAAACCTGGGCAACCTGGAATTACTGGGAACAATGGAGTTCAAGGGTTTAAGGTACAAAAAAACATATTCCTAATTGAAAGCGGTATAAAAAATACTCATTTCACTCATGCAGTTACTTCCCCTTCTCAGGGTGAAGTTGGGCAAAAAGGAGAACAGGGATTTCCTGGACCCATGGGCCCAAGAGTAAGTTTACATGATTTGTGAACGTGTCTGGACTGGAATATTTTGCATTTGTTTGTGTAAACCTCTGGCCCATTGATTGCATTAAGGGGATTCCTGGATTAAGAGGTGAAAAAGACAAACCTGGAGCTACAGGTACAAAGGTAAGAAAAAGTAGTTTATGCTTTATATGACTACTCTATTATTATAGCTTGAACATGTATTTTCTACTTTTGGGTTGTCGTTTGTTTACTGTATTTATCTACAGGGTCTGCCAGGTGACCCTGGGTTACCAGGGCCTATTGGTCCTTACGGACTTAAAGTGAGTTTTTTTCTCACTTAAATGCTGTAGCAACTATACAGCATAATGACTTCAATCTACTTCATCACATCTTAGGGGAATCCTGGTTCAGGCGGGTTGAAAGGTCAAAAAGGTCATAAAGGAAAAAAGGTAACTTCTGTTTTCATTTTTGTCTAGTGCATGCTTCAGGAAGACAGTAAGAATCCAGTCTTTATACTTCTAATGTTCACACAGGGTGACACAGGGCCTCACGGTCCACCTGGGCGACCTGGACTCCTAGGGCTCTCTGTAAGTTTTAGTAACATTTCATTTTCTATTATATTAATCTGATGTACCACACAAAGAATGATTTATATTTTGCCTTCTTTTCTTTATTTAATAAAGGGACAACTTGGAACAAAGGTACAAAACTGTTACCTTGTCTCAAGCTGGTCAAATGGTAAAACGTTTGTAAAACATGATGCAATGGATATTGATTTGCTGTGTATCACATTCCACAAAGTCATTATTGAGAACACATACTATCACATATTAATTATGCACATTTTACAGGGAATCAATGGTGTGGAGGGAAGCAAAGGACCAAAGGGCCAAAAAGGCAAACGTGGGCCTCCTGTAAGACATTGCATATTTGCAAATGTTTAACTGATGATAGTTTATTCAAATGACTGAAAGCCTCTATCCTACAGGGAAAACCCGGTGCTCCTGGCACACATAAGTCCAAACAAAGACGTCTAAAAGCCACTAAACCAAAACCAGGGAAGGGAATTGCCCCAAGCCCTAGAGCAAGATCTAGCATGAATACTGTATCACAAGTTCAACAAAAAGTTGGTACAAGCAGTATTATTTTTTATTTTTTTTGTGTGGTTTGGAGCTTATTTTGACTTTTAAATGGTTACATCAATTGGTTGTCTATTTACTAAATCGTTAAAGTTACGTAGGCGACTGACCAGGAGGTGGTCACAAAAAGATGATGCTGATGAATCCTTTAGCTGGCCACAGGGCACCAAAGATAACCCAGCTACAACGTGCCGTGAGTTAGGACTCATACAGCCACATCTGAATGATGGTGAGGGTGACATGATATATAATCTGTCTTTTAGCATTAGGTACATTAAGTGTAAATAAGACATTTTATCTCATCAGGTTACTATTACATGGACCCAAACCAAGGTTGTCCCTATGATGCTGTGAAGGTATTCTGCAACTTCACGGCAGGAGGAGCAACATGCATTGAGCCTTTACTGTCACAGGTAAAGTCAAGCCCTGTTTATTTTTTATTTATTGTATTAATTTTGACAGGCGCAAACTCAACAAAAATACATTGGTTTACTGCTTATAGAAAAAATTACAATGGAAACCAGAGATGAAGACCCCCAAAAATATGGTCAGCTGGTTAAGCCAGCAACATAGTGGAAACAGGGTTAGACTGCAGCAATAAAAACGTCTGAAGTTACTGTATGTTGTTACTTTGATGTTGGAAATTAATTATAACTCTTTTAATAGTTTGACTATGCAGGAATGGATGTTGTACAGCTGAGGTTCCTGCAGTTACACAGCCACACGTCTTTTCAGCGCATGACTGTCAGCTGTACAGCAAATCAGTCTGTTTTTGATGGCACAACTAATTCAGGAAACAGGATTTTCCACATCCTAGGAAACACTAACAAAGAAATTAGTTCACACATTATCACTGAGCACAAGAATGGCTGTGAGGTAAGACTTGAGTTTCACATCGCATTTTGTTTGTTCGTTTGCTAACCATCAAATAAACTGTTTTCAAAACCTTTTTTTTTAGATTGAGGTGTTTATAATGGCTGTAGGGAACACAGAGCTCCATCGCGGTGATATGCAGTTACTTCCTGTCAGAGATTTGGGTATTGAGAGGAGTGCCACTTCTTTTTTTGTTAAGAGCTTTACTGTTGTCCTGGATCCTCTCTGCTTCTTGTGACCCATGTGAACTTAATGTATATCGCATTAGGTTATCATAATGATTATTTAGGTCAATACTTGATTAAATTTAAATGTAATTATGTAAATATTTATGAAAAATCTAATATTTACATTTACATTTAGTCATTTAGCAGACACTTTTATCCAAAGTGACTTACAAGTGAGGAAAACAATGGAAGCAATTTCAACAACACAAGGTAACAAAAAGCATAAGTGCACAAAAAACTAGTCAGTTAAAAACCTAACACAGTAATCAAAGCTAAGGATAAGGATTTTTTATTTTTTATTTTTTTTAAAGAAAGAAATCGATAGAAAGGACATAAATATAAAATTTGTTTTCTGCCTGCTGCTGTGCTTTTGTGTATTTATTAAACAGTTTGCTTTGAAATTGATTAGCATTTCTTCATACAAAAACAAATTCTTACATGCTTTGTTTTGCCCAAGACAATCATGGTCTGTTTCTTACTGTTGATAGATGTTATACTGGGTGAAATAAATATTTCAATAAAAAAAGACTGTCTTTTTAATTGCTTCATTTATCTTAACACTCAAAGTCAAGCCACATTATTTAGAATAAGCGCTTGACATCTTCCATGTTACTTTTTCAGATGCCAGAGTAATAAGCTGCAGAAAATCTAATTAAACACAAATAGCCAAGTCACCACTTACCAGCTATTTCCCATTGCATATTAAATAACTCTTTATTGGAGCCCCTTTCTTTGCTCGCAACGGCTATGTAGTAGCATTACATATTTTTATGTTTAAGGCGCTGTTAACCGTCCTTATTACGCTTAACTCATACAACCAGAATATAAATACACGCCAAAATTAAATAAACCGTGTCTTAAATGTTGAAGAGTGGGAGTCATTAAAAAAAAGAAAACAGCGCGGGCTCCCGTGACGTCAACAGGAGGAGAGACATTAGGCCAATCAGTGTCAGGCGCGTGCTCACCTCAGTTTTATACAATGGGGAAGGTGTGCAGCATTCAGATTGATGTTGTGGCGAAGAGGCTTGGACGTAGTCTGTAAAACTGGACAGCCACACGCTTTAGACCAGACGACAGCTTCACGGAAGTAAGTGTAACATGTAATGTGTTATGGCCATCGTAATTTTATCGGCCTGTCTGTTTTGCAGCTAATGTTAGGCATCAACAAGTTGTCTGTATTTCGAGCTTTTAACCGGTGCTAGTAGTTAACATGAACAAGTCGAAGCTCAAAGTGATAAATGCTCTTATAATCATTTGTTGAACACTAGATGTCAAAGTATGGGTATAAGCTAGCAGTGAACTGACAACTAGACTACATCCTGTTACTAATGTACTGCGCGCCAGTGTCATATGAGCCTGATTTGTCAACTGTGTTTGCATTGTTTGTCACTGAGCTTCCTTATCATTATTCTCTTTCGAGATCCCTGTCTGATAGGATGGCTTGTTTTCCTTGTTGTGGTCACATATTGTCATTATGCCTGTTCGCAGCAGAGTATTTCTTACACTTGCCTCTTACTTTAGGATGGACAGTGGGGATGAAAGTGTTCTACGAGCCCGCTGTCGAGCCATCCCTAAGATGCCTGTTTCCCCTGACCTCAATACCTCTTTGGAGGGTGAGGGGTCTCAAACAGAACACCAAGAAAAAGGAGACCACCACATCAAAAATAATGGTGAGAGTCTTCAACAGTAGAGAGGATCATATGCTATGAATGATGAGTCTTCAATAATTTCCCCTGCAGGCCCTGAGATATTTAAACAAAACTGCAAGTTGTTTTTTTTGCCCTTCTTCCTGTTAAATGTTGACACTATAATACTACTACACTCTAGTACCGTTTGTGTAATGGTAACTTCAAAGTTTTGTAACACTCTAAACAACTACCAGTGTTCCTCATTGAACTCGAACTCTTTAAATGAAGGCAGCCACCTTCACAATAAGCCTTCCCCACCTTGACTATTATATTATAAAGAACGACATAAAACCTATGTTATATCAGTTTTTGTAATGAATTTACATTTTTGATCTTAAATAGTATTGCATTTGTGTGGAAGCCAGGCTAGGTTTTAAGGCATTTGGGGCAAATATATATGAAGTATAAATGACATGAACCTTTAGGTAAAGAATTTGTAGCTCCAACCTTAAGTGACAAATGTCCTGTGGGAAACACTGAATGATATATATTTTATTCTCCTTATATTCCCAAACACCATTTACCCTCCCAGTGTGTCTCGGGCCATTTCAGCTCATGTAACTTAGTAACCTGTGTTGGTGTCATTGTAAATATAGATGTGCCCAAAGAATTGTGCTCCATGCCAGAAAACAAGTAACTGACTTTTATTGTATACTTATTTTTCAGGAAAAATTGAAGTGGAACATTTAATAAGCAAAAAACTTCAACTAAAAAAAAAAGCAGAGGTAAAGAAACAATGTTTTTAAGATCTTTCTGTTTTAAATGATTGCTCTTAATGTTCATTAATGAATGGGCTGATTACAGTCACTGATCTTGATCTAAGTCTTAATTTCATAGTCTAGCATTCTATTTAAGAGGTTTGTAAGAACTGAGATGTTTTTACACGCCAGTTCACACTTCCTGTATTAGTGACATAACCAAAATGAAGAGCAAGGCATCTGCTAGTTTTATTTATTTTCTGCCTATGTGCTTATCTGAATGTTTGGAGACTGGTAAATGATTTGCAGCTCTTTTTGTGTTGCTCAGTTTTTGAAGTGTGACCTGATGCGTCAGTTTGACACCCATGTCATGGACTTCATGGACTGTCTGATTGAAGAATCTGCCAGTCTGGAGCCTGCACCAGTATCTGCTGTTTTCTCCCCCCCACTCTCGGATAAAGAGAGAAACAAACTTGGGTATAGTTTAACGTCTGGCAATACCATAGTTGGGTAAACAAACTCTACATGTATAAATTGATTCGACTTTTTCTCATTAGGCAGTTTCGGCCTCCCCATGGCCAGGATAAAGTGTTTGTGAGTCGCAGGTCCCTTTTAGAGTAAGTCATATATACAATTTAAATGCACTGTACTATAGTGTCTGTTCTATACTGCCTCAAAATTTGGTCTACACGTTTTCCCCCAGTGAGCTGTTTGAAGTGAACCACATCAGGACCATTTACCACATGTTTATTGCCCTCCTTATTCTTTTCATCTTAAGTACACTAGTGGTAGACTTCTTAGACGAAGCCAGGTAATGTTAAATGCTGCTATATATTATAGAAAAATATTCACCTTTCTTGAAATGGTTCCGACTTTTAAAATGTTGACTAATTGGTTCTGTGTATTACTTTTCTCTGCTCTGTTCTCGTCCTTTAGACTTGTGCTGGACTTTGACCTCCTTGTCTATGCCTTTGGACAGTTTCCTTTGGTGGTGTGCACATGGATTTGCATGTTCCTGTCTGTCCTGCTGGTCCCATATACTCTGTTCTTCTTTTGGTCACAGAGCCAGACTGGCTCTTACAGTTATCCCAGGGTCTGCAGTTTGTTTTTTGGCTGTATATTTCTGCTCTACCAGGCTCTGGGCCTGGGGTTCCTGCCTACATTTGTTGTTGTGATCAACAATTTGCCACCTGCTTCCCGCTTCATTATTATCTTGGAGCAGGTAGATGATCACTGCCTATATTCCTTTTAATTGCATTTAGTGCTTTTCTAATTGTACTAGATATAGTTTGAATCCATTGCCGTTTTATTACTTTGTCTATTTTTAGGTCCGGTTGATGATGAAAGCCCACTCCTTTGTTAGAGAGAATGTACCAAAAGTGTTGGCTTGGACTAGAGACAAGACCAGTATACCACTTTGTTTATACCCATTTGTGATTGTGATCTTTTGTAAGTTTTACAAAATTGACTAATCAGAACAGGTTTTTTATTTTTATTTTTTTATTTTATTTAGGCCCCAACCCAGAGGTCCCTCAGGTTTCTCATTATGTCTACTTCTTGTTTGCACCCACTCTCATCTATCGAGATAAGTATCCCAGGTAAACTTATCATCAGGATTTATGGTTATTGACCTCTGAAGACAAAACATCAGTTTACATTAAAAAGGAAACTGATTAATCAAACCATATTTCTCGCTTGTTTAAGGAACCCAGTGATAAGATGGGGCTATGTGGCCACAAAATTGCTTCAGGTACCATTTTTTTACATTAATGGTTATATGTACGTAGTATAATATTGAAGTTCTTTTTACAGATTTACCTCCCTTACTTTACAGGTGCTGGGCTGTTTGTTTTATGCCTATTATGTGTTTGTACGGCTGTGCATCCCTCAATTCCGCAGCATCAGCCTGCAGTTCTTTGACCTGCGAGCCATGGTCCTCTGTGTTTTCAACTCAATCCTTCCAGGTATGATCAATTAGAAGTCACCATTTAGTAACTGAAAGTAAAATTATTTTGTTTTTGTGTTTGTTTTTCTGTGCAGGGGTGTTGGTTCTTTTCTTGGGGTTCTTTGCCTTCCTTCACTGCTGGCTGAATGCATTTGCAGAAATGCTTCGCTTTGCTGACAGAATGTTTTACAAGGTGAATTCTACAAATCGGACCAATATACAATAAAATAAGTACATATGTTTAAAATGTGAGCTAATGCCTTTTGTCTTTGTCCTAGGACTGGTGGAATTCAACCTCTTTTGCCAATTACTATCGCACTTGGAATGTGGTAGTCCATGACTGGCTTTACTACTATGTGTACCGGGACTTCCTATGGGTTAGTGATTATTTTGTACCTTATTGTTACTTTGTAGATGCTATTTTTATTTGTTTATCCAAACTTAACAGTTTGTCTTTACTTCTTTATTCTAGATGTCACAGAGGCGTTTTAGAGCAGCAGCTATGCTCTTTGTGTTTACCATGTCTGCTGTGGTTCATGAATACATTCTAGCAATCTGCTTTGGCTTCTTCTACCCTGTGCTTTTTTGCCTCTTTATGTGCTTTGGAAGTAAGAAAAGAACACCATTGTTTAATCCTAATATTTCTATTTTTTATTATTTATTCTATTTTTATTTTTCTGTTTCAAAACCTAAATGATTTACTGTTACTTTAAACTGAACTAGCCACTATAATTTCTCATTTCATTATTTTATAGTGATGTTCAACTTTATTCTTCATGACCAAAGAAAGGGTCCCATCTGGAACATAATCATGTGGACATCGCTCTTCCTCGGTCAGGGTGTCATTATCTGTCTCTACTCTCAGGAGTGGTATGCCCAGCGCTACTGCCCTCTGAAGGAGGTAGAACTATACATGTAACAGATTACGCTCTCACATCAAGGTTAATATGTAAAGAGCAAGTCTGCTAAGGGTTTTTACTTTGCTTTCTAATTAAAATACTTAATTAATTAAGGTGTTTTTTTTTTTGTTTTTTTTTTCTTTCAGCATTCTTTCTTAGAGTTATTAAAGCCTCGTTCCTGGAGCTGTGAGAGAGGTTTAATGGCGTACTGAAAGACTGTGGCCTATGTCTGGATTACTACCCAGCACTATCAATGAGTAACTCTATCCAGCCTTTCTGTTACTTGTATAACTTTTGTATTCATGGTGGATTTATTCTATTGTGCAAGAATGAGTAGATTGATGAATGTATGGAAATCAGTAAATGTGTGCCAAAAGAGTATATAAATGCCAAATCAACAGCTATGCCTCATTACTTTGTTGTTACAAAAACAATTTTGAAATAATTTTGTTTTATCTAGTATTTTCTTTTCTTATAATGCTTTAGCCTTTATCATTTGGGGAACTTTTCATTCTTCCAATGTGATGGCAATGAGGAAATGTCAGCTAACATTACACAATGCACATTTTCAGAATCTGTTTCTAATATGCAATAATATTATGTATTAGACAAATAAGATTTAGTATAAAGAAACTTACAGTCCTTAATATATTTTTATAAATATTAATGATGGCTTTTGTTCTCCTTCAAGAATAAAAGGTGGTGTTTGTGCTAGTTTAAGCATAAAGTTTTGACAAACATAACGCCTTAACAAATTAATTTTTGTAACAAATGCTGTATGGAATTGTGGTGCTGTTGAATTGAAAACAATTGGGCTGGTAGAAACATTTCCAACTATTACTAATGTGCCAAAATATTGTTTGTCTATTTACTTGACAAAGATACGAGAGAGCGAGAGAATAACATTTTTGGTTGCAGATAAAGACATAGGGTACTGATTTGATGCATTGCTATGTAAATTTTACATTACTCTGTACTGAACTGTCACTGTCAAATTGATTAATCAAAGAATATATTTTTTCATTCCTATCATCTTGAAGTAGCCTTGCACAATAGAATACACAGGACAATCCTGCATTTGAGAATCTCCCCTTAAAATTCTATGGCCACAAGGTGGCACTGTATTAGCGTGTATTTGGTTTGTCGCGCGTCTGAAACAGCACTAATTATGTTTTAAGAAAAAGTACAACTGAGAAATGTTGTCTATAGTTGTTAGCCTTAGTGTGACGTGTTTAAGTTTTAATGTTTGTTTCAAAACGTTGTGGTTTTGGGTAGTGAATGTGTATTATTCGGGAAGTACTTATTTGTTTAGAACACTCAATTCCTTTGTTACAGGAAAAAGTAAATTAATTGCTATTTTTGACGAAAAAGGACACGTTTTATTATCAAATATAAATTGTCAAATAATGTTGATGAAAACAGGCTTTAACGTTTAAACGAGGACGTAAAATACTTTAACACAAATGTGCTCATGGGGAGTTATTAATCATGTCAAATATTTCACACTACAATTTACATGGCAAAGTAAGACGACCCATAAGTCTGGCTCCCCCGCAGTGTGACCCCGGTGCATGGCAGTTGTTGGGACCCGTACAGAGCCTTGTAGAGTTGGTGCTGGAAGGCGGAGGATGAGGGTGGAACCCCACCTCCCCTGCCTTGTGTGCAACACATCTCCTGCTCTGCGGTAAAGATGGCGGCGGCAGAGGGGGCGCGCAGTGGCCGGACAACGTCAAAACCCTGCTGAAAGATTCAAATTTTGGGGAGTACGGCCTGTGCGGCACTGTTCATTGCTACTCGGACTGCGTTTGGATTTCATGAATCGAGACAACCAGGGTCTCACGCAGGCTTTTTGCTTCTATTGTCAAAGGCAGGGTGGGTGGGTTTCACTGATAACTGCTAACAGGCTAATAGGCTAACGGGCTAGCACTGGTTAGCCCTGTGAAGTGAGTGGGGAGGGGATTGGGAAGGCTGCTTGGGCCAGGCCGCTTCAGTTTGAGGGAATGTGAAGCAAAGGTTCAAAGGGTGTTTGCTCTTTGTCTTTACACCAAACAGTCAGGATGGGACAGCAGGTAGGCCGAGTCGGTGAGGGCACATCGACCGGACTCCAGCTACCGCAGCCCCATACGTCCCAGTCACACCAAGGGAAGGGGAGTCGGAGCGGCGGCGCCGGGAGGAAACCCAGAGAACCCGGCAGCAGTACCGGGACACCCGCCAGCAGGTCTGCTGTGGGCACCGTATTGGATCCGGGGATCAATGTTTTCACATTTCATTCAGGTAATTGAACCGCAATTGTGGTTGTGTGGGACATCTCTTTTACATCAATAAGCATTTAGTGCTTAATAGAGACTGCTAACATTGTCCTCGTCACTTTGACAACAACGCGTTAGCGGAAATAACAATCAGTTTTAATGTCAACAAAATACACATTTTGACATGTTGAGTTTGCCGAATGAAACCGCAGACAATAAATGTATCAACTGGTTATTCCCTATTTCCTAACTGGCTTCCATGTGACCATATGATCGAAAGTGGTAGACAGTGATTTTTGTTTTAAGGAAGGAAGCGACATACCCCTCTGTATTGTACATGGTTTGGTAAACAGTCATTCTTGCCTCGGGTGATTGGGTAGAATTTCCACCCCATTAACTCCCTATAACTGCCACCAAAGGCTCACATTACAATATCTAGAGGTTTTCACATGCTCACTTGCATCCTCTGTCTGACAGTGTTACTGTACATGCTCCCACTTCACTGTTGACCTTGGGGGTTATCTTTGTGAGTAATTGCTCATGGTATTTAAGTTTTTAACTCTTTATCAAAAATAAAGCATATCTTGCTGTAAATTTTTGACCTCCCATTTGTACTAAGTAAATCTGAATGAATGTAATCACTGAGCAGTTGCCGATAAGTTTCTTCCCCATGAACCATAGAGAGCACAGCAAATCTACTGTTTCTCCATCCTGTGTGGTTGCCTTTTCCCTTTTAGCCTTTTCTGCTCTTAGTGCCTAGTTTGTAGCTCTTTCTAAATTTTAGAATAAAACATAATTGAAATATCTGGTAACATTATTTTTATGGTACAGTATCTTCATTTCTTTTTAAACCTGGTAACTCCTCAGCTCTGTTGTATCTTAAGTGGATGAACAAGTTGGTGGGGTGTCTGTCTGCGCTTGTCTGTTTTTCTTTGTGTAGATAGTTAGACATGCTGCACTGACAGGTAGTTCTCTCTGTCCTGATTTCTTATGACTAGCAAGAGCTGATTACTTTCTAAAGTTAACCGCTTTAGCAAAGAGTACACTTAGAGACCTATAGTACCTGCAATGTTGGGACTGTTTAGTTCAATGTTGGCACAATAATAGCTTTATCTGCTAGGAAATCCTTTTGCAGAGAGGCTGCTAGTCCACGACGCCCATAAGAATGGTCTTCCTTTTCTTACTTTCCAAGTGCTTGGTCTATTCTATTTGTTTGAAAATGCTGCACTCTCTTTTAGGTTTTTGTTTGTAAAATTTTACGACATAGTCAGTCTACGATTATTAGGATGTTTTTCTTTTATGTCAAAATAGTTGTAAATATTCAACACACATCTCAAAACCTGACACTAATAAATAGCAAGGTATATGATTTTATATTTTTTTTTTGTAATGGATGTAGCTAGAAGTATTGCTCAGATTGTATAAGTCTGCATAATAACTGTCTCTGACAACATCTTGAAGTAATTTTATTAAACAGTTTTATCACTACCACACTTGTTGAAACTGGTAAAATGATGTAATGCTGAGATCTTGGGATATAATTGAAAGGTGCCACTCTATAAGGAATGTGCTTTGCTCATTTCCGTCTATGTTTGTCCTGGAGTGTATTTTGACTAAAGGATTTTATACTATGTACATTTTCTGTCTCATGTAGTGTATACAAATGAATGTTTCACATCAACAACCAACATAATTTTTTTCACAACAAAGGATAAACAAGTCTAGTCAGCTCTAGTTCACTGCGGCAGCAGTCCTTTTCATTTCATTATTTATCCAACTAGAAAGACTATTCAGCTATACATAACTTAAAAACAATTCAATCTATGAACATAAAACTTGTGCTTCAAAGGGAGACTATCAGTCAGTCACACCTGAAAGAATTGGTAGATTTTTGTAGTGGCTGAACTATTTAGTTTTGTCAGGGGTTCAAAAATTTCCTTAGCTGAGGCCTGTATCTGTCAACCATAGATATAGGCAAAAGTCCTTTGCTTGCTTACTTAAATCCTCTTATAAATAAATAAATAAAAAATAATTATCTGAGTTTCTTTACCCTTCAACGGTCTTCTGTGGATTTTTGGATTGTTTTTTGATACTACCAAAAGTCTGACAATTGTTCCTTCATAGCAGCTATGTATTTATTTTCACTCACACTCACTATTCAAGAGTCTATTTTTAACCTAACCAGATCATAGAAATTGGGGCAGATGAAGGGATCAGTGTTTTTGGCGACAGATGATAGTGAATGTAGATACTGCCTTACCTAAAACGCTGTTAAAGTTGCCTTAAGCGATGCCTTGACCTGAGAACATAAGCTGATTTGCATCTTGAGTAAAATTGGATTAAAGACACATCCACTTAACTGTGCACTCTGTTTAGAAAAACGAGCAACAAGATGCACAGCACAGCATATTTATCTAATGAGAAGCCTTGTGTGTGTGTATGTGCATTAAACCAGATTGAAATGTTGCTTCATGATGTTGGTCATTGTATTGATGTCCAACTAGTTAACTAGTCTAGTGACTGCTCCCAGCCACTAGGAGGAGCCATAGCCATAGCACCAGGTGAAACTAGACACATGACCAAAACAAATGGCAGGCTGTGAGAGTGCCTTACTGGTGATAGAAAACATGTGCCCATGCAAATTGTTACACAAACACTTTTTTGATCAAATATGGCACATACAGTTTTACCCTTTTAATAGCCCTTCAGACAAACTGCATCTGTTTTAATTTCCAAAAGTCTTGTTTTAAATCTTGGACTTGAGCGCTCTTTAGATAGTTTCAATAAAGGACAAGGATTAATGGGAACACTAAGTTATTGGCTGTGCAGATCATGCTTACACCATCCCTTGCCCCGCTCCCCTAAAAAAAATGTGTTAAGCCGTAATTACAGTTTTTACTCTTAATCTGTAATGGCGTATCTGAAGAAGTGAGACATTGAGTAGACGAATGTGTCAAGCCTGCGAGTCATTGATTTGCTTCCAGTATCCATTCTGTGTTGTAGGCATTATCACTGCTACTTGTCTTTAGGGTTGCAGACTGCTGACTTGGCTTGAAACACACACTACTTCTGCTTGCTGTAATCACGTGCTTGTCCACACTCACTCTTTATTTCTTCTTGTGCTTACTGGTTAAATTATAATTTGATAGGACATTGTTTGTAAAGAATTACCAGCTGACCAGCCCTAATCTCTACTAGACACCTTGTGGTGCTGCTGTCCTCAAATATCCGGCCATGTGATTAGTAACTTTAGCAAAAGTAACTGTTGGTTTCAGTTGGACATGCAAAGCATGCAATTGTAAGGTTCAATAATAAATTGGGTGGTGAAATAACATGTAACTAATACAGGAAATGTAGATGTCTTTGTAAGCAATAATTGTATGCTAAGGACAGATCTTTTGTCTGTTTGGTTATCTGGGACATTAGAGATAAAATCTTTGGGCTTCAGTCTAATGATTACACTGAGTAATTGTAAAGCAGCTTAAATCTACACCCCAGGACAGCTTAAACCCCACACATAAGCTCTTCAGACATTTGTAAACCCTGTGCGGCACAGTGAAAGAGGAGTGTCCCATTTTCTCACCTGGATGTACTGTGGTGGACATTCCTTTAAGGTGTTATTCAGGCAGTTTACATCACGTCGGTTGTGTGATGACAAGGCTCAGTTGTGCAATGCCAACAGGATCTCTGTGCATCCCTTCTTGCCAGCACTTATTTGAATTTATTGCAGCTCTCTTCTACACTAGGACAGAGAAAGTTATTTCTGCAGATTCCTTTATCCGGCTTCTTGTGGTTGTTGTAGTATGGGTCATAGTTTCATGTTTGAAGCTGACCAGGAATAATTCTGAATGTCTCTTCCTCTCTGCTGCTACATAAGGAAACACTTAGCATTGTTGTCTTGTCAGCACACCTATAGACAAGCCCTTACAAGATTATTATTAATCCTTTTTGTAGCCCCCGAGAGGGGCAGGGCTTTTTGATCTTTGGGTTGGATTGAGCTCATACCCATTGATTTGCATGATTCAGACTGCTAAAGTTGACATTAGACACTATTTTCTGTATTTCCTCAATGTACGGTTCATGTGTGTGGAATGTCTGAGCCGTTGGAAAGGCTTACATCGATAGTGTTTTTTGAGGTGGGGTTAAAATTATATTTGGACATGAATGAACAGGTACTTCCTTCTGCTAGATAATGTTTTTTTTTTGTTTGTGTGTGTGTTTTTGGGGGGGTCCTTTTGTCTTTATTTGATTGGATAGTAGGCATATGGGAAATGTATGGACATTGGGCAAAACATTTTTTATTTAAATCAATTTTGTGTATTATTGCTTATGTGATGTATTTTTTATGTCTCATCTGAGGCATGTATTTGTATGGCCCGCTTCAGGCAGCTAGCCATTTATCTCCACACCACCATTACTATGTGCTTTGTGCTATTTCTGGATGTCACACAATGTTTTGTTTTTTGCTGCTAAAAATACATCCTTACCTCTGCTCAAAGGCTGTAGAAATGACCTGTATTGTTTTTAAACTGGGTGTGTATGATTTTATTGTACATCTCAATTCTTTGCATGGGAGACTTTTTGGCTTGGCTCTGCTTGCTGGCAGCTGCAGTGGTTTGTATAAAGCATGTGTGTTGGGTCACCTTTTTCCCAGCTGTTCTTGGGGGTTCAAGCTTGGCATGCTCTCCTCATGATACTAAATATCTTCTTGGCTACAAATGGCACAAAGCCATAGTTTCTTCTGAGTGCACATGTCCCACCGTAAGCACATACTAGGCACCCGGGCAAGCACACGCACATGTCCTGTGCAGACCAACTGCCCCCTCAATCAAACCTTTCAACACACTATATGACACACACGGCCTGAGAACAACAGTGTTTGTTTTGAAATTTCAGAAGTAATAGATCAGTTTGAATGATTGGATTATATAATATTTCTACTAATCAGTGAAAAGTTTGTCTTTTATATTTTTTGTAGTCTAGATAACTTATTTTATCATAGGTATCATAGGGTCATGCCTAGACAACCCAAAATAGACCTACAATACACCATACACTTACGCAAAGTCTTAAGAACTTTTACAAACACCAATGACGCAATATGACGGCAAAACATAATTAAAACAGCCCAAAGTCTGGTGTGGTGAACGGAGCAGCCCTGGCAGTTGGCTCAAGCAGTTGTACCCTTGGACACATGAAAATGATCGTCAATAAGACTTGTCCTCCCCAGGGGAACATAATCTGCCATCTGCTGTTGACACACGCGCACACACACACGTTCATCTCAACTTTCTATCATACCATACGCTCTAACATTGCTATGCCTTGTATATGTCCCTCCACCACTTTGACCAGATGTACTCCTGGTCTTGCACCTTCTTTTTTCCACAATTGGCCGTTCAGAGGGCAGAGAAACAGCAACCATGGATGTCCAGCTCTCAAGAAGGATTTTGGAAATGACGAATCATCTTGACCACGTGGAAGCCAGTAGGCATTTCTAGCCAAAAGGCAGCTAATCAAAAGTGTAGGAGCTTAACTCACTTTTTTTTGTGAGTTTATTTTTTTGCATAGTGAAGAAGATTGTTAAGCTATTCTTCATAGTTTGAGTGAATCATTAAAACTACTTTGAGCCAGTGCAGTGGATTAAAAACACATTTTTTGCGTAGTTTGATGCTTGTGTGTTAAAGATGTATTGGGAACTGTGGCTGAGCCAGGTCACGGCTAGTGCTGCTCTGCAGTGCATGCTGCTTCAGAACAAAGGTGAGAACATATACAATGTTTGACCTACCATGGGAAATGTCTGTATTTCCTCCTAGTTCTGTCCGATTTTTTTGAATGTTTGAAGCGATGTTGTTTGGCATTATTCTGAAATCTAAACACCCCTACAAGAATTGCTGTTAGTAGTTGCTTGGATGGTCTTCATTTTGTACTCTACTAATGCTCTCTCCCACTTGCGCTACAGCTGTCCAGACATGCAGTGGCTCTGACAGCAGCTGCTCTCTGGAGCATGTTTTACCTACATCATGTAGCTGTGTGGGTGTGGTGTGTAGCAACAGTAATGTTTGGAGAGTGATGCTTTAATTTCAGCCCCTCCTCCTTGTAAGTCATGTATTCTGTTCCAAACCGTCGCAACGCATTGACCTGATGAAGCCTAGGCACAGCAGTACGTCTAGGTGTGCTGTTGTTGACAATTACGGTGCTCATAGACTGGACGTGTTAAAGTAATGCTTTTAAGGTGCCTACAGGCAAGCAGTTTTGAGGAAGAATGGGCAGCTCTGAGTGCTCATCATCTGAAGACGGGGTTCAAGCTGAGCAATGTAGCTGGACCGATAGGTAGATGGAAAAGCTGGATGTGACCATGTGTTATGTATATGTCATAGTAATTTGATATGTTGCCGTCATTTGTTTGTCTTTTACTATTTTACCTGCTGTCTCACCAGAAGTGCTTCATCGGCCGTTTGGCCTCGACTCTGCAGCGCTGACGGAGGCAGTGCGTTGGAGCTCCAAGGAGAACCTACTAGGGGCGGCTGAGAGTGACCCAAACCTCTTTGTTGCACTTTATGACTTTGTCGCCAGCGGAGACAACACACTCAGCATCACCAAAGGTATGATTGTTGTGTTGTACCTTGTGGAGTACCTTGCCAAAATATAGAATATGCTAAAATACAGAATGCCAGCTATGCATGCAACTTTATGTCTCTACAATTTAGACACCAAACCCTACAAATGTACACTAATCGCACAAACATTTTCCATTCATCATGAATGGGTGTTGTAGTTGGCAACAGGTTCTACATGTATTTGATCATTTACCACCACACCTTCTTTAGAAACACCATTGAAACTTGTTATTGCCTTCTTGTTGCCATGGATATTCAGCAGGAGGAAAGTTAGAGTAAAAGTTTGTCTCTAGCAAATTTGCCACAGTTTAAGGTAGAGTTAATTAAAAGAAATGTATGAATAGGTAGTTAAACGTTACATTTATAATATATTTAAAATAAATATATTGTAAATAATATTTTTTTTTATTTAATGCTATAATAATTGGTGTAAATAATGTTTGCAAGGTCACTGGGAAAATCTTTTTTTTTTCTTTCATCACATCACACATTTAAATCACCAAGTAAATTTTCCTTCTGACTAATAACTTAATTTGCTTACAATTTGATCCAGTCACTATCTTTTATTATCCTATCTTTTATTATCTTTGTTATACATCAATTCATGATTAGCTGTTCTGTTATAACAATACCGGAATAAGTGCAGCAGAGACTTTAACAGAGAAAGACTTGGCTGCGGGTCGTCATTGGCTCTTCTGTGTACTACGTTTGGCCACAGTTGGTCTGATGACTTTGGTGTTAAACATTCAATCTTAATTAATGTTAGATTTCAGAATTGAGAATGAGTCTAAAACTATGGCAGATATGATCATTATCTGGACTATCTGAACTTCTGTTTAGTTAATGTTCCCTCCTTGCTTCAGCTTACAGCACATCACATGTTGCCTCAAATCTCAGCGCTTACATCAGAGATAGAGTCAAGAGACCAGTCACTACATGCCTGGCTTTGCCCTGCTTTTTCTGACAGATCCTTTCATTGTTGAAATGCTTTTAATGTAGTTTCGACAAGTCCTGTCTAAGCCATAACTGATTCTGCATATATGTGACATGTCCAAATATTATGACCCCTACAGACCTTATGCTTACAAATGGAATAACAATAAGAGACATAATTTGTTTTATTTCCAAACCTACCACTTATTACTAGTCTAATATTATTAATGCCATACCTATGCTCAGGTGAGAAGCTGCGCGTGCTGGGCTACAACCAGAATGGTGAATGGAGTGAAGTGCGCTCAAAGAACGGCCAGGGCTGGGTGCCCTCCAACTACATCACCCCTGTTAACAGTCTGGAGAAACATAGCTGGTACCATGGACCTGTGTCCCGCAGTGCAGCAGAGTACCTGTTGTCATCTCTTATAAATGGCAGTTTCCTTGTTCGTGAGAGTGAAAGCAGCCCTGGACAGCTTTCCATTTCTCTCCGCTATGAGGGAAGGGTCTACCACTACAGGATCAACACAGCCTCTGATGGAAAGGTAAAAGTAATAACCTTTGTACTAAATTTGACCAGCTTTTGCTTTTATTCTGTTGTAAAATATTTCATATACTTTTGTTTTAGGTGTATGTGACATCTGAGAGCCGTTTTGCCACCCTGGCTGAGCTGGTTCACCATCACTCCACTGTAGCAGATGGCCTGGTCACCACACTGCACTACCCAGCACCCAAATGTAACAAGCCTACAGTGTACGGTGTGTCACCAATTCATGATAAGTGGGAGATGGAGCGCACAGACATCACCATGAAGCATAAGCTTGGAGGAGGCCAGTATGGAGAGGTGTATGTAGGCGTATGGAAGAAATACAACCTCACAGTGGCTGTCAAAACACTCAAGGTTAGCAATTTTAATTCTTTGATTTCCTCTGATTTATGAAGTGTGTATTATTAATGTGATATTGCCCCCTAGAGGTGGATATGGTACAAAATGTAGAGGCTGTAAAACTTACTGTTTTCCTATTTTCTTTGACAGGAAGACACCATGGAGGTTGAAGAGTTTCTCAAAGAAGCAGCTGTTATGAAGGAGGTTAAACATCCAAACCTCGTTCAACTACTTGGTCAGTGTACATACAACAGTTTGTGTGTGTGTGTGTGTGTATGTTTATATTTATATATTTTTATTTATATATATAACACACACACACACTAACACTTCTTTACCTCTGTGGCAGGTGTGTGTACTTTGGAGCCTCCATTCTATATTGTAACAGAGTACATGCCACATGGCAATCTGCTAGACTACTTAAGAGATTGTGATAAAGAGGAAGTGAATGCTGTGGTACTGCTCTACATGGCCACACAGATCTCCTCTGCCATGGAGTACCTGGAAAAAAAGAACTTCATCCATAGGTGAGAAATGTTTTGTCTGTGTCACTTGCTTTATTATTGTTTTTCTTTTAATAACTTTTATTTGTTTACCTGTTTTTTAGGGACCTTGCTGCTAGGAATTGTCTGGTTGGAGAAAATCACATTGTAAAGGTTGCTGATTTTGGCTTGAGCAGATTAATGACTGGTGACACATACACTGCCCACGCTGGGGCCAAGTTCCCCATTAAATGGACCGCACCTGAGAGTCTTGCTTACAACACTTTCTCCATAAAATCTGATGTCTGGGGTTAGCATTATTTTACTCATTAAAGTTTGATTGATATTAGTCTTTTTCAGTTGTTCCCAGTTAACATATTTTGTCTTCTACAGCATTTGGTGTGCTACTTTGGGAAATTGCTACATATGGCATGTCTCCATACCCAGGAATTGATCTATCCCAGGTGTATGACCTCCTGGAGAAGGGTTATCGTATGGAACAACCTGAGGGATGCCCACCCAAGGTCTATGAACTGATGCGAGCATGTGAGTAAATGTTGTAGCTCTTTGGGTAAAGTTAGGAATACCCTTGTTGAGTAAGAATGACTAAACGGGACATTGTTTATTCATTATAGGCTGGCAGTGGAGTCCATTGGACAGGCCTTCATTTGCAGAAACCCACCAAGCCTTTGAAACAATGTTCCATGATTCTAGCATCTCTGAAGGTAAAGTTTTAATAAAATGTGCCAAAACTTTAATCACTGCTTTGATTCACCCATTAAACCACATATTGATGTTTACTTACACTGTATCTTTGTCCACTGCAGAGGTTGCGGAAGAGCTCTGTAAGACAGCCTCATCGGGTCATAGTGGACCACCGCATACCTTTGGTCACGACATGCCCCTGCTACCATCCAAATCTCGCACACTTCACAAGCACACAGAAAACAAAGAGAACATTGAAGGTGGACTTGACGGACGACCTGACCACAGCATGCAAGGCCACTCAGGTACAGCAAAACACACCATGCTCCCTTCGAACCAGTCTGGTGCCTCGCATTATGATTCAGGTGTGCCAGATTCAGAGATGACACTACAGCGTCGGAAGGCTCGTCGTTTGAGGAGAAAGGCCATGATTTTTCTTTGAACCTAAGCCCTCAAAGTCAGCAATTGGATGATTTAGCTAGTCCTGTCCTAAAAAACAATGGCAAAAGTTCTTATTAAATTAAGAGATATACAATAAACACAGTATTTATCATCAATTATAAAGCTTATGTTCTTGGTATACAAGTTTAACTTATTCTTTGTTAAGATTTGATCTATTCTAGCATCATATTTTGGGGTCCTCACCAGGCATGATTTTACATATGTAGTGTTTTATGCCACAATGTATTTTGATTAACCCATTATTAAATTTGTATTGTGTGCACAATAAATGTATTTGTGTTGATTTTGTCTTTTGAAAAAACATGCTCTGTCTCTTACATGTTTTGTCTTTTCCTTGTCACTTTTTAACAAACAAGTAATTTGCTATTGTTCTGAAAGTATAACTTAAATATAATGGTCTCAATAAACTTACAAAAAGTCACAAAGCACAATCCACTGCTCTACTTTAAACTGTGACCATAAACTGTGTGTTTATAAAGTTACAACAACAGTAACACACACAAAAGAATAGACTAACAAATAAATGACAGTACATGAAAGATGCTTCTTGAAAAGTAAAGGTAGGTAGGACAAGTGTGTGTTTTATATGGCACTACTTTTGGTATAAAAAAATAGGCACTTCATGTTTGGGATACTTCACATCCATCCCCTAAAGCAAATGAATCATCTCACGCTTGACAACAGCTGAGTTGGTGGTACAAGTTAGTAATTGTGATACAAACCCTTCCCTGGAAGAAATTTACAGTTTTGCAAATTCTTCCTCTAGAGCATCATAAAGACACAGTGGCAGTTACTAATTAACACAAAGTAGAGGACTTTAATGTACATGAACATTACATTAACAAGTTGCTTTATGCACATTATGTATGGTTTTGTATATATTTTTTTTATTTGCCTATGCTTTGTTTCCTAGGACGGGTTTCTACACTTTTAGGAGGTGATGGTCAAGCAAGCAGCTCCCCAGCTCTACCAAGAAAACAGCAACCACGAGCTAAGTCTCCCAACAGCCTTCTAGAGGATGCACAAGATATGGGCACATTTAACAGAGACCGCAAGGCAGGTTTTTTTAGCTCCTTCATTAAGAAAAAACCTTCAGCGTCACAGCCTCAACAGAACCTACCTACACCACCTAAAAGGAGCAGTTCTTTCCGAGAAATGGAGACACAGCCCCATAAGAAATATGAACCCACAGCAGATTTTACTGCTCCTCCTCCCTTGCCTCAGTCAGACAGTCTTGGTGGCTTCTCTGCCTCACCTTCTCATTCTCACGGAGAACCAACACAGACTCAGTCACGCTGTTGTGGAGCTGCTTTTGGGCAGAAACCCTCTGGTGCAGGGCTTAGTTCACAAATTTCAAGCGGTAGCAGTTGGAGTGGTTTAGCAGGCTTTTTTACCCCTAGACTCATCAAAAAGACCTTGGGGTTACGGACAGGAAAGACAACATTATCAGAGGAGGTTGCTGGTATAGTTGGAGGACCTAAACCCTTTCCAAGGTCCAATTCTACTTCCTCAATGTCAGCTGGGCTGCCTGATTTGGAGCGCATGGCTCTGACTTTACCGAGGAACCGCAATGCAAAACCACCTCTCGAGAGAACTGCCTCAACAACATCCCAGCCAGAGAACGGTATTGCGCGGCCCTCAGAAAATTTACTGAGGAGGATGGATGAGGGGACAGCTCAGATCAGGGATAGGCCCAAAGCTAAGCTACTACCAAGGAGTACTGCAGTAGGACTGAGGGCACCAGCAGTTGGAGGGGAGGGGGGGGATTCAGAAAATTTGTCTCGGGTTCGAGAGGGACGAGAGGAGACTGGTGGAGGCCTTGATCGCCAGCAGAGTTGGTCATCTCCCTCAAAGACTTCTTCATCAACCTCAGCAGGCGTACCAACTCACAATCATAAAGTTCCAGTGCTCATTTCCCCCACACTGAAGCACAGCCCAGCGGACGTCCACCTTGTGGGTCTAGACTCTCAGGGCAACCGTTTTAAACTGCTGTCTGAGCACCAAGCAGAAAGAGACAGACCTCGACTGGTTAAACCCAAATGTGCACCCCCACCACCTCCCACGCTGCGCAACTTACAGCACTCATACAGCGGGGAAGGGGAAGAGCAGGTTGGAGGCGCACCTGTGGAAATGAATGGAGACGCGTTAAAAGGTCAGAGATCGGTGCGAACTTCAGGAGTAATGGCGGGTAGACCGTCAGTGCCACCACCACAAGTGCCTCCTGTTTCTGGCTCTCTTATCACCACCAACACTACCCCTACCAAAATGGCAAATGGAGGTACTCCTACTGCCTCATCCAAAGTGGCATTGCGGCGAACCAGGCAACAGACGGAGAGGGTACCGCCAGAGCGGGTGAGCCGTGAGACTCTGTTGGAGTGTGCAGAGTGCCTGAGCAGCGTTCTCCATGCAAGCTCTGAAAGCCCCTCCAGCAGCCAAGTCCTGGATGCTGGCCACCAGCTGCTAGACTACTGCTCAGGTTATGTGGACTGCATCCCTCAGATGAGGAACAAATTTGCCTTTCGAGAGGCAGTGGGCAAGTTGGAGCTCAGCCTTCATGAACTGAGAGCCTCATCTTCAGGAGGTGGGGGTTTGAGCAATGTGGGGCCCAACCCTGTACTGGACAACTTGCACAGCTGTATTAAAGAGATTAGTGATGTAGTACAGAGGTAGCCACAGGGACAGCAAAGATTGTCCTTACTTGCCAACAGACGGCTCTACTTGTATTTGTTATGCTTCTGGTTTGATTGAAAGTTTTTGGGGACAAACACAATGTACCTCAGAGAAATCAGTACAGATTGTTTTGTATTTATTTGTTTACACACAGCAGTTTCATAAAATGCCAGTGAGGACACGTGATTTGTACATATGACAGATGTTTAATACTAAGCTGTTTTAGTTGCATCATAAACTGTTAGGTCCTTATCTCATCAGGCCTTTTGGTTAACTGAATGTCAACTGTTTCACTCTGTTTTTCTCATTGTTGTCAATATTGTTTGAAAGTAATTAAAGTTGTGCACAGCCTTACTCACAATAAAAGAGAACTGCTCTTTGACAAAAGCTTGAGCAGGTTTGACAAGAATCAAGTTTTGCATTGGTTATACTGTGTTTCACAGTATGGTATTTTGCCAAGATTCATTTAGCAATTTATTTTGGGGTTATTGCAACATGCACAAAATTTCTTGGCCCCATATCTTTTTTGAAGACAGTGCCACATTAATGGGTAAAGTAACCAGTGCTTTAAAACCATTTCAATATGTATGACCAGTCATTCTTGCACTCTGAATGTCTCTGTCGGAAAGGACCTGAAAGAATCATATTAGGGAGAGAACACAGAGTAGCGCATGAGCAGGAAAGGCAGGGCAGTTTTCCAATAAGTGTCCTTTTTAGAATTGGACAGTGAATCCCCTGTAGCCTTTTCATGGCCTCAGTGCCTCAAATTCTTCAATGTATAAACACTGCAAATTGCAGAGACCAGCTTACTCTAATCTCACAGTACTGATTTCTCCACACATGAACTGCAGTATGTCTTCAGCACATGAACAAATTGTATATTGTTTTGTTCAAAGAAAATCTTCTAGAATGTGTATGTATGAACTTGAATTAAATTATTAGTTTTTGTTATAAGCACAGACCTATTTTGAAAGAAAAGTTATGCAAATATGATTTATTTCATATTCCTGAAAAAAGATTAATGTATGGTTATACCATAAAGAGCTTGACTAAAACTGAATAGATGTATTGCAAGACAAGGCCCATACACCCAAATCTGAATATGTGATTTATGAATGTATTATTCTTTTGTTTGTAACCAGGTCGTTTGTTCATGTACATGTATCTTTAATGTGTCTCTTAGGATGCGGTTTAATTTATTATTTTAAAAATGTATTGGCCTATTGTCACCTTAAAATAGTCCACTAAGAGCTGCTCAGATTCTGAGCCCAAAAAAAACGTACGTACCGTGATTGTTGTACAGGCACACAACTCACAGATCCCACCAGATCAATTGAGTAATTTAGTAGTTCTCACCTTTATGTACACTGGATAACGCCTCAGTCACATAGTTCATGACATGTTGCATCGGAGTTCTATTGAAGCAATGCAGGTCAATAAATTTTTAAAACATTAATTGTTGATATATTTGGATTGTCCTGTAACAGTTGTCAGTAATTTTGTTTTTTGTGTGTTACTTTTCATTTTCAGTGCGTCCACTTTTACTCACTGTGATGGTCATTTAAAAAAACAAGATTCTTGGTGCCTTTATAAACTGTTGATTTATGTACAGTACACAATCACTGCAAAAAAAACATGTCCACTATTTTCAATGTTAATGTTATCTTTTGACAAATATTTGCCATGAGATTATGATCAATACCATACATTTCCGTACAGCTGCCAACTTGAAACCTAATGGTGCACTTTGTCTGCTAATTTTAAATCCTTTGTTTTTCAAAGCCATTTTTCTTACATTATTTTTCTTACAAGACATTTTCTTATTGCAGCCTTTTTTTTCTTTTCAAGACACAAAATATCAGCTGCCTTTTAAAGCCTAATTTTCTTTCATCTAAAAAGTGTCATTTTACTTGTTTGTAGTTTCTGTTTATTTTGCAGAAATTTTCCATAATGTTTCATCAAAATATTAAATCCCTTTTGAATACATTTATTACTTTTTTTAAAGCACAATGCAGATCTTTAGTGAGAACAATGTCAGTGTTTTTATTAAATTTTTTGCTGTTATGTTAGGTATTAACTTAAACTGAAATGCATTTCCAATCCTCTCTTTTGTTACTTGTTAACCAATTAATTGGTCTATATATATATATATATATATATATATATATATATATATATATATATATATATATATATATATATATATATATATATATATATATATATATATATAATGCCTGTATTAATTGGTCTTTTTTGTCGTCTCCCTACTTTGGAGAACAGATCTGGAGAATGTGTGTACAAATCATAATACCAAAGGCCACTTCTTCAGATGTATGAGTGCAATGTAAACCAACACAAACACATCATAATGGAACTTGTGAATCTTAACAGGGATGAAAAATGGCAGATTTTCACTACAACTTTTGTATTGTACAAAATATATATTTTGCGTTTTTGTTTTTTTTTGTTTGTTTTTATTTAAAGCTCACATTACTGTGAAGTTCTGCTTATTAGTGTTAAGCTTATTGTAAATAATAAAGTTATTGAATATGATTTGGTTGGTCTTTTTTTATTTTTAAAAAGAACAAATATGACTGTGGCAACATTCTTATTGATAAGAAAAGGTCTACATTGAGTCTCAACCCTTAACGCATTTATGCCATTGGGTAAATTATTGATTATCATCAGTTCTTCTCGTCATGTTACTGACGCAAGGGCCACACCATATCCGCCTCCTCCCACTCCCAGCCCCAGCCATAGCCGTTGTAAAGATGGCGTCCATCATGGAAGGGCCGCTTAGCAAGTGGACTAACGTCATGAAAGGCTGGCAGTATCGTTGGTTTGTTTTAGACTATAATGCCGGCCTGCTATCATACTATACGGTATGTTTATTTTTGTGTTTTGTAAATGTAAAATGTTGAGCTCAAGGACAAAACGGCAGACGTTAGTTGTCAAGCCCAAGTAGGATAAGGCCTTGTGTATGTCAGGAGTTGGGAGTCTCAGCTGGCACACAAGGCGTGTCCTTGGGTGAATGCTTCACTGCTCAACCAATAGCAGCAGCCCTCGGAGATCATTAGACCAACCAGATGGCAGCTGCTTGCCCAACTTCCGCCATATTAGCTAGTTAGCTATGAAAAACACTCATTACAATGCGACTTTGTTACAAATTAACAGTTTATCTAATATCTTTAGTAGAATAATGTGTGCTAAAGGTACTTGCCTATTACATTGGAGGTTTGACAGTGTGTTAACCAAATAATAAACAGCAACCACACGCCAGTTTAGCCAGGGGTTGTTCTGATAAATGTTTTGGCGATCCCTATTACAGTGGTGTTTACAAGTATGTTTTAACATTCGTAAATTAAAGCAAATAACGTTCAAAGTACTAGCGTTACATCGAAAAAACTTTGCATTAGGGGTTAAAAAGTCACTCCTACAAAACTATGGACATTGGAACAATACATTTCAAGACTTTTTTTAAGAAACTGAATTTTTTAAATGTGAAATATATGACGTATGACAAATAAAAAGAAATTTCTGTTAGGTCTTATTCGATTATATCTACACATGTCTAATGTGTGTTTTTATAACTAAATTATGTTGGTGCATTACACAGTAATAAGCCTATAGCAACGCTGTAAAGGAACTTTACACCATTTATTTAGAGTACATTTTGGTTTACTTAGTGGTAAAAAAGAAAAGAAATGATATTAAAAGTTATTGAAATGGTGGCTGTGAATTAAAATATAATTAGAAAAGGACTTGCTGTGCCTGACTTACTTACTGACCTTTTCTGTTGTCCTTTCTAGTCAAAAGACAAGATGATGCGAGGATCCAGAAGAGGCTGTGTGAGACTCAGGGTAAGACAAAGCCTTAGTTTTTATAGTTGTCTTATTCACAAATGTCAGCTGAGCTTAATTAATCTATTGCAATACAATCCAATATTTGACTTTCTGAATGGTTATTACTTTAAAATTATTTATCAAATCTGTTTGAGTGGCATAAAAGATGGGTGTTTTTTTTTTTCAACAACCATAAGAGCTTGTGCTGTGTGCCTGAATATTAACTTTTCAGTATTAACTAGTAACCCATTAATTGTTTTGCTTCCTAACTTTCCCTCATGATCATAGGTTTTCTTTCAGTGTGCAGTAATGATCACTAGATGGCAGCAATAGAAACCCAAGCATTTGTTGAAAAACCCAGTCCAATTATAGTTCAAGTGCTTGATATGTGCAATATTTGAATTATAATGTGGTTAAACAGTAAATTATTGAAACAACATTCAATATGATATTTAACCTCGGAGCCACTGTTATTTTACTTATCAGTGGTTGCACATTTCCACATTAAAAAATAACTATTTGTGGTATTAGCAAGTGTTGATTAAAAATCCTGAGTACTTTATTTTTATTTTTTATCCTAGATTGAGTCAAAACTATGTAAAAAAATAAAAAATAAGTTTGATTCCAAAACAATGTGTCTTTTTGGGTAGGTGCTGGCCCCTAGTGTGCATGTCTCTCCACCCTTCCTGCTTATATTCTCCTTCTCTTTCCCAAACCCCACCCCCTGCCTCTGTTTGTCCTGTGTTCCAAAAGCCCACACTTGTATGTGTGTGAGTGAGAGGCTGCGATGAGAACATTGTCACTGGTGAAGTAAAAAGGCTTTTGAGGGTGAAGACAGTATGGTTCTGAGATGAGCTGGACTATGGGTAATTCATTAAGAAATATAGTTAGCCTGTGAGAGGTTTTGTGTGTAGGGCAAGAGGATGGAAAGCTCCAAATGGAAACTGGAGTATGACGTGTTCTGTCTCACTGCCCGGTTGCTCTCTTCCTCTCTCTCTGTTTGCCCAGGGTGCTGTGATCGGCATTGATGACGAGGACGACAGCACATTCACTATCACTGTGGACCAGAAGACCTTTCATTTCCAAGGTAAAATGTCCAACTCTTTGCTTCTCTTTCCTCATTTGCTCTGTGCTGCTGGCTTCCTTTCTCTGTCATCGATCTCCGCTGCTCTTTTGCGTGCCTCTACTCTCTCACTTTCTCGCTCTCTGCCGCTACCTCCCCGCCTTTTAAGTCTTGGATTGGTTCGTTCTAATGCCAGGAAACGCATGAACAATTACCCAACAAGTACGCCGCTGAGTGTTTTCTGTCTTCCTTTGGATAATTTCCAAGCTCTGTGTAGTTGGACTAAGGGATATTTCTGTAGATAAAAAAAAAAGCTTTTTGAGTTCTTTTGTTTTTTTGTTTTTTTTTCCTCGGGCAAGTTAAATCTACTCAGACAGAAGGAGTATGTAAGGTTTTTTTAAGGAGGAGGCCTCTGGGAATAATAAAGGAATATTGCTGAGCTGGAAGCTGAGCTCAGGTCTCTTCTGCCACTGCCGTTTTTCCTTCGCTATAATACCGCTGCCGCTTGCACAACCAACCACTCACTCTATGGGGACTGGTTGTTCCATGGCTTGTACCTCCAGCATCACCCCCCTCCCGTCCTGCCAACCCTTCCCTCCTTTTTGACAAGGAGCTGCCCAGTCCATTCTGCAGACATCCTTTTTTTACTCTATTGCTTCATCAGGTCTTTAACAAACATCCACTTATCTACTGCCGCTCTGTCCTTACGTTTGTGTGACCATTTCCCCTCCATACAATCACACCGTTACCCTATTTCTGGGGGTCACTAGCCACTTTCCATGGGCCCCTCGCTCTTCTCACCTCCTCTATGCCCTGTCCCATGTCTGTGTTTCGAAGCTGTATGCTGTGGTTCTACAAACGCAAGGGTAAGGAGAAAGTTGTGCATGTCTTGCAGTCCGCATGCATGTCAGTCCCAGACAGAAGGCTCGAGAGCCTATCAAGAGGCGATTGTGGCGTTGTTTGGCTTCTGGAATGTACACTTTGGGTGGAGCTGTATACAGGTTTTAGAGTTCAGACACATCGGTTTGTTGAGCATCACTGATGGTTCCGAGCTGTAAATAGACCTGTGTCTGTTATCTGAGAGAAATGAGTAAAGTCTAAGTCAAATATTTTCAGACTAGGTGTGTTAGTTAAAAAGGATGCTTATTGTTACTGGTGTCCTCTTTCTCTGCTAAGTAAACGCTGGGACAATGCAGGAAACGGGCTTCTTCCTGTCTCATACTCTTTCTTTTTGGAATGGTTTTAATTTGATTGATTTATTAGAAGGTAAACAGCAATTTACTTTTGTGTCAGTCTTCTGGATTTTCTGTGGGTTATGCTCCCAAAATTAAATGTCTGCTTTAATAGCTTGTAGGAAATGTGCATAAAAGGTGATGCAGACTGTGTTTGAGTAACTAACACCCACTGCATCTTCCTTCCTGTTCATTTGTTAGAGAAATTACTCTTGAAAGTTGAATATAAGATTCTAAATACTGCAGTTGTTAGCTCGGCTATCAGGAGATTGACAGGATGTTAGGCAGCGGAGATTTCAGTGTTGTAAAATGATCCTGCACTGACTATGCTATGTTGTTGATCTCCCAGGAATTACTATGGTGCTGAGCATTTACCAGTGTGAATATAAATAAAATAGAGACTTAAGATCTCTATTTTAGAGCATTCGTGCAAATACAATATATATTTATTTATCTAGACAAATCAAATGTACAGTTCAATGTTTTGGATTGTATTTTCTCTGAATGTACAATGTTGTTTTATTTTATTCGGTTTGCTCTTTTGAAAATTGTCTTAAAGAAGACAATTTTCCATAAAATTGTGATGGTAGTATGCCTAATGAGAGAGTTTGATGCTGGCTTGCCTTGAACTATAGTTTTAAGCTGAGTGTCCATTGTGCTCGCCCAAAGTGCAGACCTGTGCTTTCTTTTCTATTTAGAGAAGCATCCATTATTCATCTGCGCCTCTCCTCCGGCGGTGCATCAGAGCTGCCCGATAGCCCTTTAGCTCCCCCTTTTCCTTCTTCCTTCTGTCTTTTCTCCAGTGGCTCTTCTGTTTGGCCACTGAATCTGCTTGCAGCATCAGACAGGGCTACTGCTCGTGCTCTTCACTCGTCCATTTACTGTTTCCACTGTCGTCATGATTTTTATGACTGGTTTGTGCATTTTCCAACTGCATCACCTGTGACTCATTTAATCCAAAGTGGAATTATCTTATAGATGTGTAAATCGGCTTAAATGACAAACATATCTAGCACACACTTAGTTTCCTAGTCTTTGTCTATGTTTAGATCTTAAATAATAAATGATCCAAAAATGATCTAAATCTAACTTTAAGGTTGCTAGCTTTTGTGTCTTGACAAGATCTGGCCTTGTCCATCCCACTGGAGATTTGTGTGTGATCTCAACCACATACATTTCTTTTAGGGTTAGTAACATGATAAAACACACATAATTTACTGTTCAAACTGGCTTGATTGTTTAATATCTACATGCTTCTCTTGGAATTTTAAAAGAAATCCCCTATAAACCTAACGAAAAGTCATGAAGGACAGCTTGAGTTTCACATGTCTTCTAATATGGTTGCTGTGGCTTGTCAATACATTACATCTTTTATTTATTTATGTAAATTATACCAATGATTTATAATTATCAAAGTTGTCTCTGTTTGACATCTGTGTTCTCAGTACAGTATGTCCTGACTGTGTCTTTTATCTTCTTTATCCTTGCCTTTCGGGATGAGACAGCATTATTTCTTACATAAAACTGTTAACTTTCAAAAGCATTATTTTTTTTCAGTTTCATTAAAACCTTGCATACAATGACTACAGGGACACGGTCCATACAGTTATCCGACTTGTTTTTGTTAAGTGGCTCTGGTTCTACCACTGTTCTGTCATGGATAGAGCTCAACAACATTAGCCGCAGTAATCTGCTCCTCTTGAGTCTGTATGTTTGAGAGGAAAGTGAGTCCAGGGAGGCGATGTCTGAGTGGATTGGTCTTTGTTTGGGGTGCCTTTTAATGTCTTTAAAAGGTTTTGTGCTGTAGCATAGATAAGCCTCCACCAGCACGGCTATTCATATCCTGCTGATTGTAAGTACGTATATTATTATTTTTTTGTTAATTTGGGAATGTACTCTCTTTATGGAAATAATTTAATGGTCACTAGCTAGCATGTCACATGGGTTAGGGTTTATTTGCTAAAATTCAAAGATATAAATATTAATCACTCAAAATACCGAAAAAGATTGTGTTCTTACACACTTGTCATACTGTTGATTTTAATTATGAAAAAAATCTATTTCTTTGCTAAATCTTATCTAGCTTCAGCTGCATACCATTTACCTTCCTTTTTTGAGAAGATTTATTTAGTTTTTTGGGTGATGATTTATTGTCCATCGAAGCAGCTCAAACACAGAGAGTAGAAACAGGCTGATACACTGGACCCTAGCAAAGTTGTATTTGTGCAAAATGCACTAAAATGACCCTCCCGTTTTAGAAGACATATTTTTTTTCTTGCCAGTTTCCTCTTCAAAGCAAACAATACAGTCAAGTCTGTACAGGGATCTGTGCACCTTGTGGCTACAAGTTACACCATGTGGTAATGACTCTAATTTGTAGGGACAGTAACCTCCTAAAAACTTGATTCTTGTTTTGAATTAAAGTACACCTTCCATGATGTCATTTCTTGTCTTTATGTATTGTATTGTGTTGTAGTTTATTAGTATATTGATTGTGTTTTCATAGAAAACATGGCTCACAGTGTGTCTGTGTGCTTCTGTCCTCAGCCCGAGATGCAGATGAGCGGGAGAAGTGGATCCACGCGTTAGAGGGAACTATCCTTCGTCACACCCTCCAGCTCCGGGTAGGTAGCACACACCTGGGTTCAAAATGTGCTCAGATTAACCTTTGGCTGTTGATGTGGATTTCTCAATGTCAGGTTTCAGATGGTTAATGATCAATTTAACCTGCTAAAGTTTACTTTTATAAACTAAACAAGTCTGGCATCTGCATTATACAGTATCAACATACTGCAAAGATTACCTTAACTGCAACACATATGTTCCATTTTCTAGCCATGTAATATATTTGGCCAATCAGAGGAGCCTGAGGAATCCCAAAGTAGAAATAAACTACGTTTGTTCCAGTTCAGGAAGTAAAAAGACACTTGATAGTAGACAGTGTAAGGAGGACTTTTCTCCAGATATGTTTTACAACTAAGAAAAAACTGACTGAAGTATAAGAGAGTGACAGGTTTAGTACGGTCATTGTTTTGCTCAGTGATATTGCGGCGTCAGAGTCACCTCTTTCCAATGTCCTCCTCCCTCCAGTATTTTCTTTGGCGACTCTCCTGTCCTCCCTCCCTCCTGAGTTAACCGGTCTGTCGCCAGACTTTTCATTCAGTCCCCCATCCCTCCCTCCCTTTTCCTTTTAGTCCTCCACGCCTCTCTAGCAAATCTTCCTGATGTGCTCCGGCCGTCTGCTCATACCCACAGTAATGCAGTGTTAGGACGTGCGTCATGTGATTCAGCACCACGCAATGGGAAAGAATCTTGCTAGAGCAATCGAACATCTGCTTGTGCTGCTTCAGCCAATCGCTTTAGCTGTTATTGCGTACTCCTCTGCCGCTATGTTCTTTTGCCTTCTGCCTGCATGAGAGGAAGTGTGTCTTTTCTGCCAGGGGAGGGTCCTGGATTAACTCTTAGCTCTGTCTGCCTTCAACCAAACACTTGTGACTGCTGCTAAAGGATTTCCAGCCCGGTCTGCTTCACTGAGATCTGATGAGGTTCATATTAACCGACTTTAGTAGATTGCTGAGGACAAGATATTTTCAGTTTCCGTTAGGAGGAAGAGAAGAAATGCTAACTTGACCAGAGCTGGTAGTTTATTGCTAAAGTGAGAGAGAAAAACACTAACGGAGGAGGGAAGACGGGCTCTGTGGCCTATTGGGAGACATGAGCAGCTTTTAACGCAGCATGTTCTTTGGAGCGAGGCGACCAGTGAGTAAATCTCACACACATAAACAAGCCACTGCACCACTGCTAAGGAACTCAAATGGCTGCAGGGTGGTGTCGGGGCCACAGTGTTTTTAAACTGGGAAAGACAAACAAAAAGAAGGGAGGGCGGTTTTTGTGGTTGTTTATATGTGAGACTTTTCAAGCTGCTCTGAAATATTCCCACTATGTAACAGACACACTCTGGGATGTAAAGTGACTGTGCTGGGAAAGAGTAGGAGGGCCATTTAAAAAGACGCACGTAAAACAGTGAGCCCTATATGCGAGTGGTTTTATCCAACCTGTTTTTGACTTTTCACTTCCAAACTTTTTGGCTCCACACTTCCCCTTTGTTTTGTGTTGCCGTAACATTAGTCACTTTTCGCTGTAAAATATGAGGTTGGTTTCACGTTTCCGTTGCTTCTTCTTTTGCTTTCTGTACATGTTCAGACCTCTTGCATGCGGTTCCTCAAATACAGCCTGTAAAAAAACATATGTGGACTCAGGACTAGTTTGTCAATAGTTACATAGAAATATGATTCCAGTGCAGCTATGTTTTATTTATTGTTGGTCAGGCTCCTTTCACCTTGAGGTTCTTTTAGCTAAAGGCTTACCCACCTTTGCTCACTTGAGGAAGTTGGCCTGTATCTGTAATTCAATACTTGCTGAGTTAACACAGACTTTGTTCTCTGTAAAGTTAGCATGTTTTATAGTTTGAAAACTCAGCACAACCAGGGCAGCTGCTGATAGTGTCTGGGTGTTAATGGCTTTTCTGCACATTCCTTTGAGGATGTCTGTAGCAGGAAGAAAACTGACTAGGGGCTCAGGACATCAAATCAAGACCCAGGGCAGCAAAACCAAAACACTCAACACGGTTTGATATAAACTGAATTTCCTGAAATGTGTTTGCAGTTAAAATACTAAGAGAAGTCGTGATGAACAATCGTCTTGCTTGTTCTCCTTTTAGTTTTGTGTCACAGCCAAGTGGATTATTCTGGCAGTTTGGGTGAACACAGACAGTTGAGAAAAAAGCCCGTCATGTGTGTTCCATTCAATTGTCCAGTATCCCCTTTAATGGATATTATGTTATGGAATTGTCTGTGCCCGCTTTCTGTGTGTGACGTCTATTGTTCACTGACAAACTATCAACTGTCAATCTATGTTCACCTTCGCTCATTTATACACTGGATATGTTTGTAGCTTAAGTCTGTCCATCTGTAAGTGTGTTTTTTCCCGAAGTCAGTAACCCTGTATTAGTACAACACATCACTGAAATATTCTGATGGGCTGTTGATGTTTCTGCCCACTTTGTTCTGTTGTTTTTAGCCTGTGTAGTCACAGGCTAAATGTATTGGTGTAGAGTATTGTTTGTTTATTACAATATATAGCTGCTTTGTCCGGATCTGATCAGAGTTGCTCTATTGACTGTATGTTGTCACCCCCAGGAGGCTGAGGCAGGATTTGTTCCCAGTGTCCAAGACTTTGATAAGAAGTTAGCTGAAGCTGATGCCTATCTGCAGATTCTGATTGACCAGTTAAAGGTAGGAACTACTGTATGCCATGTGTTATTTCTTCCCCTATTTATGGGTTTCAGGCACATGACTTATTCCTGTTATGGAAGCCATTTTGAGGAGTTTTGACCATTCAAAACATAGAACAACGTTTTGAATTGTTAATTGCTATATGATTGGTGCTAGGTTTATATCATGTGATATCCATAAATATTTCTCATAATGTAGTAAAACTGCAGTCTCTTTCTCTTCTATAATTGACTGTGTTGTCTAAGATCCTAACCAAAGATTTTCTGTTAATGTGGGGAACCTGCTATGTCCACCTTCTGATAATTTCTTTGTTCTTTGAATTCATTGTGGCTCACATTTCATGTCGTCTTCTGTTCTTTGTCATTTTCAAACAGCTGTTTGATGAGAAGATCAAGGACTGCAAAGAGGATGAATCATGCAGAGTGAGTACCAGCAGCACTGGACTCTCCTCCTGTCTTTGCTCTCAGGTCCACTGTTCTTGCTGTCATTAGAGCCCTGGCTAACAGCAGGGGAAACAGCTTGACATGTTGCTCTGAAAAAAAGAAAACCAATAGCTGTCATTGTGTGTTACATTTAATATTGGTGGTTTATGCAGTCAGAATATGAGTAATAAAAACACAGTTCCTGATGCATGTAAGGAGTGACAATGGAAGTGTAGAAACCGGTTATGACCTTTCCTGTTCTATAGAAAGAAGTTAGTCTAGTACCCTGTTGCTTGCATTCGATTTTAAGGGCGAGGTTTACAGGCGTAATGTTAAACAATCAGGAAAAAAGTTGGATGTGACGTGAAAAAAGGCAAAACCACACAGTCGTTTGTCAACAAGGAAGCCATGTGTCAGTGAGCGAGGCAAAATTATACCCATCTAATGTAAGAACCATCAAAATGATTTTGGGCTAAAGGTTCTGCATTTCCGCTTTAAAGAGGTGGTTCAGTTTTACAAGTGACCTTTTGGTTGTCATTAACTGTAATTCACTTCCTTCATGAAATTTATACTTGCATTTGGTAAGACTTCTCTTTAATGTGGGAATGTTGTTTTTTTTTGTTAGTATAAGGTTTCATTTAGGAAACAAAAGCACTTCTGCTTTTGAACCTTGGAATTGATTTTTAAATTTCCATAAATTTCTCAATGTGTTCCTTTTTCAGAAAATTGAAAATTTGAAAGAAGCTACTTGTGTAAGTTAAACCTTTAAGCATCCTGTGAGTCCTGTTTTTCATCTGGAAGTTTCCATGTATTTTCTAATAAATGTATATTTCTGTCCTGTTCTTTCAGAGTATGGTGGAATCCATCAAGCACTGTATTGTATTGCTGCAAATTGCCAAGGTATACACATCTTTGAGGTTCTCTCTGTGCTTATGTTTCCATTTCACTATATTCATTGTTCTTGTGGGACCAGAGCACTGTTTTTTGAGATGGTGTCCTGCTTACAGCTGCTGATGGTGGATGAGGGTGTAGCCCTGTATTTATTTTATCACATGATCCATTCAGCTTTTTGAGAGAAAGTGGCGCAATCACTTTCTCTCCAAGTGGTTGCTAAGGTGTAACTTTTCCACTTTTGCATTTAAAAACAGAACATTTAGAAATTTGTGGAAAGCCAGTACACTTTTCATGTGATGAAATGAATACTGCATGCGGACGAATTGGTGACTCTTTTAAAGCAGGGTATGATGGGAGAGTGCAAACACGTTCTCGTAGATGATCAGTTTGCTTTGCAATTGTGGCTTTGTTATAAGTAATACACGAGCAGTCTAACATTGTCTTCTTAAAATTTTAAGGACCAAAGTAACGAACAGCAACACGCAAACGGACTTATAGTAAGTTTGACAACTTCTGTCCATAACCAAAAATCAAACAAACTGCTAACTTTCTTTTCTTGCCTAATTCACTCCACACTGTAGAAAGGAGATCAATTAGAGCTCTTTAGTGCATGCTATCTAATATGGAGATAAGCCCTTTAGTTTGTCACCTCTATACTGTTGATCAATTTCCTGAACTCAAATCCTCTATCAGCTGGGAACTTTTCTTTTCTTTGTCAAGCAGACAATTGATTTCTATTTTTGTTTTTATGGCGTTATAGAGGAAAATGTGTTGTGGCTTGTACTGTTTATCAATGTATGTTGCATATGAACTTTAGAGACGTGCATGGCATTTGTCAAGGTTTGTCAAGTTTGTTCTGCATGTATTCATATAATAATGTCTTATAACTTAATAATGTCTTAATAACTCTTTGTGCACAAAGAGTTTACAGTGTCATTCTCTGAGAAATGTACAAGGTAGTGGCTTTGAAGAAGTAAATGAAGGCGAGGACTTGTGTCAACATTATGCATATATCAATCAAAGTGCATGAAACTGCATGTGGAAATTTTGAAGGTCCTTGGCAGCTTGCAGATCGATAGTAGCTTTGTCAATGGCTTAATCTCACAGCCATTAACTTCGTCCAGCAATATGTTTAATACCTGAGGTGTATTTGGTATCTGCCACAATCTTTTATGTACTGCGATTGGTTTACTTTGCTATTTTAAGTACTTGCTTCATGGATTCACCAAAATGTATCCATACATTTCTAAGCCCATTGTATGATTTTGAGTGAACAGCTATAATTAGGACTCCAGTCACCAGCAACACCGAAAGAGACTAAGCAAAAGAAAATGAATAAATACGGATTTTAATCAAGGAAATTGTACAGTAATTAATAGGGCTATACAGAAATAATCATACAGTTAAACGGTAATAAAACGAATGGCAGTCCTGCTGGAGGTGAGTGATGATGTAAATGAAGACGACACTGGTGATGCAAGTGAAAAAAGACTCAACACTATCATAGAAATGAGTGTAAAAGAAGGGAACCTGTGGGGTTAATGAGAAACCATTGGTATTTTATATTTGAAAGAACCTTAAACCTTCTTCTCACGCACTGAACGGAAATGTTAGTCACTATGCTTGTTCTAACCTGTTTTAGATGACACAATATTAATTTACAAACACATTGGCCTGTACAACTCCAGTTTGAGTAATATGAGAATGCATTATATGAAGGATGTTTGATTTTAGTTGTGACATCAAGCCCTGGGGGATACGTTATTAGCTAAGGGTCAATAGAACTTCCTTTAGTTTGTATTGTTGGCTGCATTCCTTTCTGCTGGGTCATTGGTGCCACTGACCTCCATTATACAGAGCCTACAGGACTCAGAGTGAGTGTCCATGAATGCAAATACACAGGCTCACAATGCTGGTGGAACTGGTGAGAGTTGAAGATGAGAATGTCCCAACAGCTGTTGCCCACAGGGGAAATTAAAAGTTTTAGCTTGTTTAAAATTTGGTCTGCTGCTCAGTAGAGTTTAGTCCTTTTTGTAGTCTGTGAGGTGGCTCTGAGTTCAAGAGGCGCTGTTGGTAATTAGACAACACTTCAGTGGGTGTCAGGATTTGTGTATTTTGTGTCATATTGATTAACTTAATGACGTCAGGTAATGCCAGTCTTTCCAGGAAATAGGGTAAATGGAAATTGATTTGCCCTGCCTGGCTGGTGCATATTTTATTTCAGTGTTCTTGTGGTAAGCTGATTCATAATCAAAACTGTATGGAAGTGTCATCCTGTAGGTCAATTTGGGTGCAATAAATATACACTTATTAGTGTTGGTGTGCTTCTTTTGTTTGATGTCTTATTTTTATTTTTTGTAGAGCACCATCAACCCTGTGGATGGGATCTACCAGCCCCCTCTAGACGCCCCTGTAGTTGACATCACAATGCCCACACAGGCCACTCTACCCACAGGTACTACCTTCACACATTCAGATGCTTTACGCCCCAGTGCATTTGTGTCCTCTGTGGTGACTCTGTTATGTGAGCAGGCAGGTCTGAAGAGGCCAGTGTTTTGTAATAAATACTGAAATATAACAACAGCTCCCCCTTATGTTAATTCATTGCTATGTAGAACAATCTTTTTCCTCTCCTTTTCTATGAAATTTTTGAAATATGTGTATAGTATATGGGCTTGCACATTTCCGTCTCCTTATAGATACAGTTGTGCTTATAAGTTTACATACATTGGCAGAATTTGTGATTGTTTGGCTTTTCAGAGAATAGGACTGATAACACAAAAAACTTTTTTCACTCATAGTTAGTGGTTTGATGAAGCCATTAGTTGTCAAACAACTGTGTTTACTCTTTTTAAATCATAATGACACCAGAAACCCACAGGACCCTGATCAAACGTTTACATACCCTGGTGATTTTGGTCTCATAATATGCAAACAGGTTTGAATGTCTACTAAAGGTAACCATCCTCATCTGTGATCTGTTTGCTTGTAGTCAGTGTGTGTGTATATAAAAGGTCAGTGAGTTTCTGGGCTTCTGACAGACCCTTGCATCATTTATCCAGTGCTGCACTGATGTTTCTGTTTTCTTAGTCATAGGGAAAAAAGAATTGTCAAAAGATCTGACGGAAAAGGTAATTGAACTGTATAAAACAAGAAAGGGATATAAAAAGATATCCAAGGAATTGAGAATGCTAAAAAGAAGGGTTCAACCTCCTAATAAAGAAGTGGAAAATGAGGGATTCTGTTGAAACCTAACCAAGGTCAGTTAGACCATCAAAAATTTCAGCCACAACTGCCAGGAAGATTGTTTGGGATGCAAAAAAATTAATAAAAAAATACTAGACTTTCTTTTTTTTTTTTTTTTTTTTTTTTAAAGTGGTGTGGCTGTTTCAAGATGCACAATAAGAAGGCACTTGAAGAAAAATGTGCTGCTTGGTCGAATCGCCAGAAGAAAGCCATTTCTACACAAATGCTACAAAGCATCGCGCTTACAATACACCAAACAGCACAGGGACAAGCCTCAAAACTTCTGTAACAAAGTCATTTGGAGTGTTAAGATTCTGGGGAGGTTCTGGGAATATCTCAAAAGGTGCAACAGGAAATGGAGGCTTTTTGCCAAGAACAATGGGCAGCTTTACCATTCAAGAAAATAAAGAGCATCATTCACAACTACCACAAAAGACTTCAAGTCATTTGTTGTCACTGATGTAAAAGGTGGCAATACACTGTATTAAGTAAAATTTAGATTAGGGTCATTTGGGTAGTTTCTGTTGTCAATATGATAAAAAAAAAAATAAAAGAGTAAACTTAATTGTTTGACAATAAATGGCTTCACCCAACCACTAACTATGAAGGAAATAGGTGTTTGTGTTATTATTCACATTCTCTGAAAAATGGCCCAAACAATATCACAAATGTTATGTAAACTGTATATAATCCTCTCCATGTCCCTATGGGAGGTACATTTCGCATCTTCAGTGCTTACTTACACACGTTCTCTTTTTCCTCAAGATGATTCTCAGGTGTGTAAATCAGACCAACGACCCTCCACATTACCTGTTGGACCCGTTGTCACGGTGATGGGCAGTTTGCAGACTCCAACTCCTAACAGCACAGGTAAAAGCTCACTTTTTCTTTCTCTAACTTAAAGGATCAATTATATAGCATTTTTAATGGTTTTAGGCACACACTCTTTTTTATTTTTATTTTATTAATTTTCTTATTTAAATATGTGTTATATGTAGTTCATATACAAAAAATACCAATGTAAAATCTATCAGTTATTTTAAATCTTACATTTAATAGTGGTTTTAATGCAGGCCAGCATGAGATTTTAACAATTTTACAAGAATGCCCTTTTTGATAATTTGTTTTCAGATTCTTTTTTGTTTTTTCTACAAGGTGAACTTTTTAGCCAAGTTTTAGAGGTCATGTTACGTTTGATCATACTGTTCCTGCAATATGAATTAACATAAAATTAATAAAAAAGGCAAGAGTAAAAGCAAGTGAAAGCTGAGGGTCTTAGGGTCTTTCCTGTTCATCTTTAGTGCTGAGGCAGCAGTTTTAAAATGCTGTGCTTTGCACTTAGGAGGCATGCTGCACACTCACTCTGTCAATATGTTCTGCAGGGGAAGCTTAATGGTTTTGTATTTTGTTCCACTCAAAGTGTGCACTTAGACAATTTAATACTTATTTTCATTAACATGGTCTGTAAAAACCTTTGCTTGTGAATGCCATATGTCATTAAAATGCATGACTTTCATTTTCATTATCTCAGGGAGCGGCCCTTCAATCCCAAGCAGCGGTGTCACCTCCCCAGCACACATCCCCCTCCCCTCGCACTCGGTGCCAGACTTCTCATATTCCTCCAGTGAAGACGAGTTTTATGATGCTGATGAGTTTTATCAGAGCAGCACTTCTCCAAAACACTGCATGGAGTAAGTGACATATTGACGCTCAAAACAGCGCTGCAGAGAATCTTTCATTCTGTAGCAACACAACAATGTTGCTGCAAAAGCCACTTGTCATTTTTTCAGTATACATTGCTTAAAATCTGTTTGTTCTTTGTCAGGCTATATCCCCTCATTTCTCTTTACTTGCCTCTGTCCTTAGTCCTTCGAGGCCTCCAGCTGCTTCGCCCCTTACCAATGAAGACACAACATTAAAACGACCCAACACCACAGAGTCCCTCAACTCATCAATGTCCAATGGCACCACAGATGCAGGTTAATGAGCATTTATGTAATCTACTTTACTGTAATATAACTGTTGCTCTTAATAACATGCTCTTTCTTTTTTTTTTCTTTTTCTTGCTTAGAGCTATTTGATAGCCATGATGATCGTGATGATGATGGTGACGGCGAATCTGTAGAGGAGCACAAGAGCGTCATTATGCATCTCCTTTCTCAAGTTCGTCTGGGCATGGACCTCACAAAGGTAAATATTGGTGCCAAGTGCATTTTTATCTACAATCACTGCAACTTTTTTTACTCAGCAATATTATTTTTCTTCAAAATCCTCATTTTAGGTGGTCCTGCCTACCTTCATCCTAGAAAGAAGGTCTTTATTAGAAATGTATGCAGACTTTTTTGCGCATCCTGACTTGTTTGTGAGGTATGACTATTATTATTTAAACATTCCAATAACATTTATAAGAAACCAAATCTAATAAAGTATTCATACATGGGATTTATTTCAGTATTGCTGAGCAGCTTGATCCCAGAGAGCGCATGGTTTATGTAGTAAAATGGTATCTGTCAGCGTTCCACGCAGGAAGGAAAGGCTCAGTGGCCAAAAAACCCTACAACCCAATCTTAGGAGAGGTCTTCTATTGCCACTGGGATCTGCCGATCGAGACAGAAGAGATTCCCACACACACAGTAATAAATTCATTTTCCAAAGTCTGGCTTTAAGTAGAGATACGTGGAATCCAATGTTATATTTAAATGTATTTTAAATGTTACTAAATTACCTAATCTTTCTTATCTATCTTAGGAGACTGTATCGGATGGCCCTGTCCCATGGGCTTCTCCCAAAAGTGTGTGTTTTGTGGCGGAGCAGGTCTCTCACCACCCACCCAGTGAGTGTCTGTTTTTCTCAGAGGCAACTACCCCAAGATGCTTGGTGTTGTTCGATTTACTAAAACTTGAATTTGTTTTTTGTAGTTTCTGCATTTTATGCAGAGTGTTTAAGTAGGAAGATCCAGTTCAATGCTCACATCTGGACCAAATCTAAATTCCTTGGCATGTCCATAGGTGTTCACAATATTGGTCAAGGTATGCTAAAATACTGTTGTATTCTCCTTGTCAAAAATACAGATTACGTTTTATGTATCTTTATTGCTTTCAGGCTGTGTGTCATGTTTGGAGCATGATGAACATTACATTCTTACCTTTCCTAATGGATATGGCAGGTGTGTACATTGCTTTTATTTATCCCTGTGTTCACGGGTTATTACAACCTGACTCAACTAAATGTTTGTGTCCAGATCAATTTTGACTGTGCCTTGGGTGGAGCTGGGTGGAGAGTGTAACATCTCATGCTCAAAGTCTGGATATAGTGCCAGCATTGTGTTCCACACAAAACCTTTCTATGGAGGAAAAAAGCACAGAATTAATGCCGAGATCTTGTAAGAAAAACATATATTCTTTTGTAGAATGAATTAGAATGGGTGATAACAGACTGTGTTTTCTCTCTGCAGTGCACCAAATGATAAGAAGTCTTTCTGTTCCATTGAAGGGGAGTGGAATGGAGTGATGTATGCCAAGTGGGCTTCAGGGGTAAATTTTGCATTTGAATGTTAAGTTAATTCAAGCAAATGTCTAGCTATACTAAAAAAACTCATCAAGATTCAAATATTTTTGTTTTGTTTGTAAGGAGAACACAGTCTTTATTGACACCAAGAAAATGGGCATAATTAAGAAGAAAGTCAGAAAGCTGGAGGATCAACTTGAGTATGAGTCAAGAAAGTGAGATGTTATTTAAAATTTGCATCATTGACCAATCCAGAAATTATGTTTTAATTAAGATTAAGATCAATTTGACCATTTTATTCTCTCAGATTGTGGAAAGATGTGACTCAAAACCTTAAGATGAAAGCTATTGATGCAGCAACAGAAGCTAAACACCAGCTAGAGGAGAAACAGAGAGCTGAAGCCAGAGAGCGAAAGGAGAATGAGCAGCAGTGGGAGACCAGGGTGAGTCTTTGTTGTTTAAATTCCAGAAAAAAAAAACATTGTGTGTCTGTAATTTTCAACGCACTCCAAACTGTATTCACTGTCAAAAATGATTGTGTAATAAATGAATACTGTGCTTATTTCTTGGATTAGTGCCTTTCTACCACATTCATATGACTGTTTCTAATGAATTTATAATATAATTTCTTTGTGTGTTTCTGTAGTTATTCCATGAGGATGGTGAGTGCTGGGTCTACGATGAACCTCTACTAAAGAGAATAGTCTCCCAGAAGCACTGAAGAGACTACGCTTACTGACTCTCACCTATACATATGCATAAAGAGATGCACATACAACAGAGTCTTCATAAGAACTCTTTGGCAAAAAAACTTTTCTAAGCCTTGGAAAGACTAATGATGAAAAATGTACACAGTTTTGCATTTGTCTGTAAAACAGTATGGAAGTGAATTACATGGCTGTAACCGAAAAATTAGTAATGCTCCCTCTTATTTGGGCAATCTCAATCCACCACCAGAGATGCCCGTCGCCATGACTCTGCAACCCAGAGCGGAGTCGGAAGCAACAGCGCATCTCGTCTCAAGTCAGTCACCGTCCGCTCCATGGGACAAACCAGCACAGCTCTTGTTTCCTTACACACATTTTAGGGGTGGGGAGTGATGTGTGGTTGATGACATTCAGATCAAACAAACCTTAAATAATTCAGTGTTCTACATCTCAGGGAATCTGGTGACTGAAGAGAGGAAGCTGCTGGCCCCTCAAAATATCTGATGGCCTTATAACATTGGGACCGATTCATCGTAAAGGGATGAGAGAATATCTGTGCTTGCCTGCAACTCGCTACAAATGTTCTTTATATATAGATAAATATACATACATATGATGAATATATATATATAAAATATATATATTCTTTTTATTTTTAGTGCTTATTTTGTTTATTTTGGGCAATAGTGTAACATGAATATGTTGGCTTTACATCTTTATGAATCATTCCAGTTTATTTTTATGTTTTCATTTCAGTAAATCATGCCGCTACCCTGCCTTTTGTTTATTTATTTTTTTTATAATTTAGTGTTGATCCCAAAGCTAGTCAAACATAAGTCATAAGCATGCTGATTTGGAGACATGGGAAAGATGCAATATAAAATCATTTACATTGCGTCAAACAACAAAATGCAGTGTCCACAATTAGTGCCACCAATTTTTAGACTTAAAAACACAGGTAATTATAGAACAAACCATACTTAGTTGTTGCTGTGTTATCTGGAAACATTAAAAATTATTTTTTTATAATTTTTGCTTATAGTATGAGACAGACAGGTCTGGGACATCAATAATCACAAATGTTCTTGATCAGCCCCAATGTTGAGATTTCCACTTTTCCTTTTGGTGGTGTCAGAAGGAATGAAAGAAGAAAAAGACAAAATGTACTTTTCTGAAACATTGCTGCTGTTTCAAAGTGCTGCTAGAAGATCACTATTTTTTTTTCTTTTTTTTTTTTTTTCCAAGATGAGGACCACATAGAGCGCAGTAATGATCCAAAAGTATACTGTTGAACCATTATTCATTCTTTTATAAAGCTACATCTTTGAGTGATGCAATTATATGTGGATGAGATACAAAAAATAAAAACTAATACAACTAAAAATGTCATGTATAACTTCATCTGCCAGCACAGCAGTATTTTCAAGAAATGATAAGATTTTTTGACCAGAAAGCGGTTTTGAAAGAAAATTTGATTTGGCAAGCGCAGATACTCTTTGTAGTAAAATATTATATGGTTAGAGGTAAAAAAGACAGAATGTTACATGTTGCTATTATTATTTGCCATTACTTGTTTTTTTATTTGGACATAATTTTTTTTATTAGTTAATTTTCTCAAATGAAAGAATCATAGGTTTATCATTTACTGGGTTGTTGATACAAATGGCTTTAAGAAGAATACATTAATTTTAGTCACATCTATCAGTGCAAGTCTATGTTTTGTACAGAAGGGGCACTAGTTATCAATTTCCCATCAGCCAACGCGCCATTGAAGTATAAAAGAGACGTGCGCCCTTTAGTCTGCCTCACTTTCGCGATCCTCATGTAGGTAAAGTCTGTTTTTTCTTCTTGAATTTCGTTTTATGTATGCTACCCGCGTCTTTGAGTCTGAATAGTTTATTTATTTTTCTTGCATAATCTATTATACCATGGAAGATTACTCTTGCATTACTTTTTGGGTTTTAGTGTAGAGATTTTTGTAGAGGCCTTGCCCCACGTGTGGCTGGGTAGCAACACCAGAGTTCACCAAGCTAACATGTAGGCTACTTAACGTGCTAGGACAATCCAGTGGTGCCTTTTGCATACAAAGAAAAAGCCAAAGCTATATTGGATTAAAATGTACATCTAGCTTTTTATTTTTTATACCAAATGCATGCAATTGTTTAGTTAGCTGGCTTAAACTTTACGGCCCTACCTCGTGTCTATGATGAAAAAAATGTTGGTAGGGACATCTGAATCCAACTGAAGAAACGCCAACATACCTGACACACGAGTTAATGGCGCGACATAGCTTGCTAATTAGTTTTACAGAATCACTGACAACGCATTTGTTTTTTCTAGGATGGAACTAAAATGTCTGCCTTGCAACGCATCAAATGGACAGGTGAGCGCTTTCGCCAACACTAGGCCTCTTATGACTAGGTCAGTGATGTATGTTATAAGAGTAGTGGACAGAAGTGATTTCTGACAAACTATCACTGAGACATTCTGGTAGTTTAGGCTTTACTTTCTTTGCTTTTACACCAACTAACTATTAATGTTTCCCTGTAGGCTGAAGATGTGCTACAGACTTGACTAGGCACTATGAGGTAAAAACCAGACTCTGTTTAGTGACCTATGTGGGACTGCTGCTTTGTGTCATGTGACCTGTGAGCATGGTGTAATGACTTGCCTGGTTTTAGCCATAATATAAACTGCACTTACTTGGTGCCAACTCAAATCTGAATAATTACAAAAAGTGACTTGTTTCACGTGACACACCAGAAGTAACAGTTCTTGTTCGTTATTGAGTGCTACTGTGATGACCTCATTTGCTACTCTTGACAAACTGGATGACGATACTGACAACCACCATGTCATGTTATCTGAGGCACTTGGAGCACAAACTTTAAATGTAAAGTATTGGGCACAGCTAATTGACTTTTTCACAGGTAGCTGAAGCTCAATGAAATGGCTTGACTAGATGATGGCACACCACCCACATGTGGTAAGTGAGCTGTGTGGCTAAGTAGTCTTTTATAAAGGGTGACTATGATGATTGTTATATCATTGGGAATCTCTCTGAAAAAGAGTGAAAGAGTATTTATTAACTGATGCGCCATTATTTATCCTGAAAGTGTCTTCTAGTGGGATAGTATGGCTGACTACTTTATTTTTATTTTTTTTTCTCTACGCAGGTTTTATATCCTATGGCTGTTGCTCTGGTGAGTCAAAAAGTCATGTTTTCTTCATCTAAAGTCTGATACAGTGATGAGTGCATAGTTCAGCAGAATTACCATGAAGAACACAACTTGTCTTTCGCTCCTAGCTGATGTATCTACTATAATTGCTGTAGCTGTACCATGTCCTCAACTCAGGGTTTTGATTGCCTCTCCCTCGTCTTTTTTTCCCCCAGGACTGACAAATGGCAGTGCATTTGCCCCAATAAGGTTGGTAAATGTATTAACCATTTCAATTATAAAATGTTACAATGATGAGTGCATAGTTCAGCAGAATCACTATGAAGAACATAACTTGTCTTTCGCTCCTATCTGATGTATCAGCGCTGTTCTGTCCACTTGACTTGGATGCTGTAAAATGTGCTAAAGATTATGTCCTCTGCAGGTGCTGAACATTATTGGCTGACTGCATCAACTCGTCATTATTGCTGGTAAATATCTGAAGACTCATGCGCCCTTGAACCTGGTTTGAGGTTTTTTGTTTGACCTGTGTGATGACAAATTAAGACTGACTGAACCATGAAGTCTTATATTAGCTCTAGCTGACCTGGTCAACAATGCAGCTACACTGGCTTTGAACTGTACATGTAAAACTAAAGTGCCTCCTCTTACAGACTTGAAACCTGACTGGCAGACTGCTCAAACTGCATTAAAGATTGGTAAGCATAATGTAGCAATGTTCTGCTTGTAGCCTATTCAGATGTGATGAGTGTGAATCAGGTCTCCGATCCAGTTGAGGAAACTCGTTTATTCTCTGATCTAACATGCTATGAAAACTGGAAGCTGTTATGTAGTTATTTTGCAAATTGTGTATATATATTTTTTTTCCTCTTCCAGAGAAACGTCTGAAGATGCTTACTAAGGTGTCGCAAGACTCTTTAAAACCTTGGGCCCTTGTATGCTCTACTGATTACCTACATTCTGTCTTGGGCACAAGGCAGCCCACATGCACCACAAGTGTCCTCATGGTGTTCAAACAAAGCATGCGGTCTTGCAGAAATAAAGATGAGATTTACACCTAAGTAAAGATGTTGGTGGGGCTACTATTTGGCACATTGTTGTGGGTTCAGTGATGTTTTCAAATGTCTGACCTGAACTCTTGTGTGGACAAAATCAATTCACTGAGTAACCCATTAAAGGTCTGCTAAATTAGTCCGCTAAACTACACTACTTATTAAAATCTTTGTTTTTTTTTTTTTTTTTACAGGAGGGGGCTCAGAACTTGGTGAGTAGTTTGTATTTGACTGTACTGTACTGCCACCTGACCTGTGATGTTAAGATTCTGCCAAATGATATTCCTTGATTATACTCCAACCGTTCCATTTTGTCTGAGGTCATGTTGGCCAATTAAAGCAAAAGATTAAAATTTGTGTGAAGGTGGCCTAACTGTTTGCCCCCCCCTCCCCACCCTTTCAAGGCTTCTGGCTGGTGTTTGACTTCTGCTTGTTGAAGACTTCAATGTGCAACTGCTGTAAAACTGTCCTTAAATAAAGAAAAACAAAGCTATTACCATTGTGTATTGTGTGGAAATTTTATACATTTAGATATACTAACGAATATTCCCTAGTTTGAGAAGCCCATACATTAAATGTAAAGGAAGTCTAAAACTTTAAACGGAAACTACCGTGCAACCGGAAATTACGTGGCTTTGCTACGTTAGCAACATTAGCATTACACTTTATGACTGAAAACCAAGAATTTACACTGATTTTATACGTACAGTGGTTATTAAAATTTTTTTTTTCTTTTCTCGGGGTGCAGGGGGAGATTCGCGACCCCCACTCTCCCATTATTTGTGGCACACTCGTCACTGAATCTCATCTGATAAGCGCTCGTTAAACCCTAAAACGAGCAGCCCGTGGCCAATGCAGGCTAGGGTTAAATAAATGGGAGAAGCGAGTCAGTGTTCAGTTGCGCTGGGACTGCCTTGGACCACCTGCTCTGATGTTTTTGCTGTGGCTTTTGCATTTGGCTAGTGTTCGGTCCGCAGAGGCTGACTTATTCCGTTTAGAAAGCATTTCTAATGTTTCCACGTATTACTTTAATTATTTTTATTGCAATATATGGGAGGGTGAGTGTCAGCCAAATCAAGATGATGCTACACAGCAAGGTAAGGTGCTCGCGTGCATATATTGTTACTCGGGCATTACTAATATTAGCAATACTGTATCAAACTTGGTTTCCCTACTGACTAGATTGCACTTTAATTTTTTTTATTATATAATTTTTTTTCAAATAATTCTCAACGGGGGACTTATCTGCTGTGTTTAAAAAAAAAAAAAAAAAAAAACTGGTTCTGTTTTTTGAGAACAGTGCCTACCAGAGACCTATGGGCAGGTTTTTCTCAGGACTACATCAGCCTGCTGCATCAATGGTACTGTGGCTTGGGACAGTGCTGTGAGTCTGGAGACTGCAGGATATCCAACAATATCACAGGTATCACTCACATGGTCCACGTTTTTTGTCTTTGCTTTATATATATAGAAAACCCTTTTTAGAAATACTTTTACTTCGTTAATTGTGTGGTTGGTTACAACATTACTGCTCTAGGTAAACTAAGAAATCCTTTCTATGCACTTCCACAGGTCTGTCAAGGGACCTTCAGACAAAGCTCCATGGACAGCATTTGGCTCAATCTGTGGTTCTTAAAGCCATTCAGGGTTTCATCAACAACCCAGAATCTAACAAGCCACTTACTCTTTCATTCCATGGCTGGTCAGGTACAGGCAAGAACTTTGTAGCTCGAATGATTGCAGACAACCTGTATCGTGACGGGGTGAAGAGTGAGTGTGTTCGTTTGTTCATCGCCCCATTTCACTTCCCACACGCCAGACTCGTGGACACGTACAAGGTAGGATGCAGCTGGCCAGAACATTATGCTCAGCCAGGAACATGCTGTCAATGAACTTAGCACCAGTATCGTCAGATATTTAGTCTAGATTTTGTAATCCGCTTTTAAAGTATGTTGTCATAATTGATTTTGTGAAGACTGATGCTTCAGTCAAACTTTGATTCAGAAAGTATGACTAAACTAAATGTCTGAATCATTCATTTTGTTTTATCCAGGTATTTGTTGATTCAGACAAAAGGTCCTTGCATGGTTGCATTTAAACATTTTTTTACATAATAGTCAACAGATTTCACCAGATGGTGTTGACACAGTTTTATTACACAAATGAACCTAGACTTTACACGATTTACTGTGAGATAACCTTTAAACTGATCATGTGTAAACTGTTGGCATCACATCAAAACAATCTTTGTAAAAGACATATTAATCTCCAATGTTGTGTTAAATAGTAATTTTATATTACACAGTTAAAGTAAAATGTATAACCACTTGTCTCTTTATAAGGGCCAGCTGCGAGAGGCAATCAGAGACATGGTACTACGCTGCCCTCAGACTTTATTCATCTTTGATGAAGCTGAGAAACTCCATCCTGGCCTCATTGATGCCATCAAACCTTTTATGGATCACTATGACAATGTAGATGGCGTCAGCTACCGCAGGGCCATCTTCCTCTTTCTTAGGTTGGTTTTATAGTCATTTGAAACTTAGCCACAGTTCACTTTTGTGAAGTATGGTACCTCCTTTATCTAAAAAGGCCTTCTTGATTGATTTATGTTTAAATGAATTATGTCAAACCCTCCTACTGGTTTACAATACATTTTGCGTATTCAAACAGGGAATATAGCAATTTTGGAGAAATGGAAATTTACATTCAGCATGACGTATTTATTGAATTTGTTTTGTTTGTAAGTTACCATTATATATTTTCTTTGTTTTTTACTGATCTAACCAAACAAGCTATGAGCAAAGAGTTTATCGCTCTATTAATGTCAGCATATTGTGCATTTACAGTAACATTGGTGGAGCGACAATAAATGATGTAGCACTGGACTTCTGGCACTCGGGACAAAATCGAGAGGACATTGGTATGGAAGATCTGGAGCATCGGTTACGGGCTGAAACAATGGAGTCTCAAGGTACACAACTGCTTCGAAGCCCAGTGTCTGTCATGTTTTATGTTGCGTAAAAAGGGGGTTTTAGCTGTACACTTTTTTCTTTGGCTGTGAGGAGTGGATTTATTGAAAAAAGAATAATAGGATTAAGGACAGTATATGGGAAATAGATTTTAAATAAAATTTCTTGTGACCATAAGAATTAATAATTTAAAAGAATAATTTATATTTGTGGTCCTTTCCCCAGGTGGTTTTGCTCAGAGTGAGCTAATGTCTGGACATTTGATTGATTTCTTTGTGCCCTTCCTGCCTTTGGAGTATCGTCACATCAAGCTCTGTGCCCGTGATGCCTATGCAGCTCGAGGTCTTGAAGCCGATGAAGCTACCCTTGATGAGGTGGCTAAAGCCATGTTATATGTACCAAAGGAGGAGAGACTGTTTTCAGCCCAGGGTTGCAAGTCTATACCCCAACGAATCAACTTTTTTCTGCCATAAGAAGGGACAAAACTATGAAAAGCAGAGGTGGGAGAGTGCTTTATACATCTACTGCATATAGAGCCACAGAGGAAATATGTCCTCACGAATATGTGACACATATTCTCCCCTACAGACACAACTTGTGTCTACCCTCCAGGTTCCCTTAGAGAAATCTAACCATTAAGAATGTCCCAGTGTTGTCCCAGACTGGGAAAGCACCATGGCCCATTCTGCAAAGATGGTTAAATGCAGGAAAGGGGATAAATATTAAATGTTTAAAGTGGTTGCCTCTTCAGCTGTGCAATGAGGTGGAGCAATGAGAAAGACAGTACAAGTTGATTAGTGCAAATTTGTGTCAATGTCACATTACTTATGTGAAATATATATATATATATATATATATATATATATATATATATATATATATATATATATAATTTTTTTAATGAAATTAAATTAAGACCTTTTTACACCTATGTTCCTTTAGAACAATCTGGGTTCAGCGTTCTGTTTACAAGGGATTATGTTTTGAGTGTTCAGCTTAGTCAGTCACAGGTCACAGAAGCCAGAATATATGACTTATATATAATATGAGTTAATTTCAGATTAAACCTATAAAAACTCAATCAATCATGCTGTCAACCATGCATTTAACAATAATTATCATGTTTGTCTTTCTCAAAGGGACAATTGTTTGACACTGTTCTATTTTTATGTTATGTAAATATTATGTATTTAACAGTGAACATTTACATTTAACATTGTGTTAAATAATGTTTTTGTGTCAATTTGATTAATTTGTAATGAGCCAGTTATGTTGTGTCCTGTCAAGATTCTTCTTGTTCCTCTTAGCTGTGGCTTTAGATACATACGTTTTAAACATATTATATTTATACTTGTTTTTTTCTCTTCACTACTGCTCACCCAAATTTGTTGTGACTAACTCCAAAAAAAAAAAGGTTGTTTTAGGTAAATAAAAATAAACAGTCCAATGTCTTAATATTACTGAATAATAAGTTAGCAAAACCAAATGAAGTCTTACCAAAAGAAAGAAGAGGGGTCATACAGAGCAAAATAATTAATACTCTACAAACATGGCGACCGTTTTTGGGTTTGTACTTGTTTTGTACAAGTTGATTAATGTATATAAAACAGTAAATAGAAATGATATGCTTTGCTGATTGCTTATTTCAAACAATCCACACAACCATGCCTACAATAGAAAGCCCTTCCATGGGTGTTTACTTCGCCTACGCGTGGTCTGCTCTGATTGGTCCTAAGGATTATTCGTCCCGTTGTCTTGCACATGATTGGTTAAGCGCCGTTACGCTTCCTCAATACGCTCGAGGACCTGCAGCCAATCAGAATCAGACATCTGTTCCGAGCCCACAGGAGAGCAGTGGCGGCGTCTCAGCATTTTTCACTGTAACGTTACTGTAAGAAAGAAGGACTCCCGAACTACAGCGCTCCTTAGGTATAGCGTCATTAAAGAAGACTTGACTGTAATCACAGATAGTCATTTTTTATATATATATATTGCCAGGGTACTCCAGCTCACCTCAATGACTACCTTGTCACTGCTTTTGCTGGTCGTGTCGGCCGCATCGGTTCTGGCCGAGCCCACTGTGTATTTTCGAGAGCAATTTGAAGATGGGGGTGAGTCCTTTAACACAAAAACAATTTTTATATTTGCATTAAGAATCGTTGTTTTCCGATCCTTTTGTTGTGTCTGTACGAATAGTTTACCAATCGGTGTATTGATTGAGGTCCATCACACGAGTCACTTCTGCAATTTATTTATTTAATGTTGCATTAAATTTGTGTTGTTATTTAATTTCTATTGTATAGGCACCATCAATCTTTTTACCTTTCTCCATCCCTTTCTTTTCCTTGCTTTCATCTAACCATATCTGCTTCCCCACCCCCGCTTTTCTCTCATGGCCATTTACTATCAGCCTATACACCCTGCTGTTCCCAAAAAAAAAACAAAAAAAAAACATATAAATAATAATGACGTTTACCATGTAGGTCTCTGCAGTTTAACTTACTCTAATGTGCAGTCAGCAGTAGAGTAGCAGCTATGGAGCGTGCTTCAAAGTGATTGTCCATTTAATAACCTTTTGTGTAGATGCCTGGAAGAGTCGCTGGGTGGAATCCAAGCACAAGTCTGACTATGGGAAGTTTGTCCTGACTGCGGGGAAATTTTACGGGGATGCAGAGAAAGACAAAGGTAAGAGACAATATAATCTCTTTTTATTTATTTTTTTCGGTAAGTGGAGTTGGAACACTGTTAATCTAATTAATCCCTGTTTTTGTTAGGATATGGGATTGTAGTTTTACAGGTCATACTGTATTGTGGGATCCTTGATATTTGCTTGTATGCAGAAGCAAATTTCTTACTTTTTTTTTTTTACATAGAAATCATATAAAGATGCAATTAAGGGATGTTCTAAAATTTATTGCTTGTTGGTGATTGTGTATTTTTTCAAATCTTAGAGAAAGGTCAAACTATACCAAAATGATAGAAACAAATGCCCTGATAATACAAATATGGATATAATCTTTTCTGCAGGTCTTCAAACAAGTCAGGATGCCCGTTTTTATGCAATGTCATCCCGTTTTGATGACTTCAGCAACAAGGGCCAGCCTCTTGTCATTCAGTTTACTGTGAAACATGAGCAGAGCATTGACTGTGGAGGAGGATACATTAAATTGTTCCCCTCTGACCTTAACCAGGAAGAAATGCATGGAGACTCTACCTACAACATCATGTTTGGTAAGATGTGACTGTGTGTTTCATGATGAAATAAACTGTCTCTAAACAATTTAAATTGCAGATTATTAGGTTGTCTCTATTTGTTCACCCATTTTTGTGCTTGTTCAGGTCCTGATATTTGTGGCCCTGGAACAAAGAAAGTGCATGTCATTTTCAACTACAAAGGCAAGAACCATCTCATTAACAAGGATATCAGATGTAAGGTAATGTTCTAAATGTACTATGTTTAGTGCTTTTGAAAAGTATGGGATTTGGATCATAGCAAGTATACACAAATTAAGTTAAAATAAACAAATAAAAACACTCCCATTTTGTTGCCTCTGCTATATGGTGCTCACTAATTTCTTGGACAGATCAGTCTTAGACACATCAGTCTTGATACTTAAGCAAAGCAGTGATTTTACATTGTGATAGCCAGAGTTCTTTCAATTTGTATTATCAAGTTGACACTACATTCATTATTGATGTAACTCAAAACTATTGTGAAAACTATTTCATAATACAAAAAGGACGTATTTTTCTGTTGCTCTAGGATGATGAATACACCCACCTCTACACCCTTGTTGTCAACCCCGACAATACCTACGAGGTCAAAATTGACAATAAAAAAGTTGAGTCTGGAAGTTTAGAGGATGACTGGGACTTCCTGCCTCCTAAAAAGATCAAGGATCCAGAAGCCAAGAAGCCAGAGGACTGGGATGACAGGGAAAAAATTCCTGACCCTGATGATAAGAAACCTGAGGTTGGCCTATGCACTCATTTTGTGAAACTGGGACATGCACCTTGTTTTTATCACTGCATAACCAATTTAATTTAAACTTGGTAGGATTGGGACAAACCTGAGAATATCCCTGATCCTGATGCTAAGAAGCCTGACGACTGGGATGATGAGATGGATGGAGAGTGGGAGCCTCCTATGGTCACCAACCCTGATTACAAGGTAATTAATTCACTTCTAATTATACATTTGTCAATTAGTAAGTAATGTATTGATTAATTTTCATTAATAAAATCCTTTGTTTCTTTTTGCTATCTTTAGGGTGAATGGAAGCCCAGAGAGATTGACAACCCAGCATACAAGGGCAAATGGATTCACCCAGAGATTGACAATCCAGAGTACACAGCTGACCCTGAGATCTACAAATACAACAGCATCGGTGTGCTAGGACTCGACTTGTGGCAGGTAATGTCGCTTATTAGATAAGATTTTTTGCCATTATATTTTTTTTAATGATAAAAGTATTTACTAAAGTCTGTAAATGTAACTAATTTTTTTTATTGTTATTGTTAATTATTTTCTAGGTAAAGTCTGGTACTATCTTTGACAACTTTGTGATTACCAATGATGCAAAACTGGCAGAAGAAGTGGGAAATGAGACATGGGATAAAGCTAGGGTAAGACCAAATTCTTTATTATGAATGTTCATAGATCTATACATACACTCATCATTTATCATTTGTATTTTTGTTTGTATATATTTATGTTTGTATATTGTTACATCTTAAATTTACAGCCGTTTATTTAAAGCCTATTTCTAATACATTTGGTTTGCCTTTTAGGACGCAGAGAAGAAGATGAAAGAGAAGCAGGAAGAGGAAGAACGAAAGAAACGTGAAGAAGAAGACCTGAAGAGGAAAGAGGAGGAAAAGGAAACGGCAGAGGAGGAGGAAGAAGAGAAGGACGAGGAGGAAGAAGAGGAGGAGGAGGAGGAAGAAGAAGAAGAGCGGGAGGATGAAGAAGAAGAGGAAGAGGAAGAAGGCACAGAATCTACACTCAAGGATGAGTTATAAACTGTACGTAGGAACTGCTTCAGAGAGAACCTAACTGCCTGTGTCAAGGAGCCATTATGCAGGTGGGACACTTGATAAACCCCCTGAACTGGGTGGGATGGGCTATTTTTATTTGTTTACAATGACAGGGAATAATTAATGAGAGTAGTTTTTCATGTCTCCATGCTTTTATTATTAAAGAATATGCATTGCAATGAATGTGAAGGTTGGACATAAGATTTAGCATTTTACACCCATCAAATATTTTTGTTTTTTCTTAGAAGTTAAATGTGGTGGTGACATGAAGAATATGTGGTTAAATGCACAAGGCCATGACAAAGTTTGTTTTCTCTTTTGTACCTCATGACTTTTATCTAATTAATTGTATGTGACATGTCTGTCTTATAATTTTTGTCTTACCATTCTTTTCTGTTATTTAAATTAAGCTTGGTGGCATGGGCACAAATGCATCACTAGTAAACCATGCTGTTTTTCATCTGTTCAAACACGATTTTGTCCATGGTACTGTGGTATTACAAGGTTCCCTGAGGGGTGAAATTCTTTGCTTAGTTTTGTACTGTAACAGTTCACTTCCATTCACATATTTTGGTATGATTCACATATTATGTTTGAATAATCTGTAACCTCACTCAAAATTGAGTGCACTCCAGTAGCGGAAAAGCTTCCATTCATTTTACTTTCTCCATTCCTCACTGCTGTACCCCAAAACACTGTCCTGACTGACTTAACATTGGTCTTTTTGTAAATTCACATTTTGTACTAATGGTAGTAACTGAAGTGTGGTGGCTGCTGTGTACCTTAAAAGACCCAATTAAAAACAACCAGAAGAAGACATTGTCCTTGTCATGTCCTTTGTTGATGTACTTTTACCTTCCATTATAGTCAATTTGTTGTAGTTAATACTAAATGGGCCTTTCATTGTCTATGCCCATCTCCCTTTGTTTAAATACAAAGTGTATTTTCAGTTGTAAAATAACTAAATGATCAGGCATACACTTAACACTTTCAGTATTTAATGTTTAAATTGTCTTGATAAACCACTGCATATGAAAAATGTCTTTAATAGTGGGGAACCGGAATCTGAACATGACGTTACTATAAAGTATAACTTGATTTGTTTGGCAATATGGTAAGTTATTGACTGGCCAAACTATGTAACTCCTTACAGCGCAGAGATAAGTCCAGTGCCATGTTTTTTGAGCGGCCTCTGCCTGTGTGTAGCAGTAACGCAGCTTGAAGGCAGTGGGAAACAGAAACACTATGGCTGCCACTCTGTCTCTTACTCAGGTAACACTGTCTTTCAACGCAAATCTAACCAAAGCAAACGCTTTATGTCTTTTGTCTGCCATACTCCGAGTTATTTAAGAATGTTTAACGAAGTGGGCTCAAAAGTCCAGGGCTAACTTCAGTTCTAGACTATTTTTTTAACTTAAGTCCTGCTGTGACTGGGAAAAGTTTCTGCCTAATCTCTTTGGGCTGCGTAAGGGCGTAGCTAGCACGCTAGCTAGCTCGCTAGCTAACAGCTAGTTTGTGTGAGGCACTGGTGTGTTTTAAATGCGTTATTTCAAAATTAAGACATACCACGTCATGTTACACGACTTACGCTCGTCCGGCATTATGTTTTAGTGCGGCTAGTTCCGCCTTGTTTTGCTGTAGGCTGCTGGTTCATGTTAGTGAAATGGTAATAAGAGATCCCATGTGTGATTATGTTTTGACTCTGCTGTCATGTCTATGCTCGAGGATCTCTACTAACATTTTATCTGTATTCATTAAGCAAGGTTTTTAATTAGTAGTAAGCTACAATATAATGGTGGAAACCGCCTGTGTTGCTATTGTTGCCTGTTATTTCTCAAGGTTTGGCCACCAACCTGTTTAGCGCGCTATTACCCCAAATAAATAGAGTTCACAAATTGAGTTTATGTGACCTTTCAAATGCATATACTATCGAAATAGTTTTATTTGTTAGTTTGCAACCTAACTAGTCAGGTTGTAAGAGGAAGTGGACATGAGCAGCCCGAGCTGTTGTACTAAAGTTGGTAGTTCCTTTCAGCGCAGCAAATTTTTCTTTGCTAAGTAAATGAGTGATTTAGCAGGTAGCATTATGCTGCTTCAGTCACAGACGTGTTACCTGAGACACTGTTACCTGTAACAACAGAAAGAAGCTGACTGTCACCAGCAGAACACTCACACAGCTTTAAAATCATAAGCGCAAACCCTTAGATACATTCTTTTCATGCAGTGGGGCGATACGATCTGTAAGCTCTAGCACTAATAGATTTGAGTATAGATTTGTACATTTCTGCAAAGGCTAACTGTGGAATCATTTAAGGGTTGTTTTTCAATGCTGTCTTAATAGGACAAGAGTACAATGGTCACTGTGTTGGAACCACCAACAGTCCCAGGCTCTATACTATACAATGCAAAAAAAAAATGCACTTGGCAGAGAAAGATAAGTGTTTGTGTGCACAGTTATCTCACTATAAATTGGCAGTTGACAAAGCAGACATAAGCTACTAGACTGATCTTGGCCTGTGACTTTTCTTTTTCTCTTGTGTTTGTTATTATTGTATGTTTATATGTTTAGGACTAAACCATGAACTGAACCAGTCCAAGCAGAGTCGAGTATGTGATCGTTTATGTAATTATTTTTACAATGGATACTCTACAAGACAGCATCAGAGGCTAAACTGCCACTCCCTGTGGTTTACAGTGCAATGTTAATGTCCACTCCTTTTCTTACTCACTGAACCTGTATAGAATAAAATGTTGCATGTTTGAGCTGCACAATGAGGGAAATGCTGATTGGTTTCCTGTGTGTGTAACCAACAGACAATTACTCTTTTTCAAGAGAAAATGTGATTGTTAAAGAAGGATATGACAAATGATAAAGATGGCCCACTTACCATGGCAAATGCTATAGTTGGACATTTGAGCTAAATGCTGATAGGTCTAATCTTTACAGTAGTAATATCATTAAATCTCTAAAAATTGCTCTTTATATTTGTGTTGGACCATTAACAAACATTGTTTTTTTTAATGTAGCCATTTTTTTATTTCAATGTATTATGGTTTCTTGTCTTCTTTTCCAGCTCTCCAGTGGAAATCCTATCTATGATAAATATTATCGACAGGTATGAAACTCTTCTTACTGTGCACACAGAGTACAAAAACAAGGCCATTTTTGTGATAAAATTGCAATTTTAAGTTAATGTTACTGTAGCGCCCGATAAGATAATACAAGAGTACTAACATGCATTTAAAAGGGTATGTAGCTATATTTTTTTTCTGTAACTACTTTAACTTTAATTTTTTATGACAATTGCTAGCTCTAGCTTTGTGTTGGTAGCAGTGTCCAGTGAAGAAACCTTTATGAATTAATAATGTTAGCCTTTGCTGAGCATGTCAGGGGAGCTTGTTAGGCCTCATAAAGCAGCCCAACAGGCACTAAGCTAACAACTTCCAAAGTAGCTTTGGATTATAATCAGTATTTATTGGTGCGGTTACAGAGTTGTAGCTTTTCCACCATACAGATATTAGTTTCTGCTTATTCTTAAGTGAGGCACATTAAAACATTGTTTTACCCATGGTTCTATTGCGTGTTGTTTACTTGAAGGTTGATCCAACGGGTAGTGGGCGTGTGGCTGCACCTGATGCTGCTGTCTTCTTAAAGAGGTCAGGCTTAGCTGACCTAGTACTGGGGAAGGTGAGGAAAGGCAAAATCTAAATAACAATTTTATGCTGTACAATAAATTCCAAGTATCCTAATCATGGTTTGTGTCAGCAGATCTGGGATGTGGCAGACTCTGAACGTAAGGGCTCTCTTAACAAACAGGTATATTTATACTACCAGATCTACCAAATGTAAAGACATTATTATTTATATTTGACTGTAAATCACACTGTTCATCTTCCTTTCTTTCAGCAATTCTTCATAGCTTTGCGGTTGGTAGCTTGTGCTCAGAATGGCCTGGAGGTGGCACTCAAGAGCCTTAATGTGGCTGTTCCTCCCCCCAAATTTGTAAGTAATTTATACAGTACCTTTGACATTATGATCAGGTTATATAGAATAGCTGGTGTAAATGCTAATTACGATTTCCCCTGTTAATTATTTTGTTTTAGTTGTATTTTCTTCCATTACTTGTAATCTATTTGCAAAAATTAACGTAGTGTTATTTATGTTTAGCATGACACAAGCAGTCCACTGTTGCCAGGAGGAGTGCCTGCTGATTTTCCATGGGTAGTTAAGGTGAGTCACCTTTCCATAATAACCTAATAGACAGACCAGGTTTCCTCTTAAATAATAATAATATTATAATATAATATAATATAATAATACACTGCCTTGAAAACATCAAAATATATCTTATTCTTTTATTTTTGGTGTAAAAAAAATCTGTTCCTAATAATCTTTTTTATTTTATTATTATTATTTTTTTGAAGCCTGAAGAGAAGATGAAGTTTGACTCTATCTTTGAAAGTCTTGGTCCGGTAGGAGGAATGCTTTCAGGAGATAAAGTGAAGCCCGTCCTGCTTAACTCCAAACTTCCAGTAGACATCCTGGGCAGGGTATGTCTCCTCTAAACCAACACAGGGACAAAGCTAAGAAAGAATGGGATAAAAAATAGTTGCAGTTTACACAAATCAAAGAATATGAAAATGATGTTACATAGGATTGAAAACAATAATTCACATGTAATGTAAATGAATGAAAGGAAATTTGTTCCTAGTGTTTCAGCTTTTGTGTGGTTATGCTATTATGAAAGTTACTGTAAATGCTTTACAATAATGTCTGTTTATTTAAGGTGTGGGAGCTCAGCGACATTGACAGAGATGGCATGTTGGACAGAGATGAATTTTCTGTGGTAAGAATTACAAAGAAAACACTTACTTATATATTTCACTTTGTTTGGTTAGTTTTTCAGTTTCTGATGTTTATTATTGTGTTTGTACAAATGTATATCTCTGCCAGGCAAACAAAGCAAAGCATAACCTACTTTTTTACACTTCAACTTGTTTGTGCCTGCAGAGTGAACCTGGTGTCTTCTGAAGGTTTAGTGACTTTTGGATGCTTTGTTGGTAACTTTCTTTATTTTTTTATTTTTGTTGTTTTTACCCTCTCCCAGGCAATGTATCTGGTGTACAGAGCGCTAGAAGGAGAGCCAGTTCCCATGTCCCTCCCGCCTCCCCTGATACCACCCTCAAAGAGAAAAAAGTCCTCCGTGCCTCCTGTGGTGCCCCTGTTGCCATCACCCCCCTCAGTCAAAGATAGTCGCTCCTCCCACTCTGGCTCTAAGACCTTGCCCCACCCCCCTAAACCTGCCCCAGCTTCTGTCCCAACACCAGCAGCTGCCCCTGTGAGTACAGCACTCAACACTCGTGGAACTGTTTGGATTAGAGCATAATTATAACGGCAGACAGTAAAAATGATTTCAAATTGGCTAGTTCAGTGTGTGTTTAAGAAAAACAAGGCAAAAGGAAGTGTGAAGGTGGGTGAATTTGCTGCCTGTCATTTAATAAAAGTAACTATAGCATGTTTTTGTCCTCTCTTTAGTGGGTTGTGTCTCCAGCGGACAAAGCCAAGTATGATGACCTGTTCACCAAAACAGATGCCGACATGGATGGACTTGTGTCTGGACCTGAAGTCAGAGACATATTCCTTAAGACTGGGTTACCCTCTGCCACATTAGCACGTATTTGGTATGTTTTATCTTGAAACTGACATTATTATAGCAATTCATATTTTTGCCAGTTTCATTTTGACCATAATAACACGCATACAAATATTCCAGACTTCTGACAGTGGTGACAATATTACCTCAGAAGTCATAATATAACAATATTTTGTAATAACAAAATATTACAAGGTACAATGTTTGCATTTTTGTCATTGAATCAAATTGTGTTTTAATCATTGTTACAATACATTGTGCCACAGACTACTACAAATGATTCACATTGTATTGACTTGGATTACTGCATGGTTGATAGACTCCTGCCTTGTGTATTACTTCAGTAATTACTGTACATGATGCTGTGTGAGCTATCAACAGTTGTGGCTGCCTGAGGTGAAAATCATTTCTCTTATGTAAAGCCCATGTTTGTTCGTGCTGACAGGGAGCTGTGTGACATTGGAGACATTGGAAAGCTGACCCGAGAGCAGTTTGCTTTGGCACTTCATCTAATCAATCAGAAGCTGACTACAGGCCTGGACCCTCCACAGAGTCTGTCCGCTGAAATGATCCCCCCATTGGACAGACAGAATATAAAACAGGTGTGACACAGAAATAGTTCTCTAGTTTTGCATCTATTGTTGAGATTTTTTGTTTCCCTCTCAAATGCTCATTCATGTAAATATTTAGGAGCAAGTGTGTGTTTGCCATGTTTTGCCGTCTATATATGTATTTATATAGTTTAACTGCAATAATTGTGATTATTAAATTTAGGTAGTCAAAGTATATGACTTCTCTTGGGCAGCATTACAAGTCATTTTTTATTTTTGCTTTATTATTAGAGCCAAACTTGCTGTGTTCGTAGAATCAGATAAAAAATGTTAAACCGCTCGGTGTTCTTTATCGCTTTCTTTTGTCTTCATTCCCAGAATAACGCTACAAACTTGGCCGCTGACTTCTCTGCCATTAAAGAGCTGGATTCTCTCAGTAATGAGATTTTTGAACTACAAAGGTAAGTACAAGGGAGCAATGTGAATTATAATTGGTGTCTTATATAATTCTAAATATCTATGAACCACATGTCATTTTATTCAAATTTTTAGAAAACTTAAAATTTTGCGCTGAATAAAGAACAAACGGTTTCTTGAAGAAGTAGGAATAATTTTTGTAAAAACCTCTTTGATATGAAAAAGAGAGATTTCCATTACGTGCCAAAAGCTGCTCAGTGTCACTTCCTCTTTTGTAATAGCTGAAAATGAGAAGTGAGAAAATATAATTTTCACCCAACCCTGCATTTTCTTTTTTAAGATATTTTTTGGGGCTGTTTTGCCTTGGGTTAACGACCCAAGCGAGACTCGAACCAAGTCTCTTGCGTATTTTGCATGGGCTTTGCCAGCTAAGTTAGGGGCATCCCCACAACCCTGCATTTTTATTTATAATATAATAATATGTATGACAGCTGCATGAACTTTCATTCAGTCTTGTCTCAGTGGGGAAAGATTTATCAAAGTATTGAAGTGAAATTACAAAAATAAATGTCCTGGGCTATTTTTGGTCAGTCTGATATTGTTTTCAGAGGTATCTTAAAGCACAATACATTTAAATGATGACACATTCAAAGGGCAATAAAGTTATCTTCTCTTTATTTATATCTGTAGAAATTACAAAGTTAATAAGTAATAAAGTAATTTTCCATCTCTGCTTGTTACCACACTATGTCTCACTTTTAGGCTGGCTGGAGGAAAAGCAGTACCTGTATGCTGGCTTATCATCACTCATCCCTCCCTCTCTTTCTCTCTCTGTCCCTAAGGCAGCCATCTGCCTCACTCATATCCAACACATTTGCCTGAGCACATGCCAACTTTCACTCAGTCAACTCAAACAGGAATAAAAAACACAAATTGCCTTTTCATCTAATCACATTCATTTTATTCTGCATCTGGAAGAGAATTTTGACTTCAAACTATTTTGGGACCTGATTGTGGTTGTTGAAGAAGAGGAGATGGTGGAAGGTTCAGAACTTTCCCAGGGCTGGACACGGACATGGCTAAATACTCCTGTCTATTGTGTTGGGCTCCCAGGGAGAAGAGTTCTGTGGAAGAGGAAATCAGGGAGAAGGAGGAGGCAATCAGACAACGAAGCAACGAGGTGCAGGTAAGACTGTTGTTTATCTCTGAATTATATTCTGAACCAACACATTGATATGTCATTTTGGTGAAAGCAAAACGGTGCTAAATATACTTGTATAGTGAGAAATAACACACACAAAAGAGGGAGAGGAAGACTGTCTTGTGTAGGTGTGTAAGCCTTTCCTGAAACATTTTTATTGCGTGCATGATTTTTATTTTTATTTTTTTTACTGTAAATCTTTCTAGGAAAAAAAAAACGCATAATTTTTCTATTGTTGCTGTAAGTACTTTCTGCCAAAAGATATTGGATGGAAATTTTGTTACACAACACTTTTTATTTCTCCTGCATAAAAACAAGTGATAAAATTTATTCTCAATATTTGTTTTGGGGAATTGCAAATAAATACTCTCAAATGATGCCTATGTCTGTAGGACTTACAGGGTGAGGTGGCCAAGGAGACTGAGGAGCTGCAGCAGCTCCAATCCCAGCGCCAGAAAGTCCAAGAGGCATTGGAGGAGCTGGACCAGCAGAAGCTCTCCCTGGAGGAGCAGCTGGCTCATATTCGTCAGCAAACAAGCCAGGAAAACCAACTGGTAGCAGTTTGTTCATTGTCCGATTTCATTCCCTGTAGTGTTTACCACCTGGCTTCATAGAAAATGTTTTTCTCAGATCACTTCACTGCAGTCTGAGCATGAGGAGCAGGAGCAGAGGATATGCCAATATGAAGAAGAGCTGGTTCAGGCCAGAGAGGAGCTTCTTGCTTTGCAGGAGGAAAGCAGAAAGCTGCAAGAGAAAGTCCAGGCCGCCAAGGAGCAGCTCACACCTCTGCAGGAGTCTGTGCGGGACTCCTTCACACAAGTTGGACAGGTTAGTTTCTGTGAATCTGACTTAAATAACAAAACTAAAACATTTCTGTGATTGTCCCCTTTAATTTGATAAGGTTCAGCAGAAACTAAATGAACTTCAGGTTGAGGAGAGGTCAGTTACTGCCCAGCTCAGCTGGAAAAGAGCTCTTGAAGACAGTTCTCCAGTTCCAGTTTTGGTGAATGGAGCAGGTTCCACAGCAGAAATGCACCAGGCAGACCCTTTCCAGCAGGATTTGTTGGAAGATGATCAGCCTAAAGAACTGAAGGAGGACCCAGTGGTTAATTGTAACTTACAGCCAGAACAAGCTGTAGTTAATGAGAGGGCAGAAGAGGAAGAGAAGGAGTCAAAGAATTCAGAGGAGGAAAAAAATAAACGTGATGCCTTGGATGACCTCTACACTAGTCTAGCCTCATCTTCCATTTACAATAATTTCTCAAGCCTTGCAACGCCATGGGACACTGTGAAGGTAATGAGTAACAATAAAAAAGATGGTCTTACAAATACCAGTATTTAATGAATGGAAATACTTATAACTTTTTACTAAATTGTCTTTTTTTTATTCAGGAACAAAGTAGCCCTACACCTGATGTCTCTTTAGAAGTTGTTGAAGATGATGATAAAGCCAATTCACTAACAGTAATAACTTGAAAAAAAATACGAAATAAATTGCACTTTATTCACTTTAAAATAATTTCTTGTGTATTTAGGTTGCATCCCCAGAGCCAGAAACCGAACAAGATCAAGATCCTGCTGAGTCATCTCCAACTGCTATCGCCTCGTTACCCTCTAGTACTGACCCACCCCAGACTGCCCCCCCTCCCCTGCCTGAGATGGACTTCTTCCATTCAGACCCCTTTACTGAACGTTAGTGTCATGTTTTTCATACTTCTGTCTCTGATAGGCTTGTTCTATTCATTTGTGTAGTTCTGAATAATGTGTATGTACAAACAAACAAATACAAAATTTGAAGAAAGACATATTCAGTGTTGAAATGCAGTGGAAGTAAATCCTACCTCTGATGCATCCCCATCATTTGAAGTGACAATTTTATTTGTTTTATAGATGATCCATTCAAAGATGACCTCTTTGGAAAAGCAGATGTTGCAGGTATGATTTTAAAGTTTTTCACTTAAAAGAACATTATGTAAAAATACTTAAAGCTGGTATTTGCTATAATTTGTGTACTGGTTTTGTATTTTCTGTATCTCATTTAAAATCAGATCCATTTGGAGGAGATCCATTCAAAGGGACTGATCCTTTTGCGGCAGACTCTTTCTTCACACCATCCGCCACTGCCCCTTTTTCAGAGGACCTTTTCTCTGCCCCAGTTGACCCATTTAGTACCACTACCAATGCACCAGAGCCAGACCTTTTTGCAGCAAAGATGACTGACGTAACAGCTGCAACTCCTGCCAGCTCAGATCCATTCACCACCAAACCAACAATTCCAGTGTTAGCAGGCAGTGCTGATCCGTTCAGCTCCACAGGAAACAGTGACCCAGATCCAGACCCATTTGGAGGGAAAACAAATTCACTTGGAGAGGCAGATCCATTTGGACCTCAAGATGGAAAGTCTGACCCCTTCAGCTGTTCTCCAGCCAGTTCTGATTTGGCAGTAGTAAGTGGAGATGTCCCATGAAAACCCATTAACTTGTTTTTCATTTGTTATGAAAATATCAGATCTTCAAATGATGATTACCAGTACCATATGGGATAAAGCTGAGTGTGAATAATTTTCATTGTATATTTAACTGCATTTTTTGTGTGTGTTTGTGGTTTTGTCAGAAGGGTAATGCTGCAACCAATGACCCTTTTGCTCCAGGTGGTACTTCAGTGAGCACCAACTCAGACCCAGGTTTGACTTGTTACATGGATCCATCTGCTGGACATAGATGTTATTACAGCTGTTGTGCAAAAAAATAGCATACGGCTCAATTACCTGTAATTTCATTGTAGCTCTCGTATACATTATGTATGTTTTTAACAAAATGTCTTTGTGTATTCCTTTCAGATCCATTTGCCGCTGTGTTTGGTAATGAATCTTTTGGAGGGGGCTTCGCAGATTTCAGTTCCTTGGCCAAGGTATTGTTTATTTTTAAAGTTTGTGCTTGACATTGCAGTTACTATGATGTACACAACAAAAATTAAACAATTGCACCCTAAACAAGAATAAACAAAACAGTTCCAGTGTTTTCCTGCAGAAAACATGGTTGACTTGCTATATAGCTACAATTTCTTTCCCATCAGATTGATGTTGTTTATTATCACCTAATTACATTAATAACTCGTATAACAATTAATAACAATTTTTACATATTTGCTGTGTCACTACAATAAACAGCAGAAGGTGTCTGGCCAAGACCAACTTCTCTGCCTCCGATGGACTTTGTTTTACTGTTCTTCCATTGTTTTGTTTTTTTTGTTGTTTTTTTCACTTTTTAGATAAATGTCGTATGTCACTACTGTTGTCAAACATATGTTAGCTGCAAAAAACACTGCTTTTTCAGTTTTGTTTTGCACTGTGTACCAATCTTTTTTTTCTTTTCAGTCAAATGGTGCTGATGAGTTTGGCATCAACAATAAAAACCTTTTCCAGGAGGACAACTCTGATGTGCCCCCAGCTCTTCCACCTAAAACGGGTACACCAACTAGACCTCCCCCACCCCCCCCAGGTTAGGACTGTCATTGTTTATTTCTTTATATACTTTCAAGTTGAGCGATGGGTCTGTGTTTAATGGTTATATAACTTTATCACATTTGTCCAGGTAAGAGATCCTCCATCTCCAGAACAGAGTCTTCAGACTCTTTCCATCGACGAGGGCACTTCCACCCGCAGTCTTCAGGCGACTTCTCCTCCTCTTCCTCCTCCTCTTCCCTGCCTGCAAAGGATCCTTCAGCCGACCCCTTCGCCCCTTCCTCCCCTCCTCACCACAACGTACGGGAAGCTGATCGATTTGCCAGCTTTGACAAAGTGAGCACCTCCCTCTCCCCTTCTTCCTCACCTTCTGACTCAGAGTAATCACACTCTCCTCTCTTTCCTGATGATAACTGTTAATAGTATGACATTATTTATGTCACATATGCCAGACAAATAAAGTTTGCTTTAAAAATCACTCTTTCCACTGCCAATCTAACGTCCAACGAAGAACCTAAGCAACTCTTTTACAATTTTGATAATTTTTGTTATTGATATATACCTTATCTTGTTTTGTAAATAGTACTATGACAAGTTACAGATGTGTTAAAATTGCAGTTAATTTATGCCCTAATGTAGCACTAATGGCTCTTTTTTGAAGAATTAGTACAGCAATCTAAATTCTATGGAATTTTGGAAATGACTAGTTACACAGTGACATTAAAGAGTAATTGGCAGTGAATGGAGAGATGAAAGCTGCTTGTATTTTTGGCTTTGGTTAGTCACATTGTCGTTTGACGTGTGCATTTACAGTTGTGTGCAAATGTATTGTTAGAACCACTTATATATTTTACATTTTATACACTTTTTTTTCTTTTTTTTTTTTACATTTTTTCCCAAAGGTAGATTTGGTACTAGTTAAAACATTTATATTTTCTATACCTATTCTGAATTTGGGGGGAATCATTTAAATAAGCCTCCCCATCATTTGACCTGCATGTGCATGTTTACCCCTTAACTGCATGCACTAGGTCTGTTTTGTAGTAGCTGCTTCCCATTGCCCCATACCACTGCCTTCTCAGTTTTATCAGTGTTCATTTATTCTTCATACACATATTTCTGTATGTATCCCTATGTATCCTTCCATCTGTCTGTCTATCCATCATGATCAGTCTAAGCCCTTGTCTGTGTTGTGGAGAAACAGGTTGTCTGTATTCTCTGTCTGTCTTTACATCTCTGTCAAAGAATAAAAAGTTAAATCAAGGGCACTCTCTGTGGCTTCTATATTTTTGCATGTTTATGAGCTTTTGAAAAGACAGATTTTTGGTTTATTTGTAAATAGCTTTACGTCTTGTTTGGAATGTTTTTGTCAGTGCTTTTGTAAACTTTTGTAGTGCTTTAGCACATAATGTATTGTAGCATGTTGCCTGTCAGTGAGCCATGCATGTTTTTGCTAAGCCCATTGTGTTTTTTAGATGTATGGATTAGGCATGATAGACAAGACTGTAACTGTTAAAACTGAATGCCCTCATTTCTGTCTCTTTTGCATGGAGTAGATAAATGCAGCTAGATGACCCTTTGTCGCTATTGTGAATTTAAAATGTTCATTTCAAGCCTTTTGAAAATGGGTCACACAATCTGTTTTTCACAGAGCTTCCATTTGCTTGGTTCCCATTTCAATGCTTTATTTTTGTCGCACTTCACAGTCCATGAAGACCACTGGACATACTCTTTTCAGTAATTTTTTAATTTTGAAAAAGTGTTGAAAGTTGTTTTCTTAAGGTGCCTGAAAGAGAAATCCTTTTTTTTTTTTTTTTTTTAAGCACCTGTTGCTTACTGTACACAGGACTAGCTTAAAGTCATGCTTTCATTATTGCTATCTGTGTTTATCAATGTGTGGGGCTATAGGTTGTAAACTTGACAATATATTTTCAATGTATTATTTAACATCTTTGATTATGTGTAACTATGTGTATGTTCTGTTTGTGTTTGTTTTCTCCCTTATCTTGTGTATACCGGTGCTCTCCTTTCCCTCTGGATGCAGTATCCAACAGAAGAAGATATGATAGAGTGGGCAAAGCGCGAGAGCGAGCGAGAGGAAAAGGAGCGTCTGGCAAGACTCACACAGCAGGAACAAGAGGACCTAGAACTGGCCATCGCACTCAGCAAGTCTGAACTGTCCTGAGGAAAAAGAAAAACTACCCCAGACCCCTTCTCTTCTTCACTGGCCCGGGTCAGCAAGGCACAGCACAGCCTGGCCCTGAGCAGAAAGCACCAAAGCAAAGTGGGGACTGTATATGTACTGATTCAGCAGCTGACCCCATGAAGAAACTGTATAGGAACAACCCCTTCTCTGAATGCTTCAGCACCCCTTTCCTCCATAACTGTTTCTGCTGTCCTCTGGTTTAATTTGGATGAGAAGGCGGTGTGTATGTTCTAAGAATGGGCATGCAGTGAATATGGATTTGAGGATTGTGAACTATTACCATGCTTCCTCTTTTTTTTTTCTATGGAATGTTTCATTACTACTTCAGAATGTATTTATTTAAACATGTAAATGGCCTTTATCGCAAGCCTCTCTCTTTATACACTAACCATAACGCTACACTTTACTAAAATCTCTTTTGTAGCTTATTTCTATTCTGTAATTTTACATTTGATGATCTTGTTAGACAAGAAAATAGCTTTGACAAAGTCCCCAAATTTACATTGAACTTTTCTTTATTCCTAGCCATATTTAAAACTAATTCTCAACAGATGCAACACAACATGGCAATGCCCAAGCTAGTTTCTTAAAAATCTTTAAAATCTTTTTGAGTTTTTCTGCTTTATTACACAAACTAGAGGTCCTTTGATATTGCATGTTAGATTTCTACAAATGTGAACAGAGCTTGAACATGATTTTAAAACTTCGATAATACCTCGCTCTGCCTTGTGTATGTATGTATAGTCTGCATTAAAACATTGACTTTGTAGCCACAAACATTTTCTATGCTATTGAATCTCAGTCAAGTTGTTCTTCAGGATGCAATGTTATGGGTTATAGAAAAAATAAGATTTACTGGTTGTTCTGGAAAAACTGAGCACATGATTTGGTCCACGTCCATTTCACTAATGTTCAAACTTTTAATGCTGCTTCTGTTAGATTTTGTATTTTATGATAGATGCTTTACATTCTTGTTTTCTTTTTGTGTTTTATAGAGATTACCAAATTGTCACCGATGCTAAACTGTGATTTTTGAAGGGAAGATACTCTGAATGCACCTAGTCTATTTTTCTCTAGTTCTAGTTTCTGACCAAACAACGCAGATCTCCATCTGTTCTTTAAATTTTTTTCACATAATACATTCATGGTTCTTCATGCTCTTGTTTCATTTGTACATACTCTTGAATAGAAATCAGAACCACTTACATTTTTAAGCTTACCCATTAAGGCTTTTAAAAGCTCCTAATTGTATTTTATTTTGTATTTTCGAACATATTAGAAAAAAATGTTATCAGATTGTCAGTATGTTATGCATTTAAATGAAAGTAAATAAATATTAAACCTGGCATTTTCAGTTTGTGGGATTTCACATTCACCTCTGTCTATTTTACACATGAATAGGTGTTATAGCACTATTATAAAACATTGATTTAAAAAAAACAATGCAATTATATGTCTTTATGCGTTTAAACTACTTTTTGGTCACTTGATTGATGCCCTTTAGGACCCTGGGGAAGTCGTACCCAGCGGCTACATTCCTGTACATTTTAATGAGAGTCATTGTTATGGAGATAATGGCAACACACCTCCACGCGTCAAGAAGGAGGAAGGACTTTTTCAAGTTTTTGCTTATTCGCTCTTTCGTCTCCGTGTCGTGTCGGTTCTGAAAAGATACTCTAACGTCTATTTTTTAACTTTTATTCATGCCAGTCGCGTAAAGTGGCAGCGTCTGTCCGGGCGTTTGTACCCTTTACTTTGAGAACGACGCGGGGGAATGAGTTTTATCAACTGGAGACGAAGTGGAAAGAAAAAAGACACAAATAAGTAAGTTGCCAGCTCAGAGACAGCCATTAAAATCAGTGAAGGTTCAGCTCTGTTTTGACTATTGCTAGAAGTTAAAGCGCACTTTGAACTAGCTTGTTAAAAAAACGTTTAGCTAACACTCAGATTCTACGTAGACTGTCATTACACTTAAAGCAACTTAAGTCTGTCCTGTTTGAAAACATTACCTTAAGTACCTAATTATTAATATTTTAATGATTCTAATTATTTGTCCTTGATTAAAATATAATCCACATTTCTTTATCGTTCATAGGCCAGTTAAAATGTCAGAAATAAAAACTTCAGTTTTCTCAGATTTCCACTGTGGTCTTTTCTCACCTTCATGCGACCTGTCTTTACATTACCTCGTTACACTGACCTCTGACCTCTTATTAGGGATGCCAAGGAGGCTGAAGACGTTCCCGACAGTCCTAACTCCCCGAGCCGGTATGATAACATTGTTTACTCTCACAATTATTGTTAATGACAGATAAAACAAAGCACACACTCCCCTAAGAGCCATTTTAGTCTTACACGTTTCTATGACAACTTAGTGCATTGTAATTCTAACTCTTACACTGTTTCAGGTTGTCGGTCATAAACAGTCAAGATCTGGATCCCATCATCACAGACTTTAGGTAAATGTCTGTATTTTATAACAAAAGCAAATCTTCACAATTAATGAATAAGAAAATAGGTTATCAGCAAGTGTTCCTGGGCAGTCTCCACTATATCACTGTCCCTGTTTCTGTGTTTCCCACGATTGTGCTCTTTCAGCTGTTCAGTGTCCCCTGAGAGTAGCCTTTTCTCTGAACACCCTCATTTCTGTTCATCTGTTTCAGGTTACAGCTACCAGACAACAAAGAATCAACTAATCCAGTAAATGGGTAAGACCGCTTATTGTGCCCTGACTCAACCCTAACTTTTATCAAGACACTTTTACAAAAGGCAAGTGACAGCTAATTTACAAAACCTCTTGTTGGCATAAAAGGTCACCAGGAGGTCACTTTTCTCTGCATTATTAATTCACTGATAATTTAGAACGCTACACTGTCTTGTTATTTAAAATGTTAAAGTTTAGCCGGACATAGCCTGAACTATAATTGCTTTGTAATTGTGAATCTAACATTAAACATATTAACATTAACATATACCACCCTGAGATACAAATCAGAAGTTATACAGTTAGCCACTTTTGTATTTTACAAGAGACCTTAAACAGCAGAACACACATTGGTCTGATTAATAATATGAAAATTTCTCAGCAACAGAATCAGTACTGGTGCCGGTCGTAGTGAAAATGATTTTTACAGTAGTTAACCATAAAAAAGAGCACATCACTAACCTGAATCATGTGCAGTTTGTGTGAAAATGGTTCCCCTTTAGCAGATATAAGTGATACAAGTCTTGCTCTTTCACTTACCCTATAAAAGTCAAGATAATTTTTATGTTCATCAGTCATCATAAACCCAACTCTTTTCTCCTGACAGACCACCTATTCACCAGTCATTATTTTAGTGTACGCATTTAAGCTCTATTTTGGATCCAGATCACTGCTGCAGTGCTCAGTCTCTGCCACTGCAGCACACTGAACCAGCTGGAATCATTACACATTATCTGCAGCCTCTTTACAACATGTTCACTTTGCAACAGACAAAAAAATGGAATTTGAAGAACATCTCTGTCATCTCCCATAATTGTTGGTCACCTTACATGTAAACCTCAAGCCACATGTGAGTAGTGGAGAGTTAGTCCCGCCTCTAATTGTGCACGCCCCAAATGGAAGGCCACAGTGCGTAGTTTGAGGGACTGGTGGTCGGAAGAGGTGGGACACAGGGATTGTATGTGTTTCCCCCACTCATGTGTGATAGTCATCCCGATCTCATTAAGTGTTGCTGTTCCTGCTGCGTTCAGCCGCCTCCTCCTTCTCTTTCTCTTTCACTCGCCTGCTCCTCTGCTGCTTCTGCTCGTGTTGCTGCTGCTGCCGCTCAGAGAGGGATCCAGACCATTGCACTGCGCTGCTAGAAAAGGCCACGCACACACAAATTCACTTCTGCTATTTTCTCATCTCTGTTCAATTTTTTCTGTCACTTTCTCACACCACCACAGTTGCCAGATGAAAATGTCAGGAGAGGAAGAGACTCCATCCAACGGGTAAGAGACCTGACTATACTGTATGTCATTGATTCTTTCTTATAGCATGCTCTGTGAACTGCTTTCTTATCACTGTGACACTTAGGCATGTGGACAAACTTGCTCAGAATCTTTTGCCTGTACAGCTAAAAGGCTCCTGTACATCTTTTACCCGACAAAACAAATGTACCGAAAACCTGGCAAAGCAGAGTCCGTAAACTCATGCTTCATCACTCCTTGTTTTCTCTTGAGCACACAAACAACTGCATATATCTATGGTGGTTTTTGTGCTAAGCAGTTTCAATAGGTGTATGCGTGCCTTTGTGTGTATTTGCTTCAGTGATAATGATCATCATTGTGCAAGTATCTCTCTGGAGAAATTAACCCCTCATTTTAGAGTTGCTGACTTGAAATTAAATTAAATAACTTAGACAATGTGTGGTATGCACATCCTGGCCTTAACAGACTGCTCTCATTGTTTAATTTTTATGCCCTTTCATTATTTTGTACAATTCTGCCCAGTTTTCTTAAAAGAGCTTGAGATTTTCTCACTTATCCAATTAAATAGCTACGATTCGAAGAGTCCATTGTCATGTACTGTTCATTTTTATCTCTACGTTAGTGTCTTTCTTGGTACTGTACTTAAACTAAGCTGTCTAAAATACCTGCATTCTTTAACGTTCATTATTTATTGGGCAATGCTCTGAATGAAACAGCTGATTCAATGTTAAATCAACCAGACACAGGATTAGGTCTTAGTTTTATGGTTGAGACCAAGATTAGGTTTAATTAATAGAAAGGGTTTGTTATGGAGGCTTTTGTAAGGTTCTGTCATTTATTAGACTCACATGACAGAAGATTTTAGAGATTTATTAATGACAGACAACCTATTGCTTCTATGTTAAAATGGTTGTTACTATTAAGGCAGTAACCACTCAGGGACTTTGCAGCTTTATCCTTGAAATCAGTGACATTTGCTGGAAACACAAAAATGTGGCACCTCAATAAGCAGAAATAGTTTCTGGTTTTATGTTAATATTATTCTTTATAATAGTTAAATGTCTTAAATATGTCATCACTTTGACAAACCGCTTGACTTCTTGGTGCCTAATTTGTCTGTAAAGAAAGAGTGTGCGTTTGTTTCCCCAGTGGTCTGACAGTAGCCATAGTGAGTGAGTTGTTATCAGGAAGCACAGCCTGCTGCAGGTCATATGGTGAACACAGCAGTCACCCGCATGTCATTAGCCAGAGCTGCGTCACTGTGTGTGTATGTGTGTGTATGTGTGTGTATGTGTGTGTGTGTGTGTGTGTGATGACTTTATACCCCCTCTGGGTTCCTAATGGCACGTGAATGCTATATATTAGTCATTGTTGTTAAACTGATCAGTTGTAGATGTCTTTGCACTACACACAATAATACACAAACTACAAAAATGCTTCATGTTGCCACTTCCTGTTCTGGGTATTTCAGTCAGCTGCCACATAAGCGTTTGGTCTATATAATTGCACAAAGTTCATTAATTTTCTGAACTCTTTTATACAATATTTTACATTTCAAAATTCCAATGCAGCTGCAGTGAAAAGATAACAAATCCAAAAGCTAAAATTCATCAAACAGTTTTTTTTTTAATAAGCAGCCATCTACAAAACATTAAAATGATCAAATTGATAGAGCAATAATTTTAATGTGAAAGAACACCATTAGAGAATCATCAGTATCAGTCATTAGTGTTTCCCATTTTCCATTAACCTAATCTATTCTTTAGCTCATTAGGGGCTGAGTGCAGATGGGTTTCCCTCATAAAATACATATTTGAAGTTTCCAGTTTTAAGGCACTGTGCAGTGTGAGAGAGCAAAACAAGAGGACACCATTGTGATGAGGAGAATAGTACATAGTACATTACTTGTTCTCATTTTGGCCTTGCCTATAAACAGCTCACGTGATGATCATGTGCTCCGTTGGAAAGGTGAAGCTACAACAGATAGTTGTCAAAAAAAATTACAATTGTTCTGTTTATGATTTAAGATAATAGCTTTATGTTGTTAAGCTTTTGTTCTCACTTTTAATCATTAATCCTGTGGTGTCATCTTGTATTTATTACAGTAAATGGGTAATTTATGCTGCTTACTTCTGTAATGTGCAACGTTAGGCAAACAACTGTAAATCAGTAGTCGATCTGACAGCCTTTTGGTTCTGGCTCTAATGTTGCTGTTTGTGAGGCACAGAGGAGTAGAATGACCACTCTCCATAATACATATTCTTATTTATAATTCACCGTCATTTTATTTTGTGTGTGTCCAGGGGCTCCCAGTCAGACCTGTCGCTGGCTTTGGAGGACTGCATGGCAGCCCTAGATCTCTTCCTCAGAAATGATTTTGAGGAGGCACAGGTCCGGCTCCGATCCAGGTAGGAGAGCCTTCAGGGCCCCATGTTCACACAGCTGCTGTTTACCGGAGCCCAGACCCACCTGGCAATGTGTGTCTACAGCCAAATATATCAACGTGGCTTTGTGCATTGAAGCAACTGTATTTTTAGCTGCATCTCTATATGCATGCACAAACTAGTGACACCACTTTTTGTGTTTTCAGAAACAAGTAAAGTTTTAAAGTATAGGACATGTTTTGAGGCCATTAGATTTTTGATGATATATTACTAAACAAAAGAAAGGGACAGTACTAGTTTGGATTATCTCTCTGGGAAGGTAAAACCTCTGCTCTGGTGCAAACAACATGGTGTTTGTCCAGAAGGATGTATTTAAATGCCTAGATTACTTGATGAAGTTCACACATTGATTCACAGACTTTGCCTCTAGTTTGGAATTTAACCATGTGTTATTCAGTTACACTATTGTTCAGTCGTTTTTACTGTGCAAGAAGCTCCATCCGTCAGTATTATCTGCAAGACACTGGAGACTGTGAGCCACTCCTTGTCTCTGGTTTCTTCTGGTCAGACATACACTTGGACACAATAACAGCTCCAAGTTTTTATCTTAAGCCAAAAAAAAGTTGTTGTTTAATGTAATATATACAGTATGAATGAAAGTTTTGATAAACAATATTTTTCAGTGTCATTGTGGTAGGAGGTAGGAGCCAGGATACAAACCTATTCCCTACTCCACAAAGATCGAAAAGGGCCATTGTATACACCATAATGAGAGTAGGATATCATTTAGTTGTATATTGTTTGTTCTGAACTGTCGTGACAAAGCTGTAAAAGATTGTTAGGTGTAGTGACTCATCGACATCTGGGTAGAAACATGCTTGATTATAATGAGTTTTCTCAGAATCAGTCTTAAGTCTTTATAGTATCCAACAGTAGGCGTAGTTTTATTGCCCACTCTTTTGCTGCAACATGTCAAATTGTAAGCATTATGGAGCAATATTTTTCACAGTATCATTATCATATGACATCTGTAATATCCTTATCATCTGCAAAAAACAAAGTATTGGGATGTTAAAGATTTTTTACAAAGTTCCTTCAGGGTGCACTTCCTTATTTGTTCTAACTTGTGAAAAAGTGAAGGCAAGGCATATGCTCAAGCATGTGCTCGTCAGAAAGTACAAAGCTGCTCCTCCCCAGCATCATGGAAAATTATGAAGGAAATGCGTTTAAGACACTGTTGAAGTCAGTGATGTCCTACAGAGTCCTACACTGCTTACATAAACCCAACCCAATGGAAATAGAGGCAAATCTTCCGGCTGCTCAGTGTGTACCTTATTTTAATGATTTTGCTTCCTGGTTGTTACTTAAGCAATTTTTGCAAAGTGTAGATAAAGATTACAATGAAAAAACAGCCATGTACTTTAATAGATGGCAAAGTTGTTTACATTTACATCATCCCTCTCAACACGTGTCAATATGTGTTAATTGGAGGCATTTAAACTCAATACTCTGTATTGTTGTCGTTGCTTCTTTTTAAAAATAGCATGCAGCTCGAATAATGCTGTGTAACCGGGAAAACATGTTCTTTAACCGGGATAACAAGTGAGAGCTGTCACTGACATCTTTGACTCCTTCTTTAACACACCTACTGGCATGTTTCCACTCACACCCACCTCATCTTGATGTATAAGCCTCTAGATATTTAGAATGATGTTTATGATGATGCCTGTTGTTAGTATTGTGCCTGTGAGTTACCCATTAGCCCATTCAATTCAATATAACTAAAGAATTATGTTTTTTTCCCCCTTTTTTTCTACAGAACCAAAGACAGCATGTACCACGCTCTGACCTATGCCACTATCTTAGAAATGCAAGCCATGATGACATTTGACCCCCAACACATCCTAGCCGCAGGAAACACCATGAAGGAGGCTCAGGCTATCTGCCAGCGGTGAGACCTCTAAAACATCCCAGTGACATGATGCTCTGTTACAAAAACTATTTCTGATATTACTTTATGACCAAGATATCACCACAGGAGATAATGAAATAGCATACCAGAAATACAAAATACTTGGCATCTTAATATACCTGTACTGTTGTCTAGATAGATATTTTAGCTGCTCCAAAGCAATTATCGGAATAGGGTATTTAATGCTTACTCAGCACCTTGTCTGTAATTTCATTCTGTAGCAGCTTGCCTCTATATCATAAAAGGCTGAGTCACTAGTGTAAAGAATCCCCAATGCAATTCTGCTGGAGCTATTAGTCAGCTATTACAAACTACTAAATCATGTCTTTGTTTTCTAATCATTTAGGAACCGTAAAAAGTCAAGCTTTTCAAAAAACTTCACAGAAGGTCAGTAAAGGTCTTACTTTCCCCGTTTACTTATTTTGTTTGTATTTCCTGAGTAAATAGCACATTTACTTTTAGTTGTTTTTTTGTGGGAAAGAGTGGACTTTGTGTGTGTATGCAGCCCCTGACAATAGGTAACTGTGAAAATAATTTTGACCTCAGAGGAACTCCACGCAGAAGTTTGCTATGCAGAGTGTCTCCTTCAGAGGGCAGCACTCACCTTCCTTCAGGTCAGCGATGAACCATACTGCATGCAATGACTAATCTCTTTGTGTATTAATACACTACACTGAACAATAATCTGATTGTTTCAGGATGAAAACATGATTAGTTTCATCAAAGGGGGAATCAAAGTGAGGAACAGTTTCCAGACTTACAAGTAAGTGCTTGACGTGGTCGCTCAGTAGTTTTATATTTATCAAGCACAGAGTTTGCCTTCATTATATTCCTTTTGTCTTTCTTCTTGATCACAGGGAGCTTCATACAATCCTTCAGTCTACTGGATACACTCATGGAGACAACCATGGTCATTTTGAGGGGGGTGTTAAACTGGGAGTGGGAGCTTTTAACTTAGTAAGTGTTTTGCAAATGAATTTGTATTCGATAGTAAAACACAACTCATTAATAAAAAGCCTTTTATTTGACTATTTTATTGTTTCTAAATTAGTGAAAATTTATACATTAAAACAACATTTGTAACTGTTTTTAAATTTTTATTAATTATGTTTAATAAGTAATTAACTTTTTTTAACTTTCTGTTGTGTGTTTCTACTTCTTACAGATGATTTCTATGTTGCCTACGCGGACATTAAAGCTGTTGGAGTTTGTTGGATTTTCAGGAAACAAGGTAAGTTAGAGTCAGTTATATTTTAGTTTTAATGTCACTGAAATGAAACTATCACACTCAATTTATGAGTGAAATTATTCAGAATAGCTTTGATCTTAGTGTGTGATGACTTGGCTGTGGTGCTAAATGCGTGGATAAACTTTCTATAACTACAACAAGTCACAGTGATTGGTGTGTTCATGCAGGAGTTTGGTCTTCAGCAGCTTCAGGAAGGCTCTGCAGAAAGCACATTCAGGTCGTTCTTATGCAACATGCTGCTGCTTTGTTATCACACCTTTATGAGCTTTATATTAGGTAAGAAAAAGCACACGCACACTTGCAGATGCTGCGAGCCACAAAAGATTTTATGGTGAGTGTGTTTCTTTTCTTACAGGAACTGGAGAAGGAGATGTTGAAGATGCAGAGAAATTGCTGCAGCCATATCTTAAAAAATATCCTAAGGTTTGTCTTTATTAAATAGTATCTTTACATTCATTTTGCTTTTAGATTTTAAATTATGGTGTGTTTCTCAAAGGGATCCATATTCTTATTCTTTGCTGGTCGAATAGAAGAGATTAAAGGCAACCTGGATGCTGTAAGTATTGACTTGTGTTCTTATTTCCAGCTTTTTATGTGTTTCTCTAGAAACAAACCACAAACAGTCTGTAGAAACCAATTACTATGAATTTCTTATGCATGTAGGTTATGTAATTTATTTTAAATTCAATATCAAACACATCTACTGTTTAGAAAAAAATACTGGCATGTCACTAAATTAGTTTTCCTCATCAACTGCTTAACATATTGTTTGAGGTGGTTGTGACATTACTAAAATGTCCATGGTTTAATGTGTTTGTTTGTACCAGGCTATTAAGCGTTTTGAGGAGTGCTGTGAAGCACAGCAGCAGTGGAAGCAGTTCCATCACATGTGCTACTGGGAGCTCATGTGGTGCTTTACATACAAGAGACACTGGAAGATGGCCTACTTCTATGCGGATCTACTCAGCAAGGAAAACTGCTGGTCCAAGGTGGGGATTATAATTTTTTTTTTCTGGTTATAAATATAATATGTTGTGTGTTGTTTTTATCTATCCTGGCAACATCTCTTTTACAAGCTGTACAATAGGCAGTAGTCCCACTCTGAGCTTAGTTTATGGAGTATTTCCTGTCCCTGATCTAAGGACGTGTACAGTCTGTGACAGCCCTTTGAGGCTACTGCTGGGATATTGGGCTAAATAAAAAATAAATGTCTTGTCAAACATGTTAACATTGTATGACAAATAGTTTTTATGTTCTACTGGTGGCAAGACCCCCAGAGACAAAATGCCATTAGGTTTAAAAGTAGAAAACAGAAACACGTTTTATGTATATTTCAGGAATAACTAAAGCTTGAACTCCACCCCACTATATATATTTTTTATCTCATACACAACAAATAGGAATTGCAGTTTTAACCTCTTTTTCTATTCCCTAGGCGACCTATGCATACATGAAAGCTGCTTACCTCAGCATGCTGACTAAGGATGATTGCCTTACTTTTGGGGAGACCGAAGTCACTTTGTTCAGGTAAAAACTAAGCGCTAAGTGCGAAATCACTAATCCCACACAAAATCAACCACAACTAACAGCAATGAATCATACCGACTCAATATTATGGCAAAATAGTCTGTCTAGAGTCTTTTTTAATGCAAATGCTTGCTAATAGATTTGATAATGAAAAAAAAAATAAAATAAAATTTGCATTTGTGCAATTATTTGCTTTTCAGGCAGGTTCCAAGTTTAAAGCAAAAAATCGCTGGTAAATCATTACCAACAGAAAAGTTTGCCATTAGGAAAGCTCGACGCTACCTCGCAGAAAACCCGATTCCTCTTCCTGCTCCTCCACTGGTCAGTACCAGACAACTTCTGCCTCAAATAATAGTTCAAGTTTAATTGTTAAGTTTGGTTTTGGTTTCACTTTCCTCACCATTTTTATTAATCACCTTCATGCAACATTTCATTTTGTCTAGACCTGTTGAACTATCCTGTAGATCCTGAGAACATTATTATTTTTTTATCTTATTTCCTTACAGTTTTTTTAAAAGCATTACTAGTAGAAAGTTTTTTTCCATTGTCTACTTTGTTCTTGTATATAATAAAAACACTGTCTGTTTTTAGTAAATACAACTCTATTCTTTAAAAAAATATTTTTGTGTGTATATATATATTTGTTGAAATCTTTGGTGCAGGTTGTCATTATTTCCAGTTAAAGTCGTTCAGGATGCTTTATCATATTGCACCAGTATATAAACAAGTATTCACTGATGGTATTCTCTTAATGCTGTGTAGGAGATGATGTACATCTGGAATGGCTACACAGTCATTGGGAAACAAAAGGACTTAACTGAAGGCATGTTAAAAACATTGAATGAGGCAAAGGCTAAGCTTGAAAGCAACCAAAGTAAGTACAAAATTACATTTAAATAGTGTAAAATTGTAATATTTAAATTACTTTCTTCACACCATCTGAATTATGTGATTATATTTCTGGTCTAATTTTTTTATCAGCGACTGAGTTCTATATAGATGATCAGTGTCTGCTGAGCCTCCTAAAAGGACTGTGTCTCAAACACCTGGGCCATCTCGAGGAGGCTGAACACTACTTTACCCATGTCCTCTGCAAGTAAGCCACTTCCTGTTTCTGTCTAGCTTCTATTACAAACTTTCACAGTTTAATGCAGCCTCGAAATTGCAAATGGTGTTTATCTACATTCAATGTCTCCAAAAGCACAAGCAGATATAATACTGTATATTGTACTAATTTCTTACCACTTAGTCACATTCTCTGAGTCTTTTGTGTGACAAAGGCTCATGTATTTTTATTTAACTCAATTACTATTCTTTGACTCTGCAGCGAGACTCAAATAAAGTATGACCATTACCTGGTTCCAAATGCACTGCTGGAGCATGGTCTGCTGTGTTTGGAACAAGGCAGAAATGAGGAAGCTATCAAACTCCTCGAAGAAGCAAAGTGAGTCTATGTACAACAAATTAAATTATAGTTTTGTCTGTGAATGTTGATTATGTTGTCTGTTTCAGGCAAAATTACAAAAACTACTCAATGGAGTCACGGACCCATTTCCGTATTCAAGCTGCTTTGCACAAAGCTAAGGGCAATGTAGAAAATGGGATCCATGTGCCCTCTAGCCCATAACAGACAGTGGAGGGCACCCTAGAGCAGGAAATGCCCTCTGACTTCAACCTGCACTGCCTCTTCTTCTAATGGGACTGTATCATATAAGGTGATACGGGGAAGAGTGGCTCTTGTTCATGTTGGCTGCATTATGGCCAAATAAAGCTCTATGTAGCTCTGCTGTGCGCTGCGGTTTACCACACTCTTTTCTTGAGATCAGTTTTGAACTTTATGTATTGTGGCATACACGCAGGTAAATAACGTGGCTGTTAAGTTAATACCAAATATAGGTTGTAAATTAAACTCAAGTAAATGGAGAATAACAACACAATAATGTTGATATAGTTTACATACAAGAAACTTAGTGTCTGTTTTTTTTACATTATAAATTATTTTGTTTATAATGTTTCTTAAAATGGTTTACAATTTTTTTAATCCTTTTTTTTTCAGTCTCATTCCTAGGAAATAACACTTCAAAATTTCACAATTTTGTTTTGCAGAGAGCTTTGTATATCAGCCTGCTATGCAAACTCTTCAGTCACAAATGACTTTACATTTATATACTGTAAATGGCAATTTTTAACAAGTTGTCCCGTTTTAAGAGGACAGATGAATGTGTCTTTCAGAAAGGCAGACTCCCTCTTTTTCTCCTGGTTTATGGGACAGTCTCCAACAGTACTTGAGCTTCAACAAACAGGCCATTCACAGCATCTAAAGACTGCATGCTTGTCTTCTGCTGCATCTTTAGTAAGAAGCTTCAACAACCACCAGCTCATCCTCTTCTATCAGCAATCTTAATGAATCACTTAGAATTGTTAATAATTAAATTACTCTGTGGTTAAATGTGAATTGGAAGATGTGTGTTGGTGGCTTTGTTGTGTTAGTGTCTCAGCATGAGTGTCCAAACGTTAAACCCCAGAAGTGCTGGTGTCACAGTTGTGTTTTATTTATGAAGTCCAGACACCCGTTACATTTACAATTTCCTGTGTTAAAAAAAAAAATCTAAACAATTAAGTATAGTGGCATTGTATGAATATAATCAGCAGATTTTACTGAGCAGAATGACATTCCTGTAAATAGTGAATGTTTGTATAATTTATGATGGAAAGACAGTTAAAGCATCTTGTTTTGTGTTGTTTTTTTTTGTCCATGCACCACAGTAGTACCATTGTAGTTGCCTATATCACAGAGAATTACTAGTTAGCTCTATGCACTTGTTGTTTTTGTATGTTTAATGTAGCTAACCTACAAGGAACAGCACAAAGTCTCATTGTGTGGCAAAACAATGGCATCTCGAATACAAAGATGATAAAAGCTTAAGAAATCGTGTAAAAAAATCATAAATGTTTTAAAATATTTTTCAGCTACTACAGATAACGGCAATCTGGCCTGAAAGTGCAATTGCAAACTATCGATTTTTGCTCTGTTTATGTTTTTAGCGAAGGACAGTGTGATCATGAATTTGATTGGCTAAACACAAGCGCTTCCTTGATTTAACTGATTGTGATTGGTTGGTTTTCTGATGGGGCGGCGCTTCGTGTTGCTACATCGCCACCTTTGTCGTTCAGCAGCTGCAAACTGGAAAGTCCCTGACAGACAGCGAGTTTTTAACACCCTGTTAGCTTTGTCACTTTAAACGAGGCCTACCGCTGTTTTATTCACCCCTGTATCTTTGCGTGTGTAAAATCCTCCTCGGTTTTTGAGCTGAGAATTGCTGACCGAGCTGCTTGTCAGTGCTAGTCGTGTTAGCAGCAGGCTAGTTCTTTGTGTGGCTAGCTGCTAGTCGAGGATGTGTTGTTTAACTGAGTAGCCCTCTCGTCGTCGGGGAGAGGAGAGGATTTGTTAGCTGCGGATGGAAAAACGCCTTGTAGACGGGATCATCCAGTGACATACTGCCAAAGTGGCCTCTGAAATCACAGTATAGGCTACTGTCGATAAAGCGACTCAGCGAAGGAGTTTGACAAACGAGGAAGGAGATGGGAAACTGTCTGAAATCTCCCACCTCGGATGATATTTCTTTGCTACACGAGTCTCAGTCGGACCGGGCCAGCTACGGAGACGGGGTTGATCAAGAGCCGCCGCCCCCTTATGAGGTAACCCAACTTTGTCTGACCTGCAGCTACATGAACAGCCACTCACTGGGTTGTATTAACAGGTGTGACACTAATTCAATGAATTAAAGCTTAGCTGAGGGTTTCCCAAAAAGTGGGCAGGTACTCTGCTGTAGAATTGGTTTGGGTCACATCGAAAAATGACATTTCTACTAAAACATCTAAAATCTTCAAGAACCGCTTGAAATCATCGCCCACAACAAAAACAAATAAATTAGAATGCAACAAATGGACACCAATAAAGGCATAACAAATAAATAAGATGACATGAGAATGAAAAGGACCATGAAGCGATTTGGATCTAACTGGGTTGTGACTAATTTGTCTTGGCTCCCAACCCAAAAAAATGAGTAGCTGTTGCTATACAAGGCTTATCAGGGTAAATCAGCTGTGTACAGGATAAACATTGGCTGGAAACGCACTGACCCTGTCCTTTCGAGGATTGGCCCTAATCCTCTTTTGTTATAGCCAAAGGTTCAGTCTGGGCCTCCCATTGCCCTGTGTGTTCATCACTGATGTTTTGATATCACTTTCAGTGATCATACCTGAACTCCTAAAACACTGAGATACAGCATGTCCAGCTGACCCCACACCCAAACCATAAAGTGTTTTCTACTAGCCCATTGATTGACATTTATTGGGCCACTAACTCTGATGCACTTTATTTAGTCGTGCGCTTATTCCTGTGTTAAGAAGTGGCTTGCATGTGTTACTTAAGGCCTTGGCAACTTGTTACTTGGTTAAGCCTGCTGTTATCTGTAGGTTTAAGAAAAGTGTTTTTGAAAGCCAAGAAAACGTACGCCTATTTAGTACTTTTTAAAGTTTCTAGCCTTCCATGTTTGTCTCTATTTCTTTGGCATTAAAGTATTAGTGCCATTGTTTGACATTTCTTTTTCCAAGAGTGTTTCCATCTGTGTTTGATAATGGCTCCAGGCACCATATTGTGTTTATTTGTAGGAGAGGTACTGTATGTCGAAACAAATACATTTTCTATTGTTGTTTTGTTATGCAAGCGCTTTGAGTGCCTACTACAGTAGGTGGAAAAGCGCTATATAAAAATAAAGATTATTAAAGATTATTACTTATCCCTCTGTTGAGACTGTAACTACTTACAACTTTGTTATAAAGGCTTCTTTCAGAACTGCCAGGACTTACAATATAACCCCCAGTAATCAGCTTGGGAACACTTTAAGGTGCTTTGTGTGTTGAAAAAGAAGTTGTATTTGGTCTTCTCTTGAGGCTTCTGAGCAAAGGTGGCATAAGAAAGTGAGGCCTGCTGTTCATGGAGAAAAATGGAAAAACAATATCAAACAGAAAAATCCCATCTTTTTATTATGGTGACAATAAAATTCAAAAAGAAGAAACAAAACGTGTAGAAGACTTTTGCGGACACAGGATAAAGGTGAGTGTCCCTCAGTCTTGAGCAGCTGGGGTTTGTGGACAACATCACCAACATAATAAAGTGAAAAACATTATTTCTATAAATAAACATTATATAAAGCAAACCAGTTTTTTTCTAACTACAAATGTGTGTAAACCACTTAAAAGGATTAAAACTGAATGTAGACATGATGACTTTGGACTTTGGCTTATTGCTTTTGACTCAAAGTTTTGAGCTGATGGTTAATAGCTCAAATGTAGCTTAAGCTAATTAATAAGGAACTTTTTCATATTAGCAAAACAAATTAAGAACTACATCTTCTTTCCCACTATATTGATGAAGCCATTTGACATCAGAAAGTTGTGCAACAAATTTTAATCAAATCCAAAGTGTTCTGGCTTGAGCAGGTGTGCATGGCAAGTATACTTGTGCTGTGATAGTATCTAACTGCGCTGCTCCTCAGACTCAGCCCTGAGGCATACAAGTGTCTGCTATTCCTACATTCTGTCTGTCACGTTGACACCCATCAGACCATGTTTCCCAGGAATTTACAGCCAGTGGTGAATCACAGGAGGCCTGCATCTGAAGCTGTGTCTGTCTGCCGCTCCAGGAAGTTCTTCTGCACGTCCATTTAAATAGTTTCATGTCTGCATTGAGGCCACAACTAGACTGATCCAGATTGCTATGACCTAAATTACAGTTCACCTGGCTCTACTCAAGCCTATTCTGATAAGTCAAAATATGATTATCTGTTGTCACGGTAGCTTTTCTGTGCTTTTTTTTTTTTTTTTTTGGGGGGGGGGGCAGCCTGTAGCCTATAGGAAAATACTTGAGGTTTAAATGTAAACTTGGGATCAGAATGCATGACGTGTAATAAAGTTATTTGGACATGCTGCCTGCTACACTGGAAACAACATTTGTTGTGTGCGCTGATGGATGAGAATTGCTGGTGGTATTGTCTTGTTGAGTCATACATACGTGTAGATATTAGTAACCACAAATATGCCCAATTATAATGTGTTTCAATACTGTTTTCAGCCAATATAGAAGTGATGGATGAATAAGGTTCTGCCACAGGGGCTTGGTGGATAAAATTGTAAAAGCTGCTCAGCTAAAGGCGTTGTCACCTCTTGGACAGTGGACTGATAGTATGTATTGTGTTGCTGTGTGTTTTGTATATATCCATCCAGGGGATTAAAAAGAAAAAGCAGAGAATGGCTGTTTGGTTATTGAGTCCTCCATTGATTCATTAATTTTCTACCGCTTAGTCCCATTAGGGGTCACGGGTGACTGGAGCAAATCCCAGCAGCCCTGGGCCTTAGGTAGGGTACACCCTGGACATTGGTTAGTCCCCTGGCTGACATTTAGAGATGGTGACAACAAGTCACTCTAACATTCATTCACTAGGGACACTTTAGAGTACATGTATGCCTTTTGGCCAGTGGAAGGAAGCTGGAAACCTGGAGAACCCACGTGCTGGCAAACAAGGGACTGTACTGTCATTGACATAAGGTGATAGAAAATACTCCAGTACACCAGTGTTATACCACCACAAGTGCGAAGATCCAAATGATAATTCCATGTCTGTGTTGCTGAAACTCCTTCCAGTTTGTATCCTTTATGGCTTTTTGTCAGTCATTTGAATTTAATAGAGTAGATAAAATTTCTAAGAAACCTAAAAACTGCTTCACTATATTGTGTGCAGGCCCTCTCCAGCGATTTTGTTACTGTGCTGATCTGTCGAGTAGACAAACGGCTACCATTTCAGAGCTTAATGTTTCTAGTGTTGCTTTCTATAACATTCACATGGATTTCTTTAAAAAAATGTGTGTGTTTGTGTGTGTGTGGCTCAATTCAAACATTTAGGCAAACAAAATCACAAAACATCCAGAGGAGATTTTTAGAGTCTTAGCATGTGTTCTTACATGAATCTTGGCCAGTCATGGTTCCGTTCTGCTTCACCTTTCCCCTGCAGGGTTCTGCTCTGGTATGTTGGAGGAGTGATGTCAAATCATTGTCATGCACAGTTTACTATGCTCTTTTGAAAGCTATACTGTTAATTGAAAATAATGCAATTAGTGCAGTTTGAATGCATCATTTACATTTGGTTGCATCTTAATTTGATTAGAAGCTTTCTTTAGCCTATTTTTTTCATAAAGCAAAGTATAAAAAGCTGCCATTTACAGTGTTATTTTTTATATACATGAACACCACCCAAAAATGTTTTTAGATTGTATTGAATGTAAGTTTTGAGTGAGTCCACTTGTTGTGGGCCTACTCCCTGGAACCATCACTTCTTTCTCTCCATTAGCAGTGGTACTAGTTTCTTTCAGACTCTTCATCTCAAGGTGCTCCCTGTGGTCATTCTGTTTAAGCAAAACAAGCAGTTTTTGCTGCCCAGCTGTTGAGTCATGCAAAAAAAGAGACATAAGATGACAAATATGCTGCACAGTCAACCATTCAAACACACATATTAGCTGTTGTATCAATCGGCCTTTTATTCCCTCTCCATTCCCTTTTTTTTTGGTACAGCCATGGCCCCCAAGGCGCTCAGGGGAGCAGCAAACAGGTTATGCTGACTCATTGCTTCAAAAGGAGCAGATTGGTCAACATATCTGGCTAGAACTGACTATAGATTTATCCAGAGGACTGAGTCCCTCTCAGTTCACTCAGTTTGCAGCATTTGTTCCAAAGGTGTTAAGTTACAGTGCTGATTTGAAGTGGCTCAACAAGTTTTTGACCAAGTAGGTTATCAACCAGCCACTGTTTGTTATCTAACATTTATTATTTTATCAATTACAAAAAAATGATTATAATATACCATGTTTGCTGTTTGGTTACAAGCATAGCTCACTGTCTGTCCTTGGTATTACAGTAGTGAGCAGTAAAGTTAGGGAGTAGACATTTGTCATTTAGGTTCACATTGGTAACTTTCATATTTAATAAATTGGAAGCATTGTGTTGTAGTATTACTCATAGAAGTAATAGCCTGGTATGTGCATTACTTAAGTCAGTACAGGATCTCTTGCTAAACCAAGAAAGACCACAGGGAGTATATTACTGTACTATATTGTGGATGAAGGAAGGAAGTGGATGAGAGTGAAGCACTGTCTCAAACCGCAGTGAGCGAGTGTTGTAGAGAGGGCACACAGAAACACAAATATTTTAGTTTTTTGCGCATTTTGAGATTGAAGATACATGTGATGACACTGAACATAACACATTGAAATTTACTAATATAATTTGGCTGTAGCCAATATCTTTGACTCATAAGAATAAAGATATTGAAACTGTTAGTCTCATAGCTTGATTTTTGGTTTCTTTATATTCGTATTTGTTCTTTTTCTTTTAAGTGGTTTGGTCTCACTTTCAATTTTGAGTTTTTCATTATTGCTAAAACAGTTTTATTAAAATTTGGTCCCTGTTTATCAAAGCTTTACCAAAAACAAAACAACTAATTGAAACATAATAAATCTAAAATCCAATCATGATACCCTTTATAGTATCAACACAGTATTGTTGTTTGGGAAATACTTTGCATTTGTGTTGAACACGTTAAAGACAATTGAAAAAAGCCGCCTGTTGATAACATGGTCGACCAAAGTAGCCAAATGTGTTTTTTAGTCCATGGCGTGAAAAAGACTAATCTAAACCCTATTGTGATAAAGCCCTTTTTTGCAATAATGTTGATTCTGTGTATGTGACACTGCAGTGTTTAAAATTTTCATGCTTTTATTTTGAATTGAGCCTACTGTAGTTTTAAAATTGTAGGGAAACACTACTGATGGCAGAAGCCAGAGCTGTTCGAGATACAGATGTGCTCATAAGTTTACATATCCTGGCAGAATTTGTGATATATCTTTTTTTTTTTTTTTTTTGGCGATTTTACAGAGAATATGAATGATAACACAAAAAGCTTTCAGTGGTTGGGTGAAGCCATTTATTGTCAAACAATTGTGTTTACTCTTTTTAAATCACAATGACAACAGAAAACTACCCAAATGACCCTGATCAAAAGTTAATAACTAACATGCACACAAGTGGAACAATCCTCGTGCGTGCGTGCGTGCGTGCGTGCGTGCGTGTGTGCGTGTGTGTGTGTGAGAAAGGTCAATGAGTTTCTGGGGCTCCTGACAGACCCTTGCATCTTTCACCAAGTGCTGCAATGACATTTCTGTATTCTGAGTCATGGGGAAAGCAAAAGTGTGGGAAAAGGTAATTGACCTGTATAAAACAGGAAAGGGATAAAGAAAAACATATATCCAAGGAATTTAGAATGTCATGAATCACCAGTGAAAATGAAAAATTCAGCCACAACTGCCAGGAAACAGGAAGTAAAACTCCCAAATAACTTCATCTAAAATAAAGGACTTTGAAGATGCAAAATGAGTCACTGGGTACTATGCAGTAATACGCAAAAGCCACACAGCATCCTGCTAACAATACGCCAAACAGCACAGATACAAGCCTCAAAACGTCTGGAACAAAGTCATTTGGAGCGATGACTCATAAATGTTACTTTCGGACATATTTGGAGAGGAGTCAACAAGGCCTAAGATGAAGGGTACACCATTCCTGCTGTGAAACATGGACACATTTCACTGATCCATTGGGTGTGTGTGAGCTACAAAGGCAAGTTGAATGCAGTATGTTATCAGAAAATACTGGAGGAAGATTCGCACTTGTCAGCCCGGAAGATGTTCATGGGATGTACTTGGACGTTCCAATATGACAACGACCCAAAGCTCAAGGCCAAGTCAACCTGTCATTGGCTACAGCAGCATAAAGTAAAGGTTCTGGACTGGTCATCTCAGTCTCCTGACCTCAATATCATTGAGCCACTCTGGGTTGATCTCAAATGTGCAGTGCATGCAAGACAGCCCAAGAATTTACAGGAACTGGAGGCTTTTTGCCAAAAAGAATGGACTTTACCATCTGAGAAAATAAAGAGCCTCATCCACAACTACCACAAAAGACTTAAAGTTGTCATTGATGTTAAAGGTGGAAATACACGGTATCAAGAACTGGGGTATGTAGACTTTTGATCAGGGTAGTTTGGGTAGTTTCTGTTATTATCATTTAAAAAGAGTAAACACAGTTTAATAATTATGAGTAAAAAAAAAGGTTTTTGTTATTATTCATATTCTCTGAAAAATGGCCAAACAATCACACATTCTAAGTTTGTAAACTTATGAGCACAACTGTATGGCCAGAAATTAGTTATTTTACAAATGTTTGAATAGTTATGCAGCAAATATAATACTGCATTAAAAATCTATCCTCCATTGAATTTCACTAGAGCAATAATTCTCAAACTTTTCTCACTGAGTACCACCGCCATAAAGTATTTGGTTCTTCAAGTACCACATCCTCTTCTGACTTGTACGGCTCATACATAGTAAAAAATGTAAAGTGGATGGATGTTGTGAAGTCTTATTAAAGTGTAGTACTGAATGTACCGTTGAAATTGGACCATTTTGTTTCCAATATGTATTTTATTAAAACTTTACAGTTTTTCACAGTTGCTAAAACACATTTCCTAAAACTTGTCATATTAACATTCTGTTGTCCAAATACACAGAGCAAAACACTAAACACAGTTGTCAGTTTATCATTAGTCAAGTCAAGCTCAATAGATCAAACTGAATAAATAGTACAACTACTATAAGAGATGCAGCTTAATTATTTTTACATATAGCCCAAAACACTTTCCTACATCAGGAGAGTTTACAATATCCTCTACAGTAAATCCTCAGCATCAGGTCTTTTTGATGAGACACACTTCCTCCACATCACAGCTGTGTTTGTCCAACAGATCATATCAGACCAACCCAAAAATGTGTAATTGTTGGATTTTATTCATGTTCACACAGTTACAGGTTTGTTCCATTTATATATACAAATCCTCTGCACAACCTTTATTTTGCGAATACGGTAAAATACTCTTCATGCGCTTGCTTTGTGAATTTGCGTGTCATCCTTGCGCAAGGGCCATGCTAATCTGTATTGTTCCAGTTTTATCTCTGTTGGCAAACTAACAAACCAAACACAAATCAAGATACAAGTATAAAGTATTAAAAATATGCCTTTTTGACTTAGAATGGTTGTGTGTTAGTCGAGGCTGCAGTGTGTTAATTGTGTTTAACTTCTGCCTTGTCTTGATTTTTTTTTTTTGGACTTGTTCAGTGTTTTGTTAATTCTGAGTGAAAGGGTTTTGTAAAAATTATTGGTGTAAAGGTTTTGACAAAATAGTAACCAGTTTGACAAATGCATTTAAGCAGTTGACCGTTTGATTTCAGAGATTTCACACACACACACACACACACACACACACACACACACACACACACACACACACACACACACACACAAAAACAATTGTTGTCATTGTCTTGTTTATTTGTACATTTAAAAAAAAAAAATCTAAATATATATTATGGTTGTAATTGATTTTCAGAGAATTTCTGAGACTTCCACTTTGAGTACCACTACAGAAAACCTAAATATCACCAGTGGTATTTTAGCATTGTTTGAGAAACATTGCACTAGTGTGCTCAGATATAAAACAAATATAACCAGTGGTTAATCAAAATTATTATTTTTTTTTTTTCAACTGTAACGGACTCTTACTGCTCACTCAGAAACATATTACATAATTACTACTTTGTTCATTTTGTACTAAAACAGGTGTGTGTACCTTGTTACAGGAGCAGATTCATGTACCAGTGTATCACCCAACACCCAGCCAGGCCCGACTGGCGACTCAGCTGACCGAGGAGGAGCAGGTCCGCATTGCTCAACGCATCGGCCTCATTCAGCACCTCCCCAAGGGTGTTTATGATCCTGGACGCGACGGCTCAGAGAAGAAAATTCGAGAGTGAGCACAAAGCTTTGAATTTTACTGTTCCACTAAAGAGTATGTCCTCAAAAGTCTTAGGAGATAAAACAAGTCCCTAGTCAAATAAAAAAAGTCTTGTTGTGAAAAAGGAAGTGGATTTCATATATTTAATTAATTAATCTAAAATTACATTACAACTTAAGGCCAATTTAAGCAACAATAAGACTATGCATTATCATAGACATTATTGCTCTTGATTTGGGTCAGGGGTATTTGTAATTGAGCTGGGTCCCTAATTTCTTTTATCCAGAAAAGTCCCTCTGAGATTATAAATCTCTTTTTCAGGGGAGTCCTGGCGCCATTAGGGTCCTACAATTGTTGTACAATGTTTTAAATAGCTTTGTCAGTAAAGAATATTTATATATATATATATATATATATATACTGTATTGCAGTTAGTTTTAAAATGGCTTTTAAAACTATTTTTGCCCTGTGCAGGTGCGTCATCTGTATGATGGACTTTGTGTATGGAGACCCAATCCGATTCCTGCCCTGCATGCACATTTACCACATGGACTGTATAGATGACTGGCTGATGAGGTCTTTCACCTGTCCCTCCTGCATGGAGCCTGTGGACGCTGCTTTGCTTTCCTCCTATGAAACCAACTGACACACCTGTGGCCAGTCTGGACACACCATCACATAATATGCACACAATGGAAATACACAACGTCCGTCTTACTGAAGTAGATCCTTTATTAGTAAGCTGGGCATTTCAAAGTAGTAAAATCCAAGTGATTTGGGGGTGTTATGTGTGTTTGTGGTTGCGAGTAGCATGTGGGAATGCTTCAGTTCCTCAGTTGGCCTGCTGGACAGGATTGCATCAGGACAAAACTGTAAGAAAAGACTTCATTGGTGTTGGAGGAGGAACTGGCAGAGGAAAAGCTGAAAATGGTGTGTACGGAGAATAAATGAGCATTTATATAAAAAAATTCAAAATCTGATTTTATACTTGCATACAATCACAAAGTAGCACCTGGTCCCATGACTAATTTCCCTTCCTGGTGTTGAAATGATTTGTAAAAGATGACGCATGAAAAAGGTGAAGAGACTCTAGCAGACCGCCTAATTTGAGATGCTGCAGACTTGGGTCCCAAACACAAACCACTTCAGATGCAGACATCTTGGTCACCCTAACCCTAGGCCTAACCCTAGGCCACTGGATGTGGAGACCTGGAATAAGACACAAACTAAACCTTTCTGCAGGCCTCCTTGTGTTTAGGAGCACCTGAATAGTTTCTGTCTTTATTGATATCATACAGGATAAATATGATTGATTTTATGTCTCGTGAAGTTTGTTCTGTATTTGTGGGTCACCATAAGGGCTTTTCTAAACTTGAGTTTACCAGCAACACAGACATAGCAAAATACACTTGCACGTGCTTTAGTCAACAATGTGATGTGTAGTGAGTTAGTGAGTTCTCAAATTACTGACCAAAGCACAAGATTTCCTAAAAAAAAATCTGAGATAGTTGCACTTCTTCGTCAGATTCGACAAGATCTGAGCATATGCATTTACTACCTATGTCACCAATGTCTGTGTGGGTGCATTTAGTAAAACATCCCTATTGTACAAAGGTTTTGTTAAGAAATAAATATTCATCCAAACACCATTGTGAATTGTAATATTACAGAACAGGAAGTAACTCTAGCAATAACTCCACCCAGTGTATAATCATGACTGCTTGTTGTGTCACTGAAGTGTGTTTCCAGAAACGCAGCACCTTGCTTCTGCACCACGTATCTTTCCTCCTGCTGTAAATCTATTTGCCTGGAGTTAATGCCAGATGGTTCTTTTCTGTTACCTTACAACTAATAATGCTGTTGTGATGAACACCAAAAACATTTTTTCCAAGACCAGTGATCCTTAAAATAAAATCCTTGTTAGAAATAGCTCAATGTGCTTTGCTTCATTACCATACCTTTTATTTTTTACTAAATTATTTAAACATGAGACCCTGAGCTTTTTAGTGAAAGCCCTTCTCAACAATTACTGACCAAATCTTTAGATATTTTCTTTACAATAGAAAAACCTTAAGCTCCAAATGAAATATAAAGCTAAACATTTGCACTGACAGAAAGACACACCAATTTGAGGAAGGTGACATAATTACTTCTAAGTAGTTTAAGTCAAGATAAGGTCAAGATAATGTTTCTGTCCTCGGATTCATCCTCCCACCCTAAAGTTTTCTGTTCTTTGTCCAGTTTTCAACAAAAGCACAAATATAAATGTTAAATACAATGTTTCTTCTGCCTGTTAACTTTGGCATGCAAATGAGTTGTTTGAACTTTGAAATATGCAGAAACTGGTTCAAATGATTCATGCTACAAGTGTCCCCTGTATATTGCGTGTGATATAAGTCTGTTTGGAAACCAGTTGTGGTTTATGTATATGAGTTTCATATTTGAAGTCTTGTATGTTAATGTGTAAATGAGTTTTAGAAAAATTTAGGGTGCTGTCAGCACCTTAAATTTATTTAATTTTTTTTGCACTGAACTTACGCAAATAAGTAAGGCCTTAGGTTACAAGAGAGCACAGGCTGCTAACGGCTGCTAAATCTGGATCTGGTGCAGCTGTTAAACACTCATTGTGCTTTAACATAACATTTCCACCACACTGTTGTAAAGGTAATAAACTCATGATTGTTTGTGTAGAGCTTGGTTATTATTAATTATGAAAATGGCAGTTATGATTTGAGGGAAAGCTGCCACTTCCCTCATTTATAACACTCTATCTGCCAAGGATCAACAATAAACCCTTCTAGAATTGGGGCCACCCAACTTTAGAAGAAGGAACCTATTTATTTATGTCCAAATTGCGGAAAAAATACATTTCTTAAGTGGATCTTCTTTTTATTTTGTGATGATATGGTTTATTAAATGTGGATATGAGTGGTTTGAGTTTGGAATGCTTGTTTCCTTGTTTATAAGCATAAATATGCATATGCTGTGTACTACCAACAAATAATAAATAGGCATTGAAAATAAAAACTGATTCATTCGATGTTAGATGAATTTAAGGCTTGGTGGTAATATGTGTAAAACCATGTTATGTTTTTATATATAATTTTTTATCATGTATTTTCTTCGAGGAGTTTGTTGTTTCAAAATGGTAAGTGCAAGTAATCTTACACTGGATCACAAAAAGAGGTTTCAAACATTTGTCAAGATATTTATATATAGAATATAGAGTTAGACACTAAATTTACAAAACCTGTTTATTTTACTGTACAGTTAAGAAAATGGGAGTCTACACCTCCTCAGAAAACCCTCCCACATCCTCTGCAGCCAATCCCAACAGCCCCAACCACACACAACTCCTCCCATTTATGGGGGCTTATAGAACTTTAGGCCTCGTAGGCCTAGGAAATAAAATTACAGTTACATGTCGAGATAAAAATCACACTTTGATGCAAGAAAATGTCTCTGCACAGTAATCAGATTACAGGATTTAAGAGTAACGCCATAGGCTACTGCGTGAACCATTAAGTGAATGTAAAGCTTAAAACTGTTTTCCATTATATTGGTCAATGGATGGTAGTAGTGCGAGTTCTAGAGATGAACTAAATACCTCAAGCCCTTACAACCTGCGTTTGACCCTTCCACCTTCAACTTTCAGAAATCAATCAATTACAAAACATTAACCTCGCCTTTTGAGCACTGCACATTTCAACACATCAACTGCGTCCAAATATATCTGCCTCATTCGCTTAACCCACTTGTTTTTGCTGTAAATAAAGTTGTTCTATTGCCATTGGATTAGTATGACAGAATGTAAGTCTTATTTCAGCTTGACATTAGTTTTACGATCTGTTGCGATATTAAAATGAGCTATTAGCTTCCGAACGAAATTCGTTACAAATATTAATTAAAAGGGTGAGAACGCTGTAAGCGCTGCCTGTAGGCCTACATTGTATTTAAAGATAAAAAATACCAAATGAAGAGTTAGTTAATTAGTTCGGCTTGACCGCGTTAATAAGAGCTTATCTCATAATGCTCAATTTCTTGCGCTAGTCTGCAAACATCACACTGACCGTAGCACTACAAGCTCCAGAGAAGAAAAGTCCTCTCTTTTAAACCCCTTTATGTGCCACTTCAGTTAAATGTTGTCTGGCGCGTGCAGATGCTCCTGGATGAAGCGGGCGGTGGCCTCTTTCTTGCACTGCTGAGCCAGCTGCAACGCTGTCAGGCCCTTGCCGTTGACGCTCTGGGGGTGCGCAGTGCGTCCTATCAGCAGCTGCACTACGCTCAGGTGACCTTTCATGGCGGCCAGGTGCAACGGCAGGTTGCCCCTTCCATCCGTCGCGTTCACGTCCACCCCGTACTCCAGCAGCACGCCCAACGTATCCTCAAAGCCCTCTCGCGCAGTGTCATGGGTCACAGTGAGACCGAAGACGGGGTCACGCACAGTGTGGTCTGCTCCTGCGCGAAGAAGAGCTGCAACCAGCTTCGTGTTCCCCAACTTTGCCACCTGAACAGAGCCAAAAAACAGGTAAAAGGCCGGATATGTAAACGTTTTCAGAGTACATCTTCACCTAATTGTTGTCTTCATTTTACAAAAAAAACGAGACAAATAACAATAATCTACTGTAATAGTAGGCTATAATACAATAATAATAGTTTTATGTTATAAATATATATATACAAAACTATATTATTATATATATTATATTTTATATAGTTTAATATATATTAGTATATATATTAGTATATATATATATATATATATATATATATATATATATATATATATATATATATATATATATATATATATATATATATATATATATATACACACAAAAAAAAACTATATATGTACAAACTTACACACACAAAAGTATAAAGATACATACACACACGCAAAGAGGCCTTTATTAGTCTTATGTAAGTATATTTGTCCTACATTAATAATCACATTTTGAATATAGTTGTAAATGTTTGCATCTAGAATAATAGGCTCATGTATAGTTACATCTACTAATCTACTAATGATAAATCAACATTTAGGAAATATTTATTTATTAATTCATCACTATACATTTATTAATGCATTACAATGTTTCATTGTGTGTAGCAATAATAAAGTATTACCCAGTTTTGATTTCTCAAGTTCAAGGCCTGTATTTTTCCAAGTTTCTTTCTGCTCTTCATCTTTCACATTTTAATTACTTAACAGTTTTATTTTAAACAATTAAAATTTAACAGATTCTGCCAAAAAAAATTGGTAAATGTGGCAATAAGTATAAAGTCTTTTCTTTTCCATTTTCATAGAGTACAGTTACAACAAAGATGGAGAATGAGGAAGTTAATAAGTCCATGTGCTTGCATAAAGTAACCTTTTTAACCTATTTAATCAAACTAACTATGCCACATTACAACATCCGATATAAAAACACACAAATGAAAATATTATAGCACCAACCTGCAGTGCTGTTCTTTTGTAAGTATTCAGCCCATTTATTGCTGCTCCTGTCTCTAGCAACCGCAAAACTTTGGAGAGGTTTCCACTGGCAGAGGCATTGCAAAGCTCGTCTTCTGGTAAATTCTGTGCCATTCTTGAAAGAAACAAAAACCAGAAAGAACAAAGGCGCATCTGTGAGAAACTGGTAAAATGGTGGAATATATATAGCCAACTGCAATTCAGGATGGCAGCTAAGGAGGACCTCCCTCCACCTGATCACATGCTCTGAAATAGGCCTATGGTCTACATATCTACATCTGTATCTAGGAAATGCCATTAAAAAAGTAAAATTCATTTCTACAATAGCAAGGTTTTATTTAAACTCAATAAAATATGCTCAGGTTTGCAAAAGGACTAGTTTATGTCTACAGCTTCCATCTACTTGTGATGTTATATGAGCATTATTATTCTCTGTTATTTTATTCAGCCACACATGGATGACAGGCAGTTTTATATTGTATCCTATTTGTATGTGATCTCAAGGTTGTCACATCCCTAAATTTGATGAATTACCACACTTCCTCTGTGTCATTTTTGTTGTTTTTTGTTTTTTTGTTTTTTACAGGCGATATTAAAAAAACAGCCTGATTTTCCGGGGTCATTTATTTGATTCGAAACCCTGCTTTATTGTTTTTTAATATTACTCCAAAGACATCAGACTTATAACAAATGCCAAAAGCCAAGACCCCATTCTTTAGAGACGGTCATGACGTGCACGTGCCCACTTCTTGACACTTTACTTAGGCTACAACTTAGCTAAAAAAAAAACTAAAACAAGGGTGTGTGTTTATCACTTGCAGGCCTATTACGGAGTTAACCTATAATTTCAAATCACGTAGCCTAGCCTACTGCCTATTATCAGCAAACGAAAGACTTTACTTTCTAGCTCTATATTAAAAAAATCGGTCTTTAATGGTTTGTTATAGGCTACATGTGAATGTGACTACGCTGCACTGCTTTAATTTTACAAAATAGTCACAAGCCTACCGTATATTCACCAACACCACTCCAACATCAAACACCGCTCATAAGATCTCCGATAAAGTATCCCATCTTCAGGTTTAGGGCTAGATAAACGGACATGGTTGGACCGCTGCGGTTGATTTATCCTCCCAAACATCGCAGGACTTGGTTGTTTCTAGTGCGGAATGAAGGAAGTATACCCTGCTTCAATGGCTCTTACAGTTACGAGGGTTAGATTTTGAAAGAGTAACCAAAATGAGACGCATGCAATTGATTGGATAAAAGCTAATGATAGGCGGTCCCATCGCTTCATGGGAAACAACGGGCATGATGCGTTTTGATGCAGGGCCATAAACAACTCAGCATCTTTCACTTTCCTTTGATTGTGGCGCCCCTTAGTGGTAGGATTTAGAACAGCGGTGGTGGTGGGCAATGTTACTCAGAACTGGGCTACCATTAACACAATTATAGAACAGTTCATCTACACTTTCCATTATCTGGAATTAGTTTTAACTATTTTTCAATTGTTGTGACTTAAAAAACTGTTTACATGCATTCAGTTTACATACTATATTCTTATACATTTTACAAACAAAAGTGGGGGCAAAACATTATGTCCATAAAAGCGTATGGAAACTAAAAGTAAAAAGCCACGTGGGACTATTATGATTGTCTAACTTAAGATAACCCAGTTTTTTCCCATAGACAAGAACCACAGCAAGAAGCTCACCACCTCGCTTTACAACACCTGCCGTCACTTTACGTCAGCCGTAAAGCAATGGACTAGCTGACAATAATGATACGAGATAACTGAACACTATAACGTTACTTTACAAAGATTTGAGCATTTTTCCACTGTTAATACCAGATAGAGATTGACAGTATACTTGTCTTCAACCTTCGACTTTTTGCCACGTTTTAGAAAAGTGTTTTTTTTTTTTGTTGTGTCCCTCAGTGAGGCAAGAAACGACGTGAAGCAGTGGAAGAATTGTATTTAGCCAGTCATTGCCATGGCCTCCGAAAGCAGCGATAACAACATGGACAGAGAAATGATCCTGGCTGACTTTCAGGTCTGTCTTTTTCAATGTCCATATCTTAAGGCGTCAGTAAATCCAACCAATTTCCATCGTAATTGAAATTAACTTTGATACGCAGAGCAGACTAAACCTGACAGACTTCGTAACAGCAGACTTGAGCCGGGGGTAGCTAACTCCTCTAAGCTAACACAGTGACAGCTTGCTAACCAAATTACAATGCAGGTATAAGTCAGTTTAATAATTGAATTTTCTGTCGCTTCAACGGGTTTCTAATGTGAACGGTGGATTAAATGGCGTTGGTACAAGAATTAAGCATTGTGTCGACAATTTAGTTGCTAAAGGCACTGCGGAAACAAGACATGTCAGCTTGTTTACCTAGCCAGTCATGGAAATAATGTGGAACGCTTAAGGGACTCCAAAAACTTTCAAGTTTAGGATCTCAAAAATGAATTAGACCAGAGTATTTTCCAGGACATATTTCCCCTATGTTTTCAGCTGGATATACTCTGTTCAAACTGGTGTAATGGACGCAAACATAACTGGCTAGGTTTATTGTTATTTGTTTATTTATTTTTTTACAAACATTTTTAAAGTTGCATCATCGTACCCAACGTCTTTGACAATCAGAAACAAGTAGGCTTTAATTAAAATCAATACATCAAGTCCAGTAGCTTCTTGTGATCCAGAGTCTTTTTTTTTTAACAGTCGAGAGTCTGGCAGTCCCACAGCTTTGAAACAAGGTTTAGAAGTTTAGTCAAAAACTGAAAGGGTGAGCAAACCAGTGTTCTGTTAGTGGGGTATAAAACACCAGGCTGGATGAGGGTCCTATTCCGTTTTTGGATATTATAATCCCTAATGACAAGACGCACATAATAAGTTTTCCGTGCAGCGGTATGCGTATGAAATAAAAAATTGAAGTAGTGCTGACATACGTTATCCTAAGAAACAAAGAATAACCCACAAACCAACAACTTTGGTTGTTGTAGTTTTAGACATAATTCTGTCTCAAGGCCCTGATATCAAATCTTTACTTTGTGTATTGTCAGCAAAGTAAAAAACAAAACAATACACACTCTTCAAAGTTGAACTTGACTTGTTTTTAATTTTGAAAATGAGTTATTTTAGAGTTCAATATTAAGAAATAAAACCATTTTATGTAATATGTTTATGTGTTTATTTTCACAGGCTTGCACAGGGATTGACAACATTGCGGAGGCAATCGCACTGTTGGAGCTTAATAACTGGGATTTAGTGGTAAGTGTATTATCTTTAAGTGTTTAGACTTGGCTTGGTGAGGAACTGGAAGATGCATATTAAAAGTTTATCAGCTCTGTTCAGTAATTCATAATGCCATACAATTGGAAAGTTGTTTGATATTTACATATTATGTAAGACAATTATATTTAGATAAGTTTGGCTATGGATGACTAGACAAATCTGGTGTGGGGTTCTATGTTGGAATGGGGCACTCTATATTTACTCTGTACCTGGCAGGGGTTCAAAGCAGGCTGCAGCAGCAGTAGTGCAAGAGACAGGGTAGACCAAAGTCCATAAATGTGATGATTTATTCATTTGTATTAGCTTGCAGTTTTTTTGTAACTATTGGAACATTTGCTTCTGTTTGGATGGATCAGAAGAAGAGGAATGAACTGTGTTAAGCATTACCCACCATGTCAAATAATTATATTACATTTAGGATTATAAGAATCGCTGCTTTTGCAAGAAATATACTTATATTTAATAAAAGAATGGGACACTTCAGTGTAAAAATTAAAAATTGGCGCAGCACACCATTTTTATGACAATAGTTGTTGTGTTAGAAATCGGCGCCATATTATGCCCAAAAAATAAAGCTGCTGAACATCTCATTTAGTTATTTATTCAGACAACATACAAAATAATTTGCATATATTTGAGTTGTTGTAACTAGGCCTGATTGTTTTCTGATAATACTATGTGGAGCTAACCTATTGTTTGTGCAGTCGAGAACATTGCAGTGGTGTCAAAACAAAAGCTTTGTGCAAGGCTGACAGTGGTTACTTATGTCCTTTTGTTATTACCAAAGTGTTTTTTTCTCTTGTAGTTGAAAAGGTAAAAAAAAAAAGTTGACTAGATCAACAACACGATTTAAAAATTTTTTTATTTTCTTTTTCCTTGGTAAATTAAAGCGCTTCCTTTTCTTACTGGTTTCTTTTCATTACAGGCGGCCATTAATGGAGTGATACCACAAGAAAATGGGATTTTGCAAAGGTAATGTACATATCTCCAGATCTTTAAAATATTTTAAGGTGGTAATTAAGCCTGACCATAATGATCCTACAACAACAAGACAATACATTCTTGTTAGTTTTGTGGTTTATTCACTTTATAATGTGCGCTGTGCAAAATATATCCATTTATCAGTAATTGGACAGTTATGGAAGCAATTGACCCTGTGGCTTTTTAAGGTAAATAGGTTGAAAAACATGTCATCTTGCTTAACAAGCTAGGGTTGTACAGTACTGGACATGGTCTAAATATATTTGCTTTATGATACTGGCAAATAGATTCTCAATTGCATGGGCACTGTTGATTATTCTGCAGGGGTTTTGTTCTACTGTTTAGTAGAGAAACCATTTGAAATACAAAGGATCTTTTTGCCAGGATTAGTTTTTTTTTCTGAAAAAGAGGCACTGCTTCCTACGACCTGTTTTAACGGCTAGTTTACAATAATGAATTCACTGAATTGAGGTAAACCCACTCAAATGCTTGTGTGCATGGGAGTACATGCTTGTGCTGAAATGTTGTTCAGTCTTTTTGGGTCATGAGAATATGCCTAGGCTTCCACCAGGGCGCACATTGCTATGAATGGAGGGTGCCTGGCAGCATGACCAACAGCTAACACATTTACTAAGTGGCTGGCACTGGTATGAGCCTGCGTTGCCCAGTAAACAGACTCTGATGATGTGGCCTTAGCTGGTGCCAACAGAATGCAGAGCCAACACAACAAGACTAAAATGCATCTCCCTCCTGCCTGCTGTCCTCTTTTGTCAACAAATTGGGAGTTTTAAGAAGATTGTAGATCACTAAAATTTATTAGGACATCAAAATTCTTTGATTAGATGACCTTATATTCCCTCTACAAACGGTCTCCATGGTTGGTGAACTGAGCAGTTTTGTCAGTTTATTTGTCTCCACTGAAGAGAACAGTGCTATCTAGATGTAGGGCACTGTTGACTATGTCCAACGGAAAACTTAACTGCCATTGTTACAGTGCCAGGATAAGTTGAATGTCTACACAGGACTTTTTACCAGTTGGTGTGCTTGTGCTACACTTTGTATTAGCCCCCTTTCTTCCCTCAATAAATTTGTGAATGTGATCATGTCAATATTAAATCTCTGAAAAGGTACCTACACAAGTCTTGTATGTACATTGTGTGTATGTACATTCTTTGCTTTTGACAGGATTAAATAAATGTTATCACATTTTATCAGTATGGCAAAAGTTTTTTACTCCCTAATGTTGCTCCCTAAGTTTTGCGTCATTTGACAGTCAGCCTCCTCTTCAGGGCATAGGCCTATGGTTACATATACTCGTTCTATACATGTTTCTGCTCGACTCGTCTGTACAACCGCATGTGCTAGTGCTCCAGGGAACAAAGGGGTGGTTTTGTTGGGATAAACCTTTTAGCTTTGATGCAGGGATCAGACACAGTTATTTACAAAAATGATATAATAACTCTTTTAAGGGTCAGTATGCATTTAAAGGTACTTTTGTAAAAATGCATTTATTTATTTTTTTTTGGGATGCATTTTGTGTTTCTGGAGAAATAGACTGTTATTTTCTAGCTCTATCTTCTTTGAAGTTACAAACTACTGTACATTTTCTCTTCTCTACAGTAATTTTTCAAGTCAAGCAAGTCAGGCCAACATTTTTGGACCTCTCAGCCAGTCAGAAGCAGGAGATGCAGCAGCCAGAGGAGCAGTTCCTCCTCCAGTTCCCTCCTCTTCGTCTTCTTCCTCCTCTCCTCCATCATCCTCAGCCTCAGCCTTTTGTCCCCTCAATGTCTCGCCTCGGCAAATTGTAGAACGTCAGTCTCGGATGCTCAACTTTAAGGTGGAGTACCGGCAGCGCACTGTGGACCTTGTGCTGGAGGAGGGCAGCACAGTTGGTGAGCTGAGTGTACTTCACTTTGATACCATAATAGAAAAGTCAATGTCCAATGTGTGGGCTTGTCTTTGTTTCTAACCCGCAGGCAACATCAAACAAATTCTTGAGTCAGAGCTTGGGGTACCAGTCTCCAAAATGCAGCTGAAGGGATGGAAAAGTGGCGATGTGTCTGACAGTGTGAGTTAATAGTGCTTTTTATTATTTTGTCTTGAACAAAAGAACAAACTATGTAATGATTTTATCATTTACTAGCTGCTTATTTTAAATTTAAACATTTTGTATTGTGTGTGATCAGACGGTGTTAAGGAGTTTACACCTGCCTAAGAACAACAGCCTCTATATCCTGACCCCAGACATTGCTCCAACAGCCAGTACCAGTCAAAACAGGTAACAGCCAAGCACCATCTCGACATAATTTTTTATTTCATTTTATTTATTGTCCTTTTTTCTTAACCTCCAACAATACGACCACTTGTTGGCACAGAAGTGTAATTTCTCATAGTGAGCACTAGGTGGCAGTTGGTGATCAGGTGTTGTTGCGTAGTCAATGTCAGAGAAGCACCCACAAATACAATTTTTATACTCATCGGTATCCAGACTTTTGACCTGGTGGTACATATTCATCTGTTGTGACATTTTGAAAAGAACATCCTCTGCTGCTGCCTCAGAACACTGTAAATATTACCTCCCTAGTCGGATTTCTGCTTCATGTTGTTTCATTTTATTTTTCTAAGACGATCTGTATGTATTTAAAATTCTGTTTTCAAATGGACCATTTTTGCACAAAAGTGATGAGTACCTTCCGATTGTTATACATTTCTGCCAAAACTTCATTAAGCCCAAGTTTTCTATTCAAAGGTACAATCATCATTAAAACGCCTTTCAAAATGTCACACATTGTTGAAAGACATTAGTGTTTTTTTCACCTGCCAAACCAATTAATGTTGGTATAAGAGCACACATTGCTCTACCTTTACTTATACGCTTACCTATGAAAAGATTTTTTTAAATGGACTATACTGTACAATTAAACTATGCCAAAACAAAATAAACTAAAATAGACTTTACATAAATGGATTAAAAACTATTTTTAACAAAATGAACTACAAAAAGACTACATATGTATATGTAGATTAAAAATCTATGCTAAATATCTAGGCTAAGCATATGTACAGTATGGCTGTGAATAAATAAATTGTTTAGATTGCATTAGATTGATTGTGTAACAGTGTACGTTACAAATATTGCACAGTGAAGAGATTTTTTACTGATTGATATTCTGTTATTTGTTAGATTCTTTATTTAAGAATGCCTTGAACATAGGCTATGCAAATTATAAATTTTGGTAAATCACTGTAACCACAGTTTAAATGCCTCAATTTACACTTTTTGTATTTGTGTTTTAATTAAAAAATGGGCATGTTGGGTAAAAGATGCAACAGTTTATTTGAAAACGCATTTTGTTGAAGGGTGGATTAAAGACAGCATCTGACACCTGTCTATCTAATACACTTCATTTACATGTTTATTGAATGAGATATTTCATAAGCCTACTACCCTGACTGGTTTCAGCAGCTAAACAAGTATTTACATGGCACCCCCAACACTTGCTCTCGAAGTCACTTGGTAATAAGCTGCTAGTTACCGGTAAAAGGTTGTGATTTTATGTTGACAGCTAATGGCCTTCATCTGCCCGGCCGTCCCTTCTTCACCCTTCGCTTCCCATCTTCTCACTCTGTTACTTACTGCTGTGTCTTTTAGCAGCACCATAGACATTTTCATCAAGTGTTATCGATATCATTTTAGGTGTCAGGAGCTCATTATTCTGTGTCAGCTATTTTTTGTTTGGGGGGGGGGGTCTGAAAGAAGTGGGTGGTCTCCTTTGTCTATGCACAATGTGTTGTCTATAAATGTATGTGCGTATTTGTGTATTGTCATTAAGCGAGAAGATAGGTGACACATCAGCAAGTATAGGGGGTACGGGCCCCCGTAGAGGGACCAGATAAGCTGTTAGGTTGCAGTATAAATAAACTGTGGGCACCCCATATATTACAGAATATGCACTTTGTCTGCGCTGTTTGTCATTTTTGTTCCAGAAAGAGCTCTGTGCCACTATTATGATTATCTTCAATATGAAATTATATTTGTAAGTAAAATAAAAAAAAATGAAATATAATTAAATGTTTAAAAAAATATATTAAGAAAATCAAATTTTACTTACAAATATTGATTAAAATGCTACTGTTCTTTATAGTAGTAAACAGTTAGCTATAAACAATCACAAATATTATTTGTTTAGCCAGCTGTAAATAAGTAAATTAACTAAAAACTTAGGTTCTACTTTTTTACACATACATTGCACAAATGGGATTTGTAATCTGTGAATCAAACATTTTACCTCATAAGTCTGATTTTTCTATGGAAGTTATCATTTTTCTTTTCCCAGATGAACGTTAGGCCTGAAAAATATTCTACTATCTAAATTATTATCTACAAAAACTTTATTTCCTTTACCAAAAATTGTTGCTGAATTAAAATGCAATGTCCCACAAATGGTAATATCCCTGGCAATTACTTGGACTTGGCTCCTACAAGCACAGAACGTAAACCAAACGGACTGATTAAATATTGCTGCCTTGTCATTATCATTGTGCTGGGTAAACTCCTCTTAGTTTCTTGTTTGATTAGAAATAAATCTCAAGGCTTTGGTAGATTTTCCTGCAAGCACCAATCTATCTCGCCTAGTTGTTTAGTTAGAGATGTGCAGTTAGTAACGCTGATCTAAGAGAGGTTTTCTCTGTGGCCATATTGATGACTGCCTGTGAATACAAGCGGGTGTCGAGGAGGACCTAATCTCTTGCATAAATGATAAGGTCCTGATGAATTTTTCAATACAGCCTATTTTTTTTTCTCATTTACTCTCTGTGCTAGCTCAGGGAAAGCATGTTTGCCAATGAAAGGTTATTCTAATTTAAACTCAATTTAAAATTGCAAAAATTATTTATTAGCTGTTGTATTTTTATTGCTGCTTTCTTGTGTCTTAGATTTTTGCATCAGTCACTGCTGTAGCTGGCTGATGCTTTCCAGAGATAACTAGCACATTGGCTAAAATAAGGCTAACAGAAAAAAAAAGACATATGATGCTGATAAATATGGGAGAGCAAAACAAGGCAGAACCTAAACGATTTCGCCTCCTTCTGCTTTGCTGTGGGTGCAAAATGTGGAGGAGGTAAGAGGACCTTGTGTGAACTTGTGTATGTTAGTTAGCCTATGTTGGTGTTTTTCTAAATACTAGCATATACTTGTTCTTAGTGACTTCGCTGTTGTGAAGGGAACAATGTGTATGGGTATTTGTGTTTAGCAGGCACATGTCACATTCTGTGTGTGTGTGTCTGTGTCTGGCACTGCTAGTTTAATAAGGTCTAGAGTCTGCTCTGCGCCATGGGGACTCGCAGCTTAGGCGACAGGCTTACCTCAGAATGAAACCAATCTGTTTAGCCTGTTCTCTTCCCCTGCAAAATGCTCCATTTTCTCTGTCCATAAAGTTAAATGACATTTTCCTTACCAGCACCCTCTTGCCAGGTCAAGTACCTCTAGAGATGTCGCAGGCTGACCCAGATGTCCTCAAGTGTGTGTTGAGTTGGAAAGAGACCTCTGATGGGAGAAGCAAATATGGAGACATTCACATTTCAACCCTCTGCTGCTTTTGGGGCCTATGTCTTTCAAAGGACAGCTGTTTTGAAAACCACAGTGGTGGCATAAAAAACAACACTGAAAACATGTTTTTTCTGTTTACTTTTATTAATGTTATTAATGATTCATTAGAAATGGCAGTTTTCTCCATGTATTTGACTTTTATGTTCATAAACCATATAACAACATGCAAAGTAAATCGTGAACAGAAAACTCTCACACAAACCAAATGGCTCTGTAATGTGCCATAAATGACTGATGACATGTTCCCACTCTGCTTAGAAGGACAGAGTAACTCTTCCACTCCGTTTACCCTCTATCTCTGTCTATTTAGAAGTCTGCCAGCAGTAGCTCGGGACTGTGTCCAAACATAATCATGATATTAGTTAGATCCTTATTTATGTGTCCTTACCCTTTTCCATTTCCTCCCTCTCACACATCCTCTCATCTTCTCTTGCTCACCCCATTACATATGCATTCAGCCTTCCCTCTCCACACATTTCCAATCTTCTCCAGTTAGCTACAACAAACATTACATTTACATATTGATTTCGTAGTTTTAGTCAATGTAAATATGCTGTCATTACAGTAAATTTGAGCTTCTGTTAACATAAGCTCGTCCAGATCTGTGCAGATTAAGAGTGTGATTGCATAATTAATATGTGAGCTACATATTAATACCCCATCCCTCTCGTTCTCTCCACTGTTCCTCCTCTCCTTGGGTTTTGAGCCCTGATTAAGTGCCTGCTTCGGCCCCTAAGCCTCCCATTGATATTCAGCCTCACAGACCCAGAGTTTGCTCAAAACGCTACTTAACCTCACAGCTTATTGTAAATGAAGCATCCAAAAGTTGATTCGCCCACGTCATCCCCTGTGACATGTAGCTCAGAAAGTGTCTTTTAGTGAGACATTTTCTTCGGTCTCTGTTATAAACTATGCTGGGGTCCAAAACTCAGATAAAACTAGTGTAATTAATAAAGCATAAGCCTGTCAATTTCTTTTTTTAACTTAAAATAATATTAATACTTTACTATAAAGCTACATGACTTGAATTTTGCAATTTCTAACAATATTTTATTATTAAATGTAAGTTTTGTGTCGATTTTGTGCACCATCCTTCTTGGTTCATTTCCTGCAGGATCAGGTTTGTTACGCTGATGGGCTTCATGCTGTTTCGGTGCAGGTGGTCTTCGCTGTGGTAGCCTGCTGTGTTAAGCACCGCTCTGGCCAGGCTTGTTAAGACACAAACCAGTAAAGTGGACTACTAGGCCCCGGAGGAGGCACTCACCTCCCTCAACAACTTAACAAGTTTCAGCCTGCCCCTTATTTAACAAGATGCTTTAATTGCTATAAATGTTTGTTTTTTTTGTTAGTTATGTCTTTTTAATATTATAACCCTAACTCAATGTTTCCATAACAATTAATTTTCATCTTTTGATTTGTCTCCCTTTTATCTAGTGCTCTACAAGACTCATTAAACCAGAACTTCCTCCTGGTCATCAGTCACCGTGAGGCCCAGAGGGACTACAACCTGAACTTCCCCGGCACCAGAACCATACAGGAGGTATAACGCAAACTCCCCAAAATACTCGCAGACACTGACATTCATAATATTATTGCACTTTAGGTTTCCTGTAACACAGCAGTGATCCCATTTGCCAAACAGTGCTAGTCTATCTTAGCCATCAATTCATTATTCATCACAAATGATCACATTTCTGAGCACATAATTACTCTCACAGCTGCGCCTTAGTACCCCTTCTTCCCCTCCCTTTTTTTTTCTCCTCATTTTTCCAAGTGTGTGTCATTCTCCAGTTCTCTTGACTTTTTACAGACTGGGACGCAGTGTAAATGAGTGTTTGATCTAGGTATGAAGCAAGGAAGACTATTCATTTTGGAGTTCTGGACTTAGTAGATTTGGCAGCTTATGAAATATTTAACTTCTCATACTAGGTATTGTACAAGACTTATCGCAGGTCCATCTTTTAAAATTTCTCTGTTTAAGGTTTTATCCTAACTGTAATGTAAAAATGTCTCTTCAATAAAGCTGCCATGCATTTATTACCGTTCTTTTAATCTTTTGATGCTCAGGAAAACACAAACTAGCCTCGTATATTATTCACAGCAGGAAGTCTGCACAGGTGGTGTGCAGGTGTGGCAAAAATTACCACCTTAAAGACGTTAAAAAGGAAAGGGAGATTGATTCTGTCTGTAGGCTTACTTAATATTTAGAGGCCCATCATTTTATCTACACTACTGCCACGTCCGCTTTGGTCTGGCTTCTCAGGGAAAGTGACAATCACACTAAGCAGTCTGCTTGCAGAGCCTGTAATGGTGCTAATTGATCAGATTAGTTTATCCAACATCTGCACTAGAGCAGGCAGCCTCCCTGGTCCTCACTCCTGCCTCCTTCTCCTTCCTCTCTCACTCTCTTCTCAGGCAGATGGTTTTGATGAACACCCACTGTGAACCTTAAGTGTTTCTGCTGGGATTACAAACACTGGGGAGGCATCCATGCTGTGTGGGAGGGAACACTGTGGATGCAGAAAGAAGGCTAAGGACTGCTGGCTTGGTGGGGGTGCTGTAAGAGGCCATAGGGGAAAGAGAAGGGACAATATGGCTTTAAACAGGCCTCCATGTCGTGGTCTTTTCCTTACGCATGCTTGTCTTTAGGCATCTTAAGACCCCCTGCAGTGTAAATGAGGCCTAGAGTTTAACCTGCATAGATCTGGAATCTTGTTTGTCCTGTGTCGATGATCGTATTCTTAATAATATGCTCGGTATTTAGGGGATCAAGGCACTTTTTTCACTTTACAACTTATTTGTTATCTATCCTGCAATTAACCACGCCATGTAGAGAAATAGTTTGTCAGGATATAAGTCTCCCCTTTGAGCCTATAGGTAGAAGAAAGTACATTTAAACAGAGAAACAGATGAGGTGCCTTTTGATTATGGTTAATCTAGTTAATTATTTATTTTAAATTTAAAGTATAAACCGAGAAAGGCATGGGATTGACCATTAAGAGACTGAGAATGCAACAAAGAAGTAACACCACATTGAGTCAGCCACTGTGTCCACTCACCGACACATATGGACTCGATTGCTGAGCATCTTTCTATCCCCATTCTCCTTTTGTCTCTGCTGTAGACCAGCGGATGGTCCCTGCTTGTGCATATCAATAGGCATAGAGTCCCGTCTTCTTGTTTGTCTTTGCCTAAGGCTCTAGCTTTGCCTTGTGGCTCCCTCAGAGCTGCCCTCGCTCCTCTCTTTCTATTCCTCCATTCTCCATCCCTACCTTCTTTCTTCTCCATCTCTAGAGCACTGTGCTGTGTAGACCCTGATTGGCATTAACAGATGAGAGTGTGGGGGTAAGTTGCTGGCTAGCTCCTCACATAAGCTGGAAGGCAAATGTTTGCCAGGCAAGTCGAGGGTAGAATAGGGAGAGCCGCTGGGTCCTGAGTTGTCCGTGACCAGACCAGTTGTCTTAGGGATTTCCCTCCTCTGCAGCCCCCCAGGCATGGGCCTGGGCCCCATCTCTGTCTTGCAGCTGGGCGACATAGGGACCAAATGCAGTCAGGGCTGCGCCGCTGAAAAAAGAAAGGTTGGGTCGAAAAGGATTCAAAGAAAAGCATCTGGTGCTTAGTAGAGGTGAAGAAAGAGAGTGAGAGCTTGTGACTGTTTAACGGAAACCTTTCCTTCTCTTTGATTTAATTCCATCCAGGGATTACAGGCAATTGGCATTTACATCGATTTAATCATAAATTTTTCTGTGCCCAGCACTTCAACACTAATGTTGTTTTATAACAGGTCTAGGACCATGTCTCTATTGAACATAGAAATTCTTCAAACGTCTATTTATAAAGATAGAGTTGAGCATCATTGCAATAAAATTTTTTTTTTTTTTTCAAATTGAGTCCAAAACATTCTCTATTTCTATCTTTCTTACTCCATGCCTTTCTGTAATATTTCATTAAATTTTATTTGTAGCTTTCTGTTTAATCTCTAATTATCAATAATCATTCTTGAAATAATGAATACTTTTAGTTCAGTTTGTTGAGTAGTAACTGTTGAGTTCTGGCTCTTATGGCAGACAGGGGGCAGCATAAGACAGTCCTTAGGAGTTTGGTTGGGGCTGTAATTATCAACACTTTAAAGTTTGAATACAACTTTAAGGAGTTTATGCTTAGTTTTTTTTTTCCCAATATGATGGTGTTAGTTTGCCGTTTCTTTGGGGAATGTCTCAATGTCTCCAGATTCAGGGCTGATCTTGTAGCTTCAGGTTCGCTGGTCAGTGTGGCTGTGTTTTCCTTCCACGCTGCGATCAGTTTGTCTTCTGCCAGGTGCATTTTATTGTCAGTCCCCACCTTGACTCTCTATGTGGTGGGTGTTAAGTTTGTTGTTTCTGTGATGCTTCTTTAACCTCTGACTGCAGACTGTTCATTACTAGTGTTTATGCCTCTCATTTCTTGCCTCTTCTCCTCTATTCATCGACTGGCCAGCCGGTCAGTCAAATCCCTGTAGTCCGGCTGGTCAAACACAGATATTACACTCTGTAATAACACTGGCCACCCGCTCTGACCCCAGTCTGCTCTTCTGGCTATAGCTTCTCTTCATAAGGGCTGGCTCTGAGTAGTATGCTGTGGGATTTACAATAGAAAGACAAAGAATGGTCTGTGCCACTTTTTATTATTTTAGTTTTTCTCAGCTTGTTTGTTCTTTGAATTGCTTTTCTTTGCCTTCCAGGCTCGGTTCAAATTTCTTAGTGGAGAGTGAAGTAACTAAATAGAAAATATCTATTTCTCCCCTAATAAATGGATAAATTTAACATTTAACACAATTTCTTTATGCAGCCATGATCTATGGCACGGACCAGTTCATATACAGATGTAAAATATATTAATGTTCAGTCAGCCAAGCTGCTAAACAGCTTTCATAGCTCATTGTAATGCAGCTGCTTTGCTGCATTGTGTTTGACATTGGCTTTGACTTTGTGTTTGTAGCGTTCTTAAAGTTTCCACGTCCATGACCAACAGCTCTGAATAAGCTCAAGGATCCATCTCTTCTTAGTTCTTTTTACAATGACAGGATTTGACCCGTGTGGAGGGATCTTTGCACCACAATAGATAGTTTTCTCAGCATCAGTGTCCAGCCCTAGACGCCCGAAGGGTAGAATTCTGCAAAATAAATGCAGTAGATCCACGGCTGCCAGTACTCAGACGCCGACAGAGCTTTGATCACCCTCGGCTGGCGCACATCAGGCTGGCATTGGGGCTTTAAAATAACAACCCACTGAACAGTGTAATGCAGCGCTCTGCGAGACAGGCGCTGCTGGCTGCTAACTGTTTAAATGAAGGGAATGTTATTAAGTAATGCAGATACAACATCTGTCCATGAATGAGAAAAGAAAAATACTGTTCATTTCAGAGTGTGGAACTGTTTTTACTGGGCCTTAGCTATGGCATCTGGAGAATGCTGGCAGTTTTTTTATTATTATTATTTTGTCTCTTCCCTTTTTACCTTGCCATAGTTCTTAACAATCCAATTTTTTTCTAGTTGTATACACACTGCACAACAGAAGAATTAATTGTAATTGCCAACTAATAAACTGTCTTGAGATAACTTTTGTTGCAAATTACAATTCCATTATTATTAGCATACTTACCATTTTTGTTTTGCTTGCAGGTGAAGAGAAACGTCTCCGACTTGACCAACATCCCAGTGCGGCATCAACAATGGGAGGGATGGCCAGCGTCTGCATCTGACGACTCTGTAAGAACAAAAACTTAAATTAGACCTCAGTTAGCCGATATGTTACAGTAGTTCACCTCGTAGTGACGCTTCTCCTGGAGTGACAAGTATTTACTCAAGAGTATATAAGAGTATACTTACTTATCATAATTCTTTTAATGAGAGTCTTCGGTAAGCTCCAGCAAAGATTCAAGTGAGTGGCTTATAAAGATTTTTAATTAACATTATTCCCATACTGGCAAAGTAGAACTGTTCCACATTGTGTACTTCATGCCAAAATCTGCACCAACCATCTGACAAAATCTGTCAGAAGCATGGAAGTAAGATGTTCAAGCTAATTAAGATGTCAAAGGCGGTTCCCATCTCGTGTCTTCTATCTGTGGACATTAAAGCTCTCATCATTGAGTCCCTCTGACCTCTCCCGTCCCAGGGTCGCCCTTCCCAGCCATTCATTCTGAACACAGTCAAGCTGATCAGAAGCAGGCCTTATACTGAACCTCGAGGAACCTCTGACCCCTTTTGTCCCACTCCTTCTTTGACAGCATATGTGTTCCCATACTAATTGTATAGGATGGTTTATTATGCAACACTGTGGAGCAGTTGTGTACACATTCTGGCGTTAACCCCAAACCAACGTTTTCCTTTTAGATCTACGTGAGTGCTGTTTGGTTTGAGTATTGCTATTAATTTAAAGTGTTAGCATATGCGCCCTTTGCCAAAGCTCACCTTCCTGTTGCAACTAGACCTGACAATTTGACAGCACATATATTTTTATGTTGCTGTTGGTTAATTAGTAGCAATACCTATTTTATGTTTTGAGACTACCGTTTACTCGCAGTCTATTTAATCCCATAAAAAAATGCATCTGGAGTAAAGATTTGGTTAATATTTAAGTAAATAAATTACAAATGTCTATTAATGTGAAAGAATTAACGGATGATTGGGTGCCTTTCTTTTGTATTGTTAAACACTGAATAGACAGTGTGTCCATCTCTAGTGAAGCCTCATAATTGTTAGCACTATCTTACATACTCGGTGGTAATTTTCTCTACCATGTACCTCAGGATGAGAATATAAATGCACTTGTCAAATACACATTATATACAATTATTAGACAACTAAAATGTTATTCTATTTAGCTTTTTGAGTTTGCTTGACTCCAAGATTAATCTTTAAAATATACTGTTATATAGAGTTAACACACTGGCTTTCTCTACTTTTCAATTATTGGAATTATAAGTTTAACATTTTATGAGTTAATTTGTGTTCTTAAAAAAAGAAACCAAAAGAAACCAAAATAAAAGATTGGCTCATCTGTCAACTGAGTGATGAATAAAAGAATGAATTGATGTGGCTTGTTATCATAGAGCTTGTGCTGTAGGGGTTTTATGGCTGTAAATCGTAAACAGATTGCTGTTCATTGTGGCATCATAGGCCAGGCCAGCACCTGGCGAACACACATCAGTACTGTAGGTGTGTTCTGGATGAGCAGATATTAAAAAGCAGAGACAGAAGTGTAATAATGGCCTCTGCTCGAGCCACAGCTCTTTTATTGAAACGTCTGAAGGTATTAACAGAGAGAGCCCATGGCTTGGCTGGCCTACCGGGTGGGTAGGGAGCCAGTGTTAGTGTCTAGCTCATTAGCCCAGTTGCATCTCCTGGGGTTTGTGCCAATAAACATGGCAGCCAGAGACCCCAGATTACCTTTAGCTCTGCACACTAGCTTGCTTACAGTGGAATCGATTACTACTTAACACCGCTTTGTCTTTAAGTGTGTGATTTAACTGTTTGTGTGCTTTATATTTTCTGAGCAATGTGAATTCCTATTTGTGCATGCAGTAAGGATGTTTGATAAGCTGGATCTTCTTCCATATCCAGGCACACCTGTAGATTTTGTTCATTTTAATACACCAACTTATTTTCTCCATTTACATTTCTCTTAATTTCACCATTTCTCTGAAAGCTAATTGTTACCAAAAATTGTGTTGTATCACGTCAGTCGACATGTCGATCCAAAATTTGCTTAGTCAGTGTGTTCAGTTTTGAGGAGGAGATACTCGAGTTTCTTGCATTGTTTACTTAAATCTTTTCATTGTTAAAAGTGTAAGAAAGTAGTTTGTTCTCACATTCGGGGAAACTAGTGTTCCTGATACTGTCCTCTCATTGTGTTTCATTGTTTATTGTGTTTTTTTTTTGTTTTTTTTTTTGCAGAGTTGAAATTGGATCACTTTTGTGAATTCTCAAATGGCTCTGAACAACAGATCAGTTTAGGCAGCTCTCTGTGTTAGTGTATGTGGTTTAAGATGAGGGACTTAGACTACAAAAAGAAGTAACACAAAGTGTAGTTGTAAGGTGGAGTGATGCTCATTTTTAACTACATTGACCATATTTGAACAAATTTGCTAAATGTGGTTTATATGCAATTCTGAAATGTTGAAGTTACAGCTTTACAATTTATAGTACTTTTGAGTATTAAGAATTATAGCGAATATTGTGTTTTGTCTTAAATATCAGTACTTTTGGTAGATTTTTCTTTAAATAGATCAAAAGAAATGCTGCTATGTTTGGTGCAATTCAAACGGACTCTTGTGAGGCTGCTCTGTCAGCGCGTTTCACTTGGATAAGTGTGAATGCTCCAGATGAACATCAGTGCGCACAAAACATTCTTGCCAAGATGCTTTAAAAACAGTGGTCTTGGAGCTCTTCCAACTGAACTCTAGTATGGTTCGATTCAATCATAGTTAAGCTAAAACAGGAAGAGCTTCATAATGATTTGTTTCCCCGAAGGTTGGGGAAAAAAAACAAAAAACAAAACAAAATAATATTATTGTATATAAATTGTCCAACTAAATAAAATAAGAAAAGGTCAAATGTGAAGCACTGAGAAGGTAAAAGGCAGTGGTAACATGCCTAATTAGCTTTTGAGCTAACAGCAGCATCTAGTGTGTCCCTTACAAATTGCATGTTTTTTAGTTTGGTCTGCAGTTTAAAATGTTGTGAATGGTCAGTGGACCAAGGCTTTTTGCTGACAAACTGAACCAAATAGATTGTTTTCTGTTTTGTTCTGAGCTAAATGAAGCGGACTACAAGTGTGAACACTCTAAGAGCAGTGGCCTTGGCAACAGTTGCACATTAACCTTCTAAAATAAACAGTATCTTTTCTGCTTCTCTTGTCCTCCCTCCAACCACACTCCATAGGCCTCTGTCACTCGAGCATTTTTGATTGGCAGTTGCTCCACCTCAGCTGCCGTAGTGATTGACAGGCCGCGGGACTTTCTTATTAGATCCCCTCTAACCCTCACCTCACTCTACCCAGCCATCCTCCGAGTCAGTAATTGCTGACATTTATGCAGTGTTTCTTGGTGTTTGCTAATGTATTAATACTGCAGAGCCATAGAGGTGCCTCGCCGTGTAGGCCAGCACCTCCCTCCATTTCCCAGCTGGCATTAATGCACTCCCTCTCTCCTCCCTCTCACCTGATAGGGGTACCAGGAGTTTATTGAGGAGTGGGGTTGCCTGTGGTTTCTATAGCAATAGGGCTCAGTAGAAATCTCAGGCAGAGTCTTGATCCCTTGTGCAGCTGGCTGTCTTCAGGTGGTATTTAGCACAGAGTTGGTCTGACTCATTGTAAAAGCAAAGAACACAGAAGAGAAAGACAAAATCCCATCTTGATGTAATAATTTCTTACAATGTGGGATGTGTTACCAGGCTATCGGCAAAGTACCTATATAGTAGCCTTGAATTAAATGTAGTTCATAAGGTCTTAATGCCTCCGCTGTGGGTGACAGAGCGGTGACATCATATGACATTACTTAGTATTAACTGGATTACGGCATGTGATGCTGATTATCAGTGCATCTGATTTATGTGTGTCGATCTGTGACAGAATTAGTTGATTAATCTAATGTAATAATGTTTTTTTTGTGGACGTTTAAGTTTCATGATCATGTTTCTATTGGCCCCTGGGATGAAAAAAAAATTTAAATAAAAGACCAAAAAGAAAACTTGTAGTCACAACTAGAGCCATAGAAATATTGTGACATTAATTTTTGACCCATACCTCCCGCCTCTTCTATGGGTTTGAATTCTTGACTATTAATAACACTGGTTAGTCATTAAAACCAAAAAGTAAATTTTACATTCTGTTCTTCTTATATTGCACCCAATAGAAAGTTGACCAAAGAAGTGAAGTTGTGGTTGCAGTCCATGTTGCTGTCAGTAGTAATTATCTCACACTCACAGCCACTCACCTAATCTAAACACTGCCGACACAAGAAAGAAAAAAGTGAAACAAAAAGAATGAAGGGAGCAAAAGAAAGAAAAGGGAAGGATGGAGAAGAGAATAAAAGCTTGAGGGAAAGCTGGGGGGATCAGAGACAGAGATTTTTTCCCTGTATCGGCCCCTGAATGCTTCGAGCCTCAATGCAAGTGTTAATTAAAAGAATCCAAAAAAGAGGAGCCAGTGCTTTTTTGTGGAGATGTGGGAGCGGGTCATTTGGGGGGGGGTTAACCTCACTCCCCACCCCCTGTGCCCTGCAGCGCTTCAGCCTTGTTTCCTCGTTTTACCGCTGAGCCGCCAAGCTGCACTTGTGTAACTCAACATCAGTAGAAGCCATTGGGTCAAAGCAAAGAAGAGGATTGAGAGGCACTCAGCCCGTTTTTTTTTTCTTTTTCACCTTCCCTACTTGCATCCATGTCAGCCCAAGCCCTTCAGGCTGTCTTTGACAGGGGAAGTGATCAACTTTATTTATACACTTATTAGGCTCTTAGCCCAAAGCCTCTCATTCAGTATTGGGGAGAAGGGGTTTATGAGGATTCTCTTGCCCGCCGCTGTTAAGATTCTCACGTTTGATTGCCACTCGAATCGGGTGCAAGCAGAAAAGATTTCAGCTTAGCCAGAATGTAGAGGGTCAGGTCTATTGTCTGGCTCTGCACTGACTACTTGGCCAAATTCATCTCAAACTGACTCCAATGGCCAAAGCTGTTCTCAAAGGCTGTTTAAAGTAGGTTTAGGATTTTAGTTAGCTTTAAGTTATATGAGCCAATTTGTGCCAATTTCGTCAAGTGTTCTTTGTAGCTATTTTATTTCTTTATGGTGACACTTTTGGTGAACAGTTTATTATTAAGACTAAGTGGAAATATTAAGAAGTACAATCTGTTTTTTGTAATAAGTGTCAGACTTGAGTGACAGTAAAGGGGTCTTGTGGGATAAGTTTTAATAATATTGGAATGAAAAGTCTTGTTATTCTTTTTAATCAAAATACATTTCTTGTTGACTGTAAGATAGATACGAGGTACTCTTGCAAGCAATCAGTGTTTCCAAAGATGGCTTGTCCCCTTAGCTGTGATGTCATCCTGAGCTCATATAGTTTCAACATTGCACATCAGTCTGGCCAATGCTCGTTTTGAGCCGTTTTCTTTTGCTAAAGACAACACATGGCAGGGCCTCAGCTGGATGTTATTCATTTTTGATTTATCTGGGGAGAATCTGCTTTTCTCATATCTTTCATTTCATTATTGAGCTGCGGGGAATTGAAAACACAGTGGTCAATATAATAACCTTATTTCAGTTTATACCAAATCAACTCATCTACAGGCTTCAATAAATGATTAAATTACTCCTTCTTTTCTAAAGGCTGCGTAAACAAGTCTTTAAATTTATGGTCAATGTTTTCTTAATATAATAAAAAGCCTGTGTATGAATAGACTTGTCCCGCATTCAGCACAGCCTCAAATGTACAAGTGGTCTTCTGGTCCATTGGTTTTGTCACACTTTCTAACAATGAATATAAAGTGTTAAAAGATAGACCTTCATAGACTGCTTGTCAGATCACTTGCTTCTTATCAGTGTATGACAAACAGTAGGGCTCACCGCTAAGTCTATTTTGCTGACAAGGTCTAGTGGTTACACTGTTCTCTTGAGCTATACAAGTGAAGGCCAACATGAAGGATCACTATTTAAGAAAGACCTAGAAAAGAAGAAACCAACAGTGGAGCCCCATTCAAAATCAATTGCCGTTGCATGTAATCGTCTCCTGATTCATCCGTGTCCAGCTGCTCTTTGTGTGCCATAGCACCTGACAATAGAGCAGATCACAGGACCTCTGCAGGGGACAAGCAGCTTCTCTGCTTATTATCACACCAATCCTGCCTGCACTGCCTCAGCCCTGTTGTTCACAAATTCACTCTCCCAGAAAAACTATTTGCATCTGGGTTTTCTGCTTTGTATTTTAATCATTAAATATTTTTAAGTTAATGCCCTCAATCAGCCAAGTGTTCCATTTTGTGGTTGTTATAAAAAGCAGTATGTAGCTTTATGTTGACTATACATATACTATAATCTTTAATCTATCAATCTTTAATTTACACCAAAAAGTACAATCAGTCTTACATGTGTTGCTCAAGTCCCTTGGGTTTAGGTGAAGCACCATCATCCGTAATGAGTCCCTACTGAATACAAACATTTTTTGATCTTGGCTTTGTGTTTGGGCGCTAATTAGTGTTCTTTTACCATAAACTAACAACTAATGCAGATGTACAAAAGGCCTCATCTGGGTGTGCTCATAGTTATTTATTTATTTTGTAATTTGTTATATTGAGGACTGTTTGGGCTTTGCTTTTACTAAGCTGTGTCATTTTGAAATGGGCTCTTATGAGCAGGATAAATGTTGTCTAACAATACCATAGATTTTTTGATATGGTTTGAGTTTTACATTTATTTTTGTTTTTGCTTTTAGATGACACTAGCTGTCTCTGGTATTAGCTATCCTTGCCATCACCTCAGTGTTTGTCGAAGATCCTCACCAGCCCAAGCCCAGGAGCCCACTGAGGAGGTACGAACACATATCAGAGCTGTTTTGTTGCCTGCCCATTTTTCTTGCACCTGGAAAAGAATAAATTCATCAATGCAATTATACGCAATGAATCATGTTCATGTACAGTGTGCAGATGTCCATATGATCAGCGACAGTGAGGGGGATGACTTTGAGGATGCCTCAGAGTTTGGCGTGGATGACTCAGAAATGTTTGGAATGGGCTCCTCAAGTAGTCGTAAATCACCTATGAGTATGTGCCATTTAACCGATCATAGATAAATGAATTAATGACCTAGTTACTAATGTACATGCATCACAAACTGACCACACAACCTTACATTCTTAGTGCCAGAAAATAGTGAAAATGAAGCTGATGCCTTACTGCACTTTACTGCTGAATTTTCTTCAAGGTGAGTCTTTAACAGTTTTATTTTGTAAACCTAACACCCTGCATCTTTAACACATTAACTATGTCTGTTTTTATGTAGGTATGGAGAGACCCACCCCATGTTTTACATTGGGTCTTTGGAAGCAGCGTCTCAAGAGGCCTTCTATGGTAAAGCCAGAGATGTAAGTAAACTGTTTAACTGAAGGATATTTGTCTGTGAAGGTTCTCAGTCATCCAGGCCATCTTGAAGAAAAGGTTGATTGGTTCCCCTTTGCTTCAACCTTTTCTTCAGGGGTTGAAATTAGTTATTGTTCTAATTAATTAGTATCCAAAAAGCAGATTTTCAGCACTTACACCTAACTGTATACCTTTTATTGTCACCTCAACTAACAGACTGACTGTATTTGCAATAATATTATATTTGCTGAAGGTCACTTTCTTCACATGACAACATCTGACATCTGAGGCTTTATTTTTAGCTGTCCAGTTTTCCTCTATGTTTCGGGGCTTTTGTCCTTTTAAGGAGGCCTGTATCAACTGGCAGCTTGTGTGGATTACAGGCTTTTTAGACTGTGAGGACACAGCAAGATGTTAGGAGGGTTTTCACATCACAAGGCACAGAAGGGGCAGAAGGACTGGTCAAAGGAGGGGAATACAATATAGTATCATCACAGATAAAGAAGCATAATGAGAAAATGTAAGCAAATAGAAAAAGTTTTTTTTTTTATAGTGTGGAATAAACAGAAGCAGAAAAAAATAAAGAATCTTGGCGTTTTGCCTCCTTCCCAGCTGATCTCCTCTCCTAAGCCAGCACAATATGGCCAGTGCTTCCCTGGTGTTACACTCTCTACTGTGCCACTGTACTTAAGGCTCTTCTAGTGCAAAAGAGTGTTATTTTTCTCTGTATTTAGTGTTCTTCTAGTTGAGCGTGATTTAGCCGCCAACTGTGCAGTGGTTAGCGTGGCTTAGAGAGAATTTTGCATGAAAACAGAAGCTATTTGATCTGTTTTGTGTTTGTCCTGTTTTGTCTCAGGCGTACCAGACTACAGGCCAAAACATGCTGCCGTCATTTCATTACACAGTAGCATATGTCCACCATTATACCGGCCTTTTTCCATCCATCTAACCATTGCTCCCCTGTCTCTTTTTAGAAAGTAATATAGTTTTTTTGAGTCCTCCATTGTTAAAAGAGGCTGTTTCATTAAGAGCATATTTGAATACAGAAGATTTGAGTGAAGGATGACTATTTGGTGTGTTTTTTTTAAACGGAGTAATCAGTCTCACTCTCTCATAGCCTTGGGAGAGGCTAATCACTAAGCAAAACACTACATTTGATGAAGTGTTTCTGAAGGTGTGTGTTGGGGGACTGTTGAGATAGACTCAATCCATCCTTAATGAAAATGCTTTGGGCTCCAGAGCTGAGCTGAGCTGAACCCTCTTGGGGATCAGTGGTTAGCCAGAGCGTACAGAGAGATAGGCCACCCATCACTAACCACGATCCTCGCTAAATCCCCATCAACGCAGTGGTTAATCACTCTAACCCCACTCTCCGCTGCTCTTCACCGCTCTCCTGTCAGCCACACACAAAGACACATCAAAATTCATAGCCTCGCTCAAGAGGGGAGTTCGAGGATTTATTACTGCCAAGTAGCCGCTTTAACACCGCCGATAGCCCTCAGGAGTCAAGAGGAAAGAGCACAGACAGACCAGCACAACATATGGAACATAGATTCACTCAAAGCTTTCAGATCTCCGGCTGACCAGCAACTCTCTCCCATGAAGTGATCACTCCAAACTTAACAACAAAGGAGTTACATTTAAATCATCAAAGTTTTTTATAGTTTTTTTTTTAAATACACGTCTGTGAAGGTTCTCAGTCATCCAGGTCATCTTGAAGAAAAGGATAAAGCAAAAGCATCTGGACTTAGTTAGCCTTTGCTTCCACCTTTTCTATATTAATACATGTTACTGAACCGATTACATAATGTACTATTTGAGTAGACGCACATACATGACAGAATGAGGAAGTTTATTGGCAGGGGTATAATTGCATTTAGATGTTGAGATAATGCGTTTCCGGCTCTGTGTGTGGGAAGCCTGCTCTGTGGTTGGTCATCGATCTGAATGTTTTCTCACACTATGTGTGCAAGGTCATTAGATCAGTCATTTGAGCTCTTCATTTTGAAGTGTTTGCTTTTGTAGACTGAGCCTGCCATCTGTAGAACAATCACTACATGGACTACTATCCTTCTGTCCTCCTTGTCCTTCTTGTTTCTGTATGTAATATATTACACATGTTCACCAAATTTAGCTGTAGTGAAAATCTTGTTAAGGATGGGACAGCACTTTTAAGTTATTTAAGTATCTGAACTAAAAATACCTCTCCAAACAAATATAGTTGAAGTATTAGTAACACTATTAGTAGAAATAGGGAAATGATTCATTCAGCGTTGCTCTGGTCTAATGGCAACAATCAAACCACATAAACATTAATTATGTAATACCAGAAGCTGACCTTTCTTATTTTTTTTATCTCTTCATTTTTCTCATGCCCATATTCTGTCAAAAATAACATCAAAATGTCAAGAGAAAAACACACAATGTGGTTTTAAATCTCTATTGACCTTTCATAGACACTGATTAATATTTTTTGAGGATGGAGGTTGGAGGCCCTATGCGTCCTCTTCTCTGATTTCACACACAGTCGCTCAAAGCCGTCTCCCATTCAGGTGAACAGGTGTGAGGAAGGGCTATGGGGTCACTATCTCGCTCAGGTTGGACCTAGTAATTTAGCTGAAATGAGGGATTTGCTCCTTCCCACTAAGACAGGCCTCACAAAAGATCCAACATGAAAGAGGGCCGACAAGCGAGGGGTATGGACAGTTTAACTGAGATGAAGGAGTTCAGTTGGCCAAAATACCCACTTTAATTAATCTTTACTCTGCTAATTGAGCATGCATGTGTGCGAGTTTGAGCGCAATCGCATCTTTCCATGCATGTTTGGACGTCTGCATTTAGGCGTGTATCAGGTTTTTTTTTTTTTTTTTTTTAATGTTGTTTAAAACTCTCCCTCCCCTCACACTCATTCCTCTCCCGACTGAATTTGCTTGTCTTCTCAGCATGAGTGTTTAATCTTTTCAGGCCGTTGAATTGGCCCAAAGAATGAGTCCCCAGCACCTTCTCTCTAGGAGCCCTGGAGATTATTCTAAAGCGCTAATCGTTGAGCAAACACAGCAGTGCTCTCCCATTCCCTTTCTACACAGGCCACAGTATAGCACAACTTCTCTTTTTTACTTCCCATCACGTTTTACACCCTCTGTAGATTTTTTTGCTTTTGGCATATGTAGCCTAGATTACCGCTCCTGAGAAACAAACGCTTTGACTCCATGGTTAAAAATGTACAGAGCAGAGGCTGAGCAAGTCTTTTTTTTTCCCTCTTTGTTCTTCTTTAAGAGGAGAAGTGACATGTAATTTAGAGAGCATTATTTCCAACAATGTCCTTTGGAACCTTTTATGTTTGTGGGTGTGTTTGCTTTTTAATTAGATTGTCAGTACGGAGAATCTGCCAGGCTTATATGATGGTGTCAATATCCTTGGATTTGGAGCTTCGTCAATATTGTCTGGCCCTGCCGCTACTAACCTGAACAGGCTCCTGGCATTTGGTGTAAAATAAATAGAGTGATTTGTCTGTTTTGTTTTCTCCATATCTTCTGTGCTTCCAGGAGAAGTTTTATTTACACCTCTCACCATTTGATTTTGCGTGGTATTTGTTTTTTTGCCGGTTTCGGCCGTACATTGGTCAGTGGTAGTCACTCAGACGCTGCACCCCATGGTCTCATATGTCGTCTCATGGTCATGTAATGTGGACATGTCTTCCTAGAAATAAGGCACTCACACAAAGCACAAAGGTCTCACACTAGAGATCAAGCCAGATCTAAGCTTGTTTCTAACATTTCTTTTTCATATATCCACACACTCAAGAATTGTTCTCTCCTTTTTTTTCTTTTTCTTCTGTGACATCCAACCTTTTTATATTGTTTTCTTTAACACCAAAATAGCTTTCAATAAGAAAACCCGTTGGTAGTGGTCTTTCTAGCCAGGGACACAAAATTGTTTTGAGAAAATCAATGGTACCCTTTTACTCGCAGCGTTTCATTTCTCCACTTAATGTCTCTTTTCTGTCTCTTTCCTCAGAGAAAGCTGCTGGCCATCTACCTCCACAACGATGACAGTGTTCTCAGCAATGTCTTTTGCTCTCAAATGATGTGCGCTGACTCTATTGTTTCCTATCTGAGCCAGAACTTCATCACATGGGCCTGGGACTTTACTAAAGAAGCTAACAAAGCCAGGTGAAAAGCAGACTTTTTTTTTTTTTTTTTTACATTTGAAGATAATCTGCCACTAATAGGGGATTATTACTGCCTCACATTTTGTTTAAAAGACGACAAAATATAGAAACTGCATGTGGTTTACAATTTGTAGTGACGGCATACTGTGTTGGTTTTTTTTTTTTTTTGTATGTTTCATAGTTTTTCATCTCTGTAAATAGAATATTAAGCTAACCTCAGAGTCTCACTGGAAGCCTGCATAATCCTTATATTTTATTCATGTGTCATTTATTATATGATGGAGAGGACTGTGTGCATAAATAGTCGGGTGCATATTATAAGTGGGGTAACTCAATGTGTGCAAGCAGCTTCTGTTTACACTGTGGCAGTCAAGCCAACAGTATGCCATGTCTTAAGCCTGCTTCATGTCTCTGTTTAGGTATGTTAGTGTAAGTTATTAAATATCTGTGAACTATATTAATGTTTGCTCTTTCAGAATATCAGAACGGCATTCAAAATCTTACATTTATATCGTGAAAATATAGTTGGAGGTCTTTCCTTAATTGCTGGCATTCTTGTACTGCATTGCATACACTCTCTATCCCAGTCTTCTTATTCTCTCTTTAACTTCTATAGAGAAAGCTCAGAGGTTGCCTGCTAACAAAAGGCGTTGTGTTTGCATGGTGAGGCCCCCCAATCTTTACTAAGCTGTCTGAATAGAGGGTCAGTGGGAGATGAAGGAGTCTAAACATCTCTATCTCCTCATTTATCAGCAAAGTTCTGGTGCTGCTCCAGGAGTTTATGATTATATTTTGTAAATGGCAGGTCTATGCAACATCTAAAATAATTAGTATGTAGTTTTAGAAGTAGTATTTTAAAAAACATATCCACAATACAATACATAACATCAAACTGTATGTTATTATTTGAAAAGATACATACTGGTCTAGTGTGAGCCTATAGCTGTCAGATGACCAGGGTCTGGTCTTAGTATTTAATATATCTCATGCTTATTGTTTCCCTTAATCTTGCATCTTTTTCCTTCCCACTGTGTCCTTTTTCCCAGAAGCAGAGTTAAGCCTGTCCTCTGGTAATAGCCATTAGAGAAAGACTCACACCCTGACCTTATCCCTCTATTAAGTCTTTTAAAAACTCCCTCCTTCCTTCATTCCTCTCTCTTTTCTCCCTCATTGGCCTCCTTTGCTTTTTGCCCCAACTGAGCTTTTTTATTGCACATTAAAAAGCAGGCAACATCTGGAGCTTTTCATCATACACAGCTAGTCACAGCTTTGCTGCTAACGCCTGCATGCCCATGTGCACACTCCCTCGCTCTCACTGTTGCACTGATTCTCCACATTCTCACGCTCCCTGTCTGATTCAAAGTGACTGGTGATTGGCATCAATCGCACAAGCTGATTTGAAGGTGTCCTCACTTCAGGTCCTTGTACACACGCAGTTAACCTGCTGATACTGGAATGCATTAGCGCTTCCTGTTTTCACAGGCCTCTCACATAAACTACCTTTAGAACTTTTTCAAGATGGGCACAACAAATTAGTATTTAGTACTAATAATGGTAATAGGATTCACATTGTACTCATGCACTTTTAATTACCAACATGATCATTTCATGAGGACCCTTGCAATATCTTTGAGTATATTATTTAGCATTGTTGTGTATATATTCTTGTGAAGTTGTCAGCCATAAAGTATGAGTTTTTTGGAGGGAGAGCAAGACAAATGCTTGCTCTGTACACTTGACTTGTCATTTTGACATTCATTTAAATGAAAGCAGAACTGGTTGTGAGAGGAACAAAAGTAATTTTTAGTTCAAAACATGTCCATGTTTGCTGTGAAACAAAGACGGCATGACACAGTCAGCTATCGGAGCCTCCGGTTCCCATACAAACACCTGTACAGGTGGCTTGCAGATACATTCCCTGCAGTGCTACTGTACAGGTCTGACTCGTCAGCTGCTCATTGGAGCAAATGTCAGGTGTAACCAGTCCACTCACATCTTGACACACCATTTTAATCTGAAGAAATGCAAAGTGACAGTTCAGGGAAACATTAACTATTTTGCTGTCTGGATGTGCAGTGAGCGCTCAAGAAGAAATGAGTGACAAATTAGAAGCTGTCAGTCCATTTAGCAAATGATGCACACCCCAAGTAGTTGCAAATTCTTTGCAGGTGGTTCCTCTCACATTTAGCCGGCAGGTTTCTGGAGGTTTCTACATTTTTCAGCCTATTATATTATGACTGAATGAGATAATTACTTGGGTCCTTAAACATTAAGCTTCCTGTTTTGGGCATTTCTCTTCTTTCTGTGAAAGAGATCATGATTTTTAGTGTCTGTAGTTTTGGTTTGGGCCAGAGCAGGTTACCATGTGCTTCATAGGCTGTTTAAGATTAGGTTACTCTTCAAGTTGGTGTCCATTGTTCTGCGGCCTTTCATTACAGGTTAGGGTTTCCATGTGACCTATTGTTAAGGGCTGCCCAGGTCTAAGAACAAGGTCCAAAATGATCACTAGGATTTAGGGTACCCAACTTCTCCAATGCAAGATACGGGTCACTTAAAGTTCATCTTATGGAAGACTGCTCTGTTCTAGCAACTGTGTTAATCTTATATTCATCATCATCTATAATTTTGCAGTATTGTTATTGCTGTAGCAATATCATAATGATCTTAAGTTCGAAGTTTTCTTGTTTGAAAAGTCTGCAGTAGTTCCCTTGGCTTTCAGGTTTTAATGAGTCACACCCCTTCTCAGATCGCATCACTTTATTCGTCCCCTGCCTCTGACCTACCGTCCCTTCATCCATTCCTTTTTTATTTTACCAGCAAGTTATTAAAGTAGATCTTATTAAAAGGCAGGAGAAAAAGCTAATCTATATTTGCATTCAGTCTATAGCAATTCATTAATATTATGACATTTACCGGGAGCTTGGCTGGGCCCCGTCTGCCTGCTACCCTTTTCCCTTCCTGAAATGTTAATTTAAAAAGTTCTGTCTTTGTAATGGAATAAGAAATCCTCTCTTGCCCTATCAATTCTTGGCGTCTGGTGAGGAATACTAATTCCTCTGCTGTTCCATTGAAAAAGCATGTCACTCTGATGGAATATGAAAATGAAGAATTGGTTTTAAAGTCCTTAATGCCACAAGTTGTGTGTATTTCTCCTTACGTCTCAGATCTGAAAAGCTGTAGTATATTGCCTCTTTTTCCCAAATGCCAAAGAAATGTTATGGGATATAGATATATTCAGCAGCTTCAGCTAAACAAAAACAGTCAAGTGAGTAGGAAAGAATAAATTTGTGTTATTTGTGTCTTGCAGACTACTCACCATGTGTACAAGGCACTTTGGCAGTGTTGTAACGCAAACTATACGGACATATAAGACGGACCAGTTCCCCCTGCTGCTTATAGTCATGGGAAAACGCACATCCAATGAAGTTCTAAATGTTATTCAAGGTAATGAGCCAAAAGACATAATATTTAAACTCTTAAAAGGATATGGTTTACAGGTTTGGTCAACTTTTTTAGGCAATACAACAGTTGATGAGCTGATGATGAGGTTAATGGGAGCAATGGAGATCTTCACAGCACAACAACAAGAGGACATCAAAGATGAGGTAAGTTTGAACAACAATTAACACAAATTGTTGTTTGTGTTTTCAACACAAACATCATGTGTAATCTAAAGGTTTTATTTTTATTAATTTATTTAGTCGTGCATTTTGAGGAAAATATTTTACAAATGCTGTAAATAGGCATGTCACAATAAAAGACAAGTTAAAGGTGATCACAAATTTGATCTGACTTGAACTGTTTAAGGTCTATCTGACAGGTTTCTTGTCTTAAACAGTCTCTTATCGGAATTGGGAGGCTATTCCATTATATGTTTCCTTTTACTGAGTGCACATTTTGAGAAGAGTGTGTGGAACCTCAATCCCATTGCCATGCTTCGGCTTAATGAAGTCATTTAAAGGAAGTTCTTTTAAAGCTTTATATATAAAACAAGCATCTAAATAATTACAATTTAATGAAATACATTTGTCTAAAACACAGCAGTGGTGAAATTAAATGTTTTTTTTTTTAAATCTAAAACATTTATGACTTTTTGGGGGATTGTTGTTTCTAAAACGTGTAGTGTAGCAATGCACTCCACTGAGCGTCCTCTGTAACTTTACTTCCTCCAAACATTATAAATCACAACTTGTCAGGGCAGATCCAAAGACATTGTTACATTATGGTCCTCGTAAAAAGACAAGCAGAGAATGGGAATCATCGTTTCACTCTGTTCCCATTTACTTTTCCCATTACTGTGCCCGCCTAGGCTTTAAAAAGCTTGGGACACAAGCCACTCTCACAGGCTTTAGTGTATTAGACAGTCCCTGAGACCTTTTGCACCTGAACTCTCCCTCTCAACAGCTCTGCTCTTTGTTACTGTAACTCGGTATATATTTACTCGGCTAAATCAATCAAAACTTTCAAACACAGTTTTTTTTTCCATGTAGGCTACAGAATAAAATTTGTCAAAGTTTTTTTTAATCATATATTATCCCTTAATTATGCCCGTGGGGTAATTCCTAGTTGAACGCTGGACCTTCTTGCTTAGAGGCGAGCGTGCTAACTACTGTGCAACCATGTTGCCTGCAAGCAGTACAGTTGCAATACAGAACATTTAAAATGAAATATGTGGGCCATTAGTCAGACTATTATTACATCTTGAAAGATTTTTTTTTTGACAGCAGCCTATTGAAACCTTTTGTTACGGTCTCAATTATTCCCACACTGTTTTAGTCACATTTTCTTTTCTTCTGTCTGTGCACAGTACTTACTGTGACACATGTCATAGAGCATTAAGATGATGTCTGTTAAACGGTAATTTAAATGCCAACCCCTTTAACAAAGTAGATGTGAGAGACTGCATTTGTATTATGAGAAAGAAAAGAGTGTTGTTACACTCCCACAGCCCCAGGGTTTGACTTCCTCAGGTGGTTTAATAACTATTAAGTGTCAAATGTAATCCTGTTGATTTTCTTGCTACAGTATGCTCTGTCACTCCTTTAATGATCATGCATGACAAGCTGTCAAATAACTTGCTGATAAAAATGAAGCCACAAACAAAACAGTGTGGCATAGAAAAGAACCCGTGTGGCAGACACATTGATCAGTCATACTGTATATAAAAACTTGTGTCCAAAAGCCAAAGCGAAGACAACTTCACATGAACAAATTTTATAGGAATCTTTAAAGCTCTTGGGCAATGGTTAAAAAGTGGGTTATTTACCGTCTTTTGGTTCATTTTCTACTTGACCTCATCGAGACAAACTCAGACATGAACACAGACGTCCTCCTATTCCAGACATTCCACTTTGGTGGTGACTTCTGGGTCTGTTTGGAAATGGAGCAGCTGGACGGCCACATTGTGACTTTAACCAACATCATTGACTAAACAGTCACTCTAAGTTGTCTGTGTTTTAGCATTTCTAATCAGCTGACTGGTCTGTAGCTGTAAAGGCCAAAGTTCAGGTCATGCCACAAGAATTTGAAACGCCGTGTAGCCTTGACAGAGACTTGATTTAAGTCATAGTCTCTATTGTGGAGTCTGTGGGTTAAAATGTATTCAAGTGTCTTTGTTTCTATATAAAACTACACATTTAAACAGTATTACATTTGTTCATACACTAATGACAAATCTAAAAATGAAACAGCTTGCTATACTGACATCTGACCACTACATTGAAAGTTAATCAGCACTACTTACAAACAGCACACTCATAGCCAACAAGTTGCCAGCGAGCCAAAATATACTGTAGATGTAAAAAAAATAGATTTTCCTTAATTATACTGAATCTGTTTAAGTGCACATATGGTTGATTAACACTTCTCTTAATTGTGTATGGAGGATCCTGATAAAGAACAGTTGTATACAATTTAAAATATGACCTACTTGCGTGACTTAGGTAGGCCCATTGAAGGTAGGCACTTTTGATGCCTTTGTCCGTCTCTGCTATTCTTTTTTACAGTTTCCTTTCAGTGTTCATCCTTTAAAAGCACAAATGTATCCTTTGGTTTTTTTTTTTTTTTTCTGATTCAATACAATGCAACAATACACACTGTCCTTTTGCGCAGTCATTGCTCCAGCCGCACCACAGTAGCGCTCTGATCGTCACAATAAGCTTACTTTGCTGTATCCGGCCAGACACACAGCATGGGCCTTCAGAAAATACAAAACTAATGGCTGTGTAGTGTTAACACAATGGACACTCGTATTTAGTCCCAGTCTTTGTGAAAGATTTTGTAGCCACAGCAGGTAGAAAGAGAAAGGCCGGCTGTCCCCTTCCCTCTGTACAAACAGGAAGAGAACGGCCGAGTGAATAAAAGAGAAAGGGAGGGTGAAACTGAGATGAGGAAGCATAAAAGAGGCTCACGGTCTACTTAATGACAGCCTTATCACAATGAATTCCCCTCTGGTGCTGCTCTTTCATACCTGATGTTTGTACGTAACCACACGACATGCTGCGTTTTCTTTGGCCCGGTCCTTTTCTGACTCCCACACCCAGCAAGCACCTCAGCTTAGATGTTTTTGTTCTTGTTTGTCGTTATTATGTTGTCAGTTAATGGGGCCCATGTCTCCCTCTCCCTTTCGCTGTGTGCAGGACGAACGTGAGGCAAGAGAGATGGTGAAGAGAGAGCAGGATGAAGCCTACCGCCTGTCTCTAGAAGCTGACCGCAAGAAGGTACTAAAAATTAGGCATACGATGAACAAAACAAACATGGCCACAAGAGTTTTTTTTTTCCTGTGGTAACAAATCACAAACAGCAATTGCAAATAGTAATAAGTTGTTGTTTTTTTCTCTGATTATTAAAACGGTAAACCTTTGATAAAGTGAATGCACAAATCAGATCAATAATTATTTTGAATGAATCTTTTATTTTTTATGTGAATCAGAGAGAAGCCCAGGAAAGAGTAGAGGCTGAGCAAGTTCGTCTGGAGCGGATAAAAAGAGAGCAGGAGGAAGAGAAACAGGTGAGGCAAGCAGCACATAATCGCACCACCGCAGCAATCCAATCATTTATTCTTCCATTTTTACTAATACAGTGCTGAACAATTAATCTATGCCTGGTATGGGGAAGTCATGTTGTGTTCAAGTTTGCCTGTTGTTAATAATGTTTGCTGTCACTTCGAAATAATAAGTCAATTAGATGGTGGTTTTAAAGCCTGCCAATCAAAGTGTGTGCTGTGTGCGCGAACAGGCGTACAGCCATTTGAGAAGTATGAAATATCCTAATTACAGTGAGGCCCACTGCTGTAAATGTCACCTTCCATACACACAGTTATTGTTCTGTTTTACTGCTTTGGGTTGGTGTAAAACATGCGTCTCCTTGTGAAACCCAAATGAACAAAAGACTGAGGCAATTCAGGATCATTGGCTTAGCGCGGGTACACACAACCTAAGCAAACACACACATTGACTTGAACACAATTATTGTATGTATTGAAGGGGCAAACACACGGGCATATAGGCAGACACACTGTCACGCATGCAGAGAAACCATCATTGTCTGCGAGGATGGGACCAATGTTGTAATAGTCTATAGTAATACAGTGTAGTCCTCAGTGATGGTTGTTTGCTCAACAGTAAAGGCCCCGGGGCCGTGGGGTATTGGGTGACCGGCCTGCACAGGTGATTTGTCACTTCAGTCAAATGGACAACAACAAAGATCCCTGAGACAGCCGTCTTAATTATATCACTGTAGTTCACTAGCCAAAGTGTGTGTTCATGCATGTGATTTCCTACTTTTCTATTACTTTTAGTGTATTTTGCTTTATCGTCACTGTTAAAGTCACCGGGTGGTAACCCTGTATGTGAAAGAAAACTTTAGAATCAACATCAACATCAATTGCCTCGAGTCCAGAGAGAGTGCTATGCTACAGGGAAGGCTTTCTCTGTGATTTAGTGCCTTTGTGCAGAGAAGGATGAGATTAAAGTAGAAGCTAGTGAATTGGGGGTGGGGGGTTAGGACAGGCAGCATACATGCCTGTGTAAGGTGCTGTTTACTTCCTTCGGGTCGTAGCATACAATTGTGTGGATTGCAGGTGCACAACGCTCACTCACTCATCATCTGTTTGTTTTTTGCGGTTAGTCGAGTCGTGATGGAGAAGCAGACAAATGGACGGATGGATGCTCGGGGTTATTTGTGTGAAGGGGCCCTGAGGCTGTACCAGACGCGTGTCGTGTGGTTTCTTTAGTGACGCTACCTCTCACATGTTGGTGTTTATGCTTGTGTTTGTGGTTGTCTGTCCGTCACAGTGCACACGCTCCTCTCTCATTTGTGAGTGTGTTAGCTGGTCCCATGAGACCCCTTTAACTCAGTCAGCATCAACTCTTATACCTGAGGGAGCTCACGACAGAGCGGCACGCGCCCGACACTGCCCACCCAACACCAGAAGCTGCTAATGAGCTACTGTTGTAGACTCTTATGAAATATAATTGCATTATGGTGTGTAAATAAAGCCGGGGCGTGTTGTCACAGCATATGCTCCCCGGCTGGCCAAACAGGAACAACAAGCCGGGAGAGGAGGTGGTGAGGGGCAGCAGCAGAGGAAAGGAGCTCGAGGGAGCAGCTGAAGTGTGGCTGTTGAACATCGGAGAGCTGATTAGCGCCATGTGCACAATGACAGTTGATGTTTGGCTTTTGTTCCTCTGAACCCATTTTCTGTTGTCGAGATACTTTTCTTTAATAACAGGTTTTACCAAAATAAATCTTGGCAGTGATTTGCCCAATAGACACAATCTTGAATTGGTTCACAAATTAGCTAAAAGTAACGCTACAACACACTTCAGGAAACGGGAACAGGACAGATTCTTATTTATTATAATTTTGGGACAAAGTCTGTACTCAGTGACTCTGAGAGAGGAGTGCCATAGTCAGATGTGCTTCTTCCATCACCTGCTCATCCAAAACTTAGCAGTATTGTTTTTTATTGCCTGTTAATGTTGACCACTTTCACTCGGAGAAATATTTTTATGATGACACTCACTGTTTTTTATGTTGGTGATTAAGTAAAAGATTTTTATTGTGGCTTTAATATGTTTTTAAAGCTGTTAACAGCATACAGTTAAAGATAATATGTATGTAAATGTGAAGATAATTGAAGTAAACCACAAGTGAAAACACCTGCCGCTAGCAGCTGTGTGTAAAGGCTCATGTTTTTCAGCATTACTCCTCTCTAAATTATAAGTTTGGCACTTGATTTAAATGTTGTAATGACCAGGGTCTTGTGTTTCAGGCAATTCGTTTATCACTGGAACAGGCCTTACCGCCGGAGCCTGGCGAAGATTCAGCGGAGCAGATCAGTAAACTGAGGGTTCGGACACCAAGTGGCGAGTTCCTGGAAAGGCGTTTCCTTAGCAGCTGTAAGCTTCAGGTCCTCTTTGACTTCGTGGCCTCCAAAGGATATCCTTCTGACGAGTTCAAGCTCCTTACAACGTTCCCTCGTAGAAATGTGAGTACTCCTACAAAAGGTCACTTAACTATATCCCAAACAACATGTGATAAATCCCCACAAATGAGTAGCAGCGGGTTATTAAGTGAGCCATAGCTAACATCTCTGTTGGAGACATCCACAGCTGTAATTGGCTTTGGTTAAGATCTCAGCTGTCCTATCGTTACAGCTGTTAAGAGGACTGCAAGGACGTTATGTTTTATAGCATTTGGGTTCTTCTTCTTCTTATTATTATTATTATTATTATTATTATTATTATTATTAATATTATGTCCAAATTTCCTCGTGTGATTTCTAGCTGTTACTTCTTTAGTTAAGACAGATTAAGCCAACTGTTTATCTTTTTCACCTGTGCACATGTTTAATTCAGTGAATATTAATTCGTATTGGCCCTTTTGTGAATACTGTACTCTATGGCTGTATTAGGATACTGTTGTCAGCACTAACAGTGTATTCTCTATGGCTCTGCTGCAGAACTCAGCCAGCTACAAACAGTCATTAGAGGGCTTGGTCGCTGCGCTCTGTGGCAGCAAGCTAATGAGCACTGTTTTAACTACCTGTTTAATTAGCCATGCTGCTGGAAACAAAATGGGATTTCCGTTCATCAAGCATAGCACATGAGGAGAGGTGGCTTTAAGAGGTGTATGGTGTGTGTGCGCGAAGGCTTGCCCAGGCAGTGTGCCACGGTAGTCCGTAGAGACCAGTGGGGCACAAACACCTCCCACTAACGCACACATTAACACATAGCTCACACTTTTCATGTCGTCACAATCACACACTTCAACACATGCACAAATATTTTCAGGCAAACACATGCCCCGCTCACAACTTTGTCACTTAAAGGATTCACAGTTGTCTCTTTTATAATCAAGAGTAAACATGTGTTTGAGACAGAGATAAAGATGTGTCTGCATCGCAGATGAAATTCGGGCAAAAACAGGACGGGGGGATTAGAGGGGAGAGAAGAGGAGAGGATAGTGAGTGCAGAACAGAGGAGATAAAAGCTTAAACAAAGAAAGATTTAATTAGAGAAACAGTCTGAAAGAGAAAAGGATCGAGGAGACAAGTGAGAAAGATATTAAAATGAAGATGATGGCAGAGAATTCCTGAAAACAGAAAGGCAAGAGCTTTAGGGAAAGACAGGAGGAAAATGGATGAGTGGAAGTGCCAGTACGAGGCTGTGAACACAGGCCCCTGTCTAATCCTGCAGCTCTGTGTTGTAATTAAATGAGAAGAGCAGAGAAAACCTCCATCCCGTCCAGACGCTCTCACTGTTGCTCTGCCAGGATCAGAGGATCGAGGATAGACCACTATTGCATTTGTAATACTGCACAACTGTTGAAACCTTCCTTCTCTTTTCTGCTTTGCACGGCTTTGTGCAGTGTCACTCTTTCTTTTACTATTTTCTTTTGTCAGCCTTTTTTATATCACCCCATTCTTTAAATAGTACCACAAACCTGTTGGTTTTACAATTTGAGTGCATTTTGGCAATTGTGGTCAAATAGCTGACACTCACAAAGGTTATATTTTGAATCTCTAAAGCTGGTAAGCTGATAAATATTGGTTTAGGACTGTTTGTAGATGACTAATTGGTGTTTTATGAAATTACATCAGATATCAGATCTCTGTGACTCATGCATTAACCACCTTCCTGTAGCTTTGCCAATAAATGCCTATTAGTCTCCGATTTTTGGACCCGGGCTCTTCATCAGCATTTGGTATCAGTGGCTTATGTCTTCAGCTCTACAGCAGGCCTTACACTGGCATCATTTGTACTAGGCTTAGCCGTGCTCAGGAAACTAACCCTTGCTGTGTTTCTGCAAGTTTGAGGAGTCTTTTAGTGTTTCAGTTTCTGCTTTTCATTCAAGATTTTTTTCCTTGTTTCTGAATTTTACTGAGCACAGTCGCGTCTTTCCTCGTGCCATGAACATGTTTAGACTGTCGGTGTAACGGTCTTCCTGCCTGGCTGCTCATAGACATTGAAACGCTGTCTGAGCGGCATGTATTTTGTCTCACAACGATACTGTACCCTCTTTCACCTTCTCTTAATCCTTCTTCCAGCTCCAATGCTGAACAGCTCGAATAATTCTTAGACAAAACCTGAGAGGCAGGAAAAATAAACAGTGCCTTAGAGCAGGCTGCGTGCTGTTCTGAAATAGATTTTACATCTGTCACAAGGGGATGTGCTTTATTTAATAAGTGCCTTTTGTCATAGTTCTTTCCTCTAGACATTTCTTAGATTCATATTTTCTTATAAAGTTGATGTTACATTTGCCACATAGGGCTCTCTGTGTAGGCGGGATCAGTTTATGGTTAAAGCTGTGTCTTCTAGTTATCCTCTAAGGACTCTTCTCCCATTAACTTTCCCTCCCTCCATCTGTTTTTCCCTCTTCTTCTCTCTGCCTCTGCTGCTACTTAAACACTTCTCTATCACATTTTGAATATCATCTTCAGTCTCTTAACTCTTTTCCCAATATGAAACTATTTATTTTACAAGTCTCCTCTTAGTACTCCTCTTACTTTCTTCTCCTTCTCTTGGTTTCCACTCCTGTTCCCCACCCCCTCCTCGTCCAGTTTGTGCGGTGCCTTTATCCCTTTGAAGCGGCGTATTCGGCTCTGTTCTTTTCTGTTCACGCCCCAGCGCTACGTGCTGTCAACACTCCTGGCAGTGGATAATGATCTCCCACTGCTTTTGTAATTGGCCAAATAAACACTTGACAACACTAGTTTAAAACAGACAAGTTATTTGGTTTTAATTAACATAGTCGGGCCTGTAATGGCTTCATTAAAAATGCGTTATTTCAGCTGCACGTTTGAGTATGTTGGAAATGGACATCCTGAGGGCCGGTGTTTATTTTCCATTTCTTTTCTTTCATTGCCGAGTATTGTTTAGTGTGGCCTTTTCTGCTTTCAATCTGTTTTTTATTGTACAAAGTGGTTCACAATTTAATATTTATTTTAGAATTTAAAAATGTCTTTTGTCAGTGTGGTGAAATCTGCTGTTTGTAAATGCCAGATACATAGGGTTGATATTAGCTGAATGTTTTATGTCATACAATTTTTCAAAATGAAAGAAAGATAAAATATCAAAGATTGCCTAGAAACACCATCTGTCTTTTTATTTGGTTCCAGTTTTAAAATTAGACTCAATGTGGAACTCCCAGCGATGTGTCTGTCTTCAGATTTCACTTTCTGTAAGTTTGTGTTATATTTTTTTCTACATTTGCAATAGGCTTGGAAATGTGATCTTTCAGGTCAGGCTGTTCTCGAATGATGGCTTTAAAAAATAAATGATATAGCCTCAAAGTTCAAATCAAACAGCAAAGTGGAGAGCTATATTGTATCCTTTGAATGTATGTACGTATGTATGTATGTATGCATGGCAGTGACTGTGGAGGAGGAGAGAAAATGGTTTATTCAGAGCAGAGGAAAAACAACAGCTTTGTTTGTTGACAGATGCCTCCATACTTATGGTCTGTTAATTGGATAACAATGTAAACAATCACCGATGGTGCCCGTCTCTTGTGTCAGTGTGGCATCTTGTTTCCCTACTTTCCTTTTCAGAGTCAGATGCTCCTCGGCCCTTGTCGCACTCCCTGATGCAGATTGTGCACTGCAAGCACAAACTCCCTTTCACTTAGAGCGCACACATCCACACAAACACATACACGCACCTGCTCCACCTCCAAGCCTCATTTATTCCTACCTGATGCCACGGTGTCATAACAGCCTGTCGGGTTCATTAGCATGGCAGCCATTTGCGATGTGCGGCTCCTGAGGTGGGAAAGGCAGGCACCAGCTCTGTTGGTCGTTTGCTCTACCGTAGGGATGTAATATGTTTGCAGCAAACACACACCATTTTCCCTATCTCTTCATGGCATCTGGCTCCCGTCGTGCTCCGAGGCAGTCGCCTAGGTGAGGGGTGCAAGGTTGTGGTAGCACCCCCTCCCTGTCCATACTGAGCTCTCAGGAACCCGCTGAGAAGTCAAGAGTTTAAATGACACGTTGAAATGAGGACAGGGACATGAAAGACCGGGAGTCAAAGACCGCTGGTGTGTACATGGGGTGACATTTCCAAACTCCCATGGGAGACGGGTAGGTGGCTGATGCTGATATGTCCTAGTCACCTTTTCCTAATTTACTCTGCTCCCTTTTGTCTTTTTTCATCCTTCTCTTTGAGCCTGAGATTGTGTAGTTAGCACAAGTTTAAATGGGTAGATTGTTTTAATAATACCCACTGTCGCCCTAGGCTCAGCTAACAAGCTTCAAGAGCACAAGTGCTGATTTATTTTACTTTCTGAACGTGTTTTATCTCCCGTTATCTTGTCATAGTCTCGTTCATGGTCAGAGGTCCTGTTTCCATCAATACAATTGTTTGCTTCAGACCTATCACTTTGCTTGTTGTAAGAGCAACCTTTTTCGCCCATAGCTTGCCCTTTGACCTTTTACAGCAGATACAGGCCGTGGGTTAATTATCCTGCTGTGAGGTAGGAATGGGAGCCCTAATCAGAGGGTCTGACGCAGCAGTCGGCAGATAAGCCCTGGACATGGCTCGGTGTCACACTGCCTCACAGTCACACAGCCCCTTCTGCCCAGGTGTTAGATTGGTCCGGTGTAACACAACCCCTGCACTGATTAGCTCACATAAGCTAAGAGGCCCTCTGGAGCTGTGGGTGTTAAAGAGGCAAAAAGACTTGAATTGTTCTGTTTAAAAAAAAAAAAAAACGTAGGTCAGACGACCTAAATGTCCACTAACTCGATCAGCTCCGATGTGGGTGGCACTGCATTATTCCTATGTCGTCAGACAAAAGTGAAACTAAGTACTAAGTGTTGAACAGATAAATGTTTCTCTCCCAGGCACTATATGCTACAATCCTGCTTGACCTACGTTACAGCTAGAATCATTATTAGACACAAAAAACATACAAAGTTCTCAGTCTTCCTAATAGCCCAACTCGGATTATGTTTTTAAACATAAAAATTATACACTTCTCTGCAGCACTGATACGTGCAGCTCCTTTAGCCTTGGGACGCAGGGTAAATGTGTAAATCCAAAAACAAACGACATTTCCAAATTTTATTTTAAACATTGACAATAGCAACCACAAACTGTTTTATTTTTAAAAATTTTGCTCACTGTCATTTCTCTTTTTTAATCTCTAACATTCTAATAAAAACGTTCAGTGTTTTCTGTAGTTTTTGTTACATTATTGTACTTTCTCTTTCACAGATTACACAGTTGGATCCGGGATCGACACTGATGGAGGCCAAGTTGTTTCCACAGGAGACACTCTTCCTGGAGGCTAAGGAGTAGGGCCAGAGGTGTTAGAGAGGTCCGACTGACTGATGAACTGGCCCAACACACACTACTCACTGAGCATGGGCCCTCCAGTTTTGGCCTGTCGCACACACTCTCCCTCACACCCTCAAAGACCTACATAAACACACTGGCATGCACATCCAGTGACAAAGTGCAAATAAGTTCCTCTGCCCTCGGCCTGGTCGTAGGCCTCGTGTACACGTGTTGCTCAGTGGGGTAAAGGCAGTATCACAAGCACACAGCCAAACACTCACTTCCCCAATCTTCTCTGTCTCTCAGCCTCTCACACATCATGACAACTTCATGATCCAAATTGCTGTGTCATGGTTTCAGTTTAACTTGCACACAGCACAGCATTGAGTGGACTAATAGTTGTCAGAACAGGAAAAAAAAAACACCTTCCTCAATCAAAACATTCAAGGCTGCTTTTTTAAGACCTGTTTTTTGTGTTTGAAATTTAAAAAATGCAAAAAATAAAATAAAAATAACTGAGAAGAGAAGCTGCCCATCAGAGCTCCTCTCCACCTGTTATTTTTTTTTCACATAATTCCCTTTCCAGCCCCAACTCTGAGCCCCCTCACCCCTTGGTCGATGTCTACCGAAAGAAGGAAATCAGGTGGGGCCTCTGCAGTGTTGGCCCGGACCGCCTTGGTATGAACATCAGCTTCTCCAAAAACAATTTGCTCTGTTTTCCTTTTTTTTTTTTTTTTTCTCTTGATCCTTTTTAAGTTTGATGCTGTATTAGTTTTAGTTTGATTTACATTATATAAAATATATGACTATTGACATCAAACTGTGTTTCCCCTTGATCTTTTCAAACACTCTGATATACATTTCTTAATACCATTTATTTTATTGAGTATTTAGATATTTGAATGATTCTGACAAAGATAAAAAAATGCACATACCAAAAAAAAAAGGGTAACTGTAACAAATGTGTAGAAATGTGTTTCTACACCTAATTTGAACATGATTTTTAATATTTTTTTTACCTATATTTATCCAGAATATGAACATTGAACTCTTACACTATGGGTAACTTTTAGGCTGATGTTGCTCTTAAGATCCAGTTTGGATTCCAAAAATGATGGAAGTTTAGATATCCCTTGTTACTTCCCTGTTACAGCTGGCAGACTTTTTAACATACTTCTCTTAACTAATTAATTCCTTAATGCTCTCCTTTACACACCACCTGGTAATATCCGCCACACAACAGCTTAGTTCCAGCCTTCAGCAATGAGAGATCACAGGGCTTAGCCCTCCATCTGCACCAGGGCTCTTCTGTCAACTAAAGGCAAAGTTTAAGAAACCCGGCATAGTGGGGGCACAGACGCATTAAAATGTCACTCCCACTCACTACAACAAAATGGCAGCCGGGACTGGTATTTAATGAAATGTACAATAACTTAATGTATGCGTAAAAGATTTTGATGAAATGTAATAAAATTACCTTAAGATTCTCTGCTATAAAGTTTCCTCAAAGAAAGTATTTGAGAACATGAGTCATAGAATAAAGACTTAATGTTTTTTGTAAAGGCTTGATAATAAACTAAGTCCTATAGGGGCACTACTGAATATTCTAGACTAAATTTGAAAGGGTCTATTTAAAATGAAATCTGTTAAGGCTCTGTTGAGTTGCTGTACATTCATTTGGGACTTTTACAGGCTTTTACATAATCCGTGGGTGAAACACACAATTATAGCTTGATTCTGTTCATGTGTCAGTCAAAACGTCTGATAATTCAAGCTCATTCAAATGGAGTTTTCTGTGGTAATGCGCGTATCTAAGGAAAATGTAACTGCCAGTGAATCAGACGAGCATCCCACACTAGATTGTGTATCAGCTTCTCTGACTACTGTCTTGTTTTCTCACGCAAAGAATGAGTCCACCTAATGTGCTCAGCCAGCCACACTTCCCCAGGTTGAACCAGACTGGAGCTGTGCTGAAGGCACTCCACGAAGACACAGTAAAACCCTGCAGGACAAATCATCTAAACTCAGAACTTGCTACAGCCTGTTACAAAATTCACTCTCAATAATCTGTATTGTGAAACTTTTTTTAATGCAAGAGTGTGTTAACAAGAGAAGTATGACCAGGTAATGTTAAGATCTGGTGTAATCCTTTAATAATAAATAGCATTTATTTTATATGGCACTTTTCCACCTAATAAGCACTCAAAGCGCTTTACATCAACCCATTCACACACACATTTATACACCAGTGCCACAGACACTGGAGATATGGTGGGTTAAGTGTCTTCCCAAGGACACAACAACAGTATACACTGGGAAGAGCACCTTCCGGTCATTAGCCGGCGCTCTGCCACTGAGCCACGGCACATTGGTAGAGTGGTGGTCAAACCATATGGTAACACTTTATTTTACACTACACTTGAGACATTGTACTTAATGAGGTAGACACAATGTAACACACTTTGTAACAAACTGTAATAACATGTAACTACACAATGGTTTTCTGTGTACTTACATAATGTAGGAAGGTTAGGATTAGAGTATGTACAATGTAGGCTATAGTTGCATGCTGTTACAGTTTGTTACAGTGTGTTACATTGTACTTAATGATGTAGATACAATCAAGTGTAGTGTAAAATAAAGTGTTACCAACTATATTAACAATATATAATGGCAATGCAAAAGAACATATTGTCAAAGCCATTTTAGCAGAAAGGGTGACTGTTTTGATGTGATATCAAAAATATATCAGGGTACAGGCTTGCTTCTTAAATATTACCACTCATAGTCAAACATTCTTGGCTTGTGTGAACAGGAACCACTTGAGGAGTTTGTCAAAGCTTTGAGGGCAGATGTTAAATGTCAACGTTAAATGGATAAAATGACGTGTTGGGTCGGATGTTGTGTACACATTTTTTAAGAGTGGCTGTAGAGATGAAGATGCGTGCTGCTCGGGGTAAGGGTGAGGTCAGGTCAGGGGGGGGGGGCACGGGCTAACTCCATATGAAGCAGATTGTTTCTATGCGAGCCACAGACAGGTGCATTACTGGCTACCTGTCAGATTCGGTCTTCCTCAGGGTAACACCGAAAATAGCGGAGCTCCTCTCAAGTGTGACATTACAGTTGCTATCACGCAGCTTCTTGAATCTAATGTGTACAGGCATGCTCTTGTGTCAGGCTAACTACTGACTCATGAAGCTGATGAAAACGCCAATGACACATAGTGATATTCCTCTACCTGACCAAACGTGTCATTGTTGTTTTCAGAGGTGTGTGAAAGGGTTATGACATTAGGAATATGACAACCAGTCTAATCTTAGAGATGAATATTTAGGCATTTAGAAAGGTTGACATATTAGTTGGATATCTTAATCAGCTGGTGGACGCAGAAGCCTAATGTGACGCAGCCGGATGAGAAAGTGTCTGTGTGCTAATGAGCTTACTCTGTCGGCTGCTCTCACATTGGTCAGATTCAGTGGCGGCGACATCAGGTTGCTGTCTTTATTCTCTGCTGGTGACAAAAGAGGAAAAGCGTCCGTGATGTTTAACCAGCTCCGCCGGGGTCAAGAATGTAGCCCACTGCCGAGCGAGGGACACAAGTGATCTGTCCTCCTTCCTTTTTGAAGTAAAGCAGCAAGGCGGATCTCTGAATCGCAGGATCTCTTGCTCGCGCCCCAGACTGGCCTAACCTGGAGGGTCACCCCAAGTTTACTTTCTCAGAGACGCAGGCCCTGCCCAAAGAAACAGAATCTATGCAGCTTAAACTGTTGGATGGGCACAATGGCAGGGTGCTCTCTCTCTCACTATCTGGCCCTTTTCACACGGCTGTTTGTTAATGAGACAATAGACATTTGTAGACTTTTTATCTTAGGAGGGAAAAAAAAACAACACAATTTTACTTTTTAACAATGTAGCCTTTTCAGTGTCACGTAATTGGACCAAAAAGTATATCCAAGGGTAGCTATCGAGCCTATAACATGAGAACATTAAAGTGTTATAATGGGAAACGTAAATGCAGACAATTAAACAAAGAAAATTTACACTTTAGCTTTTTTCCTAAACATAATTATTTCAGACGAGAATGATTTAGCAGCCTCTTAAATAGCCTACCAGGGCTGATTATTTCTGTGGTGCCAGTTATAAACCAACCTATTCTCTTGCTAAAATTAGTGGACGATCTTTAATGTGTTTTTGATAAAAACTTAACATTTTGTTTTATTACTCGTTAATGAAGCATATTTTGTCATCACACACAGTTTTTATTTGATCCTCAACAAAAATGTTTAGCATGATTATTTATTTTTGCAGTTAAAATGTTTGCATGAGATCTACAATCATAGATTTGGAAGTAGGCTATGTGATAATCTCCATAAATTCAAACGTTTGGTTTAAGCATGCGAGTCAAATGGACCTCAGAGCATGCGCACACGATAGCCTCCAGTAGCAAGTAGGTTAGCCTAGCCTATAAGATGATAGTTAGTTTTTTTTCTAAACTACTGTCTCCCTTTATTAATTTATATATACATTTTTTAATGTGATACTTTTTTCCATCTTTTATTTATTTTGTTAAAAATAACGTAAAAATAATAACTTAAATTTCATATCGTAATTTGTATCTTAACGTGAATCAGGTGGGCTGTAGGCTATAGCATAGGGTCATCTTAATCCTGGTAATAAATGGCTAACCTATGCCTGATAATTTAGCATTCTTCTATTTAGCTAAATGTTTACGTAACCTAGGCCTATCTGTTAATTATTAGACTACGAATAAAGCTACAGTGATGTAATGGCTAGGTAAATAAGTTTGTAGGCCTTTTCCCTATAGTCTTAATCCTGCATTTTTCTTGCTGTGATGTGTGATGATTTGTTGTCTCCATATCTGGCCCCTTACCCTGTTGAGGCCTTCTAAAACCTGTGGCATTCGGATTATGAGCCGCATGGGATATAGGCCTAAAGCAATAAATGGGCCAGTGGGGTCCTGAATGGGTGCATAGGCGTGAAGGGGAGTAATTACAGCTTCATATTAATTGTGTTTTTTTTTTCTTCTCTCTCTCTCTCTCTGTTTCTACGCGCACCAAGTCACACACATATACACACTCACACACACACACTCACACACACACACACGGACTGAAGCAAAGCCGTGGTGGTGACATCTAGGAGGGCCAAGTCTTTGTACTGAACACTTCAAGTTTCAAAAACAAGGCCAATTGAAGCGGCAGAGCTCAAAGCCGGCACTATTGTGGGCGAACACATTGAGTTTTGATTGAGGACAATGGTGTTTCTCAAATTTCTTGCAAAAAGAAAGCCATACTCCATCTGTGATCTCAATGAGCGCCTATTCATGGGCTCCCTTCTTTTCTGCTCCATTCGTTGGTGGAGAAAAGGAGGCAGATGTGGAGGGATAGAGCAGGGGAGAGTGCATTTTAATTGGCTGTAGTGTGTAGTAGTTCTGTCTGTCTCACAAAAACGCGCTCACATTGGATTTGGGCCTTGCAGAAGGAGAGCGAGGCATCCCAATAATCTCGCCGTGTTGATGAATATACTTGTAGCCCATTCATTAAACAAAGATAATTCCCTGCCAACCTACCTCGAGGGCACAAAAACGGTATTTTTTTTTTCTTTGTGTGGGAGAGTTGCTGAGCGCAGGCCAACAGCTTTCACAGGGAGGCCTGACACATCTTTGAAATATTCATACGCCATTTCAGGGTATTTTTTTTTTAGCTATAGGTAAAAAAAAAAAGGAAAAAGGTTGTTTGGATTATTTCTTTTGCAGGTGCACAATTTTCGTTTCTAAGATATTTGCATAATAGCTTATAGGCTAACGAAAAGTAGGCTAATGCTAACTTTTCTTTGAGGTAATCTGACACGTTAAACCTTTGTTACCATAGCGACGGCCATTAAACACACAACTAGGCGACGAACAAAACCCATATGACTGAGTCGCCCATGGCAACGGCGACTTAATGTCAAGGTCGATACAGTTCCTAAAAATAAGCTTTAGCTACCTGACCATTATTGTTTCACTGACCGGTGGTTACCTAAACTGTCGGGAACAAGCATTAGCTATCTGTTTAGGCTAAAGTGAGAATTTTTAATTACATCAACCTTAGCTGCATTTAGCCTGTAGCACTTGACATAGCTCAGCTGCATTTAACTTAAGTTAGAAAGCAGTGTCGCTGTCTGTTTAACTGACTCTTAAAGGAATGCTAAACCCATTCCTCCTTCCCTTGGTGTGAAGTGGCCTATTGGTGCGCCCGTCAAGCGTGTAAATAGTTGTGTGAAAAGGCCCGTGCGTTTCTTTTCTCCTGGGCTCCTTGTCGAAGTGCTACTATAACCTGTGCCTCTGCTCTGCGGCGGGAGAGCGCGGGAGGGGATCCGGGTCCCGGCGGGCTGCAGGCGGGGCACAGGCAGTGGGAGAGGCCGCTAGAAAGCCGCACAGGGGCGCAGGGCAGCGGAAACATGCTGCTACATATGTTGGGTCAAGCATGGCTTTTGTTGTCATCTTAAAAGGGTGTTAAAAACCCACTGGTCTGTAGTCTTCTTCAAAGGGCTGAAAGCCGCGCATAGTTTTTTGATGCATAGGCCTAATGAAGTGGGGAAAAGAATGTTGGATTTTAAGTGCGCACAGTCACTTTTAATTGCACGTGGGGCAATTTAATTGGTCCTTGGGAGAAACAATCATCTTAATCCCTATCATGATGAATAAGTTATCCTGAAAAAACTATATATATATATATATATATATATATATATATATATATATATATATATATATTAATCATCCTTTCAGACCACGTGACAATTTATTAGGGCTTTAATGGGATATTCAAAATCTTTAAATCTACGCATTTCCTTGATTTTAGGTAATTCATTTTCTCAAAAAGGGCAAAGCATCAGCTGAAATTGCGAAAGGAAAAACGATGTATTTTTGAATAAACTGTTGTCTTCCAGTATTTATTTTGGCTCTACCTGTACTCGACAAACACAATCAAAATGTCTCCAGTAAATGAGAAACGGGTGCGCCCATCCCGTCTGCCTGAGGTGGAAGTAGACGCTCCTGTGTTGTAACTATCACTTTGCTGTGCACCGCGCCTCGTTCCATCCGCAGGAGACGTCCGCTCGTGCTCATAATTACTCTGAATGTCAGAAGATGTAGTTTTAATATCGCGTCTATTAGCCCGTTGGCTATAGGTAATTAAGGTGCAGATGACAGCGGTGAGGGAAACAGATGGCATTTGCTTCGAGTGATTGAGAAAGTAAACAATGGGGCTGGGAGGAGAGAGGATGGCTGCATCACTTTGCCGCCGTGCGCGCGAGCAGCCCTGTCCTCGCCGCCCCTCTCTCCATCACACTGCCTGAAGACTGTAGAAACCTCCTCAACTGCCTCATGGACAATTGTTGAATAAAGCCTGTCGATATTTGAAATGTAACCAGCCTCCGTCTCCAGAGGAAAGAGACAGACTTTTGCGCTGACCAGATTCACAAACATCACAGTCAATCATTTTTATTTGAACTAAGGCTACAGCGCAACTTTATTATACATTTTTTTTTTATAATTAACCCTTTATTTGACCTGGAAAGTCACACTGAGATTACAAATATATTTTTCAAGGGAGTCTTTGCCAAGACGGCAGCACAAGTCAAATCACAAAACAATTAGAACAAAATTAACTTGAATATGTCTAAAAAACACAAAAAAGGAAAGATATATGGGCTAATAATAAAACAGACTATATAATATATACAAACATAACAAATACCATTATAATACGGTAATAATATAATAAATTTAATAGCTATAATTTAATGTAATTTTGTCTGTAATTGCTCATTATTATTTCACTGAGAGACTGAAATCAAAACAAAATATGGTCCTAAAATTTTGAATCATTAAATTGAAACGTGAATAAAACAAACAGTACAATATTCTTTTTATTTGTGGGCCATATTTCCATAATCAGAAACGATAAATCAGAGGAAAATATAGATGCGGACCTTGTGTGAGACGGTCCTTTTTATTGTTAAGCTTATAACATGCAATATGGCTAATAACGCTATATTTTCAAGAACTTTTATGTATAATATTGGTAACATTTTGTGAAACATTGAAACAGGAATGTAATTTATTGAAGCAGGTACGCGCATATCAAACTTTGCCGTAGTTACATATTTAAAAAAAAAAGAAAAATTCAACCAGAATTTACCAGAATAAATAAATAGTAATTATTCTTAAAACTCTAGTTTTTACTGATTAAGCTGACATTTAGTTCAAGCAAGTCCAAAAAAAAAAAAAAAACGTATAAAAGGAGCAGTCTTCTCCAAAACTGGACGGGTTCACTTTTACAATCAATAAGCTTCACACACACATGGACACTTACAGAGCTGCCAGACTGCAAGCAGCTCCAAAAAAATCGACAACAAAAAATTATACTTACCTTTACCGATGTTCTCGCCCCGGCATATTGTGAGGAGTCTTTCCCTGAAATATTATAGCTGTAAATAAGAATGATGAAGTATATTTATAACAAGCATATCTTCAAAATATTAAACAAAAAAATAAGTAAATATTTATAAATGATGACTGTTTAAATGTTACTGTCCTGTGACATTACAGGCTTCTAACAAAGTCTCAGTTTTAGTTAAGGAAACAATAATACATTGCCTATAAAAGTATATCATATCTTTTAGAAATAGGCTACTGAGCATCGATTTGAGCTTTCAGGGACCTCCCTTCACAATCTTAACACTTGATATTTGGAAAAGAACTCAGGTGGACACAGTAGAAACAGGCAAGCCAATCAGGTTTCTCCGTTTCGTCGGCCAATGACAGGCGCCACATTGTTGTCAAATTTGTCTAATGAAAACGTAGGAGCAACAATAGAGAGGGAGCGGGGGATCTGTAGCCACTGACAATCTCTGGAGGAAGTTAGTGTCTCAGGCTGCGTGGAGTAACAACCTCAGCACCTCGCAGACACTTCAAACTTCTTATCTCGGAGGAAAGCTGTGCCTCGGTCTGACTCCGGCTCACTGTGGATCCTCTCTGACTGGCGGGCTCGCGCGCTCAACGCTCCGCACTCTTTGGACAGTTTCCTTTGGTTTGATCGATCTAATTTTCAAACACCTGAGCAAACCTGATCCGTGTCATGATCCGCGCGGAGCTGATGTGAGCCAATCACCGGCAGTAACAGATCTACGACCTCCGCTCTTTTGTTGTACATTAACTACATTGGTTCGAATTTATTGAGAGAGACCTCGGGTATGGATCTGAGACCCGAGCTCCCCACATCCTCCTCCGCTTCTCAAGTACACCCCGGAGCGGCCTCCATCCCGGTGTCGATGGCAAGCAACCTGCTGCGCGGCCCGCCTCTCCTGTTGCGCGCTGCTGACAAGTACCCGCGTACCCCCAAGTGTGCCCGCTGCCGGAACCACGGCGTGGTGTCCGCACTCAAGGGCCACAAGCGCTACTGCCGCTGGAAAGACTGTATGTGCGCCAAGTGCACCCTGATCGCAGAGCGGCAGCGTGTGATGGCAGCGCAGGTGGCGCTTAGGCGGCAGCAGGCTCAGGAGGAAAACGAGGCCAGAGAGCTGCAGCTGCTCTATGGCACCGCGGAAGGACTGGCGCTGGCCGCCGCCAACGGCATCATCCCCCCGCGGCCCAACTACGAGGTATTCAGCTCCGTCAGCAACGAGAGCAACTCAGGTGAGGAGCGCTGTTTGTTTGCTATAGATTTGTCCAATTTATACCTGCACTAACCTTTTGTAGTAAAATAAAGTAGGATATTTAATTCCATAAACATTAATTTGAACATTTGGATGTTAACCCATGTCAAAAGGGGGAAACTGTGATATATCAAATATAGATAGTTTAGGTATCCTACACCATTTATTATTTTCCATAGTGACACGTATTGATTAAAGGTTTTGATTTTGTTAATCAACAGTTTTAGCCCCACAGTTTTGAACTTTGTTTTTATGTTTTTCCTCTGACATGTCAGACTCCAGCCTTCAGAAATATGAGCTCTTTTCAAAGAGCCAGCTGTCTGCGCCTTCTACGCCGCAGCAGAGCGGGGGCAAAGGCGCGTGCACGGAGAGTGACCCTGTGCCAGGAATCTCGTCCCCGGATGGCCGTCACGTGGGCTCCGGCTCAGAGAATGGTGACAGCGAGTCTCTTATCAGCTCCCCAGTCTCCAAACCGGTGAAGGACGGTGAGGACACGCCCGGCTCCGTCAGCTCCATGGGCTCCGACTCTGGGTCTGACACAGACAAGGACGAGCACGAGCCATCCCCCTCCGCAGCCTCGCGCCACATGAACGCCATTGACATCCTGACGCGGGTGTTCCCCAGCCATAAGCGCAGCGTCCTGGAGCTGGTCCTGCAGGGCTGCGGCCGGGACGTGGTGCAGGCTATCGAGCAGATCCTCAACAACAAGCCGGGCTCCGATGAGCCATGGGCGACCGACAAAGGACTGCAGAGTGCCCAGGCGCCACCGTCCTCCGCGGCCTCCACCGTCACCGTCACCGCCAGGCCCATGTTACCTGGGGCCATGACGCTCAGTACCCGCTCGGCTTTCTCTCCGCTGCAGCCCAACGCGCCGCACTTCGGCGCTGACCCCAGCAGCTACTCGCTCGGTGGGCCCCTGGGACTGAACCCGCTGCGCCTTGCCTACTCTGCGCACAGCCGCGGACTCGCCTTTATGACCCCCTACTCGACCACCGGCCTCGTCCCCACACTAGGTTTCAGACCCCCCATGGACTACGCCTTCAGTGACCTGATCAGGGACAGGACAGTGTTGCACAAGGAGCAGGGCTATAGCGGCCTGTATGGTCCCCTGGTCAACAATACACCGGATAAACAGTGATGGTCCTGAACGCACCACAGAGACACTTGTTATTGTAACTGTAGTGTTAAACGCTCCGACAACGTGTGTAATGTGTTTTGGCTATGGGCTATTGTAAATAATAGGATTATTAGCCCAGCAGTCACATGGTCCAAGAAGACAGATTAAACTCACTGATATAATTTTTGTTTTAGTCCCAAGCCCGGATGACATTCCCTATCTCTCAACACATTTGTCAATAAATTGTGTATGATGCCAAATCCTTCAAGCTGGCGAAGTGAAGAGTAAACACCGATAAGCCGCTCACAGGCTATGCATTTATTACAGTTTTCATGTGAATCTGCGGGATTTATCATTCATTTGAGCATTCCCCTCACTTTGAATGTGGCCACGCTGATGGGCTTAAGTTATTATTAAACGTAGCTAACGGATGTTAACCCTATAAGAGTCTGCTGTTGTAAAAGATGAACTAATGTGTGAATGCCATCCTCTGCTTTACTTCGTCTCTGTTTTAGTTCGTTCCCAAAAGCCTGTATTATATAGCTTATATAATAGATTTGTTAAACCGAAATGCTCTAATAACCTATATTTGGCTTTTCTTTTGATGTTTTGTCATTTTCAATATTTTGTGACCAAGTGCTGAATGCAGTCAGTTTGTCTTCAGATGTTTAAAGCTTTGCTGTCACACTGTATGAAAACCTGGAAATAAATGTTATTTTAAAAACACTACACCGTCTGTAGCCTACATTTTATTTAGTCTCGGAGGCGCATCAAACCCAACAACACAACAAGGCCTTCGCAATTTTTACGCTCATTTCTTCCTGAAGATTCTGTTTTAGCCTATCCTTTACCTGGGGAGCAGAGGTGTTTCCTTAAATTATGGCTACAGTTTCAAACGCGTTAGATTAATTTAAAGGTCGAGTGGTTGACCTGAGTAGCCTAAATCAGCGTCATTTCACTTTTTGTTAGATTTTTTTAATCAATTGGATGATCTCTCCATTTTACCGTTTCTACCAGTTTTTCTCACATTTGGTCCGAGAAGTGGAAAAGAACATATAAGCTCTCCAGTGACCATTGGAAGCAAATGACGCACCACATCAATATGCTTTGAAAAGGAATGCAGGCTACGTAGGCCTACACAGAAGGCCTAAACATTTCAGAAGGAAATAGAGTTTGATTTGAATAGTGGTATTCATTTTTAAGTCAATTATTTTTTTATTTGCCTAGTCAAATTTCCAGATCTTTATCCGGAACCTGCGTGATTCTCTCGCGCCGAGACTGGATGTTTTAACTCCATTATATCCTATTACAACATTATCACATACGAACAGGCTTCAACACAAAATAATTAAGCAATTTTCTTTCCCTAAATGTATCTTAAACGTAAATTTATTCTTGTACTTTATGCATAGCATTCATTTGCTAGAGATAAATTGTTTAGCTTCACGTGCTTCACCGGCACCGCGTCAAACCAACGCAGCTTCTGCTGTTTACAAAGAGCAATAGTGCCACCTGCTGGTCGAACCTGCTCAACATAGGTCACTCAAAACACTCAACTGTTTATCCCATTGATTTATTTTGATCCTATAAAAGCATACATTTCAAAAATGTTAAACTATATCAGGTATATCTATATTGGAAAAGGAGTGTTCTGGCATTGGAACATGAACAAAACCGAGAAGAAGCTAACAGGCTAAAAACACTTTCTTTACACTGGGCTGGAAGCTACAGTGACAAAGTCTATGTGAGATCCTTTATTTGAGCCATGTGCATTACGGTCTGCACCACTAGATGACAGTATCGCATCTCAAATGGCGTGGGCACGTATCTATTGTAAATGCACATTAAAAAGCTTATGCCTCTCTTGTGCTCTGTTGTCCTTTATTGTTTGCCATTGTTTTCTGGTTGTTGTGTTAAGCTGTAAACCGGTGCAGGTGTTACTATTTTACATAGTCTTTAAACCCTTTAGGCCTTTACAGAGTTGGAAGCTGCCTTCTAACTTGTAAAGTGCGCACAGTGCTCTCTGCTGACCAGAGTGCGCACAGCACTCAATGTGTGACGAGGAGGTTTGGACCTTTATTAACTCAAGCGGGAGTTGCAAGGAATCAGACAGATGCCGCTGTGCTCAGTAAAGTGCACAATTATGTTTTTTTCTCCCTCTATTGTGGTCTCTTTGTGTTCGCTAATGAATATTTAGAACCAGGCAGATAAAAAACCACGGGCTATGTTGGAAAGACACACACTACTCTATAGCCTACATAAAACCCATTTTTATTTTCACATGCACTGTTTGTTTCACTGTTAGAATAACAAACAGATATCAGCAAAAACAAACCAAGAGCGAGAAGAAAACAATTGTGCACATTGCAGAGTGAATTTAGAGGCCTGCTCCTACAGCTCAGTAAACACACAGCAAAATAGATAAGCTAAAAATGAATGAACAAAGTAAATAAATATGGTCTTCAACCAGTCTGCAGTTTTTACAACTTCGTTAGTCCAGCAACAGGGTCTGTAATGATATTGTATTTAACTATGAAATGTGTCTATTGTTATTTTTTATTTGATTGGGAAAGTACATGTTAATGAACATACATGAGACACAACCACATGAATGTAAACATGCCAGATTGTAGCCTTAGCGTAAGTTCCATCCGTTGTCCCAACATTTTCAGGTGGGTTAAGTGTCTTGCCCAAGGACACAACAACAATCTACGGGTCCTTTTCTATTGCAATACACAGTGAATTAGTGTTAAAACAGCACTATGTAACTTGTAGCCACTAGGGGCGCTGATCCCGCTACAGACTGTGTTTGTTTTTGAGAAAAAAATATCCAAAATTGGCAAGTTTGGAAGAAAAAAACGTCTTCTGAAACGGTAGGGTAATTTTAGTGCAGGTAAAAGTCTGCTAGGGTCCAGTGTATCGGCCTGTTTCTGCTCCCCGTGTTTGAGCTGCTAGTGACTCAGGAGAGGTCTGCGGTCCTGGTGGCATGGAATTACAAATCATTTACATCAGTTTTCTGTTCATTTAAATTGAACTGTTTCAGTGAAATAGGTAAGATTCTATCAATTGCGTGTCTCAGAATCCTTAAATCAATCTGAGAATGTATTTTTTCTTAATTTAAAATTACGCAATGCAACTCTCTAGAAGTTACGCTGTGTTACTTTAAGTCAAATGAAAATAATAAAACTAGGTAATGTCGTTTGTCAAAAATAGTCCAAAGATTTAACACTGAACCAAAAAGGTACGCTGGCGACCACGTGACCGCGGAGCTAGCGCGTGGATCTAATTGTGTGCTACTCCTTCCACCGGGCCCACCTGCCAGCAAGTACGTAACATGTGAACGTGACTCTGACCACCGACTGACCCACAGACTGTGACCCACCAAGGCAGGGAGGACAAATATATCATCAGAGATTTTTTTTCCCACACATAACGAAACACAGAATGAATGTAAGGTTTTATGAAAGACTTAGAGTAACTGTGTGCGACAATGTTGTGCTAAACACAAGCGTAGCCTACATTTATATTCTTTTATGCTTTTACCGTACAATACTTCAGTTTCATTCCACAATAATACATTAAAGGTTATTTAAAATTACTTTGGAGATCTCACAAGAACAAACCTGCCTGAACCAAGCCATAGTCAACATTTGTTTCAAAACTGTGAAGTTGTATATTTACTGTATTCTATGTAGGTTATTTGTACATGTAGCCTATGTGTATGCAACCTGAAAGTATGTCATAGTAGGTTATAGCCTCGTTGAGCCTGAGTCAGGTGAGAACTTGAGAAGTATTGAACGCAGGCCTTTCTCTGTATAGTTTAATAACAAAACCTGTTTAGATGGTAATGATTGTGTGATTTCAATCTGTCTTTCGAAGGAGCCCTTCATCATTCGGACCCAGGAGCACCATTCACTAACCTGCTGCACCAGTCCACTGTAATGTAAGTTACTACCTCCTGCTGAATGCTGTACTTATAATATTGCACTTTCCTGTCTTCGGTCTTCAAAGGCCAACAGGTAGCAGGTGTGTATGTAATCAGTGAGCATGCTCATGGTGGGAGGCATTGCACAGGACTCATAAAGATACCTCATGAGAGTTTTTGAAATAAATGGAGTCAAGCTGTGTGACCCAGCGTGAGCGCACTAATCTGCTCAAGTGAAGAGTCACTGCTGCTGGGCCTGATAACGTAGGTCCATTGAGGGAGTGTGCATTTCGGTGTAGCTTACCTCTGCTTGTGGCAACATGTGTGGACCGAATGTTCAGTATCTATGTGGCTGTTCTTTAAATACTGCAGATGTGGCAAGAAACGGAAACAAAACTGTCACATCAATCAGCAGAGTTAAGCTATACATCTAAATAAGATTCAAACTCCTACGCACATAGCATACATTTTCTGTCTTTCTTTTATTTGTTGTTACATGTTGTGTTATTGTGAGGGAGCCTTGGCAGAAGTAGGTCTTTGTAGATAGAGCTCTTCTTGGCTGTCTTCCTGGTTACATCTCCCATCCACCTTCCTCTCATGGCCACTGAGAACATGTTTCCTCTCTCACGCTTCGACAACTTATTTTTTATTCAGCTCATTATCAAGGAGACTCATCAAATGCTGATTAGATATGGTTCTGTTTCCTCTGACACGTCAACAGTGCTAAACATTTGTATGTGCACATACTCAGACAAGAACACATGCACACACACCCTTTGGGAAACCTTACACAATTATGGCTCGAATGGAATTCATTCTTAACTTTCAACAACTCATTAACTGCATATTGCAAAGTGTATGTTTCAGCGGAATGCACTGATGAGGAACTGCATGAACAGTGCTTTGGTAGAGACCGACATATTAAAGTGTGTTCAGAATTTATTAATGTAACACACACCATACACTATGAGAATTGAGTACATATTGTTTTACAGTTTAGACACTAGGTGTGTGACGTCTAAAGGTATTTGCAAATTTGTGAACTTTAAGGAAACACGTTATTTAGATGTCCTTAGCTTTGCCCTCTAAGGACTGGATCTTTAGAGAGCAAGTAATATTACTTATCCTAAATTTGGGAGAATATTCAGTCAGTCTTCAAGTTTGTTTTTGTCTGACTTTGTCTCCTGACTGCTTTACTGTTACTGTTTACTGTTGCTCTGTCCTCGCTCTGTTTGACCCCACTGTATCATTATTTAAATCAGATCTGAACTGAAACAAAAGTAACTCCTGACTAACAACAGAAGTCTACTCAAAAGGGATTTCAAGGGAAAACAAATCCAGTTTTGGTCAAAAGTGGACATTGATAATATTATACAATATTCTGCTCCATAAAGTTTCTCAAATTATAGGTAAAATGCGTTTTCTAAAGAGTCTGTAATAAATTTTAATAAATGACACAAATATAAAAAAAAAAAGTTCTAGCCCTAGTTCTAACCAAACACACCGACTCGACATTTACAGCTCTGTCTGCTAACTCTCCAGACACAATCCTTAAATTACAGATAAGAGAGATTCTCAGCTTTTTGGATTTGAGTCTGTGTATGGACACTGCTGGTGGAAAATAAAACACAAAGCATAAGAACAGTGATGAATGATGTTGTTGTGTTCTGTGGCTCTTTGTAAATTGAATAGAGGAAAGTGAAAGTTGCAGGAGATGAAGTGGAGCTGTGCGAAAGTGGGTCAGAGTGGGCAGGGTTGGACTGTGGAAACATTATTGACACCCCCGTCCACAGCAGTCCCCCCGCAGTGTCTGCCCCAGTCTCTGACCAGCAATTACACCTCTCTAAATTATGATCTATACTGGCAGAGTGGGCCTGACTGCGGATGGAGATAGATGGAGCTCGAGCCCCTTCCTTTCGCGCTCTCAGGTTGCCGATGGAGACAGATGGCGTAGGGCCCCTGGCCTCAGCCCCGGCAGATTGATTATTGATCAGAGGGACAGAGATAGATTGAGGGGTGGAGAGGACATGGAACAGTGTGCAGGGCTGTTGAGAGAGGTAGGCGGATTTTAAGGGATTTGTGTTTAAGAGTGGGACTGAAGGATGGCAGGATGTTGAGTGGATGAGTAGAACTCCACAGTTTCCAAGAGAGGGCGCTATTGACCAAAGTACAGATTTATATCTCAAATCTAATGTGTTTCCTTCAGGCATTCCAACCCATCCCTCATATTAATAATAATAGATGTTAATTATTTAGTTTAAATTACACACAGTACCAAAAGACCCCACATTATTTTATGAAGATGAAGTTGTTGACTTAGAATTTGAATTCAGGAGTCACAAAATTCACTTTGCTTCTTCCAAAAAGCATCTAAACTTTCATCTTAGTTGGATAAAAGAAAGGTGCAGCAGCAAAGGCACAGTCCAAATATCTTTTATTACATTGTCTGGTTCAGTGTGTGCAGCACTGGTGTTTGTGAGCGTGTGATGTGTAGAAAAGCTAAGGCTAGACAGATGGCTATCAGCAAGGCTTCACACACTGAGTGCGTCTCCACATAGGAGTCAAGAGGTTAAGCTGAAATCTCGACTTTTTCATTGTGGCACTACCTTTCATCTGCACTGTGTGGACATGTGTGTTTGTCCATTTAATGCCATTGCACTGCAGTCTGTGAATACCAGTGTGTGATAAAGAAACAGAGGGAGCCTGTTGGCCACTGAGCAGAGTGTGCTGGAAGCAGATACTGGAGGAAATAAATGACATGCAGGCTACTGCCCAGCTCACAGTCTGCACTGGTGCCATCACTGATGGCACTTCTTCCAAAGTCATTATTTAACTTAAAACAATAAGATAAATCTTTCACTTACTACTGGAGTATCCCAAACAAATACTATAGTGTTTTCCCCCTAAATGTTTGTCTCTCCAGTTTGTCTTTTCCCGACGCCATCCAACTCTGAGACAAAGAGTTTTCCTGAAAGGAGCATCCTCAGAGACCTGTAGGGACTGGGAGCCTTTACTTAGCTATTGATTTTTTCAATTGATTTCTTTTGATCTAAGCTTACGCAGTATTAGTCAACCCTGATAAATTACAAACAAATTACAAACTTCTAGCTCCTAATGATAATATAAAACCAATAGTCTGTCCTCACTAACAAACGTCTAACTTCTACACATTTAAGTGTACTATACTGTAATACTCATAGTTTACTATGCGAAAGTCCTCACTTAAATTTACAGAAAGGCTTGATGGGGTTTTAAGTGTTTCTGGAGCTCCATTGTCAACATTCAGATCATATTATTAACTGCATATTTTTTCCATTTGAAGACACTAGTCGACCAGCTCCTCACAATTTAGCTGGAGTGTGTAACACACCCTGACGTTTAGCAAGTTAGTGTTTACAGCGTTCAAAGGCTGCTTTCAGCCAGATTACACATGCACATCTCTAGGATTGGCTGCATGGCACTGGGGTTAATGACGTTTTTCTCTGTTATGCCACAGTGGAGAATTATCCAGTGAAGCAGGAGATGTCTGGCTTTCTTTGTGAGTGTCAACAAACATGAGCAGTGCACCATTAAAGACAAGACATAGCTGGGGATGTTTAACTCTATTATGCTCTGACTTCTACAGTGTTTACTGCAAAGGTAATCAGTCTCAGCATACCAGTGGTGTAGAGACAGTTTCATATACTTATCAAACATCAGTAAAGGAGACCAGGTGGAAAGGTAGCAAGGCTAGAAGCGTTGGAGCAGGGTTTAAACTGTTCTATCATGGTGTGGACAGGAAGAGAAATGGAGCAGGAGTGATCATGAAGGAGGAGTTTGTGAAGAATGTCCTGGAGGTAAAGAGAGTGTCAGATAGGTGGATGAGTCTGAAGCTGGAAATTGAAGGTGTGATGTTGAATGTTGTTAGTGGTTATACTCCACAAGGTTGTGAACAAGAGGAGACAGACAGATTCTTGAGCGAGTTTGAGGAAGTGGTGCTGAGTGTTCCCAGAGGTGAGAGAGTGGTGATTGGTGCAGACTTTCATGGACATGTTGGTGAAGGGAATAGTGAGGATGCAGACGTGATGGGTAGGTTTGGTCTTTACATAAGGAACCCAGAAAACAGGGCTCGCAAATTTTTTAAATACCTGGTAGCCCTTTGGACTCTGAAGTGTTCTGTAGATTTTAGTGGCCCGACATGAAATTCACTAGCCCAACTAAAATACTTTTTTTTATTGTAGAAGGTGGTATTTGTTGTCTAAGACATGGCACGCACAGGAGGGTGGGGCATACCACTGCGGTATTAAACTACCAAGGCATCAATACCATTAAAAAAGAGTATATATTTTGAGCTGATGAGACACAAATAAAAATATTACATTTAATATATTGATATTGATACTGTCTTTTTTCGTTGATCTTTTTTTTATGCATTCCACATGCATTGAACCTATAGGTCATTAGTTTGGACTTGAGTGCTATGTTTTTGTTGGTGTTTGATTTATGGGGTTCACTGAGAGCTAAATGGAAGTGTTTTTCAGTTCATCAACTATTTCTGTGGTGTCTGGGGTTTAGTGGCACCTCCGCAGCGTCACATGCTCCATCACGTCAGTGACAGTTGGTTGTGAGTTTAATGTTGGCCGTTGCATTTAATGTGAATTAAACCAAAGAAAACACTAAAAGATACAACACTCTGCTGATAAATCCTTTTAAAGCTTCAGTAGAACGGTGTCTGTGCTATTTACTGAATAATTAGAACAGAGAGACTGTTAATGAAAATAAATTCAAGCAGCATTAACAAAAAACATGAATAAGCAATTCAGAACAAAGAAGTGAAGTGCTGCTGCTGCTCTGCAGATGTGAACTGAGACTGAAATAACAGCAGCTAAAGACCTGCCTTAAAAACACTGCAGTTATTTATTTATTTGAAATTATGTACTATAATTCTTCTACTGTATGATTGAATCTAATACTGTGCCATCCCTACTTACTATCTAACCTTGAATACATGTCCTCAAAAGCTTTATATTGGTCCTTGCCACCTTTATCTGAACCTCAGGCTGTATCTCTCTATATTCCTGTCTACATGTGACGCTGCAGAGGTGTGTAACAGAGAGGACGTAGCCTGTGGGTTTAATCAGTCACCACAGAATTTCAGGTGAACTGAAACATGCTTCCATTTATCTCCCAGTGAACCCCATAAAACAAACACCAACAAAAACACAGCACTGTTCAAACTGAGCCTACCTGCTCTCTGTCCCGCCTGAGTCTTTAAAGTGTCCCATAGCACAGAGCAGAAGAGTTGGACCTCACAGAGCTGCAGAGACTGGTCCATTTTCTGGTTCTATTCTCCTTTAGACTTTCCAAAAACTCTTTACCTAATCCCAGGGTCCAAGTTCTGTCAGCCTTTGACCGAAACTTATCTTTCCCGCTCAGCGTCAGGCAGCAGCGCGCAGCCCCCACACACCTGCTGCTCCACCGGAGCGCTCAAATACTGCATTAGCACTAATTATGTAATTAATCAATTAAGGTTACCTCCATCTTAAAAATGGAATAAATGTTAGTTTAACTTGTAGAATAATGTTAAATACAGAGGCTCTTAATTAATAAATGTAATGTTTTTATCTGTACCTCATCAGCTCATATTACAGAAGTTCATTCATTAATAAATACAGTGATTACATGTTTTTAATGTATTGGTAAAACCGGTTATTGTCCAATCCCTAATAGTAAGGAAGGCGAGAGGGATGTGTATGGGTCGGGTGAGGCAGAGGGATAGAGATGGAAAAGATGTGCAGCAGGTTAGAGTGAGTAAAGATAGAGATGTTAATGTGTTGACAGGTGACAGGTGCGTGAGGGAAAGATGGAAGGAGTACTTTGAGGAACTAATGAATGAGGAAAATGACAGAGAGCAGAATAACTATTGTTGAGCAGGAGGTAGAAATGATAGAAAGGGTGAAGTTGGGAGGGCTTTGAAGAGGATGAAGAGAGGAAAGGCGGTTGGTCCTGATGACATACAAGTGGAGATATGGAAGTGTCTACCAGCAAGAAGTAAAGGAAAGGTTTACAGGACAGTGGTGAAAGCAGAGATGTTGGGTTAGAGACAGTGGCACTGAGGGAAAGACAGAAGGAAGAGTTAGAGGGAGCAGAGCTGAAGATGTTGAGGATCTCTTTGGGAGTGACAAGGATGGATAGGATCAGGAATGAGTCCATCAGAGGCACAGTTCATGTGAGATGTTTTTGGGGACAAAGTTGTCGAGGCCAGGTTGAGATGTTTGGAGATGTTCAGAGGAGGGAGAGTGAATATATTGGTCAAAGGATGCTGAGGTTAGAGCTGCCAGGCAGGAGGCCGAGAGGAAAACCAAAGAGGAGGTTTATGGATGTAGGGAAGGAGGACATGAAGGTTGTTGGTTTGAGAGGATGCAGGGCTAGGTAGGAGTAGATGGATGCAGATGATTCGCTGTGGTGACTCCTGAAGGGAACAGCCGAAAGGAAAAGAAAAGAAAAGGAGTAGCAGAAGATTACACATCGACATACGCTTTCAAAACAAATTTGTGCTGATAAACACAGACAAAATAACTTTGCTAGCTGGCTTATAGGATGTTCGCAGTCCCTTGGATCACAGCTGGGGGTGCATAGATTCTCCCTCTAGTCACTGCAGTCAATGAAGGATAACACCAACTTGTGCAACAGAATGCAACAGAATGCCAGAATAAAAGAAGTGTAAAATATCCTCTAGAGCTGCTCTTGTATCAAAGAGCACTGCCAGCTGTGTGTTTACCAGCTTCAACACAAGCACATATCCTAAGCTGTTAGATATTAGAAATCTGCCCAGTATCTCATTTTAAATGGAAAGAGGTGCTGTGTATGATGTTTGACTTATAAATATGTAGGAAATCACAAATATATAAAAAGGAAAAACTGTTCCAAACCATCCTGGCTAACACCGTCTGAAATGCAGAAAGTCATTTACATTCACATTTAACCCAACTCCACAGTCTTAGGGCATACTTCTGCATCAGTTTGGATAAAGTGTCAACCATATATTCTATGAATAAAGAGATCAACATCTCCATTACAAGAGTCACCATTGAGCAAACACTGGAGCCGTGAGATTTCCATATCTTTAAACTTTTCATAAAAAAGAACTTTTGCCCTAAAGCCACATCCAAACTTACAAATTTGTTATTGCTCACACATAACAGGTTTAGCATGAAAGAAGTCAAGGACACACAGTTAAAGCTGTAATGAAAAGTACGAGCCTGTTTCACCTTCCCTCTCGACGTCTCTGTCTTGGCTCCTAAAGGCTGACAGTGATAAATATCCTTGTCTCACACTTTGAGTGGTGTCAATAGTAAAGATGACAGCTCTGTGTTCTTAGCCTCATTCTGCTGAATACTGCCTTTTCTCTGCAAGTTGACATACTAGAGAACTAAGGCTTACTGCTTTCAGTGGCAATTCAAACATTTATATAATTTGTTAAGTTGATGTCAAAGGGTGGATGAAACAACGGAGAAACACAAGTCACAGAACAGAAAAAAAGGGGTAAAAATAAATTGTGAATAATATATACTGCTAGTTTTCTAATGCTTTGCTGTTTAATACCGGCCTAAATCCCTCAACTTCTCGTAAAAACTTCAACAATTTCGCAGTCGAGTAATCTTCCGATTTAATAACCTTAAGCTTTCCTGGCTCCATAAATCTGACGTTCTTACGTCTTTCCCTCCCCAACCTCAGCCTCCCCTCGTCCTCCCTCCTTTTCTGCCTCATTCCAAACCTCTGTGCATTTTATCTCCATAATAGCACAAAGCGGCGCATGCTGCCTCCGTGGGAGAGATAAGGGAAATTCCTGCCCGTATTTTAATAGCTTTGCTCAGCTATCTCTTCCTCCCAACTACTCAGGAGCTGCCAGCCAGCACGCTCACCTTGGATGCAGCACCCAGAGGAGAATCCTGTAGAAAGGCATCACTGCCTCACGTCTGCTGTGGATCTGTGACAAATACAGTTAGTCTATAGGCCTTTCCATGTTTGGCAACATGTGCCTGGGAGGATGTGGGTAGTTGTGTCTGTGCAAACTGCACTGGAGCTGCACATTTCTCCACAGTGTGCTTGTCAGGAACACTTGTTAGTCTGTATACACCTTTATTATTTTTCATTATTCAGTGACAAACCAGGCTCAAGATAAGGAGGCAGTTTTGATGGAAGACTTTCTTAGAGTTCAAGTGATCATGGCTTCCTGGCCCTGATACAAAATAGTACAAACAAACATAATGCAGCATAATGCAATGATAATAAAATAATCCCTCTGTGGTTTTATTCCTAGAGGCTCCAATAATTTCCAGCCAAGGCAAAAGCTCGGGTATTGACAAATTTATAGGTGTCAAGGACATAGTCATTAATGTTTCTTAATTTTCTTTTTTTTTAGTCTTGATAGCCAAGCCAGAAGGAAGGTAAACAGTATTAAGTCCCAGTAGAATCAGTCGGTAATGGCTTTGTTAACTTCAGGGACCACTTAAACGAAAAATGGCACCTGTTCTGGCGTACACAAACTTAATTCAATTTAATCTCTGACACCACAAAAATTAACAAAATCATCAGAGACAGACTGTGCTCACTATTTTTCAGCACAGTTTTTGACAATGTTATCTGGAGTGCCTGTTATAAAGTTATAAAGTATGTAATCACTTTCTGAAACTGGCACTGGACAAAAATAGGATTTAAGCAAGTGGACTGCTGTGAGACACTGGAACTGCCGAAACAAATGTAAGCAGTGAGGGACTGAGTTCTTCCTCACACATCCTGCTAATGGATAAACAGTGAATATTGGAGACTAAATAATGCTTGTAACCAGTATGGCTCCATGTAGTATAGATGATATGGATTCTGTTTACCTATGCTAATTACCACTTCAAAGGGAGAAGATTTTAAATTTGCATTTCACTGTCAGGAAATCCTATTACATTGGTTTGATGTGTGCCTGCCAGAAATGAGCTCAACACACAAAACCCCACACGTTCTAATGACTTTTAATCCGTCTCAGAGTCAATAGCCACTGAGGTGTTTAGGAAAATGAGCACCATCTTTAAAAAAATATTCTAGACACAACTCTTTCTTTCAACAATGGCTGTATTTTTGGAAAGTGAAATAAGTGGCGAGAAAGCGACATAAACATAAGAAGAGGAAAAGACTCACACCAGGAAGTGTGGGCTGCTGCATTTTGATAGGCTGTGTGCCAGAAAGAAACAGTGTGATGGCACAGCATCCCAGCCAGAGCTGACAAGGGATCTCCGACACAAAGCTTAGGAGCACAGTAAATCTCCAAGAGCTGGTGTTACTATGGGTCAGTGGATATCTGTACTGTACACTATATACAGTATTTGTGGATACTCAACTCAACATGCAGCTCTAATGCTCCTCAGGCACTTCGTATTTAATTGCGGCTCTTTTAATGATTTGCCCAGAACCGGTGGGAACTGGAGAGCGATCCAGAGAAACACAGAAGCTAAAGCTACAAACAGATTTAGCGTCTGTTGGGGAGCCAGATTTAAAGGACACTGAAAGCAAAAACACACACAAACACAGTCATGTCCTACCGTATGTGTGTTCACCAAACCTTACTTTATGTTGTAGCTTAATGCTACAAAATACTGACAAATACCCTGGTATACAGAAAAATACTTTACTAGAGACGTATTGCATACACCAAAAGGAAGTCAGAAAGTGTAGTTTGACATTGGCCTGGAATATTGCTGATTTTTTTTTACAAACATGCAGCTACCCCCCACACCACTGCCACCTGTCTTAGTACTTTTTAACAATGCTTTCAACTGCATATAATTTCTATTACTTAATCCTAACTGTTATTTACAAACTGTCTATTGTGTATACATTTCTAAAGTTTAAATGTTAAAAAAAACTGCAAAAGGCACATAGCACATGAAAATATAAATATGTGCTCTTGCTCTTGCTTTTGCTCTTGCTTTTGCTCTTGCTCTTGCTTTTGCTCTTGCTCTTGCTCTTGCAGTATGCTCTTGCTCTTGCTTTTGCTCTTGCAGTATGCTCTTGCTTTTGCTCTTGCTTTTGCTCTTGCAGTATGCTTTTGCTCTTGCTTTTGCTCTTGCTCTTGCAGTATGCTCTTGCTCTTGCTCTTGCAGTATGCTCTTGCTCTTGCTCTTGCTTTTGCTCTTGCAGCATGCCTTGCTCTTGCAGCATACCTTGCTCTTGCTCTTGCCTTGCTTTTGCCTTGCTCTTGCAGCATGCTCTTGCCTTGCTTTTGCTCTTGCCTTGCTCTTGCTCTTGCAGCATGCTCTTGCTCTGCAGCATGCCTTGCCTTGCCTTGCTCTTGCTCTTGCTCTTGCAGCATGCTCTTGCTCTTGCTCTTGCAGTATGCTTTTGCTCTTGCTCTTGCTTTTGCTCTTGCAGTATGCTCTTGCTCTTGCAGTATACTCTTGCTCTTGCTCTTGCTTTTGCTCTTGCTCTTGCAGTATGCTCTTGCTCTTGCTCTTGAAGTATGCTCTTGCTCTTGCAGTATGCTCTTGCAGTATGCTCTTGCTCTTGCTCTTGCAGTATGCTTTTGCTCTTGCTCTTGCTCTTGCTCTTGCAGTATGCTCTTGCTCTTGCTCTTGCAGTATGCTTTTGCTCTTGCTCTAGCTTTTGCTCTTGCTCTTGCAGTATGCTCTAGCTCTTGCTCTTGCAGTATGCTTTTGCTCTTGCTCTTGCTTTTGCTCTTGCTCTTGCTCTTGCTTTTGCTCTTGCTCTTGCTCTTGCTCTTGCAGTATGCTCTTGCTCTTGCTCTTGCAGTATGCTTTTGCTCTTGCTCTTGCTTTTGCTCTTGCTCTTGCTTTTGCTCTTGCTCTTGCTCTTGCAGTATGCTCTTGCTCTTGCTCTTGCAGTATGCTCTTGCTCTTGCTCTTGCTTTTGCTCTTGCTCTTGCTTTTGCTCTTGCTCTTGCTCTTGCTCTTGCTCTTGCAGTATGCTCTTGCTCTTGCTCTTGCTCTTGCTTTTGCTCTTGCTCTTGCAGTATGCTCTTGCTCTTGCAGTATGCTTTTGCTCTTGCTTTTGCTCTTGCTTTTGCTCTTGCAGTATGCTTTTGCTCTTGCTTTTGCTCTTGCTCTTGCAGTATGCTCTTGCTCTTGCTCTTGCAGTATGCTCTTGCTCTTGCTCTTGCTTTTGCTCTTGCAGTATGCTCTTGCTCTTGCAGTATACTCTTGCTCTTGCTCTTGCTTTTGCTCTTGCTCTTGCAGTATGCTCTTGCTCTTGCTCTTGCTCTTGCTCTTGCTCTTGCAGTATGCTCTTGCTCTTGCAGTATGCTCTTGCTCTTGCTCTTGCTTTTGCTCTTGCTCTTGCAGTATGATTTTGCTTTTGCTCTTGCAGTATGCTCTTGCTGTTGCTATTGCTCTTGCTCTATCTCTATCTCTTGCTCTATCTCTTGCTCTTGCTCTATCTCTTGCTCTTGCTCTTGCTCTTGCTGTTGCTCTATCTCTTTCTCTTGCTCTATCTCTATCTCTTGCTCTATCTCTTGCTCTATCTCTATCTCTTGCTCTATCTCTTGCTCTTGCTCTTGCTCTATCTCTATCTCTTGCTCTATCTCTATCTCTTGCTCTATCTCTTGCTCTTGCTCTATCTCTATCTCTTGCTCTATCTCTTGCTCTTGCTCTTGCGGTATGCTCTGGTAGTTTTGGGCTGGAGAAGATTTGTCATAATAGTCATTCATGTGGTACAGGAAGGCATGTGTGGAGCATCTGAATAGAGCTGGTCTGTTCCAGCAGCCACAGCTGGAGGAATGTCCCAGACAACACCAAAAACTGGAAAATAGACAGACTAGGTGACATTAATTTCTGGCTAATCAATGATGGCTGGAGGCCCAGGCCGTTGTCATAATGTAGGTGAGATTGAGTCCTCTAATCTTTCCTGCCTCATGTCCAGTCAGCAGTGGGTGAGTGGGAATGTGCTTATATCCGTGCAACCTCCAGTAGTTGGGATGTAATCCATGACTTATTTCAACAGAGCACATACAGTATATTACTAATCACAGACTGAATAGTATCAACATCAGTGTACCATCGACCCAGATCAGTACAGTTTACAAGTCCTAACATTCATTTTGAAATAAAACCATCTGGAATTCAAATGTGTGAATTAATACCAGCAGTCAGCCTCTTTGAGTAGTTGTATTTAAGCACCAACTGTTCAGTTAGTGTTTTTGTGTGACTTTACTTTAAACCTCAAAATCGCATTTGTGAAGGATGCACAGTGGTAGAGTGCTTCGCTCTCCTGCCTCACATTTCTGTGTGGAGTCTAAATGTTCTCCTGTGAGTTCTCTCTGGGTATTCCAGCTTCCTCCCACCGCCCAATGACATGCATTTCCTCTCGGTTTATATTTGATAAGGGGTGCTCTTTGTTGCTTAGTTTTGGATGTGTTTGGAAGACATATAGGGCAGTATGTTGACAAAAGGCAACTTTCCAGCTTGTCTTTCATTTCCTGTGTCTCATGGCTTGCTGTAGAATTGCTTGATACATTTGGTAGTAGGCATCTTTCATGAAGTGCTCATATAAGCCTGGCCTTCAAAGCTAACAGCTACTCTTTGTGTTGCTCAGCTTGTCTCTTCATCTGTCATGTGGCTGTGTTGTTGTTGCGGCTGTATTAATGTTTGATAGTCCAATTACAGAAAATGGCCAAGAGAGGCGTTTATGCTGTGGAAATCCATGTGATTAAACAGCCGCTGATAGTAAATGAATAGTGAGGTTCTGTTTGCAGCTTAACTTTTATTTGTGGACATCCATTAAAAATAAAAATGAGTAGACCAAAGTCTTGAGGTTGAGATGACCCCAGAATATGAAATGGTACTCACAAATAAAGCTTTGTGATAATCCATCTTTAGTGAATGTATTTGATAAGCTGCATTAAGAGCTGTAGAAACTGTACAGCGTTTGTTTAAAGGTATACTTTTGACCCTTGTCAGAATGAACTCTCAAATCCCTCTGACTGTGTAAAGCTAAAGGATTCTGAAGCTGATACTTGCTGAGTTCATAGTTATTACAGTTATTACAGAGCGTAAGAGAACCTTTAGACATTTAGTTTAACTTCTTTAAAGAAACTCTGTGTATGGTTTGATATTTTTGTGACACGGCATGTTCACACGCACTTAACCGCAGAGTGGTAGTCGCCTTAATTGGATCAACAGTGACAGTGTGATTTGTATGCAGTGTTTAAAAATCATTAATGGAAATTGGTTTATTTGATCTCAAGGGAACAACATCTGTTAGTATATTTGCTCTGTAATTACAGAAAAAGGTTAAAATGCTTTCATTGTTGTGTATTAACTTGCAAACTAAATCTTGCCGCTACAGTTGATGTTTAATCAGAAAGACATAGTGGTCTTTTGACATTTCCTGGGCTCATACACATTGTTGTGGACAGTTTGTGTGACGTAAAACCCAGGTATCTGATTCAAGCAGGAGTCAGAGCAGTTGAGCTTTGATTTACAAATCTTAGATAAGCATTTAAAACACTTTTTGTTCCATTGTATGACAGTCTTTTCCCGAACAGCTCCAAGGACACTGTGGAGGTGCCATGACAGTCACGTTAGTGTGGCCTGCGACCTGTCAGTGTAAATATGATGGATGGCCTGAGGAGAAGTGGGAAAAGAATACATATGAAAGCTTATTGTGCACATATGGTCCATTAAGCACTTTCCTGCTTGTTTTTATGGCTGGTTTAATCTTTTTTAATCTGTCAGAAAATCAATTTGTTCACGTCGCTGCCAGGTCGCTGAGCGGAGCACTCCATCACACATTCCACAGACCTTGCCCATCTGAGCAAGGCATTGTGCTGGATGCTAGTCATCACTAAGTGCACTACACAGATAAATGAATGCTGTGATGGATAGATATGACGGTGAAAGGGGCTGAGAAAGAGCAGCAAGTTTGTGAAGGTGTAGACAAACTAACCTTATTTATGTTTATGCAATACTATATAAACATGGTAGTTGATAATTTGGTCATTTGAGGTTTATATTATTAGTAACACATTAAAAATGCACCTTTTTAAATGTAGTTTAAGGTTGTGAGCTGTACATTATTTGTAAGCCCTCAGAGCTAAAACCCCCACAGTGAACCAGTGCTGATCCTGCATTCAACAAAAAAACAAATAAGTTGTGTAATTCCTCCAAAGGGCTGTGATGCTAAACGAGCTAATTTGACAGAACAAGTATGCAAGGGAAAAAGTATTTTGTGTAATAATCTGTGGATTTAGTGGGGGAAAGGGGGGATACCTGGAATAAAGCTGGCTGAATCCATTACTGCTGGGCTGAGGGATTATTAAAGGAGTCACTACTGCTGATAAATACCATATGAAGACATAGCAGGGGCAGTCAGATGTGTCAGTTCCTCTCCCGACAGCAACAAAGAAAGAAAAAAATACATCGGAATTGTATGCAATTTATTTGTCAGCTTAGAAGAAAAAAGTGAAAAAAGTCAGTATCTCATAAAAAGTATATTTTCAAAGCTGGGAGGTTATTTTCCCGTTGAGCTGTTTGGAAAAGGGAAAACGCCTTATTAGCCTCTGAGACACAGAGTGTTATTTGGTTATTCAGTGAAGCCTAAAACAGACTGTGCGTTTAAAGCTGCTTGGTTCCTCCATCTCACTGAGTGATTACCTCTGTCAGGCCTTTAACACACAGCACACACACAAACACAGCAAACATAAAGCACCTGTCCCCTAAAACGCCCGAGAGCTCTCATCCTGCCGCTCTGCCACACCTCAATGTGCAGTAATTCTGGGAAAGGGCCTCTTTAACATTCGGGACCATAAAAGCCACGCACAGCCGGAGCCATTAAATGGCTGCTGTGGGTGCTCCGACGCATCTGCAAAGTGCACCTCCAGAAGTGTAATGCACACATCTGTAGACAACGTCTTGAACTCTTTGTGATGCAGATGCAGAAAATGAAAGGGCGTGGGTGTGAGATTCTCCACAAACGAGATGAACGAAAAATGAGGAAACTGAAATAACCTCCATAGCATCGTTAATGAGTTCCGTTCAAATGTAGGCAGCACTTGGCTTGCAGTCTTTCTTCAGCTGCTGTACAACTTGCTTTCTCGTTGAACTTGATGCTCGGCACTGCAGTGGACGCATGTTCTGTTCAACTTCTCTTCATTAGGAAACATAAAAAGAGAAAGAGTCCAGCTCCTTAGTCCTTAGAAGCTGGACATAGGCTAATTTTTGGTTCTGTTCAAACCCTTTCTATGGACTCTCACTAAATGTTTAATTTGACTACTCAGAGTGACATTTATCAGTGGGCTTCCAGTGGGCATGTTTATAAACAACCCAATCCCTGGAAAGAGCCTTTGCAGCCTGAAGGGAAAGAGTAACACAAAGAGAAATGGAGAGACAAGCAGCAGACAGAGAATCATGACTTTCTAATCAAAACAGATAAAGTTGCACAGCAAAAAAAAAATTGCATTTCTGAATTGTATAGCAACATTTGCTCTGATTGACCAAGGAAATGAGCTGTCCCCTAATGGAGCTTAGACGTGTAACAGAATTTCATGTATTTATTTGTGAGAAGACAAACATGCTCATAGCCCAGAGCAAAAAGTTAAAATCTTACAGGGTTTCATTTTTCCAAGAGCCTTTATATGTTTCTAGCCTCCACCTTGTTCACTGTTTACAGGGCTGCTTCAGACACGCTCGTCTTCTTCTTCTGTTGCTTAATATGGAGCTAGCGAGCTGTGTTAGCTTAAATCTGTAGCATTTACTCTCTATTATGAGGGAGGCTACAACATATACTAGGGACTTCAAAGTTTGCACTTCACTGGTGTCAAAAACATGGTTTATCTTTTTCAACTTTATCTGTTGGATAACCTTAGGTGCTTCTTTCCACTTTCCTTGTAAATAAAAAAAATAAAAATGCAATTTAAAGACACCTAAAAGCTTTCTTGGTTTTTCATTGTACAATCCAAGGTGAGACACAAGATGAAAGTGGAACACCATGATGGAGACACTTGACAGAAAGTATTAGAGCGATTACCTGGGCAAAAAGATAAAGGGTCTCTGTTAAGTTTTGTTTGTCATCTTCTACTCCCCACTCACTCCACTTTCTCTGGGCACATATTCTTCCTGCTTCATTCATCCTCAGCAGATTTATTCAGAAAATCCTCACTTTCATTAATGTCTTCATTTCTCTGAGGCTGAGCAGTGGCAAATGTGTTCTCTATGCAAAACTACGGGTCCTGTCAGATGGCTTGTATAAGAAAACACTTTTATAACTATAAGGCCAATATTAACCCTGGAATAATAATGACTTCTGCTTCTCTGTGGTGGACCACATGCAGCCTGATGTCCTAGCATTAAAATAAAATGTCCTCATGGAGAATTTGCATCATACAAGTGTCCTTCAGAGTCCTCAAAGTCCAGAAAACTGCTCCACAGCCAAGTCATGATTAAAGCTATAGTCATCAATCTGCACAATCCTTTTTCTTTCATTTTCCATCTTAACCTTCACCAATAGTTATCAACTCTGTAAGTTAAATAGCTATTATTGGCAGTGATTGACATTGCATTAAAGCTAGGCGTCAATATATTTTGGAAAAAGCTGACTGCCACTATAAGACGAGGAGTTTTTGTGAGACTGATGAATCAGCGCTGCACTCGGCAGCCAAACAGATGTTGTTCCCCTCCTGTTAGCACAAAAATGCCTATGGTGTCCTGCACGGGACATTTGGCACTCCAATGTCTGTCATCATTCATCGTGAGAGAGTTTCAAATAACAAGGGCAGACAGGGGGCACTTTTTAGCACATTATCCACAATGAAATGCATACATAATGCATGAAGCTGCCAAAGTGAACCCTGGTCAGCATGACCATGGCTGGATGGATCCACTGAGCTTTGAAGACAAGGGAGCGTCCTTGGAGAGATGCAGTCATTTTAAGAAAAGGCAGTGGATGTCATGTTGACATACTGAGTTAATATTTTATTTCAATGAGTAGACACAAACATCTGTCAAAAATCTTGTTTAAATGACCATTTTTGGTTGGTGGTTGCCCGTTCCTATGGAGAAATGCAGAATAAGTCTCACAGAATAAATGCATCGCCTCTCCGGTGGGAATATGTAAATAGTTTCACTTAAATGCTTGAACTAATAATAAAGATGAGAGATTGAGAGCATTATTAGTTGAGAAGCATTGTGGGATATCCTCCCTCATCTCCACCTGTCTTTATGGGCGTGACATGAATTGTCATTTAAGATGACCAAAGCCAGCTCCATAATGTGCTACAGCATTTTAAGAGGAACACACTGAATACAATAAGATTACTCCTTTGTGTTGTGATGGAGACTAATTATAGTCATTAGCATACTTTATGTAGAGCCATCAGAAAAAGTAAATGTGCCAAACCCGTAAGCATGGTAAATGCAAGTTTGCTTAATCCTAATGTCCTCAGTAAGTTTATTGCTTACTTGACACCGTATCATGTTCCTCTTTGACTTTGAGCTTCCTAATAGGACATATTACAGCTGGATCTCGTACATGCAATGTGAACTCTATGAAGAGACTACATCTACTGCTCTCGCTCTGAGAAAGTTTTTCTTCCTACTCCATTCCAACGGATGCTCCTCTGTTTATACCAGACAGAATCTATTACAGATAAAAGAGCATTAGATGATGATGCTAAGGTTCTTTTTATGAAAGGATGAGTCTATTTTTCAATCCCTGTTCACTGGGTTGTTAAGCATGGCTTTATGGTGGTATTTTTTATTAAGATTTTCCCTTTGTAATGTGAGCATTTTCTTTCTTGACAAAATTAGTTTCACTTCTCGGACCTTTAGCCCAGCAATCAGTACAATTCCTTTGTGTTTTCTTTTACTATTGAAGTGAAAGTGGTGCATCACATCAAACAAGACTGAACCTTAAACTTCCCACTGTACATTTTTGCAAGTACTTCTTTTGTTTTTTTTGTCTCACAGGTTCATTCCACAAACCGTGACTAATGTAGTTATTTAGGATGCGTGTGTACCAGCAGCTTTCACTCTGCCACTTTTGTCCAGCTGCCTTTTATTGTTGTGCATGCATAGCTAAATGTAGCATTAGTGTAGTCCCAGAGAGTAAGCTTTGACATTGATGACTTTGTTAAGGGTAACATATGTTTGAACAGATCACCACCTCTATAAATATAGGCTGCATTCAATCCCCATGTGGTAGGCTGCTGGCAATGTATGTCTGCGTGACATTATAGAGAAGAATAGAGGTCGGGAATGTGTAATGTAAAAGGAAGTTTCCATACCTCTGGTTAAATGTTTTGTACACAGGTTTTCCAGACCGGCTCTACAAAGATCTACTGCAAGCTGCACTAAACCAAATGTACGCTCTGACTTTCCGACAATTATTATTGGGACAGATAAAAAATGTGAAAAAAAAAGTGTCTCAAAGAAGACCCATAGCCCACTCACAGTCAGTAGTGTCTAAGGTATCATCCAAAAAAGCACTATATATCTTTCCAAGATTATAATCACTGCCAAAACCCATTCCAGTTTTGTGAAGAGAATGAAATGTCTTGGTTCAAAAGGTTCAGGCACAACTAGAAAAGGAATGGCCAGGACAAGTCATTTACTCAAAAGAGGGGGGCAAAAAGAAATAAGGAACATTAACAGTTTGCAAAGTAGAGCTAGAGGTAAGCTTGCTAATGTGAGAGGTAGTAGCTCAGTGGGTAGAGCAGTCGTCTTTCAACCAGAAGGTAGGCGGTTCGATTCTCACTCTCCCCACAGTTCATACTGCCATTGTGTCCGTCCTTGGGCAAGACACTTAACCCACCTTGCCTTCAGTGGCTGTAACACTTGTAATTACTGTAGAACAATGTAAGTTGATTTGGATAAAAGCGTCAGCTAAATGAATAAATGTAAATGTAGAGGTGAGATGCTGTTATTCATGTGTTTTTTGAGTCAAGGTATCTGCTGCTGCACAATCTTTATGGACCAAGTGAGGGCCACAGCCCAGCAATGCTTTTATGGAGCAGTGCTGGTGGACTACAGATCACAAAATGGACATGGTCTTGCCCTGAGCGGCCAACAGCTGTGCACACAGTTGTTGAATAGCAGATGTGGCCATTTCTCTGTTATTATATTGCCTCTACTTCCTTACATATATATTATTGCTATATACCACCCTCATAATATGGACAAAAACACTCCTATTATGCTGTTATTTAGACTGTGACTCACGGTATGGGCCTTTTTAAAGAATTTCTTCAGTTCAATTGGTTTGTGAGAGGTGCTGAATGACTACTATTCTTCAGTGTGAGCAGACGGTGAAGTGCCTGTTGAGAAGGAGGCTATAGGTTGTTGTTTTCATGCGGGTGTTTTCACACACACACCTACGGTATGTGCACACACTGCTCAGGCATTGAGGTCTAATTGGTACCCAGAAGGTTTTGATGGAGAGAGAGAGAGAGAGAGAGAGAGAGAGAGAGGGAAAGGCACTATTATTAAGAAAAAAATGAACATCAGAAACACAGACCAGCTGGTCAACCTAACACTCCAAACCTCTGAGGGAGAGAATACACAGATACCGTTTAGTTTTAATGAATGAAGAATGACCATATCAAATAAAGTGCTTAGATTTGTAGATGTTATAACCCTGTGATATGAAAATAACAGCATCACATTATGTCTGGCTGTTTCTCAGATTCATGTGACATCTTGATTGTGAATGAAACATATTTGCTTCACTTATTTGTAAAATATATAAAAACACAGACAGTTTATTGTTTCAGTTAATTACTGTTATTATATTATTAAATTAAATATTGAAGCAACCCTTTTCATATTTTCTGACGTCTTCTATTATTGTTCTGTAAAAGGAACTTTAAATGAGTAAATGATAAACTAGTGTTATAGTATAGTAGAGTAGTGTGGCTCATTACCTCCTAAAGTCCTGTCCCCTGCAGTAATGCTGACATTCCCATATGTGTGCAGTTTTCAGATGGTGATTCGGCAGGTTATTGACATTTGTCCATCTGACCACCTCCTCTGGCACTTTCTGTGCTCCTCTATAAGAATGAAACCAGCATCTTCATGACCTTACTATGAGCAGAGAAGAAGAACAGTTTGTGTTTGTTTTGTAACCATATGGCGCCATTAGTGGGGTAACAATCCCGCAGTCCCGCCAGGAAGCACAATTTCATATCTGAATATCTGTTTGTGGGTCACAGAATGACCTTGGAGACCCCCCAGGACACTTTATAGTGCCCCCCTGTGGCCACTTACACAAATGATGCTTTCTCATGCAACACTTGGCCTGCGACCACTGATGTGACGCTGGGGTTTACTTTATATCAACATAGCAAGGCAGGCACATACAAAGTCCATAGACACATGAACAAACACCAGGTTGGACCAAGGACACAAAGGGCAAAAATCACCATTCTCACCAACCAGGTCTCTGCTGTGGAGATGTCAGTACTAAACAGAGGAAACACTGTAAATGCAGGAATCAGCACCGACGCTGATGTTGGATGAAAGTTATGGACATGTTGTAAAAACAATAAATAGGCCTTAATATATAAAGAAAAATGCAACATTACTGAAGAACGATCTGGTTTGTAACGATCAGCTTTGAAGCTTTATTAAGTGCAGTTGTGGAACTAAATCTGTTACTTGTATTCTTTTGATGTGGCCTCATGTGTCCTCGAGTTTGGCTGGAATCTGTTACACAGCAGGTAGATCCTAAATAGATTTTTTTTTTTATTGTTGTTGATGCAGATGAAATTGAATTTTCAGACCCTGTAAAAACCCAAGGTTCATCTGTAAAGCAGTGTTAGCTCATGTGTTGTAAAGCAACTTACTGCTCTGATAAAGTTTGGTGAGTCACTGTCTGCAGAGTGTTTGAGTTTGGGGCTGTTTGCACAGCTTGTGATGAATATAATTTCTGGTTGTGCCTGGGTCTTTTCAGTCTGCTTTTCCTTTCATGAGCTACAGTTTACACAGGCACATCATCTTGTATTCTTGCACCCAGTGGCTGGCATGATTGCTCTTTGACACCCTCGTGGCTCTTAAGTAGCTGAGTGGTAGGGCTCTGTTCAGGATGCAGGAGTTGTTTAAAAGGCTACTATATATACAATATATGACAGTAATTGCTTAAAGCTCGCTCAATATTTTGAGGAAGACTGCAGCTGCACATCAACAGCCTCTAGAGTATGTGTTGATTTAATATAGGTTATCTAGGGAAAAGGCAACTAACATATGAAGAGTGTTTTTATCATAATCAATGTTAAAAAGTGTTTGAGTGTATATGGGTGAAGACCATATGACGTCCTTTAAATAAATCCCGCAAGAATTAAAAACAAGAAAACTTGGCTCAGCCATTGGTCAGTTTGTAAATAAAATCCTCTAAATAAAAGATTTGATTTTACTTCTTTAGAAAATTAGCTTCAATGTATTTGAGGAAATTATAAGCACAAGACCAAAAAATTCACCAATCTATGTTCATTATTGTTCAAAAAAATGTATGAGTGTAATAATATAAAGAAAACATTAGAATATTCAGATTTATCTTTATATATTGTTGATAATACTAATATAAGTTTAAGAGATTTAAATCCACCTGGCAGCATGGTATATCATAATAAATATTGTGCAGAAATGTTTTGTCTGTGTATGAGCCCTGATGGAGGTTGACAGGTGTCCTTGCAGATTAGTGATCAGTAGTATAGGTTGATGGTTTATCTGAAGACAAAATGAGCTGGATATGGGTATTACACACCTGACCACTTGGTGGGGTTGTTAGTCCAGCTATTTTCTGCAGGTGAAAGGGCAAAATGGCACTTTTGGATGTCCCTGTCAGGAAATCCCTGTTCACTGTATAACAAAGTTCTGAGGAGGCTGACTCCACAGCCACTGACAAAAAGGATGGCCACATTTCATTTTCTCAATTTACATTCTCTTATGCATTTTGGACAGTTTCTTTTTTTTAGGTACATTTTTGCAGCAAATTCCCAGAAGTTAAACCAATGAGAGCTGTGTATGTTGTAGGAACAATTCTTTAACAATTCTTGATACTATCTGTTGTTCCAAAACCAGGTGAGATCATCCCAAAAGGACACATGAATACATTTACTCTCAGTCATGGAGATTAGTTGTGATTAATGGGCACCGACAGTAGATAATCGTGTCAGTATTTCTTAATTCATATTACGATTTTGCACTGTTACTGGGCAGGAAAAACAAAGTGACTAATCATAATAATGTCATAGGCAGACTTTAATAGATGCATTAGGATTGATATACCCCTGGGGTGAATGGGTTATTGCTCATAAAGCAGAATCAGCTGCACTGGCAATTAAATCGGATAACATTACAGGTTCATTTAAGAGACTTGGAGATAATGTCGACATAGAGAAAATAGCCAAATACGGTAATTGTGATAAATTCAAGCGATGGAACCAGAATACGTTAAAGAGATTATCAAAGTAGTGTCTGCGTCGGGGGCGTGAGGACGATATATACTGTCTGCAACTATCATGCATTTTTATTTAGGACACTTTGTTCACAGATGACTGGAGTGAGTAGTTTATGTGAACAGTTAAGTTCTCTTATTGTGTGCATTCAGTGGCGGAGGTATTTTAGTTATTTTAAACTCTGAGTCTTTTTTAGGCAAATGTAATTAAGGCAGCTGATGAAGACAGCAGTTACTTGTAGGCACAGAATATGCTTGGACGTCATGTCACTATCACAATTACCTGAACATACTCCCTCGATTATAATTATAATTAAAATGTTTTCGGATTTGTGCACTTTTGTTCTCAGACTTTCTTGACAAACTTTAACTTTGGAGTTACTCTTTTTTCTATTTATTGTTTACCTTTAGAGTATGGAAACTGATTTATTATTCTGTTTGTGTTCTGTTCATCCTAATTTGAAATCTGTTACCACTTGTATAACTAACTATTCCAGTTGCCACAGTAGTATTCTCTACTAAATATTCTCATTACTTATTCTAAAACTCCCGTAGGCTTCTTTAAAATAGCAACTCTTACCAGTGAGGCATTAAGAGGTGGTTGTACGTACCTGTCTTCAGATGAACGTTGTGTTAAACTACATTACACATTTCTCCACATGTGTATGATGAGTGTGTGCGCTCCAGCTGCTCTTTCACGGCAGATTAAAGCCTCCTGTGGTCAATTTGCTCTCCCTAATGTCAGTTCCCCTTACAAAGACTGGAATCACCGTATCCATAGCAACCGCGGCCAAAGCACGGGGAAGCACGGCCATGCATGCAAAATCCAACCTGTGTATGTGCACGCCCATTATATTCTGTATGCTTCTGTTGTACTTTCACATAATGCACTTCTGTAGCAAGGATCTGTGCGTATTCAAAGTGACTGTGCATTTCAGCCCAACACATAAATCGGAGTGTGGGTAGCTCGAGGCAAAATTGTGATACACATCTCCAGAAAGCACATTAAATCAGGACTAATAGAGAGAGCTGCAGAGTAAGAGTTTCTGCATCTGACCACACACTTCAACACAAAGCAGAAGGGAGGACTTATTTTTAAATTGGATTTACTTCACCTACTGGTATACTTTTGTTTAGATTTCAGAAGAATATAGAAGATGGACTGTGTCAGATTAGTATGTGTTGGCAGTCAGAATAAAAACAGGAAAATCCATAAGGCTAAGCTACTAAAACAAATGGCTATATATATCAATTAAATTATATATGATTTACAGGGAGGTTTCTCTTAGCACTTTTCAGCACTTTTATTTAGTCTAGTGTAAACGTGGGCTACTAGCCATCGCTGGTAGCTGTGCACTGTTCTTGTAATAACTTCAGATAAAGGCAAATATTGGTGCGTGGTATAGATTTAAGAGCAGCTAAGTCGTGTGTGTTCCTGACTGTGCTTAAAGCAGAAAAGGCAGCGTGAGCGCAGAATGAGGGATAGGTACGGGCTGAGGGACATGAGCCAGCAGCAGCAGAAGCACTAGATTACATTAGCAAGGCATGAGGCAGCAAGAAGGTCAGTGAATCAGTCGCCCAGTTCGATATAACGGCACAACTCAGAGGGCAGGAGCTGAGCTGGTCGGCTCTTCAACAGACTGCTGAGGAAGCGTTGTCTTTGCGAATGATGTTTAAGGAATTTGACCATGCTGCGATGGGACAGAAGAGCTGATCCCTGCAGATGACAACGCATCCATTTCATCTAAGACATAGACGTTTGTTGCTGAGTAGATATGTATTATAAATATATTATTTATTTTTAAACAAATTGCACTGTTTTGGTTTTCATGCATCTCCAGTCGGCATAGGAGTGTTAGCAACATTTCGCTGATCTTGTAAGATGCTTATAACCTTCATGAAAAACCAATAAACTGCTCAAATTTGATAGATTACAATATCAAGGAAACAAGATGCCTACAGTAAATGCTACACAATTTGCTGATCTACAATTTGTAAAAATCTATTCCCACTACATCCACCCAAGAGCAGTGCTGTGCTGTGAATGAATCTAAATTTTGAGTGGCTATTAGGTCTCTTATAGATCACATTGACTTAGATATGGTCCCTTTAACTTTTAATGGTCAGCACTTACAGAGAATGAGTAGTTCAGCACTCTTTGCCTATTATACTGTTAGTGGACACACAGCAATCAGGAGGGTCAAAGATTTTAGTGTGCTCCATCGGTGAAGTGCACTACTTAGTCGGATTATAATTGACCTGCCGTGAACAGAGTGGACAGGCTAGACCTCTCCCAGCGAACAGGGAGAAACTCCTAATCGTCACATGTGTCAACACCTCCACTTGTTGCAGCAATCATTGATTATCATGCGTCTAAATCAATGACAAATACACTGACAAATAAACATGGTTGCATTAGTACCTTCATGTTACAGTATACAATAAATAAAGCTCTTTAGACTTGACCTTTTGGTTGTTTAGCAGATAAACTGATGTAAGATACAAGCTCACTGCACATTAGCTGAAACCTATATGTTTACTAAATCTGTATATTTAAAAACGTATTTAGTTATTAGTCACAGTCCAGACTTCAGAAAATCACACAGTGGAGCCATTTAATAAGATTAAAATTTGAGAAAGAAAAAAAACACATTTTTAGGTGACAACAAACATCTGTAGAAAGTGTTGATTGTTTTTTTCCTGTCCAGAAGAAATAATTTCAATTGGTGCCAGTCATTTTCTAGAGTTAAGACACTTAGAAAACCCTTTCACAATTCCTTTTACTTGCCAATGCATATTTCTTTCCAATAAGATATCAAGCATGTTGACAAAATAATAAGCCGCCCACACAATCACTTTGAAGTAATTAGTAAGCACAGCCAGCAGTTTATATAAAAGCGTTGTATAAAAATATGTGATGTTTGGTCTGGCTCTGGAAGCTCTATCAGAAGGACTTTTCCCCAAAAATAAATAGGTGTTATTGTCTGCATCTTTCAGTGAAGGTCGTAGGTGGTTTTGCTTCCCTTCCCTCCAGAAGATTTTGACAGCTGCTGCCACTTCTAGTCAACTTTATCTATTTCATGAGCTTTTGTTGATGGGCTGTGTTTTAAAGTTCTTACAGCCAAATATTCAAACAAGTAAAAAAAAAACTACAGAGAATAACTGAATAACAATAAAGAGAGGACTGACTTTGTTAGGTCTTTAAATGTGTGGGCTTGTTGACAGTATTTATAGCAGAGCATTCCTAGCCTTCTTTAACAATGTGGAGATGTTCCTACTTTAAAATCCTTTTATTTATATGTGGAAGAGACATTTTTAGCTCTCAGTCAATCACAGCTCACAACTACAGCAAAAGTATATCATCGCAGGCTAATGTTAAGTCAAAAGCCAGCGTGAACTGGGATTTGACTGATACTGATGAGCATTGAATGAGAGATTGGTTACATGAGCGTTTGTTTGGAAATCCTGTACATTATGTCTTACATTTTATGATGAGTAAATGTGGGAGTGAATGGTAGTCTCTGACTAACTGGTTTTCCAGGGTGTACCCCTTTTCTGGCCTAAAGCAGCTGGAATAGGCTGTGATCTCCTGATATCGTGAGAAGTTAAATTAATGAATGCTAGATTGTGAAGCCAAAATGTATAGCCTCTTTCAATGTTTCCAACAATAAATACATTTCCATTTAAAAACAGTATAAGTGTAATTCAACTTGACAAGAGGTTTTCCCTTTCTCATTTCTTTGGGGGAAATCTAGGTAGCCCGGTCATGTCACTAACTGAAGACTTTAGGGTGTTTTGATTTTGGAGGGGAAACTGGAGTACCAGGAGAAAACCCACCCAAGCGCAGGGAGAACAAATGCCACACAGAAAGTCCCTGTCCGGCCTGGGAGTGGAACTCTGGACCTTCTTGCCGCCAGTTTGTGTCCAATAGTGAGACAGGTAGTTAAGACACGGCAAAACCGATGTGTCAGCATTCTGATGAGAAATATCATGCTATACAATTATATGAGGGCTCTGGCCACTATCCGTTATAAAATTATCAAAGCTTATTTAGAACTGACTGAACCTTCTTTTTATACAATATGCAAACTGTCCACATATAATTAAACAACTTGCTGTAAAATATTTGCGGTTCAGCTGTTAACTATACTAACAAATGACTTTGTTCAAACTGTGATAAAAGACAGACATGGTCTACCGAGGGAAGGAGCCTTAACAGTTTTGAAAGCAAGCGTCTGTGTGTGTGTCCGTGCTGATAGCGGCATGTGGCAGACGCGGTCATTGTTTATGTGAATGTGTATCTGGCGTGGCGCAGTGCCGTTGGAAAGCCCAGCGAGGATCCTCAGGAGCTGCTGGAAGGAGATGATTGGCTTTGGAACAGGGTGGCCCCTCTGTGACAGATGGTTGGGTCCTGGGCTTGCGCCGCTAAAATCTCCCACTCGCACATATGTGGACTCACACATGCCTCCACACAACATGGATTAAAGTATTCCATGTGTTGACAAATGCGGTCTTCTGATGATTGCTGATTATTGTGATAAAATGGAGCAGGAAAAAGTGTGCACGTTGAAAATGAAGTGGAGCAGAAACACAGCTGTGACATTCAAACAGCTGCACTTACAAACAGTGTGAATTTAGAAAGTGGCATGAATACAATATATACTGCAGCCAGTGTCAGTGTTGGGGTTTTGCTGGGGTTTTGGAGCCTTGGGTGGAACACAGTAAAGCTTTGCTGTGTGTCTGTCTGAACAAACAGAAGGGGATCTGGTGCCTGCTGCTTCTGGTCGCCAACACTGCTCTCACAGTCACTGCCACCATCATCACAGCCATTAGCACCGCGGCAAGAAATAACACCACAGCGTCTGCAATAGCCACGTGCGCAGGTAGCAGCGCCAAAAGAAAACATCCAGGCAGGCTGTAGGAAATGCACAAGAGGCTGACAGGTTGTGAGGGCCACTGCTCAAGTGTCTATAAGAACAGGCAGATGATTTGTCATACAGCAATTCAAAATATAAAAGGCACAAAGGCCATCACCGACCACATATGGCAATGCTGTTTGTTTCTTTGTCTCGTGACTCTCCACAGTTATATAGAAAATAGTTTCAGAATGAATACTTTTATCAATTCCTATCTCTGTTGCTTCAAGTTGGATTTCCAGAGGACAGTAACACCAAACGTAGAATAAACTGCCACTATCAGAGAAACAAAGCACTGCGGTAATGATCGGTCTGACAGAATTGCTGTTGTATTGAAGGCCACAATGCACCTGTGATTTTTTTTTTTAAATTCATCTCCAAAATGTGTCAGGAGAGTGCAGACTACACTCTTGTTAAAAGTTGGCTACTGTGTGTTTTACTCTTGATCCCTGTCTATAGCTGGCCCAAAGTAACTCATAACTAAGACTATGACTAATCTTTTGTGTATTTCCAGATCAAATGTTGTAGTGCTTTTAATTCGGGTTGGGCCAATATAAACAAAAAAATTCAGCCAATATTGATATTTGATATTAATCTGGCTGTTGTGGCTGATATTGGCAAATGTTGACAACACCATTTAAAATACTGATAGCCATTGCTTTACTGGACAAAATAAAAATCATACTTTTTTATTGAAAATGAACATTTGTCCTTAAACTGTACAATTGAATTGTACTACAATATTTTCCATTATTTTCTTGGTTATAGTTTTGGCTCTTGCAGAATCTCTAGCTTGCTGTATGATGCTCCCTTTAGCAGTTTAATGTTAAGGACTGCTGATTGCTAGCCCTTGCTTGTTTTTGGTATTCACTGTAAGCCTCTGGGTCTCGGTTTTTCAGATGAGTTATAAAATTGATGGTATTGAACAACTTGACACAGGATCCTTCTGCACAATTTCGCCATTGCATGCGTTGCATATTGCAGTCGTTTTGACAAAATACGTCCGGACGGCAGACAATGCGACGGCTCCAGTATTGAACTTAGTGTGCATGCCCAAAATGGAGGACCTCTGCTGCTGCTTTCAAGTGCTCAACGGTATCAGTGGCACACAAACAATCTAGACAGAATATAATATTGGCTCTACTCATCGGACATATTTTTTGTTATTGTGCCTTATCGAGCCTTATTAAGCCTTATCGAGCCAATGCCGATGTTATTGGCCAATAACAATATTAGTGCTGATATTTTGTCCTTACCTACTTTTATTTCTTTCTGCATCAGGAGTGACTGGATCATAGGTGTTGCAGTTATTTCTGGAACGGCAGTAGTAGGCTAGTTGCTCAATAATAGAATAGAATTCTTCTTGTAGAATTTCCCACAGCACCCTTTTCCCAATAGAGTGAAAACTGTGGATATATACAGGGGTTTAATTGTTTAAATTAGTGATCATAATCTTAATTTATTCTTCTCTTGCCACTGAAGCCAATTTCCTGGGACATAAATGATAACCATAGCCAGTTACTCTTTCTGTGTTTTAATTTGCTTTTGTGTGTGCTTTACAGTCAGTAAGCCTTTTATCAAGGGTAATTTTAGCCCCTTTGCCAATCACCATCTCTGCTGGAGACAATATGGCTCCTTTCGCATCGGAGAAGTGGCCAATATGTCATCTAATCCTCAGTGCTGCTGCCATGGCCATCATTATCACAACCATCAGTGTTACAAAAAACAACAGCGCCTCTGCCAGCGCCATCAACAAAATACCCACAAACAATACCTCTGTATTTGCACACTGCCAACAGCAGCAATCACAATTACGGATCTGGAATCTTTCTCTTGTTTTTTCTTTTTTTTTTTTTTTACCCTGACAGTGGTAGACGTCTAAGCTTTGAATGCAGCTGGTCATTGCCACATATGGAGCGTTCTTAATGTCCACTGTGTGGGCAGCAAAATAAAAAGACTGTCCTGTTGTGGAGCTGCAGTGTCTGATCACTGACATCATCAGCAAAATGCCACTAAAGTGTCCACTTCCCTGGTATTTGTCTGTATTAGGAGCTCATGCTGCGAAAGGAGAATGGCATACTGATGACTGAAGTGCCACATCGAATCCACAACAGCAGGAAAGCTATTCTTCAATCCAGACTTTTTACTGATTTCTTACTTCAAAATAATCTGTAAAAGAGGACACAAAAGACTGACACAGTCCTTATTTGTGACTGTATTTGAGGGGGAGTATCATGATCAGACTTCAATGTTCCCAGGAGCTCATATGAGTTATTTACACACCATCTGCTGGTCCAGTCATCAGTGGCTAAAGTCCTGTACTGTTTGTGTCACTGCTGCATCATGTAAAAACAGTCTAACCACATGATAACTGGACTTGACTCTCTATTATGTTGTATTTCAAATTTAACCAAATAACTAAGAAACTAAGACTGACTTCCAAGCATTTCAGGACATTATACGGGTGCCATTTAAAACTGCAGCCAACCTATTAGAGCCATGAAGAGGTCTTCATAAATTACCCAAGTCTTCATCTCCAGCTCACCTTTTGTGCGTGCTCCTTTAGCAGCACAGACAACAGAGTGCGGCCAAGATTTCTCTCCAGAAACACCAGCACAACACCTGCATAAAAAAACTCTGCACTGCTCTGTCTGTGCTTCATTATAATATGCTGTGTTAATTGTGATATGTTTGCATAAATTCATGAGACGCAGCAGACTGATCAAAATCTATTCCCTAAAGGTTTATACTATGAAACTTAGTTGCTTAGTGAACTTGGTGAGTAAGTGACTTGGTACATTTTCATGGGTTGGAGCCTTGATTTTAATAATTCTGTGTAAAGCCGTCCTGGAAGGAAATGACCCCTAACTTTATTTTTGTTCAAATAAATACTTGATATTATTTGTGGGACACAAAACAGAGTTGGTAATTAGTGCAGTTTGATAAGTGCGTTGGAGGCAAAACCAAAAAGGAAATGGACCATGTAATCATGAGAGTGCAGCTCTGTTCATAATCTGGTGTGTCACTTCATCTGGGAGTAGAGAAGCTGTAAAGCTGACAAAGGGCCGAGGTCCCGTCAGGGTGGGAGTGTACAGCCAGAGGGCAGCGAGATCCCCTCTGCTGCACTAATCTAAGTACTACTAAGATTCATCAAAGAGTAGTGGCTCCTTATGAAATCCTATACTTCTGACTGTGGGGCTTGTGCTTGTCATTTGGCAGAACTGGAGTCTATATGGCAGCGCGGCAGGATGCTGACATTCACACCAAGCAGCGGGTGTGATCAGCTCTCACCCAGCCTCACGAAAAGTGTTTTATATAGAAGCTGAGAGGCAGAATCATATGGTCGCACCTGGTGACAGAATATGGTGCAAAGTAAACAATATCCAATTCAGCAACTCCATTTTACACATAGTCTTATTCTTCCTGTTACTGCATATGATAAACAGCAATGCGGTGGCGTTAAAATCATTAATCAGGTCTAAAAATGACTGAAGTGTTGAAAAGATCATTAAGTTGTTGTCAACAGGAGAAAAAGACATATTCAATTTTAAGAGCCATCCTCTTTTCTGCAGCCTCTGCAGTGCTCGCCCGCCTGATTATAAAGTTGTAATGTGGGCACACATTGCACGATGTAATCTCATTCATTGTGATAAGCTGCTTACAGTGCCATTTCCTTCTTTTCTCTTGTATTCTTCTTTATTCAGTATGCTTTTTTGTCAGTTTCTTTAATATACTAGGAACAAAGTGAAGAGCTCATGTTTAACACACTGCTTGGTTTGGAGACTGTTATCTCTCAGGGGACCCCCTCCTGTCCTGTAGCTGCACCTCAGAGAGCACTGCACGTGTGTTATGTCTGAGGTGTTACTGCCTTGTGATCGTGAGCGTCCCGTTACTGAAAGGTCATTTCGAGCCTGATTACATGTGTGATTTACTGTTGCGCTACTATTGTGCAAATAGTGACGAGATGTTGGCTTCATGACAGAAAGACCAAAGGGTGCTAACGCTGTGCTTAATGATGTGTCTTATTTAATTTTCCACTGCTCAACCGTTTAGTCACAAAGTATGTTTTTAACTGGCTGTGGGTGAATATGAATATGAATATTTTTTCGACAGAACAGAGCCTAACTGACAGAAACTATTCAGCTATTGTTTGTTGATGAATCACAAGAAGCATCCGAGCTCTTAACACCTCATTTTATTGTCCCAACATTCAAAAGTACAAATAATTCAAACACAACAGTTTTATGAAAAAGAAAAAACAAACATTTACAGCAAGATTTTTATTTTTGTTTCCAGTTTCAGAAATGACCTAAACTAGCAAGGATAACATGAAGTCATTCATCGCAGTAATTGGATATAATAATAAGAATAAGAATACTAAGAATAATAGCAATAATAATCATAATAATCATCATTGATAATTGTTAAGTAATAACATAAGCAGGAGAGAGTAGAGAGAGCCACGGTCGAGGGGCCCATGAACATTTTTTAACCTCTTTTTTGTCTTTAACGCTTTTGTTTATAGATTTTTCAGAGTAAACAAACACATCTCAGGAGGAAAAACTGAAAACTGACGAGAAGAATAAGAAGAGCCGAGTTCCTCTGTTCACCTTCCCTCCTCCACTACTGGCTGCGTTGTTCTTACTGGCAGACTGCCACAATAAGGCGCTACAGGGAGATGGTGGGAGCCACAGGGGGCGGGCCTAGAGTGAGGTGACGCAGCCCCATGTTCCAAACGCCCGAACACACACGCCCATTCACTCAGGAAGAGACGCACATATACCTGGTGTGTATATGTGAATGAACCTCAGACACTGCACATATAAAGGAGCACACAAAGACTGGGTCAGGACGACGGACACAGGCACGCATAAGAGTCCAAAAGTCATACAGTGTAGGAAACATCTCACGTCACAACATTCTACTGGGGTCGTTGCATAATTCCAGCTCCCGGCGGCAGCGGGAAGCATGAAGGTGTCTGGTTGGTCGGTTGGTGGGTTTATGGATTCGCGGACGTACAGGTGGGTTTACTTGTCAAACTGTGGAATGAGATTGTCTTATGGTAGTGGTGTCACATGACCCGGCCTGTCAGACGACTGAGGTGTGAGAAAGAGAATGGAGTATGGAAGTGTTTTAGATGGTCTCTGCACACCTCCTTCATGTTTTCAAGTCTTAACAACAAAGAAAAAATCCAATTCTCTATATTAACTTCTGGAACCATTCCCTTACCTATACCATTCAAAATATATAATATATATCATATTAGAGTATATAAAATATAGAATTGGTACAATCCTTTTTCATACCTTCTATACGTAAGCAGCAACTGCTGTAAAGAACAGTTGGTGTGCACTGCTAACAATTTGTCACTTTTAAAGATTTGTTGGTAGGTCATTTGAAAACATGATGAATCTTTTTCAAAAATATGCTTTGACTCTCAAGTGAACAACTTTAGTCCAGTGCAATGAATGACCCTCAAATAACGATGGGCAATTGCTCCTTTTTAAAACTGTTCGGCCCAAGTTTCCAAAGAGCTTAATGCTGAAGATAGAAAACTGAAAAACAATGCTTTTAGACCCACATTTTTGCATAAAGTTTCATCACAAAGCGGTAGTAAGTGGAGGGAGGGTGTGGACGAAGTGGCTTTTTCAAACTACACAAACTTATCACAGGTTATACTGAACCAGAACGACTGTTTATAACATTCTATTAAGACTAAACTTTATTGAAAAAGATCTTAAGATATCATTTTAACAAGACAAGAAAAAAGCAATAGCAAATTGAACTATTAACTAGGGTATGCATAGCGAGTAACTGTTTCTAGTAATAAGGGAAGAGCGTCCCCCAACCCTCCAGACATTTTTTTTCAGTTTTCTTGACTTTTTATTTTTTATATGGTCATTTTGATATATTGGTACAAAGCACAAACGTACTAAAAGTTCTCTCAGTGCAGTGGACTACTGGAAGAGCCTCTCCACTAGTCGCTTTGTTCCCTTTTGCTCAGAAACGCCCCCCTCCCTGTACCAGAATTACGCAAATACACAGACAATGAACCAAATAAATACATAAATACACACATAAATTAATCAAGTCATAAATAGAGAATAAATACAAATAAATAGAAAAATAAATAATTTTTCAATAGAAATCAACAAATACAGTTATATTTGAAGCTTTTGTTTCTTTTGCCGCGGAAGTTAACTCAAAGTTGATCCGAACCTTTTTTTTCTCCACAAGCAACATGACAACAATTGAACAGTTTCCTCACAAGTTTTTCTAAGTAACTGAACCACCACTTCATAATAAGTTGTCATATGAAAAAGACAAGCTCAAAGAAAAGAACAGTGACAACTTAGATAGTACAGTAGATATTGTAAAACAAATGTAGACTATATATATTTATATATATCATCTATTTGTACACAGCAAATAAAGACACAGTTGTCATAGATCCTTTTTAAGGAAACAAATATCTAGACTAACAGAACTAGCTAATCATTATTAAGTTTAGACAAACGTTTCACGCTTAGCAAGGAACCTAAAAGTCAGCAAGCCAAACAGAAAGATTTAAACTTAAATTATAGTCCAGTGATTCTTACACGGCCCCTTCTCAATCATCTGGTTCTTCAGCAAAGATATGGTCTCACCAGATTTCTGGGCCGACGAGAAATTAAGATTAAAAAAAGAACAGCAGCTCAAGTCAATGCCAACATTGAAGTATTTTTTTCTTTAAACAACACATAGAACAACAAACTTGTATATTTAAGATATGTGAATAATGTAGTATAGCACCTACTGTTGATTGCTAAAAGGAAGTTTTTTTCAAATGTAAGTTTATAAACGCAAAGCCAAGAAAATGAATTTGTGTTTAATATGCCTTCCCAATGGATAGATGTGTACATATAAATTTATTTACTGAGATTCTATATCGACTGTTGACAAAACAGGAAAACGAGTGAACAAAGAGTCTTCTTGCTTTGGGCTCTGGACTATAAGGATGGTTAGGCCTTGGATAAAGACCCCTTTCCCTTCCCTTTTGGGTATCGCTGTTGAATAATTACGCACTAGTACATGAAAAATTACCAAAATCACCTGCCTCAGGTTCACTTCCATTTTTCACAAAACCATCTGTCTAGAAAATCGCCGCCATCTTGGATTACCCAAAAACAAACTGAGCGTTTATCCTATAAAGTACCCCGGCAGAACGACAAGACAAGGTGGTGTCCCCCCTCCCCTTCCCGCCCTGTCCCCCGTAGTTAGCCAGTCAAAATATTTTTCTCTTTTTTCAAATCCAGATTCTTGTAAAAATTCTTCAATATTATTCTTTTAATTATCATTTATAAAAATAGATCTTATTTCTCTTTATTTTTATCTTTTTTCTAAACACGTTTTTTTTTTTCCAAGCAAAGAGATCTTCTCTTTGGCAACAGTGTTATATTTCTTCTTAAATTACTGAACGTGTCATCAGGAAAGCTAACCCATCCCCCCACGCCCCATCTCCCTGAACCCGTGAGGAAAGACATAATGTTTTATTTTGCGATACAAAACAAAGATATGTTAGAAATTCATTTTTCTACATTAGAGTTAGAGGGATGGCAGAGTCCCATCCTTGACTCAGTAAGGGGAAGTTTTAATACACAATAAAAATGGCTGATGGTTCACTAATTTATAAAAGAGCCCCCTCCCGTTCACTGACAGGGAGGTATAGAGTGTTAACGACAGTGGATCCGGATTTACAAGAGAAAAAAAAATCCTGAATTAAGACAGAGAAAAGGTTTCAATCTAAAAAGGACATTCTCTTCTCTGAAATAAGGGATATAAGGGTTTGCTACTGTTGACACAGAAGAGAAAAATCATTAAGAACAACCACAACAAACAGAATATACAACTAAGAGAAGCCTGCATTATAACAGAAGCTTCTAAAACTTATGAACATTTTCATCATTTTTGTAATACTTAGGCAACATTGGCTTATAGGTCCAAAGTTATAATATAAGCCATATCGAGTTCAATTTGATGGTTTGTTGGTTTTGTTGTTCCATTTGGAGTTTTCAGTGTTGGATGGCTGTTACAGTGTGGTAGTGGTAGGGCCTAAGGGATGGGTGGAGGTTGGGGGGCAATTTTGAAGCAGAGTTGTGGGGCAACTGCTTGTACTTGTCAAAGTTCAGGACTTGTGTGTCTTGTTAGTCTTGAAGGAGACTTGCAAGACGCGATCACCCAACCTGTAGCCGTTGAGACTGGCAATGGCCATGGCCGCCTCGTCATAATTCGTCATGGTGACAAAGCCGAAACCTTTGCATTTGTTGGTATTGAAGTCTCGGATCACCTTGACGTTGTTGACGGCACCAAATGGACCGAAGAGCTGCCACAGCACACTCTCGTCTGAATCTGGGGACAGGTTGTACACAAAAATGCACCAGCCAGTTCCTGTGTGGCCCGGGATGTTCATGCCCACCAGACTGGTCATGCTGTCAATGGTGATGGGCGAAAACCTGTGAGAGGCAGAGTGAGGGAACAGAAGGGAAGAGAGAACACAGCACGTTTAATCAAACATGTTAAAGTGCTGTTTCTAGAGCACATACAGAGTACAACTGCAAAACCAATCCTTTTGCTATAGCCCCAAAAGCTTTAAGCTTATGATTTGTCTGCTGCCATATCCAATACTAACCCTAAAGACCGAATCTCATTTATATTTACACTTGGTAGTCTAACCACAGACACTGATCTCTGAAGCAAATATGCCAATGAATTAGGATGCATGCGAGGCTGTTTGTTCTGTGCATGTATGTTGTGCAAAGAATGCAGCAGTTTGTATACGTGTCTGCAGAGCTACTGCTAAATCCCGCCTGAGCCCCTCGCTCCTGAAAGCCCTCCTGTCGGGAGTGACGACAGTGTGCTGTGCTGAGCTGTATTTTTGCTGAAGAGATATAGACTTTTTCCTTTTTTGTGTCCTTGAGTGGCTCTTTTAGCAGCTAAATTGCAGAAAACTGATGAATTAGACCGTTAGTGGAAATTCATCAAAGATCATACACCATCCTGCTAAATCTGTTCTCATTCACTTTATAATCTGCTCCTTTTTCTTGAGATGCAAGCGATTTGAATCCTCAGTTGACTTCACTTAATTGCCTTTCTGCTCAAAGGGATGGGAAAAGGAGAAAAATATCCTCATTTTTAAATAAAAGGTAAATGAGATAAAAAGGTTCATTTCTTATGCCACCTCTTTCCAAGAAACAACTATGGGCATTATTGGGCGTGCTTTAATTGAGATTTCCGCTTTGCTGCAGCTGTCTCGTTGAACGCTGCTTTCTTGAGGGAAGGGGGTGGAGGGCAGAGGGAACAAGCTAAATGGAAAATGGAAGCACTTTACAGCCCAGTGGCATTAAGGTACAAAGTGTATTCCTCCCACTCCTCCTGCAGTCTGCAGCTTGTTCTGTTCTTTTCTATTCCAGAGCTTGTGGCACCGATCGATAGCACTGCTCGCTGCTCAGGGCCCCCACCTTTCCTACTCTAGTGACTATATATGGCCTGCAGTCACTACGACCTTCCTGTGTGACTTTGGTCATGCACAGGCTGCTGTTGGCCTTTGTGCCTTGTGTGGACTATCAGACAAGAACAGGCTGGATGACATTGGCTTCAAGGGCTTTCTGCTTTTACAAATGCAGGTGCTGTTACATTAAATGATAGGGAATATATATATTTTACGTAATAGAAGCACAAATAAGAAAATTATGTCCAGATGATAACAATATGGTGAAATTTTCATTATGCACTACGCTTAAAAGTTTAAAGTAGTCCTTTAATAAGTCTGTGTCCATCTCCATATGGCCTCTGAGTCTTGTTAAGATGGTTTAAATATTTTCTCCAGCATAAAGGAATCTTTACTGGCCTCATCACATCAAGGCCTTGTCTGACATGCTCAGCTGCTTTCAGGCCTCCTCCTGCTGGGCTCCACAAATTGGTATGCAAGAGCTGGAGTATGGGGGCATGCAAGAACGTAGGGGGGCAGTTTGGAGGTTAGCTAGTACTGTGAGGATGATTGTCTTTCTAAGTGTCTGTGTGCGCATGTGGCTCAACGTGCATGCGGGTGTACCCATCAGAGCGGGTCCGAACACTAACCAATGTTACAGACAAGACCAGAGGTTGCATAGCAACAGTGTGGCTGACCAGATATCTACTCTGTCCTTTCAAAAAGCAACCAATTCCAGCTCTTTACACCGTCTCTTTCGTTTTGTACAATAATCCAAGATTAGTGAAAGGTAACAAGGTGATATAATGTATAACCATTAAGGCACAGCATACAGTATTAAAGACCCACAAGACTGATGGCCAATTGTTAAGGCTAATTGCCATGACAAAAGTTAAACTTATAAATGTCATGTTGCATTCTGTAACAATTATATATTTATGCACTTTATAATTTCAATCTTATTGGGCGAGTTTGCTAAGTTCCTTCACTGTTTGAATTGCTCAGCTGACATCTGATGGTATCCCTTGAGCTTGCAACATGCACTATGCCTCTGTCAGCACATGAAACATCTATCAGCATAGTGGCTGCTGCTCTGGCTTATGTAACACCTATGGCAGCGAGAAAGCAAAATGAAACATGGAGGCGAAAGGAAGGATTTGGAGCAGAGCAGTGCTGAGCAAAGCTGGAGCTGTCTGCAGTGAAACAGTGTTTCCTGTTTCCAGCAGGGATTCAGGTTCATCCAGCCTCATCAGAGCCCTAGCCAAACACCACTGCCCTTGTAGCTAGTGCTGCCAAAGACGTAAGGCAAGTTCATCATTTTGTATCATTTTGTTGGAGCTTACACTCTAATAACTGATTGAATAAATCATAAATTACATTGCATAATTGATCTTGCATTGTGTTAAGGGTAAAATGCACATATTTTTAACTCTATTATGCAGTGAAGGAGGCCGGTAAAATCAACCTGACTTGTTCAAAATTGGGATGACATGAAGAGACATTTCAATTTATTGTATGTTTTTTCAAAATGTGACGAGGCAGGGGAACCTGAATCCAATAAAAAATTACCTAGACATAAGAGAACTAGAACCGACAACCGACAAAAGTCATTCAGTACACAGAAAGAACACCACCACTTGTCATAATCAAAACAAAGCAAATTCATCACCACTGAAAACAAAGACTGTTTTTTTTTCAAACACCTTAGATAGTGTCAGGAAGGTTTTAAAACCAACTGAAGCTGACGAGGCAAAACCAAACAAATCAAACAGAAATACAGTTGACCTTGAACAAACTGTCAAACGCAAAGAGACTGCAAAAATACAAGAAAACAAAAACTAAATCAAAACAAAACAAAAAAATAATAATATTTAAAAAATCATTGAGTCAACATGGACATCTGGCATTAGGTGAAGTTTTTAATTACCTCTTAACGCCATAGGCCATATTAAGCAAATTGTCCAGCCTGTAAAGAGAAGGAGGGTTCTGGGGTTAATGGTGGGCAGATGGTCGACTCACTCAATGGAACTAATGTTAAGTCCCTGAAGGAACAACATGGTCTTCCTCACTCAAGAACAAACAAACCCAGCAATTGTTGGCCCATTACACTGAGGAGCCCACCAGAGATGCTATCACCAGTTAATCATCAATATATTTGTTACTGTGTTACATCAAAGACACAGTGTAGCCATGCTTTAGCTAACACCACAGTCAAGTTATACAACAGTCATACAGTGTGGTCACACAAAAAGAGCTGTCAGCAGGGCATCTGGAGCACGTACAGGTGCTAGCCATAGTGCTACACAAAGATGAAATCATTGCATTACTAATGTTTAGTCAAATGGGTTGGCCTATCTATATAAATAAACTATATATCTGTCACCACATTAATGCTGTGATGAACAATAAAGGTTAATGGGAAATGTGCTCTTTAATTTGTTGACTCAATTAAGTGAATAACAAATTGAGAACATCTGAGATGACAGGAAATGAGGGAAATGCCCTTTTTCAGAGTTCTGTCAGTGTAATGGCTGGCGTTTGAATAATGGCAAGTGAGTGAGAGAGGCAAAGCAACAAAACTGAATAGAAACACTCAACTAGCAATGAAACTGTGACGGTAGATCTATGTAGTGGTGTTATAGAGTTCTAGCAGATCAGGTGGGATGGCTGACCTTCAGTTTTTAGTGCTAGTTTTTAAGTTTAGAGCCATATGACATAATGCATTTCTCTTATTCAGTTATAATTTAAGAATAGGCTTTTTTTCTCTGAATGCAGTCTGCTTAGTGACTCAATGACCTTCATTACTCATTTGGGTCAGGCCTGTCTTGTGTCTTATTAACTTCTCTGGCCTAATGGACCAGGACCACAGCTTACAGAGCTCACAGCTGGCCACTGACGCCTCATTCCTTTTTGAAAATGCAACACATTTTGAGCTGACTTTGGGGTAATCACTCATATTTTGTTGGTCAAAACATTGCCTTAAAGTAACTGGGAATTGTTTAAGTAAAACTGAATAAGACAACTTGTATTATGTGTATTATGTACTTGAAATTATTGTAATTATTTTTCTAATACTTGGTGGGTGATCTGATTTTCCTTTTCAGGTTTGCAATATGTTGTCATGTGAGCACTTGTCTGTCTAAACATTATGATTAGTAGGTAAGTAGGCCTTTAAGGGGAGAAGGTGGGGAGAGGGATATACAGTGATTAAAACAGTAATTAGTCCATGACAGCGGAAGCAGCAGAACAAGCTGCAGCTTTGTGGGTAAATGAGTCAATTGGAGAGGCCCAGGAGCACGAAGACATCTGCCGGCCGCTGGGCCGATGGGCTTCAACAAAACAACCTGCTGCTTCCCCTTCATCTCCCACTCCCTCTCTCATGTGCCGATGCACAGTGATACATGCTCACCTGCCAGCTTTTCACACTGCCTCTCCGAGCTAAATGTCAAACAATAGGGCTTTTGTGCTTTCGCAGCACATAATAGAGGAATGGGTGTTTTTGTCTTCTTTTTTGATAAAAACTGGCTTCAATTAAAATTGGCTCCTGCCCTGGATATAATAAGACTAATTTGCTAATTAGTATCATTAGTTAACGACAGCGAATCGGAAACGAGTGGGTATCTAGGGCTTGGTGTATTATTGGTGTCGATTATGTTTGCTGTCTTGGAGGGGGACCATACAAGCACATTATACATTAATTAGTGTTACAGCAGGCCCACATGATTAAGTCACACAGGATGGGTGTAATTAGAACTGTAGGAGGACTTTATTATAAAATGTGTTTGAATTTTTGTGTTTGTTTATTTTCCTTTAACTTAAACCTAAGTTCCTCTAGTACATCGTCGCCGCAGAGACGATACACAGAATAGGCCTGACTGTTAAGTGTCCTTTGCACTGTTGTCGATAAATCCTTTAGGATGTTTAGAAAATAGGAACCTGTGCACAGAGCACATTTGTGACTTCCAAAATGTGAGGTAGTGGTTAAAGCAGAGAGGCCTGGGAGCATGGGAACACTAAGAGGAAGTGTCCCGTGGTTGTGAGCTGTGATGAGAAGCGACAGCACTCCTGCAGAGCCTGTAAATTGGCTTGGCGTATCACAGACACACAGCCACGCTACATCGCTCAGGTGTCACACTAGGGATGCTGCTCCACAAGGAAAAATACTTTCTAAGCGTTGACTTTGATTGAGAGTAAACAGCACGATTGGCTTAGTGTTACTGAAGGAGAACTGGAGGAAAATGTATAAGCACATTTCTGACTCGATGCAGACTGGCTTGTACACCACATAAAATACTGGTTTCTGTGTGTGTGACAGTGGTAAAGGTGACATGACCTCAGTGTTTGTCTGATTGTTTGAATGGTTTGGTTTGGGCCATTTAAGTGACAATACAATGACCAGGTGTGTGTTACATTTACAGAATACTCTACTGATTGACATGAGCAAAATCATGTTTCATCTTCTAAATGAGTGCTTTCAAAACATTTTCTCTGAGCACACAATAAATCAAAAGTCACTACACAAAATATACTTCCTGTTTCTCTTTACAGGCATTTTTTTGTCCGACTTAAACACACACCTTTAATTTTTAAAGGTGTGTGACCACCCAAATAAAAACCACTGTGAGCTACCATTGGGCCCTGACCGAGTATTTGGGAAAGTCATAATGTTTATTGTCTGATAAAAATCTACTTGCCAGGCAAATTAAAATCATAGACGTAATTTAGAACTTAAAGCAACACTACTCTTTAGGATCTGAAACTACACTGTTGCAATGTAGTGCTGGTTTAAGTGCAACAAGGCACTGCTACATTTATCCTGCAAGTCAGTTTTCCCAAGTTTGTAGGTTTGAATTTGGAAAGGATACAAATAAAGAAAATAGTAGTGCGATCAAATTGATAGCTTTTATTATCCTGATGCATGTTTTTGCTCAGGCGTTGCAGGGAATGTAGCCACAAGTTCAGGATGATGAAATGAGGTGAAATGTATAGTTGTGAATGACAGAACCCCACAGTCTCTTATGAACAGTTCCTCTCTGATGTGGGTGGACCCGCACAGAGCTGGGCTAGGGCCTCAATTACACCTGCGCCAGGTGCAGCACAGCACACCTGTCATTCAGAAGGGGACGTACTTCCAACTCCGAATAAATATAAACAGGAGAAAAGTTAGATCAAAATTGTTTTCATGTTTAGCTATGAGACATGTTACATGCTCTCTGGAGTAAAGATTAACTAATTCCTCAGTTTGAAACTCAACATTTCCCAACCTTTCAGGCTGTTTGCCCAAAGACCCCTTATTTTGTCTATAACATTATCGAAGAAGGCCTGCTTCTGGACATAGTTTTGAAGGTAGGGGATATTTCGTCACTCATCCAAAAGACTTTGCTTACAGCCGTTGTTTCACTTTGTTACATCACATTGTCTCTAAAATAGTATAAACTTCCCTGAAATGTTGGCTGTTCGGTGACAAGTATCTGTCAAAAAAGATTTACAAGTCAGCAGTGGTGCAACAATCACTTTACTTTACCCAGGATCAACAAACAAATACAAGGAGGTCTCTAGGTGTTTCCCTAAAAGGTTGGGAATGTCTTCAATAAATACACTGCCCAAATAACCCCTCTATAGGTAGATTATTGTTTTCCCTTTTCTGTTGTGTTCTTGGTGCCCCAGCGGGGTACTCACCTGAACCTCTGGGCCTGGTGGTGCAGGGGGCCAGGGTATCGGCGATTAGGGGACTGGTAGAGTTGTGACAGAAGGGCTTGGCTGGTCTTCTGGCTGGGGTTGTTGGCGAACTTGACCGTAATGGGCTCAGCTGCGCCTGATGGCTTCTGTCCATTCAGGCCCTTGATAGCCTCCTCAGCCTCTATCCTCTTATCAAAGCGGATGAAGCCCACACCTCGGGAACCACCTGAGGGGCCAGCACATCAAAAAAACAAACAGAGTCCCCTTTACTTTACAGTGTTTGGAAACAACCCATAGAACAGTGCAGATGGATAACGGACTGAGGGGTCAGATGGTGGAGAGGAATATTCTCCATATGAGAATTTAACTTGTCTTATTTATTTATTTATTTATTAATTTATTGTGTGCTTTGTGTTTTTATGTGGTGCTGCAACATTGCCCTTTTTATCCAAGACAAATGTCTCCCATGACAATTAAAGAAACTTTGAACTTTGAAGGCTGGCTTCCAATAACTCACATTAAAGAAATACTGTGTACATTTTTACAGAAGAATGACTTATCTTAAATATTTGTAAACTCAGGTTCACAGTGATTTTATTTGTCATCATTTGGTCCAGTTTTCTTCTGCTGTTTATGGTAAAGGCTTACAAATGCTCAGTCACAATCTTTTTGAAGCAGAACAGTCCATTCTTTTTAGTCACACACAATCTTTATGCATGGTGCGCACTGACATTTGAGTGGTTTTCTTGGAGATATTTTTTGACTGCCACCTGAGAGGAACATTTAAAGGCATGCTCCCTGGGAGGTCCTTTATTGGAGTGTGAATGCTCTCTGCGTGTTACTAACTGTATATATGTGTGTGTGTGTGTGTGTGTGTGTGTGTGTGTGTGTGTGTGGTATCTATTAATGGATGCTGTGCCTTGTTTTAATGAGGCTGCCTAGATAGCCCAGAGGATGCTCGCTTGGTGACAGCAACACTCTGCTGAAGAGACTATTTACATAATACTGTGTGTGCACACAGGCATGTCTGTGCGACTGAGACTGAATAAAAGAAAGCCACTGAGAAAAGGGAAATTTTGTGTCTGAGCATCATTGTGTGCAGTCTCTTTTTCACACATAAAAAGCTCTCCTTATTGTTATTCCACATTTTTGTACATGCCATGCCTCTCCCCATCTCTTTTTTACTCTTCCTGCTGGCTTGTCTCATGATGCGCGCGCTTCCTGAATTTTGATTTGAAAAAGCACCTTGACCACCTCTCTGTATTTTTTTCTTTTTTACTCTCATGAAAAAGAGCAGCATGAGTACATTTACATTCTGTGTAAACACCACGGACAGTTCCTCTTCGAAAGCGACTGATTAAGGCAAAAACACATACTACATTATTTTGGTCTGATATATTATAATCTCTTATTCTATAATTTAATTAAAATAGTAAAAACAACAATTCAAATCAATATTGTAAAAAACCCAGAGGCAAGCAAGAAGCACATTATCACTTTCTATTATTAAAGACAACCTGTTGTCCACGCTACACAAAGACAGTTTTACTGTATAAACTATTTTGTTCTGTTCAATCAATGTCTTCACTGACCGCACAGCCGCTCTTCTGCAGGTTCTCATTAAACTGCTATTCAGTTGAAATCACTGAGTTTGATTCTTATTTTTACCTTTCTGCTTTGCTCATTGCTGATCGACTTTAATATTTCCCCTCCTCTGCTTCGCCTCATGGCAGCTCTGTACCTGTACACTTTAATTACCTTGTCTGGTGCATAAAATAATTCAGACTGAATCTATGCAGCACAAAGTCAGTGTCGTTCCTGCGGCCGTCTTTATTTCTTACTGTAGATGCATGTGCTGTATTGGAGAAAACAAGGGTCATCGCTGAGCCTTTTGGGAAAAATATCTGTAAATTTGTGTTAAAATTTTATGTTTTTTTTTGCTTTGTAGCCTTGCTAATTAGAGACTGCTTCAAGGGTCTCATGGTATTGCGCACTTCTCAAATCAAGAGCCTTGCTAAAGGGCACCTCAGCTGTGCTTAAGGGGTGAGGAGAGGGTTGCTCATTCACTTCCTCCATTGAGACGAGGCACGTGAGAGGAGAGGATTGTGTTCGTCCTTTAATCCGCACACTTGTTTGGCCTTGAGCGCCTCCTAAGCTGGTTCTGGCTTGAGGGCCTCTAGACGAGCGCTTGGCATACAGATGAAGGCAGAGCACTGACACATCCACACACATAAACGACGACTTGAAGAGGCACTGTCGAGAACGAGGTGTGAAAAGAAGAGCAGACATGATGACCATGACCGGTGAAAGTGTGTGCGAGTGAAAGGGTTTCCAGGTGTATAAGTTTGTAGATGGGAGTTTGAATCAGTTGCCCTTGGCTTTGTGAAGCCAGAGTGTAAGTAGATAAGAGAGCACAGGTGGCAGTTGACCCCATCACCTCTCACTTTACTTGACGATAAACAATTATCATTTGTGCCTGCGGGCGAGTGGATTCAACACTGAGAACACAAGTCTCTGTCTTTTATCCACTCAGACTTGTAAGGTAAAAAATAAAGCACTTTGTTGAACAAATAGAATTGTTACTGTGCTGTAACTTCAAAGCTGATTAATGTGGGATTATTGCAGAAGGAATAAAATTTAGCTGTTTTTTCACAGCTTTTGGGCAGAAGTTCTGTTAAAACATCAGTTCTGCACAATATCGATGCGTTATTAACAGAACAGAGACATTGTGTCACTTTATTTGCAAATTAGAAAAATATTTAACTTCAAAACCTACAGAATCAGACTATAATTGGAAATCACTGGTGATGCTAATTGGGCTTTAACCTGTCTCACTCTAGTAAGACCCACATGTTCACGCAGATAGAACCTTATTTAGGGAAGAGAGCAGCTGTAAAGACCGTAAGAACAATTCTTTCCTTTTATTCTAAATGATGTTATATTTATACACATAAAAATATGCCTCTTTTTACAGATAAGTAGTGAAAAGCATTTTTTAAGGATACACAGTAAGCTAATCTGACACGAGTCATAAACAACTGATACATGCCATTTTTCCAAGAATGCTCATTTACATGAATATCAGCATGCAGGAGAAAATAACAAAAGTACTCTATGAAGGCAAAATCAGGCATGTTAATAAAGTAAACGTGACAAGGGCTTATTTTTCTTTTGTTAAACAAACATTAAAACAAAACGACCTGCAATCTACAAGGCAAGCTGCCAGTCTAGTGAGTCCAACCTAATGACTGTCCTTTCAAACAGCCCCAGTGGCCAGGGCTACTTATCAAGCGCCAGCCAGCCACACTGCCAACATTAGAGCACATTGTACTTACTAAGGTACAGCAATCTGTCTTTCTCACTCTGTCCCTCGTCTTGGGCTCGCTCGCCTTTTTCCCTTTGCCTCTCCTCCACGGCAATCAACGCAGGCTTATGTAACTCTCTCTACCTGTGCTTATCTTCCTCTAACACACACCGACAGGCACATTGGCTGCCTTACTAATAACATGCTACCTCAGTCTGGAAAGGTGGGGTGGATGAGGGAGGGGAAGGAAGAGAAGGGAAAGAGAAGAGTGGTACGACGGAGGAGTAAAGAAAGGAAGGACAAAAGGAGAGAAAGGAGAGGAGGATGTTAGGAGGTGACAGTAAAGGCAGGATGATGAAAAGAAACTGAGCGTCTCTGACGTGTTCCTGCCTTGAACAAAGCTGCTCTTTCACTAAAACTCACTATCATTTCCCCAAAAACTGAGTGACACAGAGAAATGGCCGCTCTTATAAGAACCCAGAGCAAGGTGAAGAATCTTGACTAGCGAATAAAACATGCTTTATTTTCCCTCTCTTGTAAACAGCACAGTGCAGCTTGAGGTAAAGCACTGCCTCTTTATGTATTTTGGAGGATGATCTACTGTGCCAACTGTACAAGCTGATTCAACTCGCCTTTTATATCATGGCAGAGGCAGAAAGAAACGTGCTCTTGCCATTTCCTAATTAAAGAGACACGGGGGGAAAAAAAAGCAACGTCCTTGTTTTAAGGAATAGTCTGGCCTGGCTACATATGGCATTTGAAAAAACGATGAGAGGAGAGTAGAAGAGACTTTGAAGAGTGGAGGTGCCCCCTTGCTTTAGCCTCTGTCAGAGCCGAGATTCAACCATCTGTCTGGTATTTGTGTGTGGGTGCATGTTCAGATGTGCATATCGCTAACGCAGGTTGTGTGGCTGGTGCCAAGTACGGAGCTGAAAAGACTAGAGCGAAAGAGAGGTAACGAGACGAGAGATGATAGCGCGAGTCAGGGCTGCAGTCACCTCTTCTCTCGTATTACCTTGACCGCTCTCTACATGTGGACGGGCGGACAAATTAGATTCACCGAAGCTATTGGTACGAAGGGGTGCATTTATTATTCAAGCCAACAGACGACAGAACTGTATAGAGAAAGGGGAACTCATTTGAGGAAAGGCTGTGTTGTTGAAATTCATGAGTTCACCTGGCTTACATTAATGATTCGGTTGAAATAAACCTACAAGTCTGAGCCACGCAGCAAACGAAGAGATTTTTACGGAACTGCAAACATGCGGCATAAGGTGTTGGTGTTTCTCTCACCTCGAATCTTGTATTGATTTGATATTTCCTCGGCCAAAACAGCATGCATGGAGCAAAGGTGAGACGTGCCAGGTGGACTAAACAACACAGCGAGGTGGTGTTTGGGTGAAAATAGGGTCTGTTAAAGGGAGGCTGGGAGGATTTTGACTGTTAAAAAACTTTACTGGAGATTTTGGAATATTATCTTTTATAATTAACTTACACAAGTGCTGCAGTCTACAGAGGGCCCTCATGGTCTACAACTTGTTTCGATTAAAAGAAAGCTTCCTCTGTAATTTGATGAAATCCCCGCTGTCATCTGAAGGCAGCAGGACAAATATGTGTTTAATCAGATGCTTTTAAATTGAAAAGCTTGTGTGCACACATGAGATTAGGGGCTTACAACTTCCCAGGGACTAGTATTTTTACCCAGCCCCGCAGTTGGGTTTTGTTGCTCTCTCTAGAAATCTAAAAAGACTGGCAACAACAGCTGTTTGCTTTGTGACATTTTTCTCAAATTATCTGGCAAATGTGGTTTTGCAGCAATGATGGCAACAACTTTAATAAACATTTACATGATACAATCCGATTTTTGTTTTACAGCCCCCAAAAGAGATGTGTAAGAGAGAAGACTAGTCAGTTTCCATTATCAACCATCTAGAGGAGGCTTTATATCCGCACCGAACTGTGTCTACGTGATGTGAAGTGTCTTCATGCTAGGATGTTTATTTAGAATTTTAATTAAATCAGCCAAATTGTAGTGTAGTAAGCAAAGTAACACATCCTAAAGAGTTGTAACCATGAGAATCTTCCTCAGCCCTGTCTTCCGTCCCACATGAAGGAACAGCAGCATCAGCCTTTTTCCCAGTTATCCTGACACTCACTGAGCAGCAATTAAGTTTCAATGCAGAGCCAGTGTTGGCAGAAGCCCAGAGAGTGGGTCGAATATATTTGCAGTTATCGATCGCTTAAGTATTGACCTTTGCTCTGAGACATGTCTGGGATGTGAAAGCAGGAATAGCTGTGATATGATCTCCTTTAAACTGAGGCCTTTCTTTGTGGTCAGACAAAAAAGACTGAGGGGGGGGTGGCCGGCCATTTATTTACACCAATAAAGAGAGAAAATTTGCTTATCCATTCAGAAGGAATGGAGGCAGGGAGTGGAAAGAATGGAGCGATCCCTCTGTCAAGTCTGTGCTGTGCTCACTCGCCGAGTCTCTTGGGCAATTTGGCACTTTCTGTGGATTTTTGTTTGAGTTACCGCTGACTGTGACTGATGCGGAGAGTGATGTTTTTAAAGTTCCTTCTTGTCTTTCTGCACACGAGAGTGACTGCAAAGAGCATGCTTCTGATGAGGGGCTCGTTTACAGAACAGACTTGGTGTTCCCAATTCAGCCGAGTGGGATCAGGAGATAAGCAGCCCATCTGCCATTGGTCACCGAATAACATCAGTTACATCAGCAACTTTATGTAGAGTTACACTTTATACATTTACATTTACATGTGGGAGCGTTTGGTTTGTCTTGCATCTGATGAATCGTATTATTTTTTTGTACCTCATTGATTAGCCAAAATACATGGGTACATTAATTAGTCACTGATGTCAACAGATTTCTACAATGTCACAGCAGCTTGTCCTCCATTATTTATGAACACTGTCGACTAAAATGCACAATCATGGCACATTTTAACATTTTCTTCTATTTCCAGAGTCTTGACTGCATCTCCATGAGCTGCTGGACAGTGCAGTGTAGTGCATTACTTATTGAACCAGGGCTTTGTCGAGCACACACCAGAAATCTATCTCTGTCTCTCCCTGGTTCTCTGCTCCCTTCCCTTGTTCTGTACTTACACTCTTGCAATCACAGGAGAGTTTTAATTTGCAGCCCATTTCTCTTCTAATAACAGTGTCTGTGTGTGTGTGTGTGTGTGTGTAATTGTACAGTTAGACTATAAAAAGAGAGACGAGGCCTGCAGACTGCTCTCGGAGCCCTTCTAAAGTCATCCATGTTTTTAATCACCACATATTCCAACATCTAATTAATCATTTACTTTTCTCCTGCTGATCCTTAACCTCGGGGGTCTGAGGACACCTTGCATAACATCACCTTCTCTCCCACATTATCTGCATGTTAGATCTGAATATATGTGTGCTCATGAACATTTGTGTTGTACGTAGAGGCTGACTGTTGGTTAGAAAAGCAATTAATGTTGCTAAGTTGTTAGCAGGCATGGAGCTTACAGACACCTTTAGCATGGAAGTAGACCTTATCTTTTTTCCTTAAAGCAGCTTTGCGTTAGCCTGGTATACCAGGCCTTTTCTTTAAACGACAGCTAGAACTTTTCATACATGTATGTGAGAAGCTTTTTAAGTTCTCCAGCTTCTCCGCTTGCCATTGGCCATTTAATTAATACCTACAAATGTACAAAACAAATACGGAAAATCTTACATAACAGTAAGGTACATTCAACAATGTTCATGTGAGCAAAACAAAAACAACAACAAAAAAATAAATAAAACAGAAGGCATTACAGTTAGAGAATATCATTTTGGAATACAAGGGGGGACTACAATTTATAATCATTGCACATTTTTAGGAAATTCCTTCAATAGAGCATATAGATTTGTGTTTGTTTTACAACATTTAAGAGAGTTTAAATACATATCAAATTTATTTAAAAAATGATAAAATATAAGGGATGACTTTAGAACTCTTCCATTATACCCCTACAATCATATGATCTAACTCTGTACAATGTGCAGAACTGTAAACACGACCAACAGTGAAAGTTTGGACTCACGTTTGTCTTTCCCAAGTGGCAACACAATCAATCACTAATCTGACGTGAACCCGAGCTTGGCTGAACACATCAGGGCTCTGGCTTTTGCGACCGGTGTGGGGTGTGTTTGTTATGTTTGTTATGTTTTATTCATTGAATGTGTCCAGAGCAGAGAATGTGAGATTCAGTGCAGCGTCTATTTGTGGTGTGAACAGATGTGTTTTCAGTGGCCTTGCTGAGAGTTGCGTTTGCTGCAATGCTTTGTCAGGAGTCCCCTGGGTCGCGGTAGCATGGTGGTATGACACATCTGCGAGTGCAAACAGGCAGAACATGTGCTGCTCACATGTATGTGTGCTGATGAGAGTAAAATCTTATATTTTTCTTTATTGGCCTTCTGTCCCTTCCTCCCTCTTCTCATTTTCCCATCTTCCCACGTCTACGCTTATCGACGCCTCTGTTCCTGCTTTCTTTTTGCTTCCACTCCTCCTGCCACCTTGTCTGAGCTCTCCGCTCCTTTGTTTCCTCTTCCTCCTCTCCTCCACCTCACCTCCTCAGCTCAGAGTAGAGACAGGCATGCTCTTTACTGCCAGCAGTCATTTATTCTGCTTAAGCAAATGAGTGTGGTTTACAGCAAGCTTGTGCGTTTCTGCTTCATCAGTACTCGCATAACGTTGGAGCAGGCTGCAGCCCGGAGGCACACACACAAGCCCTGAAATGGATCTAAAAGACACACTGCTGGGCTTCTTGTGCAATACAATGGGCTGATGTGACTCAGTCCTGTGTTTAGGGTGGAGTGGAAGGTGTAATTGAGCATGTATATTACGCAGCTTGTGGCTCTCATGTAATCATTGTTTTAGCACAGCACCCACGGCTGGAGCTATGGCCAATTGAGGTCACTCAGTCACTGAGCAATGTGCTGGAGGACCTCCATATGCAAACAAATACAAACTACATATGTATAGTAGTTTGTACTTGTTTGCATATAGTAATGTAATAAATTACAGGTGGTGCACAATAGTTCACTTCAAATCAAACTGTTTGCTCTGGCTTTATAACAACAATCATTTAGACAATAGCAATTCTAGAAGGAATTTGCTGAGCATTAAGCTTGGCAAATATGTAAAACCTTGCCTATAGTCGAATAACAGTTGAATCATGCGTAGCTCGTTGTCTTAAACCCAATTTACACAGCATGTGGCTCTCTTTAACACAAAGCACACAGAAACAAAAATAGACTGTATATTAACAGAAATCTAGTATTTTGATGTGAAATCAGACGCTGAGCACCCCTATAGATAAAGAAATGGCATGAACCTAACCTTGTTTCATAACACCTCCCCATCAGTTTGACTGTGAGATTGGTGATCGAATCATGCTCCTCAAATTGAAGCATCAAATCTCCGACTATTTGGGGTCACCCCTAATGTTAAGTCAGTTGTGTCGATGTTGCCAAACAGGCCTCAAGACTTCATCTCGGCTTCAATATTGAGGATTTTAATAGATGACAATGTTCAGTGCTTCACACACTTTGGCCAATCACATGCTTGTATAGAAGCGGGTCTGCATGGTTTATCAACATTAAAATAATGGCGGAGGAAAATCCTACTTGTAAAATGGCTATTCCAGTGTGGACTGACTATATACACAGAGCACAACAAAGGAAAAACATAAAAAAAGGAAAGCAAAGTAAAACGCACATAAATATTGTCAATTGGAGGCAATGAGGCAGAGAAAATTGGTCTAGCACTGAATTTTGCAGTGTAGAATTGGTTTAGTTTAACTTTTTGAATAAAATAAAAGCAGACGTTTCCTTTGTTTGTAAGGGGTGTGTGTGTGTGTGTGTGTGTGTGGGGTCTGAATCGCAGACTGGACACTTGAATAATCTGTGAGCAATCTGAACAAATGTGTTTGTACAGAGGAAGGAGGCGCTGCCCCATGGATACCTGTGACCTGGTCCACCAGGATGCGGGAAGTGATGATGCGCCCGTATTGGGAAAAAAGTTGCTCCAGCTCCTTCTGGGTCATGGTCTTGGGCAGGCCACTCACATACAAGTTTGCATCACGGATCGAAGCTGAGCTGGGTCGAGCGTATGACACCTGCAGGAGAGCACAGTGTCAGGAGAGAGTCATTTACAATTGAAATGAAGGCCCTGGTGTTTATTCCTCATTAATGTCCCTGAGGTTTAAACTGAAACAAGATTAAAGAGTGTGTGTGTGTGTGTGTGTGTGTGTGTGTGTGAGAGTGGCATCGAGGTCACAGCACTCACAAGGAGGAAAATGTGGGTGAATGTCCTCACAACAACATGCCTCGGGGATTATTGTCATCAGGCAACGTCTTAGAGCACAGGAGAAATTTGCTGTGAGACCTCAGGGATACTTTGTTCCCTTGAGTGGAAACCACAGGTGTTTTACACAAAGTGGGACAGATGATGTAGCCAGAGGAATGTGATAAAAGGCATAAGCATATAATTCTCTTTGTAAAGTCTGAGTGCTCTCTAAATTATAAAAAATAACTGAAAGTTTCAAGCTAATGTTGTGGTTGCTGCTAGTATTAGTAAGAAAAACCCCAGTAACAGGTCAACAAAAACCCTTCCACTTTGTGTCATTTATGCCTTGCTTCTTCAAATAATGACTTTTATATGAGTTTTTTTTTGGCTGTTACTCTTTTGACACAGTCTTTAATTGAAAACACCTGCTTATTCTGTGTCTTCCATTTCAGGCCGTTCTATTAGAGGTAAGTCATTAGTTTCTGTTCACAAAGAACATACTGTACTACAAACATACATGCGATTCACAACACACACAGTAAGCCTTGTTCTTGCTGGCAGTAATCACACAGGAAATGGCTGTTCCTTTACGGCTCCTCCACACATGTATAGAAACACTTATTTACAAGCACAAAGCCATCAAAGACAGGTACAACGCGCGCCACCATTTTCTTGTCAAATGAAAGTGAGTGATTCAAATGGCGGGATGTAAATAAGAGAGTGGCTGCTGTTCTTTCTTATCGAACCTGTCCAGTATATCTTCATGTGTAAACCTGATTTGACTGCAGAGAAAGTTGAGTAAATCTCATTACGACTACTGCTGACTGGAGCAGCTTTCCATTACCTTTGACATGTTACTTCTGACATGAGCCCTCAAATAAAGCAAACGTGTATCTTTGAGCAACAACATGGAAATCCTGCTGAAGTATACTATATGAGAATGGGATGGGGAGCAGCTGGCTTTACCCAGATTGTGGTGTTTTTACGCTTCTTACATTTCTCAGCTTCTCCATCTTCCTCCTTTATTTGCCGAATGTTTTCCTCTTCCTGCTTTTCTGCCTTTGCTAAACCTTTCCCCGCTTCCAGATTCTGCTCCCCACCTCTAACTGTCTTCTCTCTCATTTTCTCTCCTTGTCAGCCAAGTCCAGATGTCTAATCCATCAACACCTCCTGGAGATGTGAGCGCTATTGTGTGTGAGCGTACCGTGTGTGTGTATGTGTGTGTGTGTTTGGGAAAGTTCTCAAACTGTAAGTGTGAAGATTAAAGTGTTTGTGAGCACACACTGTATAAATGTATCACAGATTATGTGCATGCATGTCACTGTGAGCTCCTCTCACCTTCCGCGCACTGCTTCCCCCTCACACCTCAACACAGCATCACAGCCATTCCCGACAAAATGTGAGGTGTCATAGCGGTGGGAAACTGCAGCAGTGAAACCACCTCAAAGATGCGACACATGAGGAAAGTAGCCTGAGAGCATGTGCATCTCTAGGCCAAGTGATTCCTCACAAGTGCACTGGGAAGGGTGTGATGCAAAAGAGCGACAAACTTTAATTTTAGAATTACTTTTCAATTTACCTTGTTACCTTTAGGGTGTTTGAGACTGATGTGGGGAAGAAGGGAAAGAGAGAGTGGAAGTGGCAAGGAGGAAATGAGGTGTGAAAGAGCGATGGCGCCAGGCAGAGATGCGGAGTTGTCTTCTGTCATTAAGAGGAGCGCCTTAATCTCAGCAACAACTTGAGGCAAACTCTTGTGTTGAGAGAGTGATAGTGGCATGAAGACGTTACACTGCTGTAGCCTCACAATGTACATGTGAGGTATGTATGTGCTGATACCTCACAATATACATGACCATTTTTGTGTAAAAACAATGGGCTACAACCAAAATGCACTTTTTGTTGACGTTTACACTAGAACACTTGTTAGTAAAGAGACGACAACGTAATCAACATGATCCACTTATACACAAAAGTTAGCATTTTTTGTGGAGCTGGCCTTGTGTGTATGTTTCTGCAAAACGCGTTGTAGTATTAACGGCCTCTTCAACTTCTATTTGAATAACAGGATTAAGTTAAACCTGTTGATGGTTAGTCCACCCCACAGGAAGATCACCTGACCCATGTAATTTACCAATTATTCTGTCACTGCTTTGAAGAAGTATTTCAAAGCTACATTTCTTTTTTAACATAATTCAATCAAAGGCTGTGGTAAGTTTTTCCACTGACAATTAAAATCACTAGCAGCATGGGTCATTCATTTCTTTTAACTTTGGTTGTTCCTCACATAAACCTGAAAAAACATTATAGCCATCCTCTCTAAATGGAATAAAGTCCATTTTCTAAACCAGAAGTTGGAGAAAGGGGAATGGAACAGAACAGAGCTGAGTGCAGATGAGAGTCCGACGGCACACTGTGTAGCGACCAGAAGGATTCTACAAGGGATTCCCCTTTTCACAGCTCATGGCTAATCCCATCCTATTAGATTAGATTAGATCAGATTAAATGAGATGACAGCAGTAAGAATCCTGGGATTACCACAACACAGCAGATTACTGGGGCTACTAGCCATGTTTTAAGCAGTAACAGTTAAACAGAACGAGAGCAGCAGAGAGTGGTGTGCTGATTTAAAAGCACCACCTAAAGGCACTCATTTGGACATGTTTGGCTCAGATTTCTGTGTTTTCCCTTCACTGTGCCTGGATATTAGTCATGCTTTTTAAATGGAATAACAGAGTGCTGGGCTGTTGTGGGAAACAAGCAGTGATGGACATGTTTCTTCCCAATCACATTTATCCATACAATTTCACCTTTTAGTTCTGACATTTGAAAAGTGATTAGTTATTCTCTCTCACAATTAACTGCTCTTTATTTCTCATCCAGCAGTCTATTGTGAACCGTGTCTCTGATTATAAAGAGCTGAGAAAAAACACTACATTTCTGAAGGTTTGTGTGACCTCTGATACATTATTTATTCACAGTATTCATTTTTTGTTTGTGTAGTGTTTGTGAAATGTGTGCTTGATTAAAAACTGTTGTGGAAGACGAGTTACCTTGATTGTTTTGGTTTGAAGTCTGAGCCCATTTAACGTGTTGATGGCTTTCTCTGCATCCTTTGGGTCAATGTAATTGACAAAGCCGTAGCCCAGACTCTGTCCTGAAAGACCACAGAGAGAAAACATTTTTATTACAATAACAATAAGCAACAGAACAACATGATTTAGATTACAGACTGAATCTGTATGAGCCAGCTGCTGTTTTGTGGTTTTATTTCACTAACTTATTTTTCCTTTACCTCACAAATACCAGCTGTATATATTTATATTTTCATTTTTGTAATATATTCATAGTAATCTTAAAGGAAATCCCTCCTAACATAAAAGACATAAAGTAGACTTTTTGCCTCTGAATTAAGCAGTCCCAGCAAAATTCTCCTGCAGCAAGTCCAAACTCTTTATTTGCCAGTGCCTTTGTGGCTGTGCAGAGTGAAACAGCAGCCCCATTTGGCTGTAAGCTCTTAGATAGTGTGAAACAGGCCTGACATCTCCCAGTGTTTCCCCGACAGATCAAGCCTTTCAACAGGCTCAGGACTATAAGCAGATGCCTCCAGCCATCAGGGCCTTCAGAGGGCTAGTTTCAACAAACAGCCTCCTCATCCACTATGGCACACACAAGATGTCCAGTCGCTTTACAAGGAGCACACGCGCATACCCACACTAATGGAAACAGACAGCATTTAGTCAGAGACAAAGTGAATCACAAAATATGAAGCATGTCTCTTTTACAAAAAGTAAATTTGGGCTGTAGATATCAGATAGCACAAAGGAGGTCCGCAGCGAGAAAAAGGGACAAGAGGGACATGTAGCCCTGACATCAAACAACTGATGTTTTTTTTCATCTCCTCTGCTCTCCTCTGGATTAACTGTGGATTATCAGATGCTCTGTATTGTTAATTAAAAATCTGACATTGCAGAGAGACTATTGCTATTTATAACTAACCCTTCTTTGTTCTTTCTCCTCTTCCTCTCTGACTCCTTGCTGACATCAGGTGTTGAGTTTGGCTGTTTAAAAATAACTCGCACATTTGTTTTGTGCAAAAAGACAGGCCACAAGAAGAGAAATAATGCAATGACATTGTGGCAAAAACAATAAGAACAAGTGTGACTTAAGCGTCACATTCAAACGTCTACAAAGACATATTTCCCATCAGTTCAAAGGTATTTAGAATATCCAACGCCTATCCTTAGAAGATCAACACCTAATCCTTGTTTTGCACTTACATCATGTTAAACCCCTGTCTTCAACTATAAGTGTGACTTTTAATGAGCATGGCTACCAGAACGTTAGCTGAAAATGAAGTGTGCTGAGAGTGTTTGTGGCGCACTCTATGGATGGGCAAGCTGGTGCTTAATGCTGCTGAGACATTAGTGCTCTAGAGCCAAATGGGGCCAAACTGGCAGCGCTGTCAGACTGAGAGCTCTCCAGTGTAGGCTGATGTATATGTCTATATGCAGGTGTGGGTGCGTTTTTCGTGTGGGCATGCAAACATGAGTCAGCACTGAACTACAACCCTAACATAATGTATTTGCTTGCACTTACGGCTGCTAAATGTAAGTGATGCACTGTCTGTGTAATGTGTATGTTCTATAAGCATAGGTAACGATTTAGTATTTCTTCTGGCTACAAGCCTTGTATTGACTCCTTTTTGGCAGGGCCTACATGGTTTGATGGAAGAGAGAGCCTCACTCGCTGGCATCGGTCCCCAGGTGAGACATCTGCCTGCAGCATCAGGGAAGCTCCACGAGGAGTTCCCACACACCAATACCAGCCCGCTACAGAGCTGCTCACAGCCGGGAGTCACTGGGAACCTGCCGCCTCTGATTCGCACGGTACAGTATTGCAAATGCAAACACATGTGATGTAAACATGTAGTAACTCAATCTCACAGCCACACACAAACAAAAACAAGAGTTACGCATGAGCCTCCAGAGGTGACCGCTAACTACAGACTGTGCTATTATGTTGGAGGTTCTTTAGGGCATCTTTAGTGAATGCTAGCACAGAATATTTAAATGGATTTGCAACATGGCTTTATTTTAAGTAAAATAACTATTTTATGAAGTATTTTTTCAGAAAATTCAGAGCCATTTAGAGTAAGATTTATAATTGCATCTGGGGCAATACATACAGAAGCTATTAAAAATGCATAATAAATAGCCACTAATGGGGCTTTAGCTAAAGAAAAACCAGCCTTGTGCTGATCAGTTAGCTTAATGGATACATTAACTTATATATATTTTAATTGACCATTAAAACACAGAACTTAAATGATGCATTGCTCTTTATAATGATCTTTTAATGAGGCCAGATATTCATTTGCCTTTGATTCGTCAGCTGCTTGCAGCGTCAGTTCTGTTCATTCTACTGCATCCATAACCACTAACCAAGAGGCTCCGCAGCTCTGAAAGCATAACATTAAGGCATTTTAAAGCAGCCCTGCACAACTTTTAGCAAGTAGAGGGCCTCTCTGTGCAACTGGACTGCAGCCTGCACAATATTTGTTTACAAGTGGCATGTTTGGAAGAAAAAACATGTCTTCTGAAATGGTAGGGTCATTTAAAAGCATATTTTTTACAAATATGATTTTGCTAGGGTCCAGGGTATTGGCCAATTTTCTTTATTATATGCTTAGTGTAATAGAGCACGTCACTGATGTAATTTCTAAGTCCTCATGCTGGTGATAGGAAAGTTACATTGGAGGTTTCTGTCCAGCTGAGGGTGCTGTGTCAGTGAGATAGTTATGATTCTGCTCATCTCATGTCTAAGAACTATGAAAAATGATTTTGAGAATATATATTTCTGGGCTAAAAAATACACAGGGCTGCTTTAACTTAGTTATGGCATGTGTTAAACTTCACTCACTTAGACTAGCTGATTAGTGCTTTTTGCAAAAAAGAATAGAAGGTGAACATGCTACTTGGGTGGGTAGCTCTCACCTGCCTAAGTATTTGGCGTGTTGGCGAGGTGTTATGACTAAGCCAATGTTTGTGTCCTGAGGAGCAGCAGGTTGCCCACTATGAGATGAGTGTACATTATGTGGGGTTTTTCCTGCTGGTTCAATACACGCAATTAACAACAACAAATACACAGAGGACAGTGATAGATGAGGATATTTAAACTATATGATAAGTTACATTGAGAGACTATGTGAATGGTTCATAGGTGTGCAGGCTTCTGAGCAACACTGTACTGGGCTTTGTGTAGACTATAATAATATGCTGTGAAAAGCACATTGGGACCATTGTGGCATATGTCATTATTGTGGTGTTTCTTTTATTATCTTGAATTATATTACAAAGAGACCAGTACTAGAGACATGAAAGCATCTTCCTCTGCTATCATCAGACAAAGCTCACAATGCTGTATAGTCTCTTTGATCTCATAAAGTAGCTCAAACACATTACCCTAACAATTTTTTCATATTGGTTGCAACTATCCTTTGTTTTAAATCGTATTCTTTGCATGTGTGTGTAACTGTAAATACAAACCTAAATATGAAGGTATGATTTTTATCCAAACAGTGATGTGGTCTATCCACCAAAAATGTGGAAATTGGGAAAATGTGTTTGCTGACAATGTGTTTTTTGACAATATAAATGCCATAAAATGTTATCACTAATATGATGGCCAAGCTATATATGTACTACTCACACTAGTTTGAAACTACTGCACTTTGTTGAAAACTGTCTTTTAGAAGTTTTGAGTGGACAGGTGCATGACAGAGAAAGGGATCATCAGAGCTATGAGTCAGTGATGCTAACACACCTTGAGAGTACCCTTTCTGTCTCCGCAGAAACCTGTTGGTCCGACATAAATTTAGTGACATTTTAAGAATAGGAGGATGGTAGGAAATATATTTCAGTTTGTCAAAATAAATGTGACACAGTCAGTGCTTGCGCTCCTTACCATTCACTGATGTTCTGCCCATCGCTGCTGCTGCAGCGACTGGAGGTAGTTCTATTATTGACGGGCCAACATTAAGAAAGGTGCCCTGCTAGCTTCACGTCAAAATACACTTTACTTGCCTTACAGAGGGTCAGCACCACAATATGTACGGCAGCTGCATGGTAACTTTGGAAAAATAACCTCCCAAAAGACTAATGCTCCAGAACCACTAGCAGTGTAGTCAGTAGGCATCGTGTAGCATATACAAAGTTGTTGAAATAACAAAATTCATAAACACAGCCACGTCCCCCCACACATGCATCCACTGTAGATCCCTCTCCCACTCACTCATTCAACACATCTCTCCGTCCTGTGTTGCCAAGGTAGCAGCCACTGTTGCACTCAGGAGGCTCCCACTCTCAGTTCCCAAGGCCCTGCTTCTACTAATACACACAGTTTCCCACGTAAGCCCAGGGACAAGCACATATATGTAAACCACCCCCTCATGGTGGCTCCCTGGGCTTCGTGGCCAGTGGACTGCAGCCTGCAGTGTGTGGGCTGCTTGGCTGGCTGTGCAGCTGAAATAGACCACAAGCTGACAGACTGAGAGGCACTTTAAGTCTTGGATAGCACTGTTACGTCAGTTAATTAAATCTGCCATGCCTTCTTGAACTCCTTTTGAGCACACAGGGAGTAGCCCTCTGCCCCCACTGGACTGCTTTTGTTCAGGTGCACTCTTCAGAACAGAGGGTCAGAGGGTGAGGAGTCAGCCCTGAGGCGCTCTGAGCCTCTGGATGGGAGGCCATCACAGGGGACGGTCACAACCTCTGTGCTCTGTCTAAAGGGCACTCACAGTGGAACGGGAGGAGACAGACAATCTGAGGTAAGGTCACAAAGAAGCACAGTCTAGGGATCTCACAGGATGTCCAGTTCTAGGTTCTCTGGAGGGATTGAGGTGGTCCTATGAGGAGTCAGGCAGGACATTTTAGGACCTTGGTCTCTGAAACTTTAATATGCATTTGCCTATGTCTGCACTTCTGAGCCTGGCAGTTCTCCTAATACCTGGCTTTGGAGATGTCAAATCATTTTCTCTTCTCTTTCCCTGTCAGCTTTGTTCATGCAATGTGTCACCTTCAGCCCATTTCAGGTTCAGATAAATGTAGCCCATGTCAGATTAGAATACTGCACCAGATTGTGCTCAGTGTAAAGCATTTAAAAGCTATGTAATAGATTACCACTAATAATAAGATAAATAGGTTATTTTCATAATTCCAGGCACAATGTAACACAGCACAGCTGACTAGTTATTTACAAGCATAAACAAAAATAGTCGCAGAAAGCACAAGTTTGATCCCCTCAATGTTAGACTGATAGACCTCGTGAGGCTAAGTTCCTTGCAGATTAGGGTAAGATGCATATTTCATGTTTGCAGTGCTTGTGGGTTCACTTGATGTTCCAGAACAGCCAGAGAACTACAATGAAACTAATGGAAGTGCAGCCCAAAGAAGCACAAGCTTTTATGTGCAGAACAGGACAAACACAGCACTATGAGATGTTCTGGTAGATCCTGTACAAGTGTAAAGTGTAAAGTTTTCCTTACATAAGAAGGGCTCACACAAGACATGTCTATGGTAGAGAATCTCCGGTCTTTCAGTGGTGCTCTAGCCTGAACTATTCCACAGCTGACATCACAGTTCATCTATTTTTTATAGGCCACATCTGCTTGGCTTGCTACCTTGTCACTACAATTTGCATTGGCTCTTCAGATTGAATGTACAAAATGAGCACACAGAAGTGACAAGAGTAGTGTATTCAAAATGCCTGAGACAAATTGTGGACAATGTCTTTATAGAGTGGAATCTACCAAGACGAGTTATTTATTTCTTTAATTGTCAAATTACTCTTCAAAATACTCACACACACAATGGAAACAGACAAAAAAGAAGGAAAAGTGACATTTTGTCAAGCAAGAAAATGTTCTCTCTCCCCAGCATCTGACTAAGGGCTAAAATAATAATTATTGGCACAAAATGAGAATGCAAAGACTATGCCTATGTCTAAAAATATAAATACACACCCCACTGCAATCAATTTGTGTCCCTGTATGAAAACCTATTTTCTTTTCCTCCATGTCATTATGAAAACAAATGGCTTCATTTCTTCAGCTGAAATGCAGCTGATGCAAAAAGTGATCCAGAAAAATGACTTGGTGACAAGGATCAGTCGATTTGTGTGTGCCTGTGTGTATAGTTGTGTGTGTAGTTGTGTGTGCCTGTGTGTGTAGTTGTGTGTGCTTGTGTGTGTAGTTGTGTGTGCTTGTGTGTGTAGTTGTGTGTGCCTGTGTGTGTAGTTGTGTGTGCCTGTGTGTGTAGTTGTGTGTGCCTGTGTGTGCTTGTGTGTGTAGTTGTGTGTGCCTGTGTGTGTAGTTGTGTGTGTAGTTGTGTGTGCCTGTTTGTGTAGTTGTGTGTGTAGTTGTGTGTGCCTGTGTGTATAGTTGTGTGTGTAGTTGTGTGTGCCTGTGTGTGTAGTTGTGTGTGTAGTTGTGTGTGCTTGTGTGTGTAGTTGTGTGTGCCTGTGTGTGTAGTTGTGTGTGCCTGTGTGTGTAGTTGTGTGTGCTTGTGTGTGTAGTTGTGTGTGCCTGTGTGTGTAGTTGTGTGTGTAGTTGTGTGTGCCTGTTTGTGTAGTTGTGTGTGTAGTTGTGTGTGCCTGTGTGTATAGTTGTGTGTGTAGTTGTGTGTGCCTGTGTGTGTAGTTGTGTGTATAGACATTTTGTCATAGCGTATTCTTAGTATTTTACAATTAATATTTACTCTTAATTTGTGTTTTAATGTTACTTGAGCTTTCACACAAGTAATGCTTCGTTTTAATAGATGCTTTGCTAAACAAAATTACATTAAGGATCTATTCAAATGTTTGTGTCCTTGACACTCACATGCAGTTACACTATAGACACTTAATTCAAACAACAAAACAACAATGATATCTTTGCTGTAAGCATTTAAAGACTGACAGGGGCTTTACAGGTAAAGGCCTAGAGCTTATGCAAAACTGTGTGGGCAGCATCTAGGTGCGTGTAAGCTAGCCTTAAATAAAAGATTAACCTGTGTGTCCCCAGTGTGTTATGAGAACACTGAGCAGTGCTACATATAGTTGTGTAACAGCAGACTGGAGGGTAGGCAGGCATGTGGGGCACAGGAAGACACCCAGAGGTGGCTCCTCTACCAGCTGAAGTCAGCTTGGGTGACAGACAGAGCAGCAGAGTCTACGCCTGCCTGCACCCGCCTCACTCTCACGCCACACTGGCGTCATTGGAGCTGACAGGAGCAAGTCCATGGGAAGCTTAGAGGACGCTCAGGATCTGTCTCTCCTACCTCTGAGAGGCTCATGTGCTCACACCTTGTCAGCACACACTCACAGGTTTGTCCACACACTGATAGAAGGAACACTAGGAGAGGCAAACACAATGCAAACAGTCCTTTTTGACAGATACAGTTCATAGAGAAGCACCAAACAACTGGTAAGCAAAAGGAAGTTAGAGTGGCTAGTTCTGCCTGATTCCACTTTCTAAAACTTTCAGTTGAAGGTGCCAATCTAATTATTGCTAATTTTGTCATTCTTCTAATGCATTGTTAATAAATGCACCACGTCTGATGGGGGCTAAATGAAAATGTAGACTTTTCTCTACATCTTTTCCCTCATCCTGTCCTGTCTTGATTTGGATGAATCTTAGAGAGTGTGAGGCCTCTTGGCATTCCCTGCCAGATGAGGATCTATGCTTTGTTAGCCTGAAAGTTTGCACAGGGAAATTGCTCCCACGGGAGAGCAAAACAGGTAGGCTCTACAACAAGAGAGGGAGGGGGACTTATTTATAACTCTTTGCATTGATGTGGAAGTCATCTGAGAGACCTTGTAGTGCAGAGCAGAAAAATACCTTAAATATAACCTCCTTGACACACCCCGTTTATGCTATCCAGCAATACTGCATTTGAAACCTGTTCCAAACACAGACTGTTTGGTTTCTTACTGCTGCTTGTCAGATCACACTTAAGGACAAAATCGGGCAGAGAGGGAACACAGTGATGGAGATTGTATGTGGTATATCTAGTGTTATTTCTGTACACCAACCTCTTTTATCCTGCTGTATGTGACTCTCAGGCTCCATTTTGTGGCCCATTACTGAGGAAGAGGAAGATGGTCCTGGAGAGGAATCATATTGTAGAGCTGCTTTAAAGAATGGATTTCCAGAGGGAGGCCAGAATAACTGGACTGGTGGCCATGTTTGCTAATTTAAAATGCTATAGTTTGGTGTTTTAAAGCACTCCCACTTGAAATATTTCTGATTTCTGATCTAATAATGTCATTATATTTGTTCCAGTGTGCACCGCATGTGTTTGTTTACTCTGCCTTGTGTGAGAATAGCTTGGCGGTCTCCACTGCCTGGTGCTCTTTAATGAGATTATCAGGAGAAGAGTGTCAGTAAGTAGGATCTAAAATGAAAGCCATTATGGAGCATTATCACAAAGCTTCCCCCCTTAGCCTCAACACACATGGACCCGCCCCCCCATCCATCTGCTGTATGGCCACCCACACAACATTGCTACGCCCAGATTAGTCATGATTAGCCCTGGGTAGTGCTGCTTAATTTAAACACCTCTGGAGAACATGTGGCACTTTCCTGTACTGCTGACTTGCGGCGCTTGAACAAACACAAAGGGCACAAGGAGACAGATTATTTTTTGTTGATGCTATATTGCATTTAAGTAGCTGTTTGGAAGTTTGTTTCTGCCACTGTGAACAATTCAGCAATTTTTGTCTTTTTAGTCATGTAATAAACAATGACTCCATTTACAATCAAAGATTTCTCATACCACTTTACTCCGAATCATTCTTACCTGTAATCTTGTCACGGACCAGCTTGCATGACTCGATCTCACCGATGGACCCAAACAGGCTACGGAACTCCTCCTGGGTCATGTTCTGGGGCAGGTAGTTGACAATGAGGTTGGTCTTGCTGTCGTCATTATTTGGGCCGGTCTGCATGGGCGAGGGGCAGCCGCGATTGTTGTTGGTAGGACCGTTGGCTGTGTTGCCTCCTCCGCTTGGGCCATTTGTCACTGGAGCCTCCATGTTACTGATGATCTAAAGTAAATCATTTGGACATTGGGGGAAAAAGCATTCTTTAAAAACAGGCTATTTCTGTATATAGAAATATGCACTTTGTATAGTTGTTTCTGTAGTCTGTGTATATTTAATATTAAAGATTTTTAATTTAACAAATATTTATTTCAAAATGGATGACAATTTAAATGATTCCTAGGCATAGTATGCAATTACAACAAACATGCAGTAAATAATACACCGTTCACTTGACACAAGTGGGACAAACAGCTTAATATTTATGAGAGCCATAAGAGAATTATCTAGTCTAATGGCTAATGGCTGCTAATGTTGGTGGGAGAGGTCAGAAAGAGTGGGCAGCCTTTCAGCTGGTGACTGCTGATGCTGCTGCTGTGACATGGAGACATTTGGTATGTTCAGGTCTGGTTTTGAGTGCAATTCAGGAAAAGATAATGATTTTTGAGTTAAGACACAAATGTAGTTAGGAGAAAGAGAGTAGGTTGCACTTGATGTTCTACATAAAATTATTCTCCTTGATTAAAAAGAAAAAAAAGACCATGAGTTATATGTGCATTTGCATAACAACTTTTGTTTGATACATTTTATGGCTTTGTTTTGTGGTACTATATGAGAGAGAAATAATGAGTATTTTAAAAAGATGGAAGAACATGATTAAAAAAAAACACAAATGTTCCCATTTAAAGTTTTTTTTGTCTTGACTGGCATAAATGAGTCCAAACTAAATCACTCCATTATTTTGGTACAGCAATGACATTCTAACTGTAACTACAGTGAACACCATTTTAACCCAACTTTCTGAATCTCCAATTGATATTCAAATGCTTTTATAAATCCGATTCAATCAAAAATTGAAAGTCACTCAGATCTCTCGCTTTTCCCCGTTCAGCCATTCAGCTCTGTCTATTTTTAACTAAAGCACACACATACTAACAAGCTGCACTCAGAAAGAGCAGGGGCTGGTTTTAGCGAGAAGATGCAGCACACGCACGTGTCATGTTTCACTATGTATTGGGATTATCAAAAGACTAAAGCAGTGTTCTAAAAATATAGTTCAAAGCAATTTGTAAATATTTTACAGTAATTTTCAGGAAACTAGGAATCAAGACCTCACCTGTCTAATGAGACTGCTTGTAATGTAGATGTATTTGAACAGTGTCTTGTACTGTTTAGTAACAATAGAATTCTTTAGTGCAAAGATTTAGATAGAAGTAATGAAATGGTATGCAATAAATGCTGACTGTTTAAGCTTTTCATAATAATACTACAACATGTATGCATTATAATATGTTTAAGCCTGTACTGTGTGTCGAAGCCAAGTGTTTCTATGGGTTTAAGCACCAGTCTTTTAACCAGTTCTAAATAAGGCTGTGCTTCTAAATTCTTCTCTTCTTTCATCAAAGTGTTTAGGAGCAGCATCATCAAAATGTCAGCACTACATCTAACTTCATCTTCTCATTTGCACACACTCATGCACACACTCTTAATGTGGAAGAGCACATACACTCAAACACAGAAAGAACAATGGTGCGATGCTGCAGGAGAAAACAAACAGAGAGACGTCTAAAAGCTCTCAAGATGAGAGCTGCATGCAAATTGTTCTTTTGACAGTATCCTTCCCTACTCAGTCACCACTCTAGCACAGCAGTGATACAGACACAGACTGAACAAGACCAAGAGAATGAGGCACAGAAAAAAATCTAGCTCTAACAGAGTTGATTGGAAAGAGCCTTATTAAATCTGTTTACATTCCCTGCTGGGCTCCATTCTGTCAGAGAGACTTTCAACTCCATGGGACATTTTCAGAGGAGTTTTTACACCAAAATGGCTGCCTCTAATTAACAGGGACCTGCCGACTCCCAGCGTCCAATTATATTCCTCTCCTTGTCCCTGCCCAACAGCATTTGTGCTTCTCAGCAGTCCACTTCACGTTGGTAGTGAACACTCTGGCTGTCCCTGCTCTCCCACTGTGGAGCCTAGTGCTCTGGACACAACTCACTGCATGTCCTGCTGACTGGCTACAACAACAGCCCTCTTTGGCTCTCAGCTTCAACTGCAGTTCATTTTAGACACTACAGTGCTATTCAAACATTTCAGAAACGCAAGTGTGATTTAAGGCACACAACATCATTTGGAGTTAACTGGTTGTCAAGGATATGACTATATTGTTTTCCTCTTTCCTATTATTTTCACTTGCCTGTCTGCACTACAACACAATCCAAGAGTTTTCAAATAATAAACAACCATCTGCAGCCAAGTATCTGTTTAATTTGTATACATGCTTTAACATTGCATTAGTGTGGACATGGCCTGACAGTTGTAGACAGCTGCAGAAGTACACATAGGGCTGGTGGTAGATGCTTTTTTAATGGATAAAATAAAACAATAGTTACTGCCTAACTTCTGCCAATATAAAGTAAAATTCAAGACCGTATTTTAAATAATAAAGCACAATCGGTCAATTGGTCATTGGTCTCATCTCTAATGGTTTGCTGTGAGCAAACTTAGTAAGTTAGGATATGAAGCTTGCACTTTGATTTTTGAATGTGTAAATGAAAAATAAGGAAAAATAATTGAAATGGGCATATTTGAATACTCCTTTTTAATGACTATGTAAATAAATAAATAAATGTCCAACATTGTATCTATTGGCATTGTAAGGTCAATAAAACACAATAAAACAGCAGCTTCATCTTTTTATCATAATAATGCTGCTACAGTGCCCCAACCCTTGAACCCCAGTCCTTCCACCTGACCTCAATCTATCAATGTCTGCTCCAGCTCCAACTGTCTCCTTTAGCAGCAGCACCACCAGTGCAGTGTTGGATGTGAAAACAGTGCAATATTAGCCAATCTTACATTGGTTGGTATGTTGGTTGTGTAAAAAAATGTCTGGAACATCCATTTGGCAGCAGTTGTCTCCTTACCATCTTTGGCTGTGTCAGCAATCCTTTCTCTGCCCAGCCCTGGAGCTGCGGGAGCTCTGCCTGACGCCACTGTGTCTCTGTCGACCCCTATGGAGCGGAGCACAGGGAGGAGGGAGTGTACAACCGCCGTCAGCATCAGACTCTCACTTTACAAGGTTAGGAGTTGTGGGGAAGGGTTGGTGGTGGTGGGGGGAAATGGAGTTTTGAGGCTTTCCGACATTGGAACTGAAATACTCAGGTGGCTCAAGTCATGGAAACTAATGGCCAAGATAGAAATGACACTAGACCTGATGCACTTTACAGAATGAAGCTGTGTGAAAGTCTGTGTGAAAACTGGGAGATATGTGTGGCGACTGCTATGACCTTGGCAGAGTATCTAATGAGGGTTTCCCTATTGCTCACGGTGGGCAAACAAGCCTGTGGATGAAGAGATAGAATGCCACAAATGAGCAGAAAGTCTGTTCACTAGCTGTCCAGTGCAGGGAGCTTTAAATGCCGGCAGCCATCTATGGATGCTACAAGCAGCCAATTTATCAGGAGAGGAGGAAAAGAGGAGTGCTGACCTCTGCCTTCATTTACTCCTCCAGAGATGGGAGGAGGAATAAAAAAGCAAGGCCTGTGTAATAGGGAAGACACTTTCAATACTTGTGTCTTGTACTTGTTCTATTGTCAATGTGTCATGTAAACTTAGGCAGGAATGCATAATGGAGGTCTAAATTAGAGTGTACTGTCAGCTTGATAAGGAAAAAGAGATACAGATGGGGAAAGGTCATCCTTAGGAGAGACAAAAAAGAGTTTGACAGGTCATGGAGGATGTTGAGACATTTTTGGGGTAAAAATAAAGCCTCTTCTATACAACTCAATTTGCACATGCTTATTGTTATGTGCAAGATAACAACTTGAATTGCTTATTTGGTCGTCTAAAAGTGAACCAAGACGAGAAGTCAACTGGGGCAACATCCATGTTAGTAAGAAGGTAGAGGACATTACTGTACATGTCCCATCCTTTACTTGTTGGAAAGCTACCCTGTAAAAAGGAAGTGTAGAGGTGAAACATCCAAAGCATTTTTCACCCATTCTGGAAATCTGCCATTTGACATAGTTCTGTATATCCGTGCTGAAGGGGATGGTGGGCAAGCACACAGTGCAGTGTTATCGTAGCATGTTCAAATGTGGTGATAAAAATGTACGAAGCAGAAAGCAGATGTATGATTCTCTGTTTCAGCAGATAACATATAGTGCAAGGGGGCAAAATGTGGGAAAATACTTTGAGTCTCTGCATCAGAAAAAAAACTACTCAGTGCTCAATATTCAATGCTCAACCATTCGATAATACAAACACATAAAGGCCCACACACACACGCGCACACACACACACACGCACACACACACACACACACACACACACACACACACACACACACACACACACAGAGTGATAGAGCATCTCGTCCTTCAACTGGAAGGTAGGCGGTTCGATTCCCGCTCTCCCCACAGTTTATACTGTTGTTGTGTCCCTGGGCAAGACTCTTAACCCACCTTACCTCCAGTGGTGTTCCAGTAACACTGGTGAATGGAACCTTAATGTAAGGCGTTTTGAATGAAAGCGTCAACTCAAAATGAAAATGTAACACTGGTGATTGGAAGCTTCATGTAAGTCGCTTTGGATAAAAGCGTCTGCTAAATGAATAAATGTAAATGTATACACACACACACACGCACACGCACACACACAGACGGTTTCATGGAACTTCATTTTTTGCTGTCCCTGCATTTATTACATGAACACACACATCTTCTGCACCTTCAGATAAAATCTCGAATTACACTGGAATAAAAGTGCAATGCAATTACATTCACCAAGCACTGAGATGAAAAACCGCTCATGGATACAGTTTCAATTATTCAGGGAATACATTTCAGTCAGTGCTCTGATGCTGGGAAAAGTTATTATATAATCAATACACTCTATAACGCCATTAATATTTGAAGGCACAAAAGTGCTTCCTGTTTCCTTGGGCTCCTGGCCAGATGTGTCTGGGTTGGGGAGTCAAATAAGAAAGCCTTATCCACCCTAAAACTAGGAAGTTAAATACATACATTGTATTGCCTTCTTGCTACACAACAGGATTTTTCTTTTTCACAGCCTGCTTGGATAAATGAGTTTTGTTTTCCCTTTAACTCTTCAACCATAAGCAAGTCTCTTTTTTGTCACACATTAGTGAATATTACATATTTACTTAATTTTTTTTATTACTTTGCTTGAGCTTGACTGCAGACTCAAACAAGCTAAAAAAATGCTTGTTTGTTAGTTTATTTGTCATTAGCCTGCTGTCCATGGTTAGCCAATACATCGGAGTTAGTGGCCAATCTTATCACTTCTGCACAATCTACTTAATAACCAACAATGTATTTTAATTACTAGTTTGGGCCCAGAGTACTTGGGGTTAGTGCAGCTCATTAGACTGGAAATTTGAGATGACTGAATGTTTGGAATGAATATATTCATAAGGCCGTGCTCAAGGAAAGTCACGCAAACATGAGCTAACTTAAGCTAACTTTTATGATCATTTTTTTTCCTCAGTGCTAGGCTTTTAAGGACAGTGTACAGCTAAAGTTACAAATAATGTTGCATTAAATTTTCATTGTCAGTGTTAGCTGTCACTGTGTTGGCCCCATAGAAATGTTGGACTTACACAGTAAGCCAGTGGTTCTCAAACTTTTTCTGCCATTCCCCACTTTGGAGGGGGCTGGACGTGAAGAAAGGACTGACTAGCATGTAATTGTTGCTGTTGTTTTGATCACAACAATCATAACAGATTGACCCTAAACAAAAACACAAGGCTGCACAGAACTAGCAAGGGCTTTTTTAAATTCTTGACGGCCATGTCAAGTTACCCAAAAAACCAACCCGTCCAACAGGAACTGCCTTGGTTTACCCGTTTAGCCAAGTCAGGCATATATCATCAATCCCAAAAATAAAAAGGCGTACTGTTGGATCTGGGTGTGTTACATGGGTAAATAACACATATGTGTTTGAGTGTATGAACTTTATTTTCAATAAAGAAAAGTATTAATGAAGGTTTTGCTGTGCCCCAGCTGACATGTCTCTATTGCCATCTAGTGTGGCCCCACACTTTGAGATCTCTTTACTCATAGACAAAGATGTGACTCAAAAAATCATCCAACTTTTTACAGATTTATGGGGATTTGATTTGCTTTACTTAGATTCATTACATTTACATGTCCTTGCAAGTGACTGTCCATTCAATTTAATTTATTACCTAAAAATAAATGTTTGTCCAAGTTGGAGATGCTAAATTGGAGATCAGACTGACTTGATACACAAAGAGATTTATACAACTTTACAATCTCTGCTTCTTGCCAAGTCAAGTTTCCTGTGAAGCTTTATGCATTATTGATTTTTATTTTTCTCTCTCCTCTCCCTTTTATTCTTTGCTCTTTCCCTTTCCATCTCTTCACCTCCACTGGCATCTTCCAAGCTCCAAACTGTCCTGTAGGTCAGATGGATGCTGGGCCGGATCAATCAGGAAAGTAATCTGGGACGTCTCATGCACACGAGCACACACACACCCCTCTGTTGCTCTCTGGCCTGCCTGCCTCCAGTCTCATCGATCTGCATCTACTTTACAAAATGGATTCTTCTCTTCTTCTCTCCTCTTCCGCCTATTCTCTGAGTGACTCAGAATAATAAATGTTCTGTGGGACATGTGCGTAAGCAATTTTTCATTTACTCTTAAGAAACTCTGTGAGTGTATTATTGAGACTGATACAGCTTTGCCACACACTCCCTCACAGTTCCTGGGTAGTCAGCACAAGCCTCCTCAAAGGTCAAAGGTCAACCCTTACCTGGAAAGTCATTCATTATAATTCCAAAATAGTCTTCTTTTTCTAAAACACTTCAGTAAGTGTTTTAGACTTTTTGAACAAATGATTAACATTATTTTTTAAGAGTGAAAAGAATTTAACACTATGGAACCTTCAAGACCAATAACTCACATGTGCTCATCCTGGCAGAACTAGAGCCATTTGTTTACTGGCTGAATCCCAACATGGGCAGAAAATTGGTGAGCATCTTGACTCTGGAGATGACACTTCAATTTGTGCAGCTCCAGTGACCGGTGCTCTGCAGTTCCTCCCTGGTGGGGGCGGGTGAGATCAGCTGGACACCTGCCTAGCAGTTTGGCTGGAGCCTAGAGCATGGGAACTGAGACTTGGAATTGAAGGCTTGGCCTTTGCTTGTCAGCCTTGTCCCTCACTCTGGCCTCTCAGGCCCTCATCATAGTTTCTCTAGTTCCCCTGTTGTGCCAGAAGGACTCCCTCACTCGATGGCCTTGACCCCTGTTGCTCTATAGCCAATCCTCCACTGCTAGTTAGCTCAGTGCCATCATCCCAACAGCGGGCCTTGAACAGCATCAAACCTCCATCAACAGCTAGCCAACCTTTGTCCCAGTTCTGCAGACATGTCTATGCTCTGTATTATGAGGTATAATCACGGTTACGGATGGGCTGATATGAATTTGTTCAGCCAATACAGGTATCCAATATTTATCTTTCTGTTGTAACCCATATTAGTCAATGTCAATAACATAATTTAAAATATTGATAGCCTCTACTTTATGTAATAAAAAAAAGTTTTTCCACATTTGCCCTTAAACTGTACAATTACACCGTACTACAATCATTTCCATTCTATTCTGGGTTATAGATTTAACTCTTGCAGAATCTAGTAAACTAAATCTAGATTATGTTTTTGTAAAAACAGTTTCTACTCATTCTTTCCTTCAGCACAATGCTTGGAGCTGTACTGTGATGAGGGAAAGAGGACACAGGAAATGGAGACTAAAGCTGAGGAGCAGAAAGTCCAATCCATCTGAATCAGCGGCATGTGTCATGAGTGAAGATCTTTACAAGAAGCTCGCAGGTGAATATGGCTATGCACCTGTGCAGGCTCCAGTTTTAGTAAACCTGTCTGCTATCTTTAGCTAGAGTAACTACTATAACAGATATTCACATGTGCACACACTGGGGTGGTCACAAAAGGATGTATCATAAAAGGTCACAAAGAAACAAATCAGCAGTATGTATAATACTATAGCCCTATAGAGTGTGTCAACTCAAAGTTCAAGGATTTCTAATTAAAATTATTGAAGTTAGAAGAACTAATATTGGCTTTGTTGAAAAGATATTTGAACGTGAACAGCCTCAAGCTGATAAAAACTGGACCTACAGCAAAGCATTTACAGTGAAAACAAGGGAGAGGGGAGAATAGGCGGCCTGCTCTTGCTAATCTAATCACTGGTTTCCCCATCAGCCGCATCTTGCTGTGTAAGTGTGTGTGCCTTGCAGCAAAGTCACAGAGCTAAATCACACAGACACGACTGTTGTTCTGGAGAATTCATTCCACAGCCCGAGGTCCTTGTGTTAGTGTGTGTATCTATGATCCTACCTAATCTAGTTATCGATTTGGCTTTGAACCGGCGCTCATATAATCAAATAGCTGCGAGGGAAAATGACAGCCGTCCATCAACAATGAGTGAACAGTTTGATGTTATGTTTAGTTACTGCTCATGGGTCAAGAGTAGTAGTTCTGTATATGTCTTCAGAATAATTCTTCTCCTAACTTGCTAGCTTTCATTTTTTTTGTTTTACAATTCATAAATCTTGTTCTAAACCTGACGTTTACTGAAATATATTCCTGTATGCTCCAATTTTGATGGCTACAAGATTTAGTCACTTGGTAAATACTATTTAGTTGCTTTGTACTAGTCATTACACAATCAATTTGGAATTTGACTTAAGAATTTATCTTGAGCCCATCTGCTGTAAAAATCTAATCTCTGTGCAACTTTATGTGAGAGGGTTGCAATCAGGAATGGCTCTGAATGCAGCAGAAAGAGAGATGAGCAAGACACAAAGAGCGAAATGTATACCATCAGAGCTAACAGACAGGGCCGCCGGCACACCAGCAAAGACATTAAGTGTGGCGTGCATTCAAACGAGCAGATTATTCTCCCCTACTGCTGTATGGTGTATGGTAATTGAAAATAGCCACAGGAGATCTTCTTGCACATATCCAGCAGCATGTGCTATAGAGGCAATGTGGAGAAAACGGTGGCTGATTGCCATGGAAAATTCAGAGGCTGACAGCAGGAAAGCTGTGCATCTATGAGATAGCACACATCTTTCCAATGGTCCATTTTCTTTCTCAGCTTCCTCTTTATGACTTGTCATACACACAAATACATTGTCCACCTGACAGGTGCCATTTATGCCTGCTGCTGATGTTTATCTGTCATGATAAGCTCTGGATAGTTTGCTGCCTTCACTGCAATCTACTTATTTTGTATAGAGAGGCCACTATTCCTGAAAGAAATATGCTTTGACTGTGTAAATCCATATTCCTGTTGGGACAAACACCAACATTATCTGAATTACCATCTGAAGCTGTGACCTGATAACTGCCAGTGGCTGTTAGCTCTTTGGCTGACTCTGGTGCTGTGCACTAAGTCAAATATCCTCTGTCAAGAGAAAATAGTTAGCTACTATGTACTGCCGCTCTAATATTCCTTCTAATAATTCATGAGGAGATGGCTTCATTTAGATAAAGTTTTTCAGCACCTGCACTATGGTTTTTCTGTAAATCAGCCTTTATCTCTTTTATGCCACTGTTGATTTTCCATTTTGCCACTGTCGAGCCTATTTATTCCTTTCTAAGTGGTCCTGTTGAAAAAATAAGGAAGGCAAAGGGATTCTTGTAGGACGTTTGTAGGCCCCAATGTGTCTATTATCAACCACAATAGAGCATTTTGGAGCATGTTCAGTTGCATTTTCAATCTATAATTTATCCCACTACAGAAAAATATAAATGTTTAATATGTGAGAAGCGGTGAGGCCTGTCGAAAACATGACCTTGAAACGTCCTTTGAAACATCAAACATCAACAGCGCTGGGGCCAGTTAAGCTGCCAGAGTTAAACAACAGGCACCATGCGCGCACACACACACACACACACACACACACACACACACACACTGCCTGCCCGCTGACGCTTTCGATTTTCCCCTTTTTCCTGGGATGCAAAATGCAGATGAGACAAGTCAGTCACTTGTGCTCAGTCTCAGGAGAAACTGCCACTCAAATCCAAACATCTGTACGAATACCAAAACACACAGCACACATTGGATGATAGGAGAGAGAGAAGATGATTGAGAGAGACTACTGGGAAGAATGAAACAAAAAGCAACGACAGTGTGTCTCTCTCTTCTTGTATCTTTAACTGAACAAAGTGCTATGCACATGAATGCCTCTTTCCTCCCACTGTATTTTCCATCGGGATATTTATTCTGAAAAGCAGCACAACAAGGCCTTGGTCTTGTGTTTGCTAGTGGGCTGAGGCGCTAACACTCCCCAGCTGATTATGTGTCTGTCTGTAGCAGTTTGAGCTGCTGCCAAAGGAATTAGGTCTAGTATTTGAGAACGCTGCTCCCCTCACAGCAGAACGTTTTACCATGACTCTCTCTGATTTCTAGCATTTTTAAAAAGAGAATAAAAAAAATCTTTTAAATAAATGAATGAAATCGCTGTGGAAGCCTATTAAATTTTCAACGTGACCGTTTTGTGCGTCTTCATGTGTGTTTAGGCTTCGCACAAAAGGAATATTTAAAAACCAAAGCATGATAATTGGGACAGAGATTGTTACAGCATCTTCTTATTCAAACAGGCTTTTGGCTCATTAACTGCCTCCATCCTGCCTTTGTTTAAGGCAAAGTGGAAAAGACATTTAAAGACAATACAATATTTAATAATGTTTATACAGGCCTAAATGTGATCAACTCTTCATTATGTATTTACACAAATTAACCTCAGAAAAAGAAAGCCATGTAATATGTGTATATTTCTGGTGTAATCTTAAAAAATAACAGCAAAGGAAAGCAAATAAAAAGGTTACTCAGAACTGGGCACTACCTTTGGCATGTATAATTAAAGCAATAGGGTCATATTTATGAGACATTTAATAATTTTATTAAAGTCAGAATGCACCTGGTATTTTAATCTAAATTTAAAATTGGGTAAGACTTCATAAGTATAAGGAAAGAATAAAATATGGTAAAATATATAATAATAGCAGTTATATTCCCTAAAGAATCATCCCGGTAAATCTTTCAGGGCATCCTGGCAGACAAATCAAAGAACTATGAGTGTGACTCATTACAGTTTAGAGTTAATGTAGCACAGATTTATAAGCTCTGATCTTTGGACATGGCTGACATAATCTTGTTGTCTATCTAAATTTTTTTGTATATTTTTGAGTGTTTATGAATAATAGAAAACACACTCACAGCAATATCAACAGAAGACACTGAGACTGCCAAGGTTCACCACTAGATGGAGTCCTGAGCTACTGCAGCACTTAGCGTCATTTGCCCTCAGTTCAGCACAAACAGGGGGTCCTTTGTCCAGTATTTCCTGTACTGTAAACTTGAAATTACTGAGGATCATTATCGTGTAGCATGGCCTCAGTTTTGTTAGCTTTTGTTTCAATAAGTCTCAAATGAATTGTCACTGAATAAAAAGTAATTTAGTTCAGCAAAACAAAATACTGAGCAGTCCACTGCTGTTTTTAAAAGTTTTGTGGACGTAAAAACACCGTACTTTTCAAAAGGAAAACCTTTCAGTGTGGACATAGCCTTTAAAAAACTGCTACGCAAAACATATATTTCTAATCTACTAATATTTTGTAAACGAAATTAAAATAATGTAATGAAACAGGATCATGTACTTGTGGAGGATCTTAGCATAAGACGCACTGTAAACCAGATTAAATGTCCATTGTTCCCCTGTCTGAACCACTTCTGCCTTTGCTTTCCTTTCTCTATCCATTTAGCTGCTTTTTAATCAGCCTTTAGTTAACCATGTCACTCTGCATCTGGACACACGTCAGTCAGCCGCTAATGTAGACGCCTCACGCATAAACACACTCAACAGAGACATGCCCTCTTGAAGCAGGATATCACATAACAGCATTTCCAGCTATATATATATATATATATATACATATACATATACATATACATATATACATTTAATTGTTGTGTTCAAAAACTCCCATACATACTTCTCTCTGTTTCTAGGTTGATCAGTGGAATCACACAACATCCATAGGAGCTCATAAATTCCTCACAGACCCACCTTATTAGCATTGACGTGTAACCTTGGGAACCTTGTGGTGTTCTGCCTCAGTGTAATATACCATTAGTGTGTTGTCGAAGTCCCCCACTGGTTTTCATCAAGAGCCTTCTTGAAACACTCATATCCAGTTCTTCCAAAGCCAATATCATATATATGTCTGTTTATTCCCATCATGCTTCTTTCTGCGCTTTTTTTCCCTTTTTTTTTATTACATTAATGTCCAGTTCATTTATTACACCGATCTACTAACCCTGAGTGTCTAAGAAAACTGCATACCATCTAGCACCACTAACCAAGCTGAGGAGTCTCATTCTTTTCTATTAGCATTTTGATTAGATCCAATCGAATAAAGACAATGAGCAAACATTAAGTGGTCTACACATCAATAATGCTTTTAGTGTGCTTGTTGAAAATGGAAGTCAGTTCACTTTTGGGATAGGCCAGAGAACCATTTGGAAAACAAATGGATGCTTTAACAATATCAAATAATGGCAGTGAATTTAAGGTGTTGCAGAATTTGAAACTAAAACAACTAAAGAAAATGAAAAGAGAAAAAACATATGGCTGCTGGATGGTGTCAACTGATCATGTTGTTGTTTGGAAATGATGCATAATGCAAGTTAGTCAGAACATAAAAAGCTTAGCAATGTATGATGCTTGTAGAATATCTGTACAAAGTCAAATGGCCAAGTTAACACATGAGTGTAGACCATATCTGCTTATTACTCAAACAATGCAGAGTGTAGTAAACAAATCCCCTACTCCATGTTTCTGCAGCAGCACACACCTCCACAACAAGCATGGCGTAAAAAACACTTCATACTCCTAATGCACATACTACTACTTTTCATGCACAACTGGTACATTCACAAAAGTCTCCTGTCTTTGATTAACAACATAATCTGACTCAGCAAGTTCCACCTTTGCTGTAAGAAGAGGGAAAAGGGGGAAGACATGTACATTTCTGACTTCAACATAAAATGGGTGCTGTTTCCCAATTTAACCCTTACCTCGCTTTTCTACTCTCCACCTTTTTTTTTTTTTTTTTACCTATGCTCTTGCACCCACACCTTTCCTACGGCTGCTTTTCTCTTTTTGCCAGCACATCCTTCCTACAAACCTTAATCCTCCTGCCCCCGAATGAATGAACTTTACATTCAACATCACCGCCTGTGTGCTACGTTCTCTTCTGTACTGACTCTGTTAATAGTACTATAGTTACGCACTCTCTAGGTACTGCAGGCTGCAGACTGACTCAGTGCTTTGCCATGTGCTGTGCATAGCGTAGCTTTCCTTACCATCTTAAACCCATTCCACTCCATTTGGGAGACGCTGGCCGTTGTCTCAGCTCTGTCTCACGTTCCTCACACAACAGCAACGCCTCTTGTGCTCTTACTCCTAGACTGAATGGCACTTCCTGCTTGGCTTGAGACTGCCTTTATTCCTGCTTCAGTATTGGTGGCAAGCAGAGAGCAGCGTGCTACAGGCGTACGGAGCGAGCATCGCCTTCTTCCATAGATGCTGAGAGAAGAATGGTGAGGCTGGATGAGAGAATGCTGGGCTGCAGCAAGTCTCTCCTCCTCCCCGCTCCTCACAGCCACCCGCCCAGTGGGCTACTCAGCTGGAAGGTCAGAGCCCGCCCACTCCCCCCCACCACTCTTTCTGAGGCAATGATTGGCTTCTTGGCTTGCCTGTCAGCCCCTGGCCTCACCTCCCCCTCCCTGGATGTTAACACCTTCGCTCTCTGGCTGGCTCTCAGCCCTCATCGGCACACGCCAGCTTCTGCCTGCTTTGGCAGAGAAAAGGCTTTCTGAATCCCAGCAAAGCAATCAATCGCTGCTGAGGTCTGTGCTTGAGTGAGCGGGCAGAGCGTGGACCAGAGCTCTGGAGAGTGATTGCAGCCTCAGGCGCTATGGTAATAGGATGCCTGCGCAGCAGTGTGTATATAAATTAGCTATTTCTGGGCTCATATTAAAATCTCTGGTACATCTACAGATGTGTGAGCCTATATCCTACCTCACATCTGATTTTTCTCGCATTCAAAAACCACTTGCATATTAAGAACATAATAGACATTGTATCAGCATAGTCATCTTTAAAAATAAGTATATATAAAATAAATAATCAACTACATAAATTAAACTTTCTTTCAAATTTTTGGATATATTATTTTAATATATGATTTTTTTCAATTTATTTAAACTAATATTTCTCTACCCCTAGTTTAATTAATGTTGTCCTTCCAGTGGGGGTCCTCACAAAGCCCCTGCAGCCCGACAATGTTTGAACACACCTGTCTTTTCAGGTGCCTCATTGCTCGTTATGGAACTGGTTTACAGGCAATATAGTATTTAGTGGCTATATATAAGTGTCTAGGCAGTTTTTAGCGATCTTGTATGCAGTTGCAACACTCGCACGGCTTCGTCTACCTGCAGCAATATGTCAATATGCGTAATAAGAGCGGACATAGGGTGCAGCATAAAACACAGGCACATGTCGGCTGTTGAATTCGTATCGCATGCGTTTTACTCACCATGACCATTCTTGTTTGAGGCTGTCGGTGTTAGTCAGTAGCGGTGCTGGAAGCGGACAAAGTGTAAAAGCCGGTTAAGTGAGCGAGGAGAATCGGACGGACTGGCTGCGGAGTGTAGCCTAGGCTATATGATGAATGAGGCGAAAGAAGAAAAAGACTAAAGCAAAAAAGACTGTCAACGTGGAGGAGCTTGAGCGCTCAAAAAACAAAAAAACGGTTCTGTGACAAACATCCGGAGTCAAACCAAAAACACACACAAATCTTTCCTCCGAGAGCCACGCATAAAGGGACCGGTCATCCCTGGCGCAGGTTCCTATTGGCTGAGGAGGCGCGGAGTGGGCGGGGCACTGGCGGATGAAAGTGGAAGGAAGGATGCTCGTGTGGATCGCGAGGCAAGGAAAGTGTGCAGAGTACAGTGACTTTACATCGTTAATAATTATCTTTAAATTCTACATTAATGACTGACAGAATCAGGTATTTTATCCACAACTGTCAAAACTCATAGTACCCCAACTATAAATGTAGTCATGTTGCAGGCCTGCTACACACACCTAACTCAATTGTAATCTTGTAATTAATAAATCACAACAAAAGACAGACTTCTTGTTTTTCAGGAGAATTCAATATTCAAAGGGTGTTCATATTATACTCATTAGTTTACATAAAAATGATGGTAATCGTAATTCTTATTTGCCCAGCAGCAATGCCGCCTCAGGCTGCTTTTGAGCTGGCTCTTATCTCAGGCAGACAAGAAGAGGAGCTCTTGCCTCCTCAAACACACACCTGGCAGCCAGCAGCTACAGTCACTGTCAGAACATCATTAATGTTCCCCATATAATCTGTATAAGCTGATGTATATTGCTTAAGGTCAGGCAATCCACAAGAATATCCACACGGTTACAGGGCTACAGAAGGATACTACGCACAACATCAGGCTAATGTCAACCTTTGTGTTAAACACAAAGAGATGAAAGGGATGTTTTTTAATTGGTGGTTGTAATCCAGTTTATGACTCTTGCATAATGCCTGTCATGATATGATGGACTCTCATCTGAATGAAAGGGGGGTTTTCAGAAAGCCTTAGTTTCCTGTTTGTACCCCTCTTTTGACCACGGAGTTTCATAAAAGTTTAGGTGATGGGTATAATATCTGTTCTCTGTTTTCCTCATTAAAGGACAATATTTCAAAGCCGTTTTGTTCCTTTTTATTTAGATATCGTTTTTTTTTTTTTTTTTTATAATTGAAACTTTGATTTGGAAGTGGAAATATACATAGTTACTCACAGTTGCGTAGTTGTTGCCGTCTGCTCTCTGAATTAGTTAAGTTCTGATATTTGTCTTACTTTTTGTATTATAACAAATGGAGAGGTTCAGATGTTTATAGGAGCAAGTGCGGTGTTATAAGTTTGTACTAAAAATGTCTAATTAGGCCGTTGATTCAAGGAGACTTTTGCCTGTTAGCTTCTTTTGCATTGATCTGACTTTGCAAAAAGATGATGGATGCTAAATACTTTTGAACATTAAAAAGATTTTGTGGCTTAAACCCAGGAATAATGTCAGCAATACGTCAGCATCTCACTGACTGGCATTCAGCTCAAATCCATAAAACCACACACACATTGAAGCACAGGGGGATTCATGCAAGAATAATATGTACACCATAAACATGCTCATAAACTGAAAATCTGGTGCTGCATCAGTATATTGGCTAATTTCACATTTCATTTCAACTCCCGCTGCCCTCCGTTCTGCATTAACTCCTCTCCATAAAGACTTCAGACAATAATGAATCAACTGCAGAGTTTTGTCGTCCCTTCCTCTTGGACAAACTCACTTTGTTTCAGAATTAGTTTGGACCATGTACCAGTACCATTATGCTGCTGGAATGTAGTTTGTTAGCATATAGTATAGGTGAGAGAGAGAGAAAAAAAAATAATTTAACAGGCAAAGAATAACATATGCAGCATAGCAGGCTTGAATATGCAGTGTGCAGACAGTGATAATTGTGGGTGCTCTGAGTTAGCGTCTTGTTAACTGTCAGACACACTGTTTCAACACCTGTCTTATGTTTCACTCTGCATAATAAGACTTCTATTTAAAGGGGGGAAGCGAAGATGCCAACAGAGGTGTTGCATCAAAGAGAAGAAAGAAAATACCTGGATTATTAACAAGAGAAAAGGAACATGTTTTTTATTTATTTTATGGTATCTTTGCAAATGTTAGTCATGGAAAACTTAAAAGAATGCAACAGAGTGCATTAAACATAAAAGTCTGAAACAGAATTAATCTTGCAAAAGTTTACAGAAATAGTAATTGAGAACAATGCAAAACATATCAAGCTCTATAGTTTCGGTTGAAAATAACGCAGCAGTTTGCAGTATGACAGCCTAATATATTTAATAGTCTAAAAGATGCTTCTCAGCATGCTGCAGCTTACTTAGGCTCTTTTTGATTTGCCCTTGAAGGATAGATTTAGTTTCTCTATTGAAGTTCTGGCAGTACTAGCATCTTGCTGTGCTACTCAGACTGATGATCTCCTTTTTCCTGGCAGGTATCCAGCCTCTGCCGGTAACAATCAAACAAATGAGAATCACAGCCCAAATCTTGCTTGCATTTCTGCCCGGCGACAAAGTCAGCCCCAGTGAATCCCAGACACCAGACAGCTATTAACACAATGTGACTGCATCCGGACAACAATGGGACGCTTTAGACTCAGTGATGATTTACTGTTTGCTTTTAGCGTTAAGATCAGAGGCTTTATTTCCCTGAATCAATGTCACACACAAAGTGGGTACTGTTTTGGGGTAATTTCACAGTTCGAAGCACAAGGTGTGCCTGCATTTCTGTTGTAGTTTTAATCAAAATAACATCTTTTCTTTCCTTTCAAAAGCGTGAAGAGTGCTGTGTGGCTTGGCACACTCACATTTTAGTCATGAAAGGAAACAGTTCACAGGAAAGCTCTTCCTAAAGAAAACCAATGTCCTGAAGAAAAGATTAGCAGACTCACTACTGCTGGACATAAATTATGTTGAGTTTACACAAAAAGCTAAAAAGTTTTACTTCATAGCAGATTCAAACGATTTCCCCAGAAAGTTTCTTAAAAATTCACTCCATTGGTGTTTTTGGTAACATTTAGCTAATCTAGTCGGAGCTTTCCTCCTACATGTTCTTCTTTCTATGTCAGTGGGCATGATCGTCAGTCAGCTTAACCCCTGACTGTGTCACTCTGCCGCCTCAAAACTCCTCAGATCAGAAATGAATTCTTCATGCTGATCCCGGAAACAAGTCTGCGCTGCATTTGTCACAGCCACTTTCTTCCACTTTAACTCAAAGCTGTTTGGTATAGCTCAAGATTTGCACACTGCAGAGATGTGACAGGGGCTGTTTGATGGCTCAGGCTCAGCGTTCGGTCTGTGTGGAGAGCGCTGAACGCCTGCTCGGCTGCTGTGCAAACACCCGGAGGTTAGTGGCCATGAAGTCAAAATATGTCTAAAAAGTTTCTTTACAGTAGGAATTGAATATAGATTGCTTCAGTAAGACAGCTTTATAGTTCTCTATGTAATATAGTTAAACAAAACAACTTGCCTGTTGTTTTTTGTATGTTGGGTGACTGTTTTTCAGCTATATGGTATATAATGCAATCTTTTGTGCTACAGACAACACTGTTACATATCACAACATGTCACTACAAATAGTTCTGTGCTCAACTGTAACTTTGTTCAGGGAACTGTTACTGTTCTCACTGAGGGCCCCCTGCTGTCTGAAATTACATACTGTGCATTTAGTGAAAGAAAAGGCCCTCTATTTTGCCACAGAGATAATAGTGGGTCTTTGAAACTGTGGGAGAAGGTTTGTGGATGTGCCTAGTGAGGCTTAGCTATGCATTGGCTCTAGAGTCTGGCATGTGCTCTGGCACTGAGCTTGTAGTCTCAACAGGACATTGGTGGATTAGTGTCCATTTGGACAACAGCGTGGGCCGCAGCTTGGGGTGACATTCAACTTGTGCGGGCCACCAGCTCATAAGTTTAGAAATTTTACAAACATTTCTCAAACATCAAGAATAGAATATCAATCAGGTGTTACATTCAAAGATCTAAAAAAAGACAATGAAGCAAAGTATTTTTCCCTCTTTCATGTTCATCTGGTTTTGATTGTGGATGTGTCTACCTGTAGAAACTCCAACTACAGTGTGGTGGATCACATGATCATTGACCGTAGTAGTATGCTTCAGGGCAGTGGGGACAGAAGTGTTTTTTTTTTTTTGTGTGTTTGATCCCAGTCGGGGTACATGCATGCTCACAGGGTGACTGCTGTGGTCCATCTGGTGAAGGTTTTAATCACAGCCCCCCGCCACTACCTCACACACAAACAAACACCGGGCTCTCCACTCGAGATGCCTTCCACTGCTGCTCCTCGTCAGACATTTTCTATTTCCATTATTGTTTTCTGCAGTCATTCTACTCTTCAACTACTTGTGTCTTCTTGAAAATTCCCTGCACCAACCTCAAGTGAATATAGTTTCTAAGCTGCCATTGGTAATGATGTTTTTAGATGGTACCAGTCAGCTGAATAAGTGTCAGCACGACGGCTTTTGATAAAGAATAACCTTTTGGAAACGAGACAGATTTCTTCACAGCACTGGCCTACGGCACTGTGGACAAAAACAAGCCCACAATGCACAAATCTAGCTTTGGAAATGTCACTTCATGCTTAACCGCCCTTTCTCATGCTTGAAGAAAAGCAAGTGGGCAATGCAAACAAGAAAAGCTCTAACGGGTTTCAGTTAAATGCCTACATGCTCAGAGACATGTTTGAGTTACTTTGTGCAAACGAAGCATTAGCTGATTGAGAAGAGTAATAACATCGGCATATAAAATCCAAACGAATAATGCTTGTGTTCATTTACAGTTCATAATGTCACACTAAATTAAACAAGCCGGGATAAATGTTAGACTGCAAACACTGAGGTATGACTTTTCTTTACAGTCTGACTCTGTAATAAATTTGAATGGAAATGCTGTTAGACTAAATGTATTATTAATGAGAGTTAGCGTCTGATGCTGCTGCCGCTGCTGCAGTTAACCCTGCTTTGTACAAAGGAATCTTTTTTTCTTGCCCTTCATAAATACTACCAAAAGTAATTTTTTGCCCAGACACAATAAAGCCAGTGGCTAGCTCTTGTAACTTCTAATGCACAAGTCAGCAATACATCATTTATTCATGATGACAGCAGATACTTTGCCTCATCCCCTGCAATTAGTGAATCAATAAAAAACATATTAGAATTGAAACTATCAATTCTGAGAGGGGAAAATATAGTGTTGTTCATCAACATGCCAGGATCCAAGACGCGGACGATCAGTCAAGTATCGGCAGTCTTTGTCAGCTGAGTGTCAACAGCCACTGTGTTGTAACCAGTAAAGTCTCAAAATGACTGCCAAAAATCGCCTGGGCAGGAGTGTTCAGCTCCCGAGTGGTCTCTGTGGTAAACTGTATCTGAAAAACAATAAGGTCCTTATACCAGAAGAATTATTTTCCATTTGTGTGTATTGTCAGGAGAAGACTGAGCCGAGTCATCTGATTGGATTATTGCAGGTCAGACAGGGGCCTGCACTCACTAATACCTCTTTTGTCAGCTTGTACAAGGCTGACATATCTGTTGTACAATTTCATATCACTGTCACTTTTCTAATTAATTTAGTCTGTCTACTGGTTATTGTGTTGCATAACATCTCAGGCTACCGTTTGCTGATAATGTCAACCTGGAATGACTGTTAACGTTCTTTAAATGACTCGTTATATGACTTCATAAATAGGTTTTACCATGTTAATATTTGCTTTTGCATTATAAAGCAACTTCCTTTCTTTTCTTGTCTGTATTTTAATTCTCTATTGATCTTTTAACTGCTACAAGATGTGAAAAGAAGCAACCAGTTTGTGCAGCAAGAGTTTTGAGAATGATTTTTTTCAAACTATTATTGCTATAAGCATCATCCTAGTTGTATAAATGTTAAATTTAAATATATAAAAACTGATTTAGATTTATTAACCTAGTAAAAATGTAATCACTGTCAGAATCACATATTGTACATTTCAGTTTCATTGAAAGGGGAAGATGTTTTGAAAATTTTCCTTGTTCGTTTTTCAATTGCAATCCATAATAAAGCTGTGCACAGCCTGTATTTAGATGCCTTGTGCTATTATTACAGATTAAATTACAGGTTAATACTTCAGGTCGAAGCAGCCAAATGCATAAAGGTGACCTCTGGCTGGGTGTGTTGTTGCAGAAGGGTTATGGGGTTACACTGTTGTTTAGACCACTTCCACATAGTCTACTGACTCAGTCGGTATGAAAAAAAGGTAATGATCAAAAACATGCCAACGTACAATGAAATACACACTAAAAGGCACCCTGCGGACAGGCTAAATTACTGCGTTGGGTGTGTATAAAAAAGACTGGTAGGGAGACAGAGAGCAAAAACAGGGCTTTACAGTGTTGTGTGTGTGCCTGCAGACACCTGCTCCATTCTGCAGTGATGGCTCCCAGCGGGACACAGGCTCAGCTGCTGATCACTAGGCCCTCCCTGCAGCACTGGTGGCCAACACACACACACACATACACACACGGACGGAGCTCTTCCAACAAATGTGAACCCTTCAGGCCCCCCTCACAGTGTCTCTTAGCCTCTCTGTGTTACCCGCTACTGACACACCACATGTGCTCATATCAAGCGAAAACATGACATGATGTTGACGCACGCTCAAGCCACAGTCTGTCCATATAATACGATATTTTATGGAAATAGTATGATTTGGTATGTGGCTGATTTATACTATATGACTCATATGGCAGCTTCAAGAATATGCAACTGCCAAAACAAATATTCAGAAAAATGAAAAGCTATTTGAACCTGATCAGATTTGTATCCCACCAATTTCAATCACCATGCATTATATTCCTTGCAGATCACTGGAAATATAATACAGTTAATCATATTTGTTTTGTTATATTAATCAGCTTCTTTGGTAGACGAGGTGTGATTGTTAGTGTCTTTTTGCTCCTATCTCCATCTCTGTTCCTTTCACAATGCACCATTTTCCCTCAGTGCCATGCTTTAGTCGGCTGCACCTGTTTGTGTCTCACTGATGGCAGGGCTATGGAGCATAAATGAACTAATTTCCTGGATATAGAGAACACTGCAATCAAGGAAAGAGGAAATGCAGCGAGCAGCAGATGGAAAGAGCGAATCATTGTTATGAAATAGAGATGACCTCTAACTATCTGCTGGCTCCTGATATGCCGCAGCACCAGCCTTAGCCAGCTATTAGTGCACACACACCTTCTTAGTTTGTTGTTGTGGTGATGATGAACCTCATCATCAAGCAAGTTTGAAATGCAACCGTCATTTTTTTCTGTTGAAACAGAAAAGATTGGAGTTGTCAAACAAAGCCTTGTGTCACATGGAGAACGGCAGCTGCCTGCAGTTGGTAATCAGTGAGGCTTTCTACAAATTAACAACATTCAGCTCTGAAGCACGGCGCACAGCAGCTTTTTTTAGACATGAGCTTTAAAAATTAGATTTCCCCTTACAGAAACAGAACATCATTTCAAATTCAGTTTTTGCTCACTAATGCTACTTGCTTTTCTAAAGTAACAGCTGAAATTGCCTGCCTGGTCATCTCAGCGCTGTAAACTGACACTATAGCTGCTCTTTCTGAATAGTGGAACATTGGCTTAAATTTCATTAATTGCATGCTGAATGTATTCTGTGTGTGCGTCAGCACTGATGGATTCTAAATTTAATTTGGTCGATGGTAATTTAAATTGCACTGTCCAGCAGTCTGGTATCTAAATGAGCAGAAATTAGAAAATAGACGCACACTGACCAATACCCAGTGAAATACATAAACACTGCACACAACACATGGTGTAGCATGGTTTAGAGCTTGTCTAAAAACATTTATCTAAAATGTTTATTATAAGGTTATTAGCAAATGTTGTAAAATAGTGGGCCTAATTGAAGTATATTTCTTGCTGATAACATTTGTTGCATCTATAGAATTGTATTTTAGGTAGAAAGGCAGTGTTGCTTTTCAGCTTTTACAATCCAGAGCCACCCGAATCTTCCAGCACATTTATCTAATGTATGCAAATTATCTGGTTGTGCTTAATGAAGGCACCATTAATCACTGTAACGATGCTCTTTCTTAACCAGGGTAATCATGCACACACAGCAGCACATTTTCAAATGCACACACAAGCATATGCACTGGACATACACACTCGCCTACACACACGTAAGGACATGCTTCATCACCATCAACATCACATGTGCACAGCCACTGCATGTTGACTACAGCTGAGATAAAGCTTGCAGAATTATTATGTCAAATTTATCTCCCATTCTTTATCATTTTAAATTCCTTTATTCCGTCTCATCACAGCCGAAAAGTGGCATCAAATATGTTAACGTGTCAATCATATTTATGTAATAAATTCAACTAATTGGTTCCATCAGTTTCTACAAATAATTTATGGTCCAGCGGCATTTTGCAAACCACAGATAAGTCTAAACGCGCAACGGAGAAAAAACACATTAATGTTTATGTGTTGTATAATGACAACACACTGGACCAACATCTTTGAACTCATTCAAAAGCTAAAATTGAAAAATATTTTTTTGAAGTCCAACTCCTCGTGGACGTATTTCACCCCTTATCCTCGCCATGCATTTGCATACAGTTGACGGAAACCCCTGGGTACATGGAGCACATGACAGTGGGTTATGAAGGCTTCCGGGAGGCTCCAGGGTGTGGATCTGAGCCAGTTTGAAGGGGAGCCGAACCAATGAGCAGCCCACAGCAGATTAGACACCCACTGCTTCATGTTGCCTTAATACAGCGAGTCAGGGATTTTCTTACAATGCTTTTGCCTAAATGCTAAGGGTATTCTTGTGTTTTTTTTTCTTTCTTAGTCCATTCCCCTTGAAGTAATCTTTCCTGTGGAAATGGCAGAGTAATGTTGACCCAACTAAAAATTATCTGTTGTTTTTACAGTGTTTCCAATTGTTCTGCTGAACATGCCTTCTTCAATTTTGAACTCAAATGCCCTGAAAGGTTTTCAGATAATTTTTTTCATTTTTATGTTTTAACAAAATAAAATAAAATATTATTTTCATTAGCTTTACTGTTTGTAAGGTAAAGTTATTAATCATTAATCTAGAGTAATCTATATCAGTAAAATAATACAATTATTTCTAAATATACAATAATTGAAAAGTAGTTCTCATGGAAGGGCACAAACTCAAACAGCTTACATTCCCTTGATAACAGTCTGACTGGCAGAAACTAAAGACGGAGTAGGCGTTTGTAATTGAACAAACAAAACAATGTAAATATTTACTAATACTACCAATTGGGGATACAGGCACCATCTCACAATTGATTTGCTCTTTTTCTGCTCCTTTGCAATTTTTCTCACACACACACACACATCCAGACTACGCCTTTTCCATATATGTGCTGTTCTGCGATGTTTTATAAAATGAATAATGGTCTGTCTATCTTCTTACCAGGGGTGACCTGAAGCCCACTCAGGCTGGCGCTAAATAGAGAAGCGTGTGAAATAATGGGTGGTAGTGCATCTCAAGAATGAAGCTAGTCCGGGGAGCTGTGCATACCTCGTCATCATCTTGAGATGCTGCTCACAGAACACACACGCTCGTACACAGAGACGGGGGGAGACGGGAGGAGAGTAAGAAGGGATAGTAGGAAGTATGAAGAATGCAGAGGATAGTAAAGGAGCCTATGGTGGTGTGGGGGTAAAAGAAAGAGGTTATGATGGTTTTAAAGACCACACATCGCAAATACATGTGTGAACAAACACACATGCAGTATATATCCAGTAAAAACTTACACATGAAGGCACAACTTAGCCCCAAGTGGGTAAGCACACGTCAGATAAAGCTAGTTACAAAGAAGGACAAAGTCTAATTATATATTCATGAGGATGAGCGTGAAAAGAATGTAGTCCCCTTTCCTCTATACCTCTCATTTTGCCAAGGAAAGTTACATTCATAAACATCTACTCTTATCAGTCTTCCTTTCTGTCTGGTGGCTATGAGCATACAGAGCAGTACGGACGCACTGACACACAACAGATCACACAAGACAGAATGGTTGGCAGCAGACATACACAGGTGACATGTGAGAAAGAAGCAAATCTCTTTACCTCATTGCTCAACAAAGCGGCGTTGAGTGTTCGGCTTATTTCAAACATATTTAGAGATTTGGGTGATTTTTCGTTCAGTCCTTTCTTAAATGTTCTGTTTCTCTTCAGTTCTTTGCTTCCGGTGTCTGTCTCAGCCGTTGGGAGTCAGTCCCGGGAACAGAAAAAAGAAAGAAAGAAAAATGAAATCAATTGAAAAAGAGGAAAACAAAAATCCTCTTAAATTTTTTCAGATTTTCTAAAAATCTTTTCTTTTTTTCTTTTCTTTTTTTTTCAGTCCTATTTTGTCTGCCCCTTTTTTGCTAGATGCACCGCTGTGGGCTGTGGCTGTGGTGGCGTCTGCCCAGGGTCTCCGCACACGTCTAAGGAGTCAATATGCAGTTGTTTTTTAATCTCCTCAGAGTCAGCACATTAAAACAGGCACTCAGGCAGTCGGTGGGTCGGGCTGGCTGGCTCCCTTATCTTTCCTCCGCACACTGGCTCACACAATACGCTCCGATCCTCACACTGCTCGCTAGCAGATTAGCCTGTCCCAAAACATAGCAGTTAGTTTAAACTGCCCTCCCTTTAGCTCTTTCTCTCTCTCTCTCTCTTCTGTATCACTCCTCCTGGCTCTTTCTTCCCTCTCTCACTCCATTGCTCCCCACATCACACTCTCTCGCTTAGCTCTCCTTCCTCCAAGTGCTCACGCATTTATGCAGCTACAGTTCGCCGCGCTACCACAAGGTGGGAAGACTGTTCTAACAACGGCCACGCTACATCCATTCCCTCTCTGTGCCACTCCTATCTTTTAGATTCTCTTATGGAACAGACATAGATGGTGAAGGGATGCTCGCACTGATATCATAGCAAACATAAACACACTCAATGTAACATATTACATGAATTGTATCAAATCAGGCTGTGCATTCAGATGACACTTATTTAAGAAAAGAAGCATACTGCAGTTTTTGCAATAGGTAGAATAACGTGATGGATTTGACATACCATTAAAAGACCTCATAAGATTTAAAGTAATGGATATCTTGGAGAAGTAGTGAGCAGAAGAGATAGTGGGGGTCAGGCAGACGGCTGCATACATCAAGGTCAGGTGGTTGTCCTTTGCTCAGTTTCCTCGGCAGGGTGTGGCACCAAGATGACGAAGCAGCTAGTCACTGGCATGGCAGGAGATCCCGACTGCACAACAAGTAAACAGAGAAAAAGTCAGCTTGTGCCAGGTTTATGAGTCACGGCATGCAAGTGTAGGTGACTCCTGCTGTCTTCCTCTAACATTGCTGTGTAATGCGTGCTGAATAAGAAGGGTTCTATATCTGTTTTTATGGGTTAAATAATGAAAAGTATTTATTCCCACTAGTTTGAATGTGCTTTTTGTGCACTTGGATCAGAGTGGGGAGAGGAGCCAGTTAATAGCAGCCTATTGATACTGGACCATCTGCTTAGATGGACAGTGTCCAGCACAGGAAGTGACACATATAGACACAAAGACTGAGTGAATAAACAAGGGAGAACTGGTGGCATAGCATCATAGAAGTTGGTATAGTTTGTTTTTAGGTATTTTAGGCACAAAAGAAAAAAAAGTAATGCAAAAAAAAAAAAGGTTATGTTTTATGTTTAAATTACTTTTCTCTTAATACATATCCATTAGCAACAAGTCCCATAAGCTTCAGATTCATTAATGTTTCATCCAAATAAGCTAGCCACATCCCTCCTCTGTAAAGCCTGTGTCTCTGGGGAGGGCTGGTCTGGTGGAGCCTGGGGGGGGGGGTGCTGTCAGTTGAATCATCCAGACTGAGGGCTGATTCCTCAGTCAGCTGCCTCTCAAGCCTTCCTCTCTGACCCAGCCTCACTCCCCTGAGCCCCCTGATTGCTGTCACCATAGTGATTCTCTGTGTATTGCTGGATGCTCCTCACGCCACCCTGTCTCACCCTCTGTCTCCATCACACTGCTACTTGCTACACTGATAATTTTTGGTCGACTTCCACCTACGCTTATGATGAACTTGATGCATGGTATTCCCTGGCTGTGCAGAGCAAAAAAGTATTTCCCTGAACATCCACAAAACTAATTTAAATTATAGAATTTATTTTCCACATGTAGTGAATTGTAAACTGATAACATAAAAAAATAATCTTTGCTATTTTGAATGTATTTGTTTTAGCTAGCTACATGCGCTGTCTTATTTGATCATTTTGCAGTTAAGAAAAGAGAATATGTTTGAAAGAAAGAAACGCAAGGTATAGAAATACCCCAGGGGTTCTGCATGAATGATAATGTGGTATGTCCTCCAGACAAAGCAATCCATGCTGCAAATGCTTCAACTTCTAAAAGTTACTTCACATTCTGTATTTAACCATGACAGGGATGTAGACATGTGAGACATGGTTATTTGTTCAGAAAACGTTAGCGGGCAAATTCTGTTAATAAGCATGGATAATACAATCTCTTGAGAGATCATTAAGACCATGGCATGGATTTTTTCCTTTCATGTATTCTGTTTCCTGACCATTAATGTGTTCATTTAAATATTGTTGCTCTTTTCAGGCGTTATGACAAACCATAAACAACATACATGAAGAGCCAAATTGGATAGGGAGAAAGGAAGGGTGATTAAAGGTTCTGCTTTTTAACTTCTTCAAACATGTCTAAGGAGGACAGACCAATATAGAAAATTGAGCATTAATACAAGTCATCAGGAAAATTTCACTTTGTATGCAAATCATTTAATGCTGTCTTTCTAATCATTAGACACAGCTACAATTTTGCTCTCCAGTACGAAACTCTGCAGATTATCCAAATTAAAATTTCACAAATGCATAAAATAACATAGATATTTAACAAATAAAAGTTTTGGCAACCAACCTTGCGTATGAAGGCAACAAGCACCTTATCTAAATCATCATTCTTTTTTATGCTCAATGATTTAATTTCTCCCTTTGAACTCCCTTAAAACAAATAGAGCTTATCAATTGGCACAGTGTTAAATAAATGACAGTGTGGCAGACAGATATTCAATTTGCAATAAATAAAAATTACACAGTTCTTGTCATCTGAGAAATAATCAGTCCAACCTATCTACTCAGCAGCCTGTTGATGTTTGCCATCAGATACAGATCACACACATAAAAAAGCATTGCCCACTCCTTGGTCATATTCATTTAGAGCTGTTACACACAGCTTATAACCTGAAAATTAGCAGCAGGCTGCATGTCTTTTGTTTTAGGGCTTGTGCAGCTGCACATTTGATGTACTTAATCAGGTGCAGCCATTGTAATGGGAAAGGAATAGACCAGGCTTGATTGGCCTTGATGACATCTATGCTCCAATTGTCTAGAAAACCCCCGACTTTAATCAATCTGCAAAGTAAACCAGAGTCACCACCTGCTCTCTGCATGGCTTATTTTTTACACAGGTATAGAATAAAACTACAGTGATTTATTTGATGTCTAGTAAATGAAAAATGAACAGCCAAAAAAACCCCGAAATATTATCCTTGCATCAGTTCACCGGTAGCATAATAATTATTCATTAGGATACTGGACTACTGGTAAAGAAGTGTGGCAGACATTGTTATTAGTCCAACAGTAATGACTTTTGTTCTCTGTTAACCATTGAAATAAAGATGGGTTTTACAACCAGTTTTATGTAAAATGTCTAGCTCTGAAACAGTTTACCTTGATCTGATTTGCCTTCAGGAGCTGTGTGTTTGGAGGGCGCAGTGCTGATGGAGAATTCGGCGGTACTACAGCCTTCTCCTCCGTTGTCTTGGCAACGCGAAGAGAGCGTCGGCTGCTTGTAGCAGACAGGAGGAAGATGGACGAGAACACTGTTAGAGACGCCGAGACCGGTGTGTAAAGAAGCGGTTTTGTTTCTAAATTTCTAAGGACAAAATGAAGCTGCAATTGCCCTGTTATCTGTCAAAAGACATGCATAGTAGGATATTGCTCCGTGTCTCCTAGTGATGTCAGTAACAGCGCTAACAATGTACTAGAGCTAGCTGCTTCACAGATGTAAACAAGCCTCATTCCAGCAGCTTGTTAATTCACAAACTAGCTTATCTGAAACGCAACCAACGTTTTTATCGCATTCTAAGCAACATTGGGTACGGAATTTTACGAAGGGCACAGAAATGTTGGCGTGTTAAAGCGAGCTTAAACGAGAGGGCGAGTTTAGTGCAGGTGTATTAAGGCTATTAGCATGTGCTAGCTAGCTTTATTACCTACATTAGGCAACAGTCCCACTCGAAGCTAAGTAGCTCGAGTGGGTAGATATCTAGATTTCTCGTAGATTTCTTTTATTTACCCGTTATTCTCTCATAACATATCCTACCAACAATGGCAACAACGCTGTTTTGTTGTAGCACTACTGCAGTAATTCAGTACAGAGATGAGTAAGAAATATGTTGTAAATAAAAATAGGACAAGAGTTAAAGAACATGAACATGTTTATATTTTGTAGCATATATATTTATCTATATTGCTATTTTCACTCATTCTTACTAATGCTTGATATATTCATTTATAAAATAAAATAATGTCCTCAGTTTGGAATTTTAGTTGAAAACAGTTTAACATAAAAATAAGGGAAATTAAATAAACTTGCATTTCAGGAAGTGAAACTGGAGGAGAGGATGCTCTGGTGGGAAATGTCAACAAGCTGATGGTGAGCCCACCAGGTTACGCAGGACCTCCTCGGAAGGGACATCTGGTTTTTGATGCTTGCTTTGAGAGTGGTGAGTACCACAACAGAAGATGCTCATTTGCACTGGAGTGTTATAGTATGGGTGGGGCAAGTACAGGTATTTTTTTTCATTTCCAAATGGGTTTTGAACGAACCCAACATAGCATACTATACTAAAGTAATTTGCTAACCCCCTTGAGTTAATTTTGTTTTGAATAACAATTCACCTCTGCAAGATTTTCTCTTAGTTATTAGTATAATATATGCTATTGGTGTTTTTGTAGTAGTAATTATTTACTTGATTCATATTGACATAATACATTATGATTACATTTTATTTGAATTAACTGCAATAAAAGTCTTAAATAGACAATGCCTTTTTACCAATCTGATTCTTTCCTTAGATCATTTATCTGTCATTAATGTAATGGTCACGTGGGGTAGGGCTGTGTACAACACACATTATTGGTCCATTAGTGAAGGGTCCCTTTCCTAAATAAGTATTTCTGCCCAGATGCAATGGCCAAAGGAGCACAGTCATTGATTAATGGGCACTGAACCCCATATGAAGATCAGCTAACATACCAGTATCTCTGGCTCCGGATCTCTTGAATGATTTATGAAATTGATATTAATCTCTTTCCAGTAAATGCTTTACTAAAGTTAGAATGAAGGATGAACACATATCTGGAATCTAATGTTGAATAAATATCCTGTTATTTTATTAAGGCATTGGATAATGCCTTAATAAAAAAAAATAGGGGTGCACGTGGCAGAGTGGTTAGCACTCCTGCCTTACAGCAAGAAGGTCGTGAGTTCAAAACCCGGCCGACTCAAACATTCTCGGCCGACTCCGGTCTTTCTGTGAGGAGTCTGCATGTTCTCCACGTGTTACCGTGGGTTCTCTCCGGGTACTCCGGCTTCCTCCCACCGTCCAAAGACATGCATGTTTAGGTTAATTGGCAACTCTAAAGTGTCCCTAGTGAATGAATGTGAGAGTGAATGGTTGTCTGTCAATGTTTGTCACTATATGTCAGCTCTGCGACTAACTGGCCACTGTCCAGGGTGTACCCTGCCTCAGGCCCAAAGCTGCTGGGATAGGCTCCAGTCACCCGCGACCCCTAACGGGACAAAGCGGTAGAAAATGAATGAAAAATGAAAAAAAAATGAACATTGGATAATTTTACAGTACTCCATACAGTAATCATAATTATTGTTCAGGTTGCTTGATTTTCACATAATGATAAAAAAGACTACATGTATCACTCGAAAACCTTTGCTCTGTTTTGTGAAAGCAGTATTAAAAATGACAGTATGATGCAAAATAGCCGATACAGTACAGTAAAATATGAATCTGTACTAAAGTAAAAAATTGCGTAACTATAACATACTTAGAGACACTATAGTAACTTGAAACTTTGAAAGCATTATATTCTCAAAATGACTTACTAAATATACTGTTTTTCATATTTTAAGTTTAATATCTGGGAAACCGTGACAGGAAGGAAATTGGAATTTGGAGAGCTTTGGTCCTATGCATTACATGTTGCACAGATTTGTGCATTTCTCAAAGCTATTGAAATGCTGTTTTATGACAGCCAACATCTATTTGGCTCATCTTAAACCAGATCACATTGCAGAGCAGTATTTCTAATAGACATTAGTTTAGAATTTTCTCTTAGACATAGTGATGTGTGCCTTGCTTTGTTTCCTTTCTGGCTTCACAGCGATCTGTGTCCCATGTATGTTTTTGTAAAGCGCAGCATTTATTTTGTAGTGTAGTGTAGTACAGAATAAAATATAATTGCTTTATTAAAATAGATACTGGTTATGTAAGGTGTTTGCCAAAGCCCTAAAGCCTCATTTGCATTTAGATGAGGCTTAATTCACTTTGTTGTCAGCCCTGTGCTGATCAAGTCAGTGATGGTCGGCAGATTTTCAAACAGTAGGTATCTGGGCCAATGGTCGTCTCTGACACACAGTCCTCCTAAACCATTTAAACCCTTTATTCATCTCTCTAATGCTTACTAATACAAGGCATGTCTTTGGTAGAAATTTAATATTATGTTTGTTTACTTAGCATATGTTAAAACCTTTAAAGTTGTGTGAATAGCAACATGCAAATAGTTTTTACCCCTCATATGCAAATAACCTCATTCAGATCATTTTTATGCTACTTAGGACAATGCAAAGCCATAGTGGCGAAGTGAAGATTTGGCTAATCTGTAAACAGTAAATCATGGCCTATTGTTGTGTGTTGTGTCAAGAGGCCGAGATCCATGAAAGTGATAAGAGGAGCCTAATTGTTTTTGGAGTGAAAATCCAAATGGCATTCTTATCTTGTCTTGTCACATTTGTTCCGTCATACACTCCAACTGTTGACATTTTCAGCTAAGTCCCATATATATTCTTTTTGTGTGAACATCCTCAAAGACAGTGCCGCTGACTGAAGTTCCATCTGTCTCGAACAAAGAATGACAGTGACGGCTTGGGCATATTGTTTTACTGCACCTCTAGACTGAGCACCAGATGTAATTAAGCTCTCATTGATTAGTCAGATGGCGGCCTGCTGACAGTGGCCCGCATGGTCGAAAGAATTCCCCAGGGTTGACAAGTGTTTAATGGGGTCCATCGATAAGCACAACTCATAAACTCATCTGGCTTCATGATCAATCCACTCAATACAATCCACCTTATAGAACTGAGCTGATAGTGTGTACTCACATTATTTACTGTTAATATGATACTTCTGTAAACTGGTTTTACTAAAACAACATCCTGTCATTTTTCAAGATGGGTGGACTAAAAGAGACAAATGCTTAAATCACATGGAGTTGTTACCATTCAATAAGCATCTTGCATACTTAAGATGTAATGTGTAAATTTTTGTTGATGTGACAGGCTTTGGCAAGAAATGTGTTTTGTTCCGTCTTTTAGAGTTACATATTGAATCAAACAAGGCTCACTTAGGGTTTGAAAGAGGCGCTTTTTATAATGAAAAACAGTAAAAAATATATATTTTTTATGTTTTTCAGGTTTTCAGGTAAACAGTAAAAATATTTTTTATGTTTTTCAGGCTGCTTTCATTTTTAAGTAAAAAGTTACACAATGTGATCAGGAAAAAAATATAAACAGCATTCAGTTTTCTACTGAGTTTTAAATTCAGAAACATACAAAATTACAAGTAATCATTGGCCAAAGTCCAGATTATCAATGACGGTGAGGTCAAAAATAGGACAATGCGAGTGTTTTTTTCTTATTATGACAACACTTTTTTCTAAATAAAGGTTTTCACCTCTGACATTCAAGAATCCACAGAATCTTTCAAGCATGGCTCTGCGGGTTTTTACTCATTCTCCTGTAATGATAATTAATGAAGAAATCTTCTCTCTATTGTAGAGATGAAGAAAAAAATAAATGAAACCAAAGAGGGTGACAGAAGATAAGTAATGAGGATAAATGTTGAAGAAAACAGTTCCACCGTTCGCTACTGTAACGATATATTGCCACTGTTTGTTTTCCCTGTTCATTTTATTCACTTTTTCCAACGGAGTTTTTCCTCTGCTGTCTTATCTCCATTCGCACAAATGTTGTAGCTGCACAGACCTTATATACTCCATATACTTAGACTAATTAGAATCACAACCTTTGCAGCCTTAAGACAGAAACAGGGAGGAGAAGAGATGGTTGAAGGAAAAACGTGTGGCGATGGTGGGGGTGGATGTTCGTTCAGTTTGTCAGAAGAAATTTATATACTACAATGGCCCATGAATCAGGATAGAGTTGAGTTTCCATATTGATTAATGTAGAGGGAAAGGTTTTACAGCTATATGCTTTTTATGACACCTGTTTAACACACACAAAGAAGCCATCTTTCAGATACAAACCTTCTAAATATTCTTTTTTGCATTAATCCCATCTATCATCTTTAATTACAGCACACCCTTGAATACTGTGCTGCCTTTTGACTGTGTGCATCTCTGTTTATTTTGTATTGCTCATCGACTTCAGAGTGCTCCAGCGCTGAAGATTTCCAAAAGAAGAGACATGGGTGTGAGTGGGAAGGGGCTCTCCTGACGTGTGATGTATTGAGAGGCACTCCCGCTCTCTCTGTCTCTCTTACATGTCCTTGGCAGTGGAGAAGCTTCACTGCTCAAATCACTAAATGGCCTCTCCAGTTTTTCCCTTTTAGCACTTTTCTCTCTTCTCTTCTTCTTTTAAGACAGGAGCGCAGTATGGAGATAAATCTGAGTTGTCTAGGGACTGTTGGCAAGAACACTGCTTTTGATTTATGCTATTTATTGGCCATTTGTTTCCATAAGAGATTACTCTTTATTATTATTGTGTTTTTATTATTGTCATCTCATATCTCTTGCTTTCTGCAGGCATATTTTGTCGGCTTTTATTTCTCCTTTCATGGTATATCACACTATGAGCTTATGAAATACTTTGGTTTATCCCAGTTTTTTAGGCACATATTGTTTCTTTATTATAATAATAATAAAGAAACAATATAATAATTTTATACCTAAGTAGTATTGCAGAAATACTTAATGATTTGGGCATATGGCAGAGTGTCCAGAAACTGTTATAATCCTTTCTGACATTCAGGCCTGTTCTAAGCCAGTGTCTAATCACTGAGAGAACACATGGCTCATTTGCACTGTTTTGCAGATTCCTCCTTCAGCAGAAAGTCATACCAACAACCTCAGCGTTTTGTAAGTTAATTGTTGATGACTGATATAATCCATACATTGGAGACCCAGCCGACACCTCATCTTCTCCAAATGTCACTAAATGCTAGCAGCACCAAACCGCTCAGAGGAATGGTAATGAAAGCATTTGATTATGAACTGTACACAAAGTGCGGCTTTGAGTCTGCAAAAGGTTGATGGAGGAATATTCTAGAAATGATAGAAAATGTATTAGAAATGGTGGAAGTGGTGTGACACAAGCAGGTTTAACAGGATATTTTTAAATTCCTGCTCAGGGCTATTTTGTGTTCTGAATGTACTTTGGAACATGGCTCGTCATTGGCTCTGGGCCCGCCTCTAGCCCTGTGATACAAGTTTGTCATAAGAAAAAAATCACTACAACCACTTTTCTGCATTGCACAAGTGGCACTCACACACAAGACTCCAGTGATTCATCCAGGAATTCTTTCCCAAACAATTCCTGACATCGTGAAGTTTTGCAGCAGTCTTTCATTTTTCATGTAAGACAAGCTCATACAGTTAGGGAAAATAGGGAGGATTTGTAGTGCTTTACTAGTTGTGTTTTTCTAGCTGCCTGTATTTATTCTTGTGATTTATTTCGAAAAGCTCACCGCAAGATGAGCTTCATTGATGTGCCAAGGTTTGTTTGATAACACAAATTCATGTACAGAATATACTTATACAGTGAGGGGTGAGATACTGACAGGAGGAGGATTTTGATAAGATGTATTTGGTGTGATTCCAGGCAGCTGTTGAGTAGGTCTGCTGCTCAGAGTAAACAGTATTGAAATTCACTCCTTGGGGGCCCAAGCAGTTATCAGGACTTTTCCATAGCCATTTGAAACACCACATTGTGATGGACCTTTAGTGGTACATTTGTAAATCCAATGCAGAATCACAGTATTTTATTTAAATGCATACAACTGCCAACAGTAATTTCAAAAACATTACTGCTGGCAGATACAGTTGAACACACACCATGATTTCAGTGATTCCTCACAGGATATATGCAGAGTTTGCAGTTATCTTTTCACATCACCAGTTTGGCATCCTCCTGCTGTGACAGAGAACCATATCCCAAAAGACTCCCTGTCTTCTTTTGACAAAATATGTTCAAGTCAATTACCAAATTATGCCTTTTAATCCCCCATATCCACTGGTTTAAAAATGGATTAGCTTTTCATAAAAAAACAAAAAAAAACACTTTAATGGTATATTTAAATTGTGTTTCCCAAATATTTATTGTTTAATATCTCTTAAGCAGCAGTGATGGGGTGCAGAGCCTTGTAAAATGATTGCAGAAAAACACATTGATCTTTTGCCAGGCCTCATGAATGGCATTCAGAGCTGTCTTTTTTCCTGCTCTCTTTTTCACTGTGCTTGTAAAAGGTGCTTTTCAGACAGTAGCAGCACTTAGAGTAATTCTCCAGAATAAAAAGCTGCTCCCCAATGTGAGATTTCCACTGCATTTCTTTAGTTGAATAATCAGTTGAATAATCTTTGTTCTTTGCACAAGCACCGGCTTTAGTCTATCAGCCCACAATCAACAGTAGGGCTATCATCAACTTAAAATAAAAGAAGAAGCAATGATCAGCAGTTGGTAGTTAAGACAATAATGGAGCTGGTGTCAATGTGGAGAAATGTTAATTTTCCTTCTGAAGATTCTAATTTCCTCAACTGCCTGACGCTCCTAAATGGACTGAAATGGAAAGACATTTTTAAGATTTTGTGATTGAGACGAAAATTCCAGGTTTAGGGCTAGGGGCGTTTAGGGCGATTGAAGGTTTTCACGTAATGGCTAAAAAAGATTTTACAAATGTGCTTTTACATATATAAAACCACTTTTAGTAGATCAATATTATATAATATCAGCATCTTTAAAAACGTTAGTATAGGGACCTTTAAAATATAAAAAAAAATATACATGAATGCAGGTTTGGGCAAGTCAAACATGACATTAAAGATTGTTAGTAAAGTCTAACAAGATACTGGTAAGTCAAGGTCAAGAGGCATTTGCTGCTTTACTGCTCTGGATTTTACCTCATTGAAACAACGGTTGTCCTAGTGATTTGTTTGCTCAGTCAAACACACCAGGGAGAATAACTACCTTGGCCAAAAGAATACTCTTGCTTTTTGTCAGTAAGTTTCTTGTTATTCCTTGATTTTTTGTTGCTGACCCACTGGTTACTGGCCAGTGATTACTTGCGTCCCTTGTTTCTCTTATTTTCTTGCATTGGCTCCCTGTGTTCCTAAACTCATTACAGAGCAATCAGCCCCAGGCGTTGAAGTGTGCACCCAGAGGGAGCAATAACTGTAAATAAACACTACTGCAGGCCCTTCGATGGCATGTTACCAGGATGATAACAGTCCTTCTTAGCAGGCCTGTTGACCTTGTCCTTGCCTTAGGTTTGCCAAGGACTCCTCAGCTTCCAACACTTTCATCTCCAGAAGCACTGGAACCTATGGACAGATTTCTATGCTGTGCAAAAGAGGAGAGGACAGTGGAAAAAATGCAAAGGACGAGAAGAGAAAGAAGAGGCAATGTGCTGGAAGTAAACAACACAAAACATAATTGAAACGCAAAGTTCACTTGTCCCCCTGGCAGGCCTTCTCCTCTATCTGCAACACACTAGTAGTACTCCACAATATAAACTTGTTGAAAGATTGAAATGTGACTAGTATTTGTAACAGACAACACTGACAGTTGAAAAAATCGTGGTTGCAATAAAAACATCAGCCAACTAGTTGATACAGTGGTTTAGCATGAGAATGTGCATATCCCTCATGGTCCAGTCCCCAGTATTAATGTAAAGTGTCTGACAACATGTCCTGAGCTGTGGGGCTAAAACACTGTCTGGATGAGATTGATAATACAATTAAGCTAGTCCCAGTCTAAATGCATCTCTACAACCCATTACTACAGCATGCGCTTCAGATAGAGCACACCAGTCCAGCTCCAGGGTCTTTTTGAGGAGAAAAAATACAATTATAAAAGACTAGCTAGGAAATGTGTTCCCTTTTGAATGTGCAGACAGGCCTGTACATCATCAGATATGTGCAGGCTGCCTGCATATCTCACTTCTGTCCTCAGGCCCAGCTTTCTTCATCTATATTGAAAGGAGGGCTCACTGGAGCATAGATGGACTCATAACAATTTGATTTTCTCCTTTATTGTGCTCTCTTATTGTCTGTTCCTATCCTCCTCTTGTTGTATATTAAGGTTATTTTCATAGTGTTTACATGGTATGTTAACACATAGAATGTCACAGAGATTTAAAGGAGATAATAATGTTTTTCCTTACATGTTGTTATTTCAGGTTGCAGTTACCTAAAGCATCTGCTCTAACAGCACCTTTTCATATCTTACTGTAAATTAAAACTAATGCTGGTATAGCCAATTACTTCTGAAACCAGGTTATAACAAATAGCCAGGCCAAACCAGAGCTGTTTGCAATGACTGACTGCAGTTTAGTACACCTGTTAAGTCGTTAGTTTGTGCAAAACTTGGAGGTGACCTCTTTAATCTTGCCTGCAGATGAAGTGATACAGCATCAGGGGAGACAGCTTTAAGAAGCCATGAGGCTGGAGATTGATGTTGCCTCAGTGACAACTTGCCTTTAGATGAGAGAGAGACAGAAGCAGACGTTTAGCTGCTGGTCTAAGCTCAGACCCCTCAACTCTAGCTGCTGGCGGGAATCAATTCTATCTTTATCATTCCCTCTCTTCTGTGTCCAGGAATCCTACTCACACCGTAGAGCAGCCGGGGGAAAGCTGATGTGTTTTCCAATAATGAAATGGAACACGGCAAAAAATAAGTTTAAAAAGGTGCCTGGCTGGTCTCTCCCAGTAGTTCAACACTCTTTTAATCTGTAGTCTGCTGGTTAAACACTTCTGGCCCTGTCTATGTCAAGAACAATGCATGAAATCTATTATTGGTTGTGAACTGGTTATAGTGGGGGTGTAGTTTAGCAGCTCAATGTTTTGAGACACATGGTGTTAAGGAAACAGAAATAGACATATTTATAAGACTAGAAAATAAATATTTGATTGCATAACACATAATATATCCACAAAATGGGAAACTTTGCAAGTGTTCACAGTATATTTAATTTGGAAACAACCTTTTGCCTGCTCTAATGGCTGCCCGTGCAAATGCAAGCCACCTCAGGCCTGAGGCAGGAAGGTTTCTGCTGTCGCTGTGCCATGATCCATCTGCATGGCATAACGCATCCATCCAGTGGATCGCTAGGGGCTGCAGACCGGCCCATTGTGTGGGCTGAGCAGTGTGACTGCTCCCCCTTGTACCCCTGTAATGGGATTACATTAGGCAGGTTCCTCCAGCTCTCTTTCTTTCCCTCTCGCTCTCTCTCTCTTTCTCTTTCTTGCATATACACCCACACACACGCACGCACGTACAAAGACAGACACACACACACACACAAACACACAAACACTTGCGCGCACACGCACACGCGTGCATGCACACTCGCTAACACAAAGACAGACGCACACTCGCACACACGCACTCTCACACACACGCACGCACCCTCTTACACACACACACACACACTCGCACGCACACACACGCACGCATGCACACTCGCACACATACACACACACACACAAACACACACACACACGCTCGCACACTCGTACACACACACACACAAAGACAGATGCACACTTACACATACACACACGCGCACAAACATACACGCACGCACGCACGCACACACACACGCACACACAAACACAGACACACATTCGCACAGACGCACACACACACACACACACACACACACGCACTCTCACACACACACACACACACACACACACACACACACACATATGCACAGTCTCACACACACACACACACACACACGCACACACGCACTCTCACACACACACACACACACATATGCACACTCTCACACACACACACACGCACGCACGCACTCTCTCTCACACACACACACACATGCACGCACGCACTCATACATAAACACACACATGCACGCACACTCCCTACGCACACACACACGCACACAATTTGGGAGACCATGTGTAAATGACTAACTGTCAACAATGGAAGCTCATGTTTTTACCCTGTTTACTCGCCTGTGGCCCTGTGTAATGATGCAGGTTTCATGCCCATTTTACTGACACTTTTGTTTTCAGTTGCAACATATTGTGTTTGCCACTTCTCTTGAAACACATTTCACCTTTTGCTTCTTCTATGTCTTAGTGAGACAGGTTAGGCTTTTATGCATTTTGTTGGGTTACAACATAGGACAAAGCTAGTTATATAAAATAAGTTTATTAATAACTAACCAATAACGCCAAAGCTTAAATATTTATATAAAAAAGAGATACCCTTCAGAACCATCATGGGAACTGCTAGAAATGGTCTGTCTTTTAGCTTATCTTTTTTCTAATGACTAATGCTATATATTGTTTATTCTACATACTGGACAATTCTTATGTGCTGTGAGCTGCTTTCCAAGATGACTGACATTTATTTGCCTTGTTAAGTTAATCTATAATGTTTTTAAAGCTTGAATTACAGAAACTTAACAAGTTCTGTTAATGTTAAATACTACAAGATATGGGATTGATTAAAAGGGTCAGGCCTCAGCCCACCAAAGCGTTCTGGAGTTAGCTACCATAAAATTAAACCATGGATCAATGGCATGTCATATCGCTGCTGCTTTGCGCACTGCACATGTAATTCTAACCTTGAGGCTGCAGCCATCTCTCACGTCAAGCCTTTGCATCAGGCTCAATAACGCAGCCGCCCATAGCTGCTGTCTGATGCCACCCACGCTGCAGTACACAGTGTAACTCTTTTGTTTGTCAAAGGTTTAAAAAAGGAGAATTACTATGTAAATTATTTTGTTCACTTAAGAGCAGAATGGGTTTTACAGTTTCAAAATTAATAATTATTGAATAGAGTACATGAAGTCTAGGGCTGCACAATATAATGTATTGTTATTGCGATATTAATAATATTTGCATTGCAAAGAATGGCTTGTATAGCAAAAACGTAATACTCTTCCATTTTATTGATTTTTACTTTCTTTAGACCTGGTTCATTCCTACATTTAGTTTAGACCTGTTTACTCCTGGTTTAGTTCTAGTATAATCTTTGATATTGATAATGTTTGATACTTATTTTGCCCCTGCTTTGACGAGTGAAAGTTGATCCAGAGCATTATATTTCTTTTTTGTACGTAAAAGAGCATTGAATTAGTATCATAATATTGTTATTGCAATATTTTAAATAGTTATTTTAATATTGCACATTTTTCCAATATCGTGCAGCCCTTGTTCAGTCCAACAATATTTTTTGAGATCATTTATCAAATTATATTTGTATAAGATATTTTGTATTGTACCCTTTCCTTATTATCTTGTAGCTCTTGCTGAGACAGAGTGGGTCATAATACAGTATTTTCAGTCCATTAGTTTTCACAAGACTGGTTGTGTTTTCACTTCTGGGTAGCTTTATTACAGTTTGGGCTGAAGGGATGACCTTTGGAGGTCACTGTCAGAGCAGCCTAATTAGTCTGTATTTGGCAGTGTGCACCCTGTGAATAGCTGTGATTTTAGTGTAAGAGATGATCAATTCCATGACACATCTGTGTGGACCAGGTGCTGTGGTGCGTGCTGTCTGTCTGCTCTTTGTTAGCTGCAGCTGGGCCTGCTTCAGCCTTCACTCAGCTTTTTCTTGGCTTTATCTGCTTTCAATGGCTTCGGATTGCATTGCCAGCAGCAATCAAGCCAATGCTAGTAGATTCCTGCCTACCACTCATCATCATTATTATTATTATTTATCATCTCTCCCTATGTCATTTTAGACAAACTTTCCTGTTAATTACTGTTGTGGACTTTATGAAACAGACTAAAAAGAGCTTACCTTGGATATCAGAGAGTGTGAGTATATATAAAAACATTGTAAAAGGATCTACAGCATTAAATTGATAAATTGATAACTACTCTATAATGCGGCTGGATGTTTGCAGAAAGGACATTTTCTAGTCACAGTGTTGTGTGTTGGAATGAGAGGCCAGCAGCTTTGATAAAATGAATAACATGCTCTTACTTGTCCATCATGTGTTTTACTCTGAGAGACTGTTTGCATCAAATTTAAAGTAGATTTAAGTATATTTATTTGTGTTTACACGTTATATAATCAGTCTGTCTACTTCCACACTCCCTTATGAGGTGATTCTATAATCAGAGTTGGCGGTTTGATTCCAGATCTCCCTGGTTCATACTGTCCTTGGGCAAGTATAGAACTGTCCATATTTGTGTCTAGTCTTTGGGTGCCCGAGAAGGGTAAAAAAGAGCTATATAAATGCACACCATTTACTATAAACACAGTTTGAAATAGCAGTCAAAAATAGAACTTGAGTTCACTTGGGGGTTGTGTTTATATTTTTCTTACTTGTTTGTAATAATTTGGTTCGTATGTGCTTCTGCAGGAAACTTGGGACGTGTGGACTACATCAGTGAGTTTGAGTTTGACCTCTTCATTCGCCCTGACACCTGCAACCCTCGCTTTAGAGTCTGGTTCAACTTCACTGTAGAGAACGTCCGAGAAACACAGGTCAGCACGCCTCTCTTTTTCTTTTCTGCCATACATTATTTAACACCCAGCTTTATGCTTTAAGTGAGAGTATAATTCACACAGCCAGTCCATTAAATATTAGCAATTGGTACATTTAATTTTACTCGTTTAATGTTTTATTATTAATCTTAAATGGCATATATCATATTCTAATGTTGTCATGTAAAGCTGTAGTCTCCAATTAGCATTACATTCTTGACATATAATCATTAATGTATGATTTTTCACACATAGTCAATGTCCATAATCTGAACTATGTTGATTAATATTGACTGCAAACACATTTTCTATAAGATAAACATCTGGAATAGAAGCTCCTCAGTAGAGACCCCCCAGAGTTAATTTCCACTGGCCTGCTATAAACATCTGATTGGCTCATAAGGTTGTCAGATGCCACAGAAATGTGAACTCTGTGAGTGTGGCGTTAGCGTATCAGAGACTTGTTTTGCCATTTAAACACCAGAATTCTAGGAAGAAAGAAGACAGAAATATAAAACATGGATTATAAAAGAGCCAATGACAGCCAATGACAAATAAAAGTCAGAATGTCTGATGGAAACCCACAAAGATAAGGGATAAGCCAAAACACTGAGGGGAATCAGAGGCAGAGTCTAGAACATGCTGTTGCTGCGCTCTTCCTGTGGAGTGTCCTGCCCAGCCTATCGGAGGCTATCAGGACTATCAGCCCATCTCCTCGCAGTGCTGTAGTCAGCACTAATCACATTTTATGGCTGTGAGATGAATGGGAGGCCTAGGCTTGAAGCCGGATCGATCCCAGGGCCAGATAGTCCAGTACCAGCGGGCTGCGGCATGGGCCAACAGGATATTTGCTGTTGTGGTGAAATAACAGAAAGTGTATGAAAAAGTGACTGAGAAGAAAACAAGATACAACACACAACTAAAGGTTGATAAAAGGTGCACTTGTACATTATACATATGAACTATAGCTCCACAGGTATACTCCATCACAGGTTTTATAAACACTACAGTATACAAGTATTGAAGGTTCCCTCTCACACATCCTTCAGAGAAATCTGCTTGGAATCTGTGCAGCATCCTTCTTCATCAGGCCATGTGAATTTAATCTATTCCAGTGGATAGTGTTGTGGTTAAATGCAAGGTGTGTGAAGAGCGACTGAATTAAGTTTGTGTCTGCAATCATCCCATTTCACATAAATCTTTAGTTTGCTTCCTAATGCTTGTAATATTCTGGTATTAATCAGAAACTGAAGAGAGAAATTAAACAGCCACAGACTAATGGTCTTAGTAAATAAAGGCACAATGCATAGCTATGTGGGAACAACTGTGCTATAGAGATATCAGCAGGTTCCAGGGGGGAACTGGGCTGTTGGAGTGTTTCATCCAGCTAAGCCTTGCTAACTCTTAGTCTGAGCCAGGGGAATGGGGAACAGTAAAAGCCCGTGATATTGGAAGTGAGATGGCTATTTTGAAGGAATGTAAGCTGGTGAAACAGATTTGGTCTGCCTCAATCAGCTTAGCAGCTTTGTGGAAATTGGCTACACCGTAGCACCGGTTATGATGAATGGCTGGATGGGTGAATGTCTCTTTTTGAATGTCCTGTCCTTTATTAATGTCCTTTATTATTTTGTGTTTCCCAACCACTGACTTGACTCAAAATGCTGGTTCTATTTAACATAACTTCAATGATTCATAACTTGTCTTCTGTACACATCTTCGTGTGGTACAAATGGGCAACTAATTTTTATTGCACTGAAGAAATAGATCTGGTGGCACAGTCAATGTTAGGTTACGCTATACCAACGACTACTTATGTTTCAGAGAATGGCAGAGGACAACATAAAGACAAAGTCATCCAAGGTAGCAGTTATAGTTTTAGAAGTATCACTTTACTCATTGTTGTTGTAAAATCCTTCAAAGTAAAATAACACAAAACTAATATCATGTCTGAAATTATATAGGACTTTCTAAAAGTTTTGCATTGTATATCCAGTGCCATTGAATTTCATGCAGACATGTAACTCCTATCTCCCAGTATTTCCTTTCTGTCCGTGTCTGTGTTATGAGCAGAATCAGTGGACGGGTTGATATGACACCCCATTGGGTAAGTTGATATGCCATTCCATTCTGCTGAAGGGCTATGGTTGATGTCAGGCTCCGTGAAGGGCACGGCTGTGAGCTATTATCATAGAAGCCTTCGGGGAGCCATTCATAGAAGACAGGCAGTAAAACCTTGTGCCGAGTGCCTTCAACTCCACCAACTGCTGCAGGGGTGATTTGTTAGCCTCACTTGTCCAGGCATAGCACAGTGCAGGGCTCCTATTCTCCATGATCAGGACTGAGGACCAAGTGGAGCAGGTATGACAATCTCTGAAGATACATCCTCTCCTTACATTTCAGACAATGTTCACCAGTTGAAATTATTTTTTTGTGAATCATTGGGACCTGGGAACCCAGTCTCCCAAGTCAAATATGTAACCTTTCTGCAAAGGATGAATGTGGTTCATGAGCACGCCACATGGAAAAATGCATACACCTTTTACATACAGAGAGGTCCATATGTTACCTAATTAAATTATCTAGATAGAGATTGTAAGCTGCATGATTCAGAAATATCAAACCCACGATATCACCACAAGGGGCTCTGCAAGTGGCAACTGTAGACCAGTCAGATGTGAACTTATGAGCATGTTTCCACTTTCTTCATTTAATTTATGTTCAGTCAAATACATATGTGACACAATCAGTAAAATAGGATTTGATTCAGATGTTACTTGTCACAGATATAGCTAATTGAGTTAAAAGGCTTTACGATGTGTTTAATGGTATGACATTTTTATATGTGCAATTTACTTATCAGATTGAAAGATACATATTAATACTCTAATGTCTTGTCTTGTCTTTAAGCTGAGACAAAAAAGCTAAGTGAGAGAAAGAAACAAAGACACAGAGCAGTCCAAAAGTGGTCTAATGGATGTGATCCGCATTGATTTTTTGTATAAAGTGAAAGTCGGGGCACAGAAGAAGGTGGAGGGGGGTGTATTTACCAGAAATGACTTGTTCATAGGCAATATATTTCCCCTGTCCTAAAGAGAGCATACTGGCTGCACTTCTGGGAAGTCAGCAGTTTGTTGTCGTGTTTAACATCAATGCCAGCCTGCATAATTGTGCCTCTTATCTGAGCTTGTGGCTCCATCAGCTCTGGACAGTATTCTGTAATAGAAAGCATGTCCATGTTATGTCTGTGTGGAACATTACATGACCCCTAGTCCACCTTCTAATACACAGCATCATGTTTTGCCTGCCTTCATTCTTTGTACTTGTGTATTCCTTGACTGCCATGTCTGTTGTGATGTCCTTCCGCGCTGACAGGGAAAAGGACAGGCAGGTCTCTTGAGCAGCGCTGGATGAATGTGGCTTAATCATTGGTGGCATAGCATAGCCATAAGTGTTCACGACAGACATCTGCTTGGTGCTGGATCCTTGCGGGTGGCCTGTGGGAGAGCTATATGTAGTCTGAGGATGGCAGCCTGTCTAATCCACAGGCACTTGTATCAGGTCTATCCATAAGTCATTTACACACAAAAGCAACAGCACATACACATACACACATGTAGTATATGTAAAAACTTGAGCCACCGTGTGAAAAACTATAATTTAAGCATGAAGGAAAGCAATGCCTTTTATTCCTCTCTGTCTCCACTGCATATGGCGTAAGGTAGATAGGCATGCATCCTGTGCTTGTGGTCTGCCTTTTCTTTAGAAGTTGGTTTTCTGTGTGCCCCCATGCTCTTAGAGACATTGGCATGTGTGTGTAACTCTGCCAAAAGGATTATTGCATTTCAAACGCTTTGGATTGGCTCAAAAAGTTGAGGTCCCTAGTTTCAGACCCAGTCAGAAACTTCTGGAACTACTGAAGTGCTTTAAAAAGACACCCAAGACATCAGACTGTATAGTCAAAAAGTACAGGGTATCAGAGGTGACCCTTTTCTGTTAAGAGGAACTCATTGTCAGGGCTGATGTTCCCCAGATCACTTTATAATGATGTGGACAAAAGGATATGACAACAGCACAAAATGAATTTTCAAATTGTCCTCCTGATAGCAAAATGAGTTTTCCCTGGGTTATCTCCGCTGACACAAGGTTCCTGATCAAAATTCATTGCCTTATTTTTAGCTTGATTCACTTAAAAAGGAGGCACAGACCCTAAGGGCATGTTTTGAAATAAAGCAGATACACTTTTTTTATTAAGTATTTAGATTATGTGTATTTAATTTGCACCAAATGCAGTTATGAGAGAGTTTGAGGGTTAAAAATCATAAATGCTCTGGCAGGTAAGAATTTTGAACAGATAATGCCAGCCTTTAGAAATAGATATGAAGTACATGCGCTTCGCAGTTGACATTTCGTTTGTATGAGACATTTAGGGTTTTTGGGAGACACTGCTATTGTGTGTTTGGGCACAAAATACTATCTGTACACTGACAAAAAGACACTTAAATGTTCAATTATAAACACATGTTCAGTATTCTGTAGAAATTTGTGCTGTAACACTGTTTTGTAAGTCATAATTATTATGTTCCCAAACATTAATTACCACATAATTTGGGATTAAATGGTAAGAGCAATAAGCCGGCAAATGACGGTGGAAATAACAGACATTCACAGTAACTGTATATTTTTGGTTTTATTAAATAGTTAGTGTTTTTAGAGCCTTAGTTTGTACAGCAGTTACATTCACTCCAGACCAGACCTAGGAACTCTTGGTGTCACTTTTTTATTGTATTTGTAAATGTTTTATATGGCCACTATCTGAATGATTTTAGATTATAAAAAGTAAAATCTAAGTCAAAGGCCAAACATATACATATTAACTACTAATGCCTATGACCACACTTTTTTGTCCCTTTTCCTTTGTTAGATCAGTGTAGACCAACAGGAAACAGGTTGAGAGAGAGAGAGTGACCCGGGTCACTTGAGTATGTTGTATGTGCTCTACCAGGTGAGCCACTGAGACGCTTTGACAACCACACTTTTAACCCAGTCTGGTTGCCATAGTAACTATGGCCAGCATATGAGTTTTCCCCTACTTTTCGCTTCTATATTAACATGTATAATTTCTCATGAGACTCATGCTGTCTTTAATCCAATTCCTACTTGTAAAGAGTAATAAGTCAGATTCCTTTACTCTACAGGAGTAAATATAGTAATATGACCTTTTGATCTTTAGAGTTGAACTGGCAAGTTGGTATTTTGTGCTAAAATATGGTTTTGTGGTAAAGTATAATATTTTTAGTTGCATTGTTTCAACTTCATGCTGATATTTGTGGGCAGAACATTTGATATGTTTTAATGTGTCTGTTACAAGCATGTAATCTACAAAGACTGTGGTCAACTACTATAAGTAAAGTAAAAGGGTTTTAGTGAGCGATGTGGTTTGAAGGCTCAGTAAAGGCCTGGTGGAGCTGCTGTGCTTCTGCATGAAATGATGATCTTGGTGTCGGGACATGGATCATCCTTTTGCACCAAGTAATGAATACAGATTGCACACCGGATAGAGAGGCTCTGCAATCTGCTGCACCACAAATGAAACAACTGCCGCTCTAATCAAATAGTCTTTTCATGCCAGCGCAGCCCTCAACTTGGGTTAAATTCAATTCAGATTCACAGATTTGTGGGTTGGGGGTTGGAGGGAGGCAGGAGTTTGCTAGAGGGAGTTCTAAATGTTGTAATTAGACTATTGTTTAATGTGCATGTGTGTAGATGTGTGTGTGTGTGTATGTGTGTGTGAGTTGGTGCAGGGTATGAGGCGAGGGTTCCCTGGCATCTTTGGTTGTTAACCACTTGGTTATTTCAGATAGCAGTGGGAGGACTGGTCCAATCACTGCAAACACGCACACACATACAAATGCACACATTTAGCTAATTATGCCAACCAGTGACTTGGGAGAACACGTTTCCTGTATTGTGTATTTAGGGAACAGCGAGGAGCTTTGAAGGAGAGCCGCAGTGCCTCTTTGATGCTGCTTTTGTTTTTTTTTTTGTTTGTGTGGTTTAATAATTTAATCAAGCCAAACGTCCTCCTTCTCTCTGTAAGTGTCTGTTGGTGGAGGCTAATTACTCTGCAGATTGTTCTCCTGGTGCTAGAGATGAGAGTTTAGATCCAGAAGGGGGAAGGGGATGCTGATGGCTGTAATTTAACAGTGCGCTGATGGGGTAAGCTGTCTGTCGACTGCTGCTTTATTGTTTTGGGATGGTGCTGACACGCTACTATTGTAATATGTGCCATCTGATGGGAATGCAGTGTGGTTGTGCATTTTTGTACTTCTGCCTTAACCTCTGACTGCCCCTCTGCCTGTTTATATGTCTTTTGAAATTATTCTAAATAAAAACAACTGTTACACATTTTCTTCTTGAACAGTCGGTATTCACTGAAGTCTGATATTATTATCTAGTATTCTCACAACACAATGCAAATCTGACCTTCTAACTGTAAAAACTTTGTCACTCGCTATTGTTCCGAGACCCCTATAGAGTTTAAGAGGTTACATAGCTATAAAGTGATCATATTTTTCAACAACATCTAAGATACCTTGGCCCCTCTGTTTTCTGACAATTGAATTGCAGAATTGAAAACAGAATTGCAATACACAGTTTCGGTAATGTTCTGCAACAGGCTGCTATTTGACAAACGTAGCCAATGATGTGCATCATTGGCCATATTAGATTGAGTTGAAACCAGTGTTTGTCAGGATTTTTGTGTCTCTTTAGGGACATGCCATTGCAAGTCCTGTACTGCTGAATATGTGTGTGTGTGTATGTTGTATGTGTGTGTGTGTGTCAAACTGAAAGGTGAAGTTGTAATGCAAATGTACTGATCTTTTTTTTTAATGGGTAAAGACTTGTATTTATGTTATCAAATTATAATGACTTAATTTTAATTTAATCACAATCAATAAATCCTTATTTAGTTTTAAATCTTTATTGATTGTGACAATGTTGAATGGAGATTATAAATGACATTTTCAATTGTGTGCCCAGCCCTGTTTTGTATTGTTTTGTTGCTTGTTTTGAGTAATTGAAGGGAATCCACAGATGTGAAGAGTGCTGGAGAGGTTGCTGTTGAACAGAGACACGTCCACCACACGCACATGCTTCATTTACACCAGTGGGCCTCATTTACACTTTGTGCTGTCACTGTCACTGATGCCATGCCAAAGAGCATGCTGTGCTGAGGAGACATTTATAGCCTTAATGTCCAGTGTGAACATGCTCATTCACTCCTACACTCTACTGTACAGTCCACATGTGCTCTATCTCCCAGCAGCACCTGGGCTAGTTGGCGTCAGCACTCTGAATGACCATAAATCAAGCTGCTGGTCTCAGATGTGTTGTGTCCAGATGCACTGTTTTCTCAGAAGTACAATGTCAATGAAAGTAAAACGGCAGAGAGCTGGCTGCGTGCTCCAGTGTGCATCTGCAGAATTGCGTTTGCGTGCACCTCCATGTGTGCGTGTTTGGAAGCCCCCAAGGGCCCCAACTTCCTGTGCTGTGATGCTATGGCCACGTCTGCTATGAATGTTTTATGTCAGAAATTGTGGTAACCGGCTCTGGGGGCACACCGGGAAGCCAACATGTGCTCAGTAACATTATTGCAATTAGAACTTTAGACTCTGCTACTCTGCTATAGGTTCAGCACTGTCATTACATAAAGCTAGTAATGTGGAAAGTTGAAAGCATAAAGTGTGATACAAATACATGGCTTGTTTTTAGGAGAACACTCAAAGGTCTTTGTAAAGAAAAGTTTTGAGAAAATGCGGGACTACTGTGTGATCGAGACACTTGTGCTTTTGATTGTGTGATATCTCCAGTGCGGTGGCAGGTTTGCTCTGCAGTCTTTGAGAGTAAACAGATGTTGTTTGTCTTTTTTTTGTTGAGACTTAGCATCTCCTGGGATGCAGCAAACCTGTGTGGCTACTGTAAGCCCACAAAAGGAGCTGGAGATGGAAACAGCTCAAAGAGATGAATGCTGTTTTAGAAGTAAAGTAAAAGCTTGGTGTACTGCACCACAGTCTCTCATGGTCACTGTGGTTTTATGGTTTTACTGGTTGTTTTTGTAAAATATGGTTTTAAGGAGTGGGATCTTAACACAACCATATTGGTTGTACTATATATATTTATATATAGATATTTTTATCATATTTTTTCAGTCTGCTTTATTTCTTGCTTGTTTGGTTTCAGGCATTAACAGACCGGATGAAAACTTCCCATGTATGTCTATAATGTGTGAGTTCAGTTTGCTATAGGGTTTGTCAGATGATAGTTGCTCACTTTCATCTTGTGTAGAGCTTAGCACATAAATAGCCTAGTCTTCCCCTCCCTTTAATGTCCTAGCATAGTTAGCCACCACAGAACACTGACAGCCTATATGTGCTGTCAAACCTCAAATCCCCAAGGAACATCTCTCCTCTGTGGCTACAAGACTTCAGTTAGTGCACATCAGTACACTCAAATGAAAAGCCTGCAAATGTCCAGGACCAAAGAAAAGAAGAAGAAAAATGAAATGGGGGAAGACGCTGATATAAAAGACAGAAGTTGGGCATATAATGAGTATTTGGGATGCTGAATTAATCAGACTGTGAGTGCTCATACAAAGTAGGCAGAACGCTTTTCATGTGACAAATGTGTAATTAAGAATGATTTTATAACCCCCCCATCAACACACACACTCGTTGATGGACCAGAGGTGGGTGGAAGGAACAAAGCATCTCGGTGCTTGTCTGCATAAGAGTGTGTTTGTGTTGAGATGAGACAGAGCCTTTAATTATGCTGCTATTAGAATAACACCAGCCCCCATCGCTCACTGATACTGACTGATATTATGGGATGTTGTCAGTTTGGTGCCTTGCCTTGTTTTGTCTTTTCAATGTGACATCATCATAAAAATCCAGAACATGTGGATTTTTAGATAGCTTTTTTTCAGCCCCCCCACACACAAGATATTTATTTACACTTACTAAAGTCTATTTTCACTTGCCGCTGTCTGCCAACGTTAAATAGGCGTTTGAAAAGGAAGTGTGACCTATCGTAACATTGTGGGTGGTTAGATCATCTCCTCAGAGCCGTAATAATTTAATTTGTTTTGTAATCTATACATGTATGTACTCATTAATTAGCACTGACAGTTAATGAGGCAAATAATTCTAATAAGACATGTACCATTCGGGTAACATGGTCAGCATAATTGTGTGCTGATAAAAAAGGGTATGGACTGCCAGAGAAAAAAAAACATGTAAAGTGCAAATTAGTTTTCAACAATGATCAGTCTTTATGCTTTTTTCATGTTTATGCTTCCTAAACTAAAATAACATGTTCACCACAATCTTGATTGGCACAGGGGCACAGTTTGACTCCGGGGCCGGACAGGACCTTTCTCTGTGAAGTTTGCATGTTCTCCCTGTGCTTGGGTGCGTTTTTCCAGGTACTCCAGTTTCCCCACCAACACCAAAACATGCTATAGTCTCCGGTTAGTGACATGACTGAAGTGGTGGCTGCAGACAATAAATTTCCTCACGGGGATAATAAAGGGATATACCAAGCCCACTGGGTCACATTATACAGTCACATCTTCAAGTGCCAAGTAACAATCTCAGCAGTAGATCCATTTTGTAAAAGGAAAAAAATAAAACAATTAAATTTATGAGAATGTTATTCTCTGTATCTCTTATAGCCATATTATGATTTTATATTCATATATTGACCTTGATATTAACATCTTTTTGCTGTGTTGTGTTTCTCAAGAAAAGGGCTCTGAAATGAACAGCACTTGACTTTGAGGCTTTATGCTAAAATACCAGAGATGTTAATGTGGTTACAGTATAAAAAGGGAAACCCTTATATAGTTCATATAGGCAAACTGTGTGTGTTTGTGTGTGTGTGTGTGTGTGTGTGTGTGCATGCGTGCATGCGTGCGTGCGTGTGTTAGTATTTCAGCAGAGGTGTAGCTGTCCGTCATCAGCCCAACTGCATTAACCTCGGCCTCTGTGCCTGCAGGGCCCACCACTTTCATTTCAGTGCAACCAATACAGGTCTTGGCTGGGGGCACCCTGGCAGCCAGCATAGTTAATGACTTATTTACTGTTTAATGGCTGTATAGTGCACCGCAACAACAATTAATGAGAAAACGCCACATTCACACGCGGTGGGGGAAGCCAGGTGGTGGAGGTTATTTTCTCCTTCGAACTTTATCTCAGCTCTGCCTTCTGCTTTTCCCTGATAAACTCCTGCACACCTTTACTCGGAGACAGACAGGCTGACAGCTACTTTTACAGACTTAGTAAAAATACCAAGACCTTTTATTTTCAGAATAATTGTATTTTATTCCCTTTTTAATCGGACGGGTAAATTCTTGCTTTTGTGTGTCTTTCCTTTTAAATGCCTTTTTTAGCAGATAAATGGCAGGCTACTCATCTGCAAAAGTCCTGTTTATGTTCTGATCAGTGCACCATCGGCTCCATGTCTATCAGCTTTTCTGCCGCTACTCTCACTCCAACAAAGCCCTTTCCTTTTTCTGCCTTTCCTCTGTTGTTCTTCCCAGCTCTCTTTAGCCTTGTGAATACCATCGCTCATGCAGTGAGCTGTTGCAGGCACTTTGTTGCTGACCATGGTGCTGAAAGCCTTCTGCCTTCCAATTGCCAGAGTGTTCATTTCATGGTTCATATACCCCGTTCTCCATTTGTCAGTGTGCCGTTAGCCCCCACGCTTACTTTTTTAACCCCTTCTCTTGCAAATAACAACAAATCAAATGCACATTTGTTTTGCCTTAATGTTACAGATCTCCTGCCACTGTCAGCTTTCAATTAAAGCTTGGCTCATGTGTTGTAACTGGCTGCAAGATGTTTCAGATGAGAGCGTGTTGTTTTTTTAAGTCAGGTTACATTACATTCAACACTGTATATTTTTCAGACATCCAACACATGCACATGTGTTTAGGCGTTGCATACACTGATGACTTTGCTTCTATATATAATAGAAATATGTTAATAGACTCATTGTAATATAATTTATCCATCTGCATTAAACAATAAACTAAAGCCATGCAGATAATGCTTTTTTTCAATTTCTTTCCCTTTGGTGTCCTTCGTTTAGAGGGCCGCTAGATTCGGTTTCAAATTGTCCTTCATGCCAAGTTGGATTTTACCCGCAGTGCTATGCCAGACACTAAGTAAATGTGTTTTTCAATCTATCTACTGGGTGACCATCCCATTCTTGCCCTTCCCTCCTGCCTGTGGACTCCCTCCAGTCCCTGGTGTTTTAGGACAATCTCGGTGTCTTGTGATCTCTGGGCGCCTGCATGCCTTTCTACCTGCCACCGTTCCTCCCAGGTTTCGATAAATAACCCTGCACCTCTCTGGCCCTCAGCTTTACTGGCAGTTGCGGGATCACATTTGTTAAAATATCACCTGCTGTAGAGAGGAAATTGATACTGCTGCAATCTGCTCTGGGCTATAGAGTTTTCTGTGTTGGAGTTAAAATGCCACAATACTGACAGTTGTTGGAAAGTTCACCGTTTCAACAAAGGAAAACAACTTTTTATAGAATTGTAATTAAAAAAAGCTACACTAGGGTTTTTTGTCAAAGCTGTGACTAAATGATGGGTCATAAAGTGTAATTAGCTAACGAAAATAACAAAACTACTTCTATTAAACAGAAATTCACAATTTATATATTGTCCAACCGAGGTTGTTTTTGTGAAGGGACAGAGGTGAAATAGCTTGGATTAGACACGGAAAAGATTCCAATTTCTGCAAAGAGAACTTCATTAAAATACAGAAAACAGTTTAGTCTCCTTGGTTCTACTCCATTGCTCAAAAAACAGGCCAATGATCAGACCAGACATCCCCAGATGACCAGGTAAGAGGAAGAAGCAAAAGTTCCTCTCTCAAATCTGCCATTATCCAGATGGCACCATTAGCGATTAAGCCAGAACATTTTTCCCCTCTTATAATTGACTCCATAGGCTATTAGGCAGGTTGGCACTGGGCTAGGTCCACTGGTGCACACTCCAGATGTTCCCTTTATATGTGTGTGTGCGGTGTGTGAAGTTTGGGGAAAGTAAGAGTTTTTTGGCTTTTGTGGCGACAGGTCCAGGGCTGCCTACAGATGGACGTAGGCCTGGCCTGGGCGTGTGCTGAAAATAAGTCACATTCAATTATATCAACGTCTGTATCAGTCTGCCTGTTCCGAGCCGGAATCTTTCTGCATCGCTCCATCTCTTTTTTGCCCCGGGGGAAGAAAGATTAAAGTGTTCTGTTTTCTGTGGAAGATCTTTGTCTGTGCTTTTTGGTTTTATCTGAAGATTAAATTATCTCTCATCCATTGTCTGTTCTTTAGCGTGTGTAAGCTGAGTGATGTTTAAAAGACGTTATTAAAGTCTGTTCAACTTAAAGAACACTTGTCGTCTTCCCATCTCAAGTGAAGCAAACTTTTGAAATGTGAACAAGGAATGTAAAGGAGAAACTTTGAAGAGATGTGAATAAATGTGTAGTGACGTTGGAGACTGAAGGTTTAGTGTACTGCACAAAATAGACCTGTGAAACAAGAACCATAAAAGGTTAACCTCTTCTACAATAAAATCTTTACTCATGCTCCTGATTCCTAACCATAGGCCAAAAGTTTGTCCACAAAGAAAACAAAGAGTAAAAGCTGATCCAGACCCGACGCTGTAGCGGGTGTTTGTATTACATTACCGACTGGACTTTCAGTAATCCTTTTATGGCTAAAAAAAGAGCAATAAAGCCATTAATTATTCATCTCCCCATGGCTGGTGGTAAAGAGGAGAGGGGTTCTTGGGTTTCCATCAGCTATTAGTAAACAAATCAATGCTGCAGGCCAAGCTTCTTGTCAGTAAAGAGCCATCTGCCCTTTCCTGTGACTTTCAGGTCTGCGCCAGAAATGGACCTATACATGATACACAATAGTGCCTCTTGAGGGAAGAAAAAGCATGTTTGTTGACTAATTTTCATTAAGCTACACCATGTTTTTATCCTTGAAGTACAGGGATCTAAAAGTCTGCACCACCATTATCATAACAACTTGATTTATTCATAATATCAGTATTAGCCCATCTCTACCCCAACTGCTTTAACACAAATCATACCACAGGGCGTACATGTTCCCAAATTTGTCCCGACCCGCCCAACGATAGGTATCTGATGTAATCAAACCACACAGTTTGAAGTCACTAATCCAATTTCTTTAGCAAGATACATTGTAATTTGGTATCATTGTAATTATAAACTGAATTGTGAACTGTCTGAAAAGGAATTAAATTAGCTAGCAGAAGACGAGTAATATGATTGGGAACTGGGAGGAATCAATACAGCAGTACTTGTCGTCTCAACGTTGACCTGAATCCTGCTTCAATGTGGATCTTTGGGGGATTGGTCTTAATTCAATCTTGTGGAGCTAACACGCTCCCTGTCCCCTCCACATGGCTGACAACAGCTCTGTCTTGATTTAAACCGCAGCAAAGGAGCCCTGCTGGGGAAAGCATGGCTCTGAGAAAAATTACTATGGCTTGATTTTATCCATCAGATTGGATAAAATACACATGGATGTAAACCTTAGGTTACTGGCACACGGCTGTATGTTGGCATGTAGAAAAGGTTGCTGCAGTAGCTCTTATATAAGCCACACATGCAACATCACTGCACTTGATAAACAGCCCTTTCACACAGCCTTACCTGTGTTGACAAATGGTTGTAAAGTACAGTGTAGAGTGAGTCTCATCCTTCTAGGTGCAGCTCATCAGTGCAAGCTCTACCCTGGTGGAGGTATAGGTGCTAAGAGAGAGATGGGGAATGCAGCACTGTGGACTGCTCTGATGGATGGTGCCTGAGAAACTAAAACTTGGGAAAGAAATGTGTTAGGTGCTGACAGACAATACATGTAGTTTACAAGTTGATAACTGCAAACTCTTATGATACTATATATTTATTGGCCATATTGTCTGGAAATAATCTTAATTATTACTATCCATCCACTCTGTCTGTGACTAGGAACACTTGTTAGGATACACTATGCTAAGCTAGTATGGTTTATGCTATGCTGCTATTGTCTTTGATTTGATGTATTCTAGTGTGTTTATTGCACTGTAACTCAAACACTCTTTTAAGATAAAATGTTTATTATGTGGCTATCTTATGCTGCTAGAATGATAATATAACTGAAATGTCAATTAGTGGAAGGAACTGTGTTTGTTCTTGTCTTAAAATTCAGTCATATTAGACAGACATAATGGAAGACATGAGGAGAAAATATTTGTAAATCTGGTCTTTGTCTCTGCTCTTGGGCTATATATTAATGTTGGTTCAGTCTGTATGACATCCTCGCATATGCTGTGCCATCCATCCATCTTCTACCGCTTTTCCGGGCTCAGCCCGAAGGAGCAATGTGGGGCCAACCTCCCATGGGCCCACCACCTGCGGGAGGAACCGTAAGGGGCCGGTGCAAAGTGAATTGTGTGGCAGTCAAAGGTGGAGGCCTCGACTATCCAATCCCCGGACACGGAATCTGGCGCTAGGGACACGGAATGTCACCAAGCTGGCGGGGAAGGAGCCTGAGCTTGTGCGGGAGGTTGAGAGATATCGACTAGAGATAGTCGGGCTCACCTCCAGCACGCAAAGCTGGACAGACTCGGCAAGCCCAAACGTACTGTAAGGGTCTGTAGGGAATGTTAGGCCAACCCCCTAACCTGGTGGTGGACACCAGAAGTAGGGGATGCCAACAAGCTGAAGAAGGAGACCTACCGAGCCTGGTTGGCTCGTGGGACTCCTGAGGCAGCTGAGAGGTAACGGCAGGCCAAGCGGACTGCAGCCTGGGTGGTTGTGGAGGCTAAAACTCGGGTCTGAGAGGAGTTCGGTGAGGCCATGGAAAAGGACTATTGGTCGGCCTCGAAGAAATTCTGGCAAACCATCCGGCGCCTCAGGAGGGGGAAGCAGTGCCCTGCCAACACAGTTTACAGTAAAGGTGGGAATCTGCTGACATCAGAGGCCGAAGGCTTGGAGGTGGACTCGTCCATCACCCAGGCCAAAGTCACCGAGGTAGTTGGGAAGATATGCCCTGAGTACCTCAAGTCTCTGGATGTTGTAGGGCTGTCTTGGTTGACACGCCTCTGCAACATCGCGTGGCAGTCGGGGACAGTACCTCTGGACTGGCAGACCGGGGTGGTGGTCCCTCCGGGGTGGTACTCCCTCTTTTCAAGAAGGGGGACCACCCTAGGGAGGTGTTCGGGCATGTCCTACCGGGAGGAGACCCCGGGGAAGACCTAGGACACGCTGGAGGGACTATGTCTCTCAGCTGGCCTGATAACGCATCGGTATCCCCCTGGAAGAGCTGGAGGAAGTGTCTGGGGAGAGGGAAGTCTGGGCTTATCGGCTTAGACTGCTGCCCCCATGACCCGTGACCCATATGCTGTGCAAATAAAATAAATTCTGTCTTGGATCAGCAGTATAGCCCCCACAAAATTGACCTGGCACAGACTTGTCCTGAAACTGTATCTGATGGAGCATAAACTCCACTTTACACTCCAGGAGGGGACAGTTCATTCGTCATTGGCCATAGTGGACTAGTTGTGGACATTTATATTTATATATATATATATATATATATATATATATATATATATATACACGTCTCTTGGCATCACATCTGGCTACTCTTGCCCCAACACCATTCTTAAACATAAGGCAGAGAGTACTGAAGCCAGGTGTTGTGAGAGGAATGGGTCAACACACAGGGAAAGAGTAGACCTGACAGCTAGTCCAGGTTACACAAAATAAAAATTTCTCAGATTATTTGTGGCTTGAAACATCACATAGAAAAATTTCTTAAAACATCAACTACAGTAGGTCAACTACTAAGTCAGTCGATCTAAATGTGTTTTTGTGTGCAGTCCACTGCTTGCTACATCAATCTCTGTGGTCAGTGTAAGAAATTAGCTGGAAATGCTGTCCTATTATTATACATACAAATTGTGATTTAAACACTTTTAGCTTGACTGATAAGATTAAAAAGCTTGCCTTACACTACACATAAGTAATCAGAGCCAGGAGGAAAGAGCATGTCAGATGCCAAGGAGAGCTCAATGTCAGAGAAATCAATATGTCTACCCCCTCCTAAAATCAAAAGTCTTTTTCCATCTCCCTGCACACTGAGGCCTGATAAAAGCCCTGTGTGTTGTTTAAAATCAAAGCAAGTGTCACTCGAGTCCAATACCATTATTTTGTTTATTTATGTAATTTATGAATTTCTGCCGCTCAGGCCACAACCCCACGTGGCTTGTGTGAAACCCAAACATTCTTTCAGTCCGGAGGTATCTTTCATTTGAGTGAGTCAGATTTGATTGCTCACATTGTGTTGTCTGTAAGGGAAGCTCGTAAAGGTTATACAGCGCACTGAAAGGCTATCTCATTCAGCAGCAACAGAGGGGAGCATGTCCCCAGAGGCAGCTGCAGAATGGACTTGGGATACAAATAGAGCTTCCTGCCTTGTTATTGGGGATGTGCTGATAAGGTGGGCCGTGGCACGCTGAAGGGTGATTACTAGGGTGTCTTTTAACAGACTTCGGCGTGACGTCCAGCCTTTATGCATACCTATTGTAGTGCCGAGGCATTGTGTTCAGACATCACCTGAACACTGTCTGTGTTGACATCTACTTAATTTCCATGGGGCATTTTGGATTTGTCTCCATCGAAGTGTGCACTGTGAATGCGTGTGGCGGGAAGCAGTGGGAAATCATTGTAGGCCTGGGAGACAGGGAAAGGAGCTATTCAACAGGGGCGCCCATGGTGGCAAAGTCATTTCCAATAATGTCCTCTTTCTACAATTGCGTTTAACCCCAATGGCTTCAACTGCCCACTATTTGTCATCCCACCCCTTTTTTCCTGGCCTCCTCCATCAAAAATAAAAGTATTCTTTATGGCTTTATTCACACGGTGAAGAAGATGCAGTGTGAGCAGATTTAGATTTTGAAATATTGCTCATGACCTGAAAGATATTAAGTGTCTAACTCTTTAACACAAGTTGAGTTGTATGCATATGCTTCTATGTATAGACCCTTATTGTGTTTGTAAACAAGTAGTTTACAAGTAGCCTGCACATCTCTGTGTTGTCAGTTATGCCAACCGCAATACTACACAAACAAGATGTTTTTTACAAATGTTCCCAGAAGACAACACGTTTAATGTCAAAGACTGCCTCAAATATTAAGCCATTTTATTAAATTACCCATAACTATTACGCTAAATAATAAATGTCTATGTTAATGTAGTCTTCAGTTTTTGTACTGTTGCATTATGCTCCTATCTCACCAACTTTATGGAAAGCAACCAGTTTGTTGTTTTTATTTAGCGGATTTAGTTTTGTTCACTCGTTAAAACGAATGGGCGAGTCCGGTACATGCATCCACAAAATGCGCATGCTGCTTTTGATAATGTCACGAAAAGGTCCGAATAGGTCTATTAAAAATACTTGATCAAATTTAGTAAATCCTCCCAAATGCCACTTTTAATTTCAATCAGTCATTCAATTTTTTTTTTCTTTTTATGCTCAATACCAACATAAAGCAGCCACAGCAATGCCTCAGCATCAGTGTAAAAATAAGGCAGTTTATGTTAGATGCTTCAAAGTTTTAGCCCGCTCTGATTAACCTCATAAAGTCTTGAGTAAAAACGTTAAATTAAAGCACATGGCAAATTTTTGCTATTGCTATTCTTGAATTTCCTGCCCCTTTGCAAAACAGAATACGTTACAGAGAAAACATCTGTAGTCACCACAGCCATTTCCCACCTCCTCTGGGCACTACCAGCACCATTAGAGTTCACATAGTGGTGAGAGGAAATGGTGATTTTGCAAAATAGCTATTTAAGACGTTGTTCAAAATCAAATAGATTTATATCAAATGGATTTATTACCCAGCCCTACATTAGACAGTGTCAAGTATATTTTAAATGTACGTAAAAGCTTTGATTTAGTAACAGATATGCAGTTTTGTGGTACAGAAAGGGTCTGTTATTTCAACTTGAATGACTATAGTAAAATCCCCTCTCTTCCTTTACATTTTTCTCTTTTATTTCTTTAACCGTCTGGCAGTCCCCTTCCAACCGTCTCTAATCTTTTTCTCTTCCACTCCTGTTCTGCTCGTCCCAGTGCAGGCAAGGTGATTTATCTGTGGCAGTGGCACCCACAAGGTCCCACTGCAGTCCCACACACACACACACACACACAAAGACACACAGGTAAGGGAGCAGCTGTGATATGTTTTAATTACAGTTTTAGTCAGAACTAATTAAGCTTTTATATCTGGAGGAACGGCTCAATTCCCATCCCCCTACATACATAGACATACAACACATAAACCAGAGTCATCTTTGTTTAAAGTACTACATTCAAAGCCACCACCTGTATGATTTGCACATGTCAAGACTGTTTGATGTTTGTGGCTCAAAACACTAGTTCAATGAAGGCCTACTGTTTTCCATCTTGAGCTGAATTCACTTTGGCTGATCAATTGCTGCCGAGGATGGAATCTCGCTTTTTTATTTTAATTATAATCCTTTTTACAGTTTTTTCTCAATTGTGTTCAGGATTAGAGATATGAGGGAACATGGCACAGAAAACCAGCCAATGAAATGGTATGGGCCTGTCCTGGGTTACTTATTAAATGAACTGGTCAGAACATTTAGATCTTGCATCTCAAAAAAGCTAAGGCTGTTGAGCTACCTTTATCTTGTGAGTTCATGGCAAAAGCTAATGAACAACTAAATGAAATTATGTGTCCCTTGGAATACCACAGTTATTCTACAGTGACCTCAAAACACTTTTGGACAACACTCAAATTTCTCTTTGTGAAACAGGCCATAGAAAAATGGGATCACCAAAGTGTCAGCCTTGTTGACAGAGAGATTTTGTAGAAATTGTGAAAATAAGACTAAGGGTATGTTTTTACCAGAGTTTGCGTTAGACTTTGTTACTCACCGTCATTTTGACAGATTCGTAAAGTTCCCTTGATAATCTGTTATTACCTGTAAGTTTTCATTACTACTTATAATAGCTTTTCTTTTTACTCACATTTTAAGATTTTAGAAAACGAGCATAGAGGACAGATTATTTGTTTTATTTATGACAGATGAATAAAAACAGCACACTTTTTTCACACTTTTTTTCTTTTGTGCTTAAACAGGCAGGTATAGAACACAGTATATTACAAAATTTGATTTAGGACTTAGCTCCTCTGTTTTTTTACTCTTAGTCCCCTTCTTTTAGTTCAAATTGGACTTTGTGATGGAACCAAAAACAACGATGGCTCAATAAACTTGTTATATTATTTTTTTCCATAAACTCAACATAAACTCGCTCCGCACATTTTTCCTCCTCATTGCTCCGTGTTCTTCCTCGCGGCTCACAAGCTCACTTAGGCAATTTGATTGAGTCAAAGTTCCTGTACTTACCTGCTAAGTTGAGTAAACGTTCAAAAAATTTCTTGTCGTGCAGAGTTATTTTACACCCACGCACCTCCAAGCTAGTAGCCAGCTAATTATCCAAGGGAATAAGCACAACAATATTTTCTGAGGGGGGCACAGTGGGGTTTTATGAAAAAGATATGTTGACCAAAGCAACCATGGCGAGAAATGGATGAGAATGCAAAAGGCTGAGTAGATGATTTGTACAGGAACAGTTGATTGAACAGCCCATTTGGAAGCTGTAAGATGTTGTCAGAGGGGGTGAGCTAAAATATTTGGATGATTGAGGTAAAGGAAATTTGTGTTTTGACAACTTTGGCTTTTGCACGCATTTGCAAGTGTGTGTATATGGCACAGATGGAAAGTCTTCTCAGGGATTACGGTGTAACTGGAAGAGTAGAGAGGTGGTAATTGAGTTTTAATTACAGTGTTGATGATTTTGTGCACTGCCAGATGGAAGGTTCTTTACAGATATAAGCACAAAATAAATCAGCCCGGTGGAAAATGAAGCGGCCCCTGAGTGAATAGTTACCTACTGAACAGAGTCTCTAACCTTGTCTTAAGTCACAAGTGAGAATGATTTGTTTGGACGGGGGATAATCCACCTACCGCAGACCTCAGGTGGCTAGAGCAAAAGCACCATAATGAAAAATAAAGACATTGATATGAGGTAAGGTGTTTTAGTAATTCTCTAACAGTTTATTCATTACTCAATACAACAACTAGTTACAGTGGCAAGAAATGGTATGTGAACTTTATGTTAACCTTTTAGAATTTTATGGTTTTCTGAATAAATTTGTCTTAAAAAGATACTGACAAACATAACATCTAAAAATAATTACTCAAAAATATTCTGTTCTTTCATGTCTTTATTTAACACACTTATTCAACATTCAAAATTCAGTATTTTAAGTAAGTGAACCCTTAGATTTAATAACTGGTTGACCCCTGGCAGCAGTAACCTCAACCAGGCGCTTCCTGTAGCTGTGGATCAGACCTGCACATTGTTGAGGAAGAATTTTATCTCATTCTTCCTGGTAGAACTGCTTTAGCTCTGTCATATTCTTTGGATGTCTCATGTGTATGGCCCTCTTCAAGTCAATCCATAGCATCTCTATTGGGTTGAGGTCTGGGCTCTGACTTGGCCACTCCAAAAGGCGGATTTAGTTTATTCTGAAGCCATTCTGTTGTAAACTTGCTCCAGTGTTTTGGGTCGTTGTCCTGTTGCATCACCCACATTATCCTGAACAATTGTCTGATATACTTGGGAATTGATCTGATTACATGCTGGCCAGGCCCTGATGCAGCAAAGCAGGCCCAAATGATGATGTTTTCTCCACCATACTTTACTGTTGAGATGAAGTTTTTTTTTTATTGACGCAACGCCGTGCCCTTTCTACGGCAGATGTGCGCTGTGTGTTTTTTTTCCAAATAGTTCAATCTTAGTTTCATCAGTCCACAAAACATTTTGCCAATACCACTGTGGAGTGTCAGTGGGCTCTTTTGCAAACCTCAGGTGTTCATCATGGTTCTTTTTATTAAGCAGTGGCTTCCTTTGTGGTGTCCTGCTATGGATACCCTGCTTGTTCAATGTTTTATGTATTGTTGACTCATGAACAGAAATGTTAGCAAGTTCCAATGATGCCTTCAAATCTTTGGCCGTCATTCGGGGTTGTTTCTTTACCTCATTAATAAACCATTACTATGCTCTTGGTGTCATTTTGACTGGACGCCCACTTCTTAGTATAATAGCAACAGTCCCAAAGCATCTCCAGTTGTAGCTTGTTTGCCTAACTGTAGACTGTTTAAAAAAATTTTAAGTCTTTGAAATGGCTTTGTTACCCTTTCCGGTTTTATGTAAAGCAATCATTTTTGATAGTAGCTCCTTTAAAAGCTCTTTTTGGCTATCCTTGCCTCATATAAGCGTGTTTTTCTTGTGCAGAGCAAACTCCAAAGTTTGAGGGGTTTTTATCAGTCAAAGTAGCTGTAGTACACCCCTCAAAACGTATTATTGTAACAAGACTCCAGGTGTGCTAAAACCTGACGCCAATTAGATTTTTTCAGATCATTAATTCAAGGATTCACTTTTTCCACAAGCATTATGATGTGTTTTGGTTGTTCTCAAAAAAGACATGAAAGACCAGAATTTTTTTGTGTAACTATTTTTTGACATGCTATGTTTGTCATAACCCTTGACTTAGATCACATTTTAAGACAAATTTATTCAGAAAACCATGAAATTCCAAAAAGTTTACATACTTCTTCTTGCCACTGTACCTACAGACTTATATCAAACCACAAGTACACCAGTGATTGTTAAGTATTTGTTCATTGTTTTACATGCATTATATATTGTTATGTCCTGGCCTTTTTTTTTTTCATTTTTTTTTCTAGTGCTGTGCTGGATGAGCTCCCACCGCGGCTTTATGAGAATGACCTTTGGCGGTTGGCTTATGGAGATCGTTGTGCCAGTTCTAAACTCAAGTTCTCACCTTCTCAACTTAATGAAGCAAGAATCTACACCACATAACACCTGCAGTCAGCAATTTTAGAAGTCATTCTTACTATTAGGGTCATTTATTTTAATAATTTTTACTTGTCACAGTACAGTTTCTGACTCAGCACTCGTGTTATAATTAAGTACTGAGAACAAGGAAGCTGGTGCGCAATAAAAAAATATATATTAGCAGAATGAGCTATTATTCCCCATTATTGCCAATTACAAACATAACAGCAGCATACCGTAACAAATTATTGGACACATGTAGTGACTGTAGCATTTGTGAATATGGGCCGTATCTTCCCGATTAAAAATCAGGTATCAAGTGGAGAAGGAAGTTCATTGAGGGGTGTGTCCGAATCTACTTTTTTTGATTTTCAGGGAGTAGAAGGAAGTATAAATAGGCAGGACTTTGTGTCAGTGCAGATCTATTTGTTTATTTTTATACCAGAGCATGTTCACATTAATAATAAAAATGTGCGCATCAATAAAATTCACTTTCTAATTGAATTTATTGATGTCTGCATCAGTCTGTGGCCCTGCACCTAAATTCACCTGCAGTGGGCTTTATAGAACAAACTGACTGCTTGTTGCCTTGCTTTGACTAAGATCAGCTGTTCAAAATATACCCTTGTCTTGATCACCACCTGCGCTGCCGCAAGATACAGCCCTATATCCTTAGAATGGCTCTGAGTTGGTCAGCTTAAAGACAGGTGTACACTTAGTTTAAACTCCAGACCAAATCAAGATGAGCCCCTTAGTTTTACTTTGTGATAGGTTGACCCTCTATAAAAAAAAAACAGTCCTATGGCCTTTGAACCCATGGCCCCCTCATTCATTCCTTTTTATTTTCAGAAACTGTCTGACAGAGATAAGCCAGGTTTGATAAGCTCCCCCGTCAAACCTCCAGTGCTTCTGTGTCTGTGGAGACCTGCTGCCCAGAGTGGAAAATGGAAAATGTATTTATATATTATATTGTGTCCTCTTATGTCTCCATCCTAATGGGTTTGGGAGTGCCTGCTGTTTATACATTGTACACTATGTCAGAAGCTACAAAGTATAAATGGGGGATGAGGAGAGGCAGTGAATATAATAACAGGGTCAGAACTGGTGGATTATTCTTCCAAACACTTGTTTTGTGTCCTGCTCAGTGACCTCCAAAATATAAATTTACAAGAATGCCACATTTGAAGCACGAACAATAGACTGTCGAATTTGTTTAAACCCATTCACATAGGCAGCTTTGTATGCATGGATGTAGCAGGCCTTGGTAAATTGGCAAGCTTAATGGCTTTGGTTCATGGGTAATTTTAATAAATTTACAAATTACAACATTATTCATTTTAATGTAGCCCACAGCCAGAGTCTTTGCTGTTTTGCTATTTCCCAAGCACATTGCAGTTTTGTACTTCAGCCATTGAAACCATCAGGGTAATTTGTGAAGAAATTACCTGTGTTAGGAGGAAAGCTTCTCGATTAAAAAACACAATGACAGTCCAGACAAATATGTCTTCAGACTAAATCCACTCTGCAGAGCCCACAAAAGACTTTAATAAACCAGGTATAATCTTTTTACATAAATCTGCAACCAATTCATCATTTATTTGGTCAAACCACGTGAGTTTTGTTTCAGACCCAGTAATTAAATAAGGGTTTATAAGACAGAATAACTAAGAAAAAAATGAACAATATAAAACCTACAACCTTTCTCTTACTGAATACAATGCCAAGTGATTCCTCTTCCGTAAAAATATTCACTATTTTTTCTATATCAATATTATACATCAATCAGATGTCTGCTGACTATAATGTGGCAGGATGGTGTGTATTTAGCAGGATTTAAAGCTATGGTGTATTTGTGTTGCGCGGCACGGTCTAATCTGCTTACTATTGACTGAAAGTCCAATAATCCATTTATAGTAGAGAGGAAACATTACATGGGACACTTCTGTTTCAGTGATGGGAGACCAGTTACCTATCTTTCTAAGCAGTGTGTATACTAGTATAAAAGAAATATGTGCTGCAGAACACTGCAGGGATGTTGTATTAATAATTAAACCTTGTACCTTGATGGTTCAATTTCTCTCCTACTTATAGTTCTTACACTATTGATTAGTATCTCTGTTAAATTAAAGACAAAAGCCTAAAGCCTAATTTTTATAAGAATCACTCCATAAAGTGACCAGACATGATATGACAGGGTTTGTGATGTGAAAAGCAGTCACCAGATTGGGTGGAGCTGGATGTACCTTGTACTGCTTGCATCTGATTACTTGTAGCTGAACTTTATGCTTTGTATTCGTAGACCAATACAATCTACTATTTAAAACAAGGCTCATCTTAGAAACTAGCTGCCTGTGAGTGACTTGTCAATCACAGCGGTCGAGTTGTAGCAGGTGTCAATGTCAATGGAAACATTACTTCTGCATTAGCATCTTTGCCAGTGCATACTTTCTCTGTCCACAGAGATACACTATTTTCCTTACTGTCTATGGGGTATGGCTATTCTTTGTTCTCCTTTTGGGAATGGAGCTGTGTTGGCTACATACAGTATACCACTACATACACTAGAAGGAGCACCGAGACAGAAGTGCATGTATTTTGTTGAATATTTTGCCCTGCAGACATGTTAGAATTGAAGATTCAACAAAGCAATGGACTCTTATGGGGACATACTCGCTTGCTCTTTTTTGTCACTATCTGTGTGTACATTCCAAAAAGTCACTCGTCTGTGCACACCCACACACACCCACACACACCCACACACACACACACACACACACACACACACACACACACTAGACAAACACTCCAAAACACACTTGCAGCTCTTGTCTGATATGCCAGCAGTTGTTGATAATGAGATTCCTACAGGACAGAAAAGTCCATGGAGAGTGACTGGAGGCCTTTTACACACCACACTCTCCTTCTCCCTGTTTCTGGTGTTGGACCGTATGGTAGGGAAGCAGAATCTGAAATACAATCAAAAACATGTACCTCTAGCATGTGTGAGATTTAGCCTCTGTTTGTTTGGTTCTTTTTAATGTGTAAATGTGTGCCTAGGTATCTTTGATGGGGCGTCAGTGAGAAAGAGGATAATTGCGTGCCTTTTGCTGTCGTGTCAGGCTGAGACGCCTTCGGTAACTTATACAAGTTCTCTTCCATACTCCGGTTTGATGAAGTACCTGGTGCCACGGAGGACAAACAGATCTCATATCCTGTCACTGGCTTTAGACCTCATCTCTATTCTCATTTCCTCCCTTGGCTCACACAATATAATAATGCCACTTTATGGTGCATCTGTCTCGTCAGGTTGTTGTTGCTTGATGTAGTGTTGTTTGCGAGTTTTCAAAACGGATGGCTCTGGTCCAACCTTATTTTGTAGCGATGGAATCCGTGGCAGCTGAATTTCCAGATTGTTTGGATGCATTACAGAATACTTATATAAAATGTCTGCTAAGTAGTAGCATGCGCTCAATCTTTGGAAACGTGATGGTTATGTTGTTAGAAAATCCCAAACTCTGCAATTACAGAAAAACAGATATGAACATATTGTTTGGTTTGCTCACTTTTGTCACTTATCGTCAAGACAACCATTGTCTAGTTCACTTCAATTCTGAAAGTACTGAAAGTTGTTTGAGTTCACTATTGTAGACAGACGCCAAAGCTTTTGTCAGTTCTCGTCTCATAAGACAAAGAAGTCAGATGATTGGCTGATTGGTGTTTTCCTCAGTTTTAAGTCATATTCCCATTGCGAGGTGTGCAGTCTGAAGTAATAATCCTGTCTAAATGGAAAACATGGCTTGGTCATAATCCAGCTGCCTCTCTGTTCCCTGAGTGTCTTCGTTAAACAATCTACCATGGTAATGAAGTGCTAATCTGCTCAGCTCTTTACACAAAGCATCTGTAAGTCTCCTGGAGCCAGAACAGGTACACAAGTGAGTGCTCTTTTCTTCCTCTCTGTGTTGCTTTGAAAAATCCAAATCACTCAAATGTAGAGGAGCAACACTCAGGGCAGCAGCTCTCCACGTCAAGCAGAACTTGGCTTGACACTTAGGAGAGTAACCACAGTTTGACATTCTTACACATTGCTCGTTCTGATAAGGTAAGTCTGCCCCTAGTTTCCAACTGCTGTAGCCTCTAAACATGATTACATTGCCTGGTTTTTAATAGAACATTCAATCCATCAACAGCTTTTCCAATCATGTTCCCCGCAGAGAAACACACGCATATCATTTTTGGCTGCTGGGCACGGTAATCTGTGGCATTAGCCTTCTAACTATATTAATCCATTTGCACTTTCCCCTGTTGATTAGAGTGCCTGTGAAACGTGCTGGTGCTTGGCTGGTATAGGGCAGCAGTTGCCTGAGGTGGCAGCGCGAGACCGGGGTTTCATAGGCAGCTCTGTCCACTTTCAGATCATGATTTATTACCCCCTCAGTTACACTCTCACAAACATGCTCACATGTGCATACGTTACCTTTAGCAACAAAGATATTGACACGGGCTAACACACTACGACACTATGTTTGGCATTTAGCAGAGCAGAAAAAACACAGACTACTGCTATTGGATATGACACCTAGGTGTGCAGTACATGAATCTATTAGCTCTGATGTGAGCCCACACATATTGCCCTTTGTGTGTGTGTGTGTGTGTGTGTGTGTGTGTGTGTGTGTGTGTGTGTGTGTGTGTGTGTGTGTGTTAATATGTGTGATTGTTCTTAATAGTTTTTCTTTGTTAGTTGTTATAGTTCATATTGGCATGAAGTTACAGTAAGTTGTTGAGTCAAAACCCTCCCCTACCAACCTTGCCTGCTTTTTGTTTTATTTAAACAACTCAGCACATTCACTACCTTACATCCAAATGGATTTGAGAGCTGCTATCTCTGAGTGATGATTAATATTATCCTCACCCAGTGTTTGGGAACCACTGTTTTACTCTTTGTGTACCTTGTTGATTGAGTGAAAGACACATGAAGGAGTTTGTGTTCATGAGTGTAGCAGTGTCACTGTGCACACTTTAATATCCCAGAAAAATAGAACATGGCTGATAAGAGCAGGGAGACTAGCCCAGGGAGATCAGAAATCCCATACAGTGGAGAGCACTAGTCCATTGCAATTGTGGCAGAGGTCACAGTCAATTTAAAAAGAAGCAGCTCTTGTATATTAGAGACTGGATAGATGGGAGACCCTCCTCCTCTCCATCATAAAGGGCCCATGCCCGAGCAGGGCCACATGTAATCAACATGGACCTTGTGGAAATCTCTGCTGAACTGCACTGTTTTACTGTGGGCAGCTAGAACAAGCAGCACAATACACAGACCAGACTGGCCTAGTCTATACTTACAAACCCAAAGGAATCCCTGAGTAAACTGTAAAAGGACTGCATTTTACTATATAGTTAGAGAATTAATCAAACTACTATTAATCTCTTCAAGGAATTTTTCATGCATAGATTCTCATCAACATATAGCTCCTAATGATTGTTAAATAAATGGTTCTGTTGTTTTAATAATAATAATAATAATAATAATAATAATAATAATAATAATAATAATAATAATAATAAATAGAACAATGTTCATTTGTTATTTGGATTGGAATCATTCAAACACTTGCAGCACATTATAATACTTAGGGTTAGGGTTAGGGGTCTTCATTGTACCAGATTCATTGTACCAGATTCTCTGGCAACAGCAGAAGTCAAATTCAGTTCAGTTTTAATCTTTATTGCAACTACAAAAGAAAAAACATTACCTCATTTGACTCAGAGCAGAGTTACCTGGATGTAGCTCTCTGTATTAAAGACCAGACTCTGTGTGCTTTCAAGCATTTGACAGTTGGAACAGACTTTCTTTTGGGGGATTTATAGTGGTCTGACAGATCTTGGTTTGGGCGGTGCATTAGTCATGGCTCCTCATCATATGGCTGCCAAGACTTAATCTTGGCTCTACCTAAACCAATATGATTTGACTTTTTAAACTGAAAATCACTGATATAACACTACAATTATTCTGGTAGTTTTTTTTTGGTTCTCCTTGTCTCTTCAATCTTCAACACCTCATTTTATCGCTCTATGTCCTCATCTTGTCCAAACTTCCAACATATATAGTGTAACTTTATAACCTCTGGATCTATTTTTCCTACAGTTTACCGAAGCTAAAGTCTGTTGAGGGACTAGAATCATGTGTTTGACATTGTGGTGACCTCACAAGCCTAAATTTAAAGTCGACATAGTTGCGTGTAGTCAGAGTGTAGAGAAAGCTATCTAGTTGTCAGTGGAGCAGGCGGCCCAGCAATCCATGGTAAGTGATGTGAGTGGAGTTGACATCCTGGGCAGAGTGCTTCAGGTTGGTCTCCGACTGGGACCGGGCAGCCCATCATTGCCAGTTATTAAGCAGCTTGCGCTCTGCTGCTCTTTCTCCGAGGGGAACAGCCTGTCTTAGGATGTTTACATAGAAATGAGTGTATGTTAGGGTGTGGGGTCAGATTCATTAGAGTTTAGGCCAAAACACACTCAATCATATTAATTTCTTAATGTATGGCTTAAAGGGGTTTGGGTAGAAGGTCACCATGTGTATAAAAAAATAAAAGATCATATCTTTAAAATAATAACCTCATAACCAAAATCAATCCTACCTGACCAATCTGAACCATTTATCTGAAATGGGGTAGGCTTTATGAAATGCTTTGATTTATAACATCCTAAATTTCAATTGTATTCTGGTTGTATTAGTATTAGTATTGTCTGTCCTATTGATTTAGAGATAGTTCAATCTGCCTCCATTTGAAAAAAAATTATGGCTGTAGACTTCAAGGATGGCATTTGTTAGCCCGTTGTTAGTTTTCTTTTAATGCTATAGACTGCTTTATTAATGTCCTGATCAAGCTCTTTGTGTTGTACAATGTGCTGGGACATCTGCCTCTGCTCAGACTCCACTGCCACTGCTGTGATTGTACTTTGTTTACAACTTTTACTACAGCTTTGCTTTTGGATAACTGTATAGTTGCCAAGGCTGCACACTATATTGCAAATCAGTAGCGCAACAGAGCCTTCAATCAAACTATGGTGCAATAAAATAAAGATAGTAACTATGGCAGAAGGGACATTGAAATATCTCATGTCATATTGTTATGGTATACTAAACAACATGGAGCAACCATTGCATCCTGTCTTTGAAGAAACCAGTGAATATTTTATATTAATCTACTGCAGCACTGTGCCCCTCTGTCATAGTGCTATAATACCTTATCAATTAGCCTTTTTGGTAATAATCAGTATATGAATGTATCCTGTGCAAAGGGAAACAAGCTTAAATAATACATTCTGAGTTACTTAGAGTCTGTTTTATTTCTAAAGATGTGCTATTATAAAGTGTCTCAGAGGATTGTCTCCAGGGGGCCCTGATAGAGCTGTCCATGGTCCTGAATCTCAGCGTTTACCTCTGTTTTTTCTGATAAAATGGACTTCCCTGTGTTACCATTCACATCCACAGCAGAAGCATCACAAGCCCAGCCTAATGAATATTAACACAGGCCTCGCCGTACAGTAGGGAAGCCCAGGAATCCTTCATGAATATTGATGAACAGCCCCTCATGAGCTTCTGAAATCTCCATATTGGTTTGGTGCCCTATATTCAAAAGTCCCTCAGTGCTAGTGGGCTATGGGAACCTAGTATAACCAGGACCCATTTATTATTTTTTGGACATCAGCTGGGAATAGCTGTCTCATGCATGCTGACTATACAGTAGATTAGGCCATTTTTATTATTAAAGAGCTTGCCTTTTGAACTGTCCAAGGCACTACACAGACCCTTACTCTCGTCTGAGGGTTATCTGTGGACACACTCAGATGAATTTTGTGGTAGTCTTTCGCTGTGTAAAACCCAGCAGAGGCAGTGAATATTAATGCTGGCACCTCTATTAGCTGCAGGAAATATTCACGGCTGATGTGGTGCTCAGAAGCAGCCCAAAGAGTCCTAGACTAATATCATCGGCTCCAACACCTGTTCACGTGGCGCCTGTATTTATGGGAGAGATTAGAACTTAATCCAGGGCTGTGTACCCTAAATCTACTTCAGATAAGCATCAGCCATGTCATGAGCTAAAGCCCGCAAACTGACCACAAAGTGGTGGAAATAAGCAAGAATTCATGGAAAGTAAGCGCTTCTAAAGGGCATTGCCACACATGTGAACACTCATCCACACACACGCACATTCACATAAAGTGTGCATCTGGTGCTGACAGATCCAGTGGCTCATCTGGGCCTGCTGGAGTGTGAAAAGCCACCTCTTCAGGAGAGGGAGGCTGCTGTGGTCCGGGTCTTGGCTGTGGATCCCTGAAGCTGCTCCAAACGCTGTCAGTCAGCCGCTGCTGCCTTCCATGCTTGAGAGAGGCAGGACAGCAGAGCAGATTTCTCTGTGTTTTTCAACACTAGTGAAGGCAGCGCCTGCCAACACACATCAGCACAGTGGCACCTGAAGGCAGTTGACTCCCTTTTCATTACTGCAAGCCGAACAGCTTGTTTTGGGAAAGATATGTTTTGTGGTTGTGTATTTGTGTACCATAAGAGAACAGACTGTTATCAAAGGGGACAAATTCAGATAAATGATTTATGGTTTTACAAGAAGCTTTCTAGAGCAAAGGAATGTTTTTCCCTCACAATGTGTTATCATAATTTAAGTCACTACATTCTGTACAGCAGAACTCAAAGTAACCCCAAACTTAAAACAAACAAGGTATGTGTAGATTATTAGCCAAAAAAAAACATTGAGTGGTGATGAATATTAGGTGACAGTCTGTCTTTTTAAAATTCTATTTAAATGTGATTGTCACTATGAAGCACTCCTAACTGATAAACATTCAGCACATCAGCACTAATGATAGGTGATGTTTCTTTATTAACATGGGTGCTGTAACTGGCCTGTTGCAGATTTCTGTGCACAAGCAGCAGGGAGCATTTCTAATTATTCTTTTACTCTACAGGAGGTTGTACAAAACATTCAGGTTTGCCTGTGATTTATTTGTCTTTACTTCTGTCTGCACCTTTAGTGTAGCTAACTGTCAATTTTCCTGTCTGTCTCTCTCACAAACTTTCTGCTTTGCTGCTTCAGGTAGTCAAATACTCAAAGGAAATCAAGTTTTCTGTCAGAGTTTAGATAAATATAAAAACGGCACAGCAACCCAACAAAAGCCCCAGCTCTTTTTATTGGTGCCTTTGTGCTCTTTTTCTCTCTTTAACTCACTTTTCCCCTCTCTGTCCTTTCGATCCATAATTGTAAGTTTCCTCTGCTTAGCTGTGTCGGTGCAAGGGACAATGCGGCATCCATGTTCTGTCGAGCATGGTCGAGAGAAATGGAGCATTGTCTCATGTAGGAGAGGCGAGCGTGGTCTGGGGACTTATCTAAATTGAATATCTGTCTTGTTTTTTAGGCATAATGAGAGCACGGAGGTCTTTCGCACCACTGACAGCTCGCCTTCCCTTGAAAAGTTGACAGATAACATGGAATAGGATACATAAAAGCACATGCGCAGTGGGGATGGTCTTACACAGTAGTGTAGTATATTGCACAAAACAATGTGCACAATCTATTATATGCTACATTTTCATAGGGCTCTTCTGTAATAGGCTTGGACTATTCAAATACATACACAGCAGTTCATAGATGTACAGTATGTATTCTATACAGATCAGTATTAAAATACATACACAGTAGACAACTGGAGATGACCATATACTGCAGCTGGATTCTCACGGAATTCATCTTGAATTGCTCCAAACAGTGTATTCACACTCCAAACCCTTGCCTTACCGGCCTGATAATGTCAATGATTTGGCAGCACTAACAGGTCTGGGCGCGTTTTAGGTTTGAAGATGTAGCGACTGTTGTCCTTACAAACATTAACAACATAACCCTGCTCTGATTGGATACAACTGAGGTTGATAAATCCAATCACCAACCAGGTATTGTTTTTAATTACCTGCACTTTCAACGGGAGTCCTTCCCACTGTGGAGCATCTGTCAGAATCAGGTTAGGCCTTTTGTGCAAATGTTGAAATAAAATTTAATTATTTTGACATTATTTTACACAATCATTTTTTTGTCAATAAATATCTTAAAATAAAAATACTGTATTATGGCCTTTAGATAGATACTGAATCAGTGTGGTTGCTGTATTCAGTATCTCTCTATCTAAAGGCAATAATACAGTTATTTTATTTTTTCATATTATCTCAATATCCTGCATTTCTATGATCTATTGCACTAGCCAGTTTTATAGAGCTTATTGTACACACTCATAGTTTATTATTTGTAATTAAAATGTAACATGCAGGCTATATTTTCTACATTATAGCATAATCCATTGCCCTAGTGACTAGAGACTTCCCTTGCTGTATATTTCAACTGTACATATCCATCTATGTCCATAGTATTGACCTTATTCTGCACATACTGTACAATCTATGCTCTTCCATTGACCTGTACTGGTTACATGTGTATGACAATAAAGTTGAATCTAGTATGGTAAAAACAAACATACATTTATCACAATTGCTACTTATACCACACATTAAAGACCACTGACATAGACTTGTTACTAGATGAATTACCTGATTAGACAGATTAAGTTCCTAAAAAGAAGGAGTCAGAAATGTCAGCTTAGTGTAATATCTCGTTACTATAACTCCACAAAGGCACATTGACACTGCAGCACTAGCAGCACTTTTTCTTGATCTTGCTTTGGCTAGCTACTCCATCCTCCGGCCAGTAAGATAGGACCACAGGATTATTATTAAATTGTCTGGTTCCTTTAACCTTGGCTTTCGATAATGTCGTCTTTTGAAGTTGGTTTTGAAAGCAGTTGAGATATGAGAAAGAATAGCCATGCTTACAGCATCAGGTATAGAAGATGTTACCATATCAGCTTTCTTTTTTTTTTTTTTTGTGATAAAACATGCTGTGGCCATTTGTTTTTCTTTTGTATATCAATTCACAGCATCACCTCTGAATAAAGAAAGTTTCTTTTAAAATATTATTCTTATGTGAGGCTCGTGGCTAAGCGTTGTGCCCTCCCATTCGTCAGGGTGGGAAGGGGACGTTTGAGATGCTATGATAATATCAGTGTAAAGAAAACATGTCAGTCCAGAACAAGAGCTTGTGTATAATGAGTAGGCAGATGGTCTTTAGGAGAATACTAAGCAATGGTGATGACAGACAGGCTGACAGGCTGGCACAGACCCTGCCACTCATGAGACCATGGGAGAGGCTCGGCCCCCTCTCTAATGCTGTCACTGGCCCCTCTCTAACACCGTCTCGCTCCTTTACTTTTGTGTGTGTGTTTATTCTTCCCTTTTTCTTCCGAAGTACCTCTCGCTGTTGTTGTTTGCTTTAAAGAATGTGACAGAATCCATTTAAAAACGTTGTAAATAGAGCCTGAATCAGATCTGTTTGGGATACCTTGCCTCGCTTTCATTTGAGAACTAAGCATTATTGCTACAGCTTGAACAGCTAAATAGATTTCACAAGGACAACCTAAGTTAATTATTTTCCCTTTTTGTGTGTTTAAACATTTAGTGCGTTGTTTTCATTTATATCTCTCATCTCTCTGTGCGCAGTTCATCTTCACCTCATCGAAATGAGAACTAGAGGAAGATAAATGCAGAAAGTGCGTTTGCATGACGCCTTTTTAATGAGGTTGCTAATTAACACTAGCTGGAGTAGGGAAGGCGAGAAGTTTTGGCTAGGAATAGATGTGCAAGGTCTCACCAGTTTTTACTGCTTTGTTTTCTCATATGAATATGTTTTCTTTTTTCAACAAAAAGGCGCCTCGACTCCTTGTTTTGCCGTAGATTTACGAGGCAAGGTCATCTTCCTGTGAGTCCCTCCGGTTAGCAGCGGAGACGACGAGACGACCAGCTTTTATATCTTTGATACGAGACTAATACGATGGAGCATGGCCAGGCACAGAGCTATATTTAGGGCCTATTGGTTCCTGTGACCAAGGCTCTAACATTGCAAGGAAAAGTTTTTAGTTTTTTTTTAATAAATCCTATTTGGACTCATAGCTCTTTTATTACTCTGGTGATTGATATATCTTTGTTGTCTATTTTTTTGTGATTTTAAACTTTGATTTATATTAGTGGGCAGTAGTTTAGTAGTCTCCCAAAAAACTTAATGGTCTACAAATGTATTTAACAGATTCAAATGAAGAATATGATCAAGCTGCGATCAAGTGGAAATGGCCTGAACCTGATTCCAATAGCTCCATGAACAAATCCGTTTTGACCAAATCAGAATTGATTGGGGCCACTTGTGTGAACACAACCTTAGCTCCACTATAACCCTTTATATTTACTTTTAATACAGTTTTAAAATTGTAAACAAAACAAACCAAATGAACAAAACTTAAAGAACAAATGAACAAATAAACCACTGTCAAAGAAAACAAAAGAAAAGAAAGAAAACGTTTACAATTAGTCCACCACAACAGCAACAGCAGCGCCAGTGAAGCAGAGGTATGTCCCCTCCTGGAGTGTAGGGTGGAGGTCAGGTGCTCCATCGGAAACAGCATCAGGACAAGATTGTGCCAGTTCACTGTGGGCAGTCAATCGCTGATCCAAGACAAGAAAGTGTTTCTCCATGCATGTTGCACAGTCTGCTGGAGCCTGGCTAATATGAACATCTCTATAGCCCAAGAGCAGAGACACAGGATCCAGATTCACAGTTACTCCAAATATATTCCTAATGTCTTCCAGAATGTCTCCGATATAAATGTTTAGACAGGCCCAAACACAGAGAATTACATTTCAAACACATAAGTGACATTTAAAGGGTTCATTTTGTGCCTTTTACTTGGGGAAATCTGTACACCACCATAACCCTTTACAACATTGACTTTTGTTCAGCCTCTGGAGATGCAGGAGCTCCCAGGGAGGCATTAAACTAACACATACTGCATTTAAATGAGACACACACATGCTCTGATTCCTAGATTTATTGGATGGAATGGAGAAGTCCTTTATTTATGTGTTTTGGTAAAGAGGTCTTTCTTTTTGTTTTGCTATCTTTTTAACTGATTATTATCTATTTGGTATTCATTAGGCCCTCTTAAATATTTCTCTTCATTTAACCTTCATTGGTGTGGTTTGTGTATATAAAAAATGTAAAATCAGGGGTCTTTTTGACATTCAGTGGAAAGGCAGCGTATGCATAAGTGTGTTTGTGTGTTTACATCTCTGTGTGTATTCTGCTATAGGTTTGTCCTTCTTCTCCACTTCCTCCGGAGTTGGCTCTCTGTGAAGGTCATCAGTGGAATTGGAAAGTGCACTTTGCAGAGTCAAACAGATGCAGGGTACAGATAGCACATTGTTTATCTAATCTTGTATCAGCGCCGAAACGAAGTACAAACAAAGTCCTCTCACAATCAGATGAGCACCTCTGGGCTTTTTACACTGTCAAGGACTTGATGTATCTGCCCTGGGACTTGTTTACGACCTAGATTTTGGTGTTTCTGGAGAAAGATCTTGGTGTTACTGGAGAAAGATCACAAAATAAAATTAAAAACTTTTGGCAGAATTATATACACAACGTTTTAGTGTTTTAACCATGAAATCTGTCCTGCTTCGCCTCAGCTCTCTCTTATAAGCCCCTTGTTAAGCAAATGAGCGCTCCAGAAATTGACTGTGATTTTCCCCGCTCGCCGAGGCCGCTGAGTGATTGTGTACTGGGCCAGAGCTGGAGCCGAGGCCCTGCTGCTCTGTTGGCTGAATAATGATGGCAGCACATTGACTGAGGTCTTAAATTAAGGGTACTTATCTTAATTGAACATCTGAAATAATGTTTTATTTACAACAATGGAAGGTGCCATAGAAATGAAGCCGTCTGCTCTAAAGCCGGCTGCCTCTCTCGCTCGACAGTGCTCAACTGCAGTTGCTTAGGCTTCAGCTGATGCGGTATACATTTCTGATGAGCTGCTTATGTATTTGATCGAGCACTCAGAAATATGAAGGCATACTATGTCATTATGACAGTGGTTTAAAGGTCATTTGTGAATTTCGCAAAAACTCCCCAGTGTTTTTTTTATACTTTTTTTTTTTACATAGCAAACATTAAACTCAGCTGTTGTTGTTTTCAGGGAATGATATAACATATGTATATTACTATAGGATGACAAGGAGACAAATATAAGACATAAGTATAGTATCAATATTTAACAGAAAACAGCTGCAAAATGGGCCATTATTATTATTTTCCCCAGTTGTGGTTTGAGCCTTGTTGCCTGAGTTAAAAGTGGGATAAGCATCACAATGCCCCTACAGCAAAGAACACAATTATATACAATATAATGTTCTGTAAAAAAACAAGGCCTCAAGATGTAATCTAGGCTTTAGTATTAAGGATTTGAGTTGATTCAGCACAAGCTTTAAAATATCACATGCTTGCTCTTAATTAAGGGGCACTCCCATTGGTCTACACCTATATCAACATAGAAGTAATGACTACCTAGAATTCAGAGAAAGTGTTTATTACAGCTCGGCTAAAAGTGTATATTACAGCTAAAATGAATAACAAGGGTAACGGGAAGTAAAGTGAAATGCATGAAAAACTGAAAAAACGCAGTCTTTAATAAAGCGTACATTATTGCTTTGGTTTGATTTAATGCAGGGGCCATTTGATCCAGCTTTTTAGATAAAATAAAAGCAGGAAACTGTCAGGTTTTAATGGTAACTTATTCTAGTCCAAATAGGAATTATTGAAATGATATAAACCAAATGACCTATAGTTTGTATATTACTCCATTTTTGTATAATATATTTCTTCAGCTGTTTATCTAGCAGGTTTAAACTTTGCTAACATTTAAACTAGTATTTGTTTTTGTGGGATTTTTTCAAAAGGCCTACCATTATTAAAGTACAGTAGAAAACTGGATTACAACCAGCACATTACCCATAACATGAATCAGTTCTATTGTCAGGAATGGATCCCCATCAGAGTGATTATGTTAATTTCTGCCAACCAAATGTCAAGTCCAGCCTCCGAGCACATCTCCAGCGCTCTCCTTTAGCCACCGTGACGGCTGTGATTGAGAGGGCTGATACCTTCCTCTGATCACTTGTGTGATTACATAAAATCACTAGTTCTGCTGCAGAAATATCCAGCCAACAGGAGAGAGACGAGAGAGAACTGATTATTGATACGTTTTAGCAATTGCCTTTTATTCCTGTATAAACAGAGTTTTTCATATTCTCCTGTCTCCGCTGTGGTGATGCAGGTGCATTTGGATAAAGGCCAATACATACTCTGCAAGAACAAGAAATTTGTTCTTGTTATTGACGTGGCAGGAACAAGAACAGACTTAGTTCTGACCAGGAACTCAAGCACAGAACTTGTCACTTTTTTGCATTAACCTTGCTTCAGAATTTCTGACCAATCACACAATAGTTTTTGGACACCCACGAGAAAAAAATTCTGCTCAGACAATGTGTCAAGAACAAGCTGTAAGAACTCACAAACCAGGACTGCAAAAACTGCATTTTGTTCTTGCCACCTCAAGAACAAGAACACATTTTTTGTTCTTGCAGATTATATATTGGCCTTAAGGCAGCTAAATCTAAATAAGTTCAATATTTAGACATAGCTACAAGTCCACTTACATGGACTTAATGATAGTTGTTCACTTTAAGCAACTGGCTATATTTAAAACATTTCTCCAGTTTTTAAAGTCAGCAGAGTCATTGTATTTCTGTCATTGTCTTTCTTTTTCTTCACAGTTTTGGCAGCTGAGTCTTTAGCCTCATTAACAAGCCTTGATTTGTACGCCTAGTTAGTAATGACTAGTAATTATTCATTATGCAACAGAATAAGGCTGTGTTCACAGTATGTAACCAGTAGCCATATTCTGTATGTTTTGTAGCTGTACTATATAGTTTCTTGTGCCCTTGCTTGTGTGTATGGGTTTATGTATTTGTTTGCTGTGTGTATCTCTCTCCAGTCATGTGTGCCATCTGCTGCCTCTGTTGGTAGCGCCACCCAGGGCTGATGTTGTTGATGCGTCATCACACTGGGCTCCATCACCTGTCCCAGGCTATTACCACACAGCGCACTGACTAATGAACCCGTGGACCAGCTTTCACTGGTGCATCTCCCTGTGTGCTTTGGGAACTGTGTCTAAATGCCACCTTAAACACCTTGTCATCATTTATAGTCTGCTCCAACACAGGTTGTGACCTCTAAATGTCTTCAAGTATTGCCTTTGACATCATTTTCTTTTCAAATGTCTATCTTTTGACTATATCAAACAAAGCAATTAGAAGTGATTTCTACCCAGTGTCCTCTTTTATCTTTAGAACTATGTTGGCTTTTCCGCCACAGGGGGCGATCATATATAATGGATGTCTTCCATGTCACTACCATTTAGCCTTGAGAGCCCAAGTTCCACAGCTGACTTAAAGATCAATGCTGGACAGTGTCTGTGTGCTGTCAGTCAAAACGGTAGCTTTCCTGGCCTGGTAGTGCCCTGTGGAGTGATGTGCTGCTTATCTGTGCACTCGGCCATCAGGGGTCTGTTGCAAAGAGAGGACTTAAACCCCCAGTGACCCCACAGAGCTGCTTCTCCTCCTCATTAATCCCAAACATAGTGTAGCTTTAATTTCTTCTTTTCATATGGTCTTTTCCAAATGCCCCCCTTGCTCATTTGCGAATATTTTCTTATTTCACGTTTTATTGAAATTATCCCTTCTCATACTCCAACATCTCACACAAAGCCTTGCTCAAGGGCACCTTGACAGCATCTGTTCCAGGAGAGTACAGTTCAGCATATTCAATTTTTCTTCTAAGCTAGCTTTTCCCAGCCAGTTGCAGAGTTTGAACCAGTGACATTCCAGTATCGTGTCCTTAGCTGTGTGTGCACATGTCATTTAAATACATTTTAAGAGCCAGTTTTGGCTTCAGTAAGATTTAAATTCCAACCCCAAGGCCATTCAGCAGACACCAGAGTGCTTAACACTAGGAAGTTAGTTCCAAACCACTTCTCCTAATTAACCTCTGAGAAGTCCCGTGTTAATGCGGCAGAAATGCCCACTTTTTGTGACTGTGTGAGTACATGAAGTGTGTGTGGAGGGCAAAGGAAAGTAAAGAGAAGAAATTATGTTGTCAGGCTCAAACAGAGTTTAGATTTGAATACATCTTGTCTGTTTAGCAGTCTTCCTTCTTGCTATTCCTCTTCTTTCCCTTATCTCTGTCTCCTCCTGGGACAGGTGGTCTGGTCTTCAGCTGTTTGTCTGACTTCAGGTGAATATTCTTTCAGTCTTTTGTCAACTCAAACTATGAAGCTGCTGTTTTGGGCAGTCTCAGCTAATGAACTAGCAAACACAGACCGTAGACGTAAACATACACACACAATAAGCTCCAAGAACCAATACATCAAACCCCAAGAACTGAAAAAAGCGTATGTTCACCATTTTTTCTTGCCACTTTCTTTGTTTATTTTGTGTGCTAGGAATTGTTCTAGTCAAAAGACTTGTAGACTGTAAACTCCATTAAAAGGTGTTGCAGTATTTTTACTTATGACACATACCATAGAAAACTCTTTTGTCTTACCTTTTTGAAGAGCACTTAAAAAAATGCAGTTTTCTTATTGGCCACTGTGTGATCAATAGTGTCTCAGTACACTTTATTATCTGCTATACTGTACGTACTATTTTCCTTGATCACAATTTATGATTTTTAATCTGGTGAGATAATTATTTATGCAGACTCAAGCACAAAGAGGATGATTGCATAAACCTTTACTGGAACAGATCAAAGCGCTACAGTTACAATATCACGTAGAGGGCACAAAGGCTCAGATAAAGGACAAACTGTGTTGTTTTCCTCACCCTTGATTTATTTATTTTCTCTTCCATTTGTCTCCCTGCTGCGCTTCCAGATGCTTTACATAATGTTGATTCTACGGTCCAAATAGGCTGCTATGATGAATTTCTTTGGGCTTTTATTTGCCATTGATAGATGGCATAGTACAGACAAAGAAGCATTTTGTTGTTTTATTTTCTGTTCACTGTCTCGTCAGTGTTTTTCTCTTTTTCCAGACTGTGGCCTTTTAATTCATTAAGCCATTACTGTAGCTCATAGTCACTAAGTCCACTTTATACCTGGGTGTGCTGCCTTCAGCATTTTTCAGCTGGAGACATTCTTGGCAGCTTTAGCCCTGGACCACTGCCTCACATCATCAGGACTTCCTTCTCCCCCATAATGTTAATTATCTTATCGAGCAGAAAAATCTACTGATGATTAATGCACGATATGTGCTTTACTCAGGGTGTAGGGTGAGGAGTGGGGGAGGGTGGGGAACTGGGAGGAAGGATATAATTATTACTGATAAGTATCGATCCCCCATCTCTGCCCCTGTGTTTGCCCTCCTCGCCCTCCCGCCCTTCCCGGCCTATTGAGTTACGGTGCTGCAGTGCCTAAGTAATTTGTAATGGGCATTCACTGTGGCAGTGCAGAAATCCTATTTTGTGATGGCTAGCTAATGTGATCAGGAGCATTTTAAGCTGTTTTTTGGTGCTCTGAAATTACATCTGTTCCTCAGAGGACTCTCTCCCCCTCTTTCTCTCTTAGTGATCTGATTAGGTAGCTAAGCTGCATTCGCTGCTTGGGCTTCCTTCCTGTATGATGACCACACACACACACACACACACACACACATACAGAGCAACCTTGACGGCCTTGTGTTGTCCTGAGTCTTTCACATGTCATCCAACATTTCCAACCCTTTTCTATCGCTGTCTTTCGAGTTGTCTTAGAAAGTCCTTATCAGACTCACGGGCAACATAAAGAAATTTGAACATTCAGCATTTGCTTTGCAATTTGAGCGTATGTATCTATACTCAAGCCATTCTTTAAATGCTGTTACTTTCTTAAGTGAAGTCATTAACACAGTTTGTAAAAATAAATATATGATCTCACTTTTGTGTAGATTACCTACTATTTTATTTCAAAAGCAACATTAAATCATTAGCTGCTATTTAATGCTTCATGCTCTTCATCCTAGTCTGGGCATTGTGTCATAGTTGTCTAAATGGCCTGTACAAAGGGGTTTATAGTCTGCTCTTATAACCTGAAGAGTCTTCAATACTGATGTAAGTATTTTACATTTGTAGAGTCAGCCTATATAGTCAGTGAGCATCCTGAGCAGGAGACTGAGCAAACATCCATTTACTGTGCCTCTGTTGGAGCAGCAGCCCAGCCCAGTGCCAGAGCACTGTCAGAGAACTGTGTCGTCAGGAAACATATTTATTTCCTCTCTACCCGCCTGCCTGCCAATCCCTACGGAGCTGTTTAGTGTGAAGGCAGAGATTTGACAGAGTAGAGGCAGTGCGAGAGAGACTGAAGGCGTTTTCACATTTATGCGTTAGAATCAAAGTGCTTTGTGTGAAACAGGGTGTGGTGCGTGTGTGCTGTATACATATGTATGGCGTGTGGCACGGGTAGTTGGCAGCAGGCCTGTGTCTCCATGTGTGGTGGCTCTGGGGTGCAGCTCGCACAAAGGGTGGAGGAAGGGATGGGAGGAAGCTGACAGCCCAGCTCTCGCCCTTGGGTTCCCCAGACACCTCAGCGCTGAGGAGGAAGAGGGTGCACGCACCTACACGTGTGTGTCTCTAAATGCTCCGATTCTGCTGATCCAGCACCTCCCTCTCCTCCGCTCCCCTGCTCTTTATGGCAGAGTACGCAGGTCACCTTCTCAGTTGCTGAATTTAATACTCAGCTGGAGAGAGACACTAGGAAAAAGAGCACAGGACTGACAGAAAGAGGAAGAGGTGGAATATTCCCTCCCTTTAGAGTGGATTTTTGAGACCAGTTCAAAGAGCAATTGTAAGGACCTAGAACATATAAGCACCTGCCTGAGTGGATAAGCGTCCTGGAGCACTATCACGCTGCACTGCTGCTTGATTAGCAGTCAGGTCACCTTTCTCCAGCTGTGAGTGTGCTTCATTTAGATGAGAGTGATAAAACTGGGAACATACTGTAGCTGCAGGCACACAGCAGCAAATACCATTGGTAGCTACCACTAACTGGCTGCCCACCGCAACACTTGCACTACAGTCAGCACTCTCCTATTGTCCTTCAACAGACTGCACTCAAACATAGCAGACCTCTAGACTGGACTTTATGGGAGACAAAGGACATCCATGGTGTATGTTCATTGTGCTGTATAACTGTTTGTAATGTTTTGTGTGATATGATCATAGGCACAAATCTGAGATGAAACATGAAATCCCAGACATTGCCACAGTAAACTGGAGTTAGTGTCCTGAGTTTTTGTTTGGATCCCAAGTTTAGGTTAAGTTTAGACATTAACGTCATATATTCTTCTCCAGTTTTCTTTACAACAAGAAAACATTTGTACAATAGGTCTCATATGGGACCAGGTAATATAAAGGTCAATTGAATAATATTAAGTCTTGCAAAGCATCTTTTTTAGCTTTAGGGAAGATAGTATTATTGCCTTTTGTCTTTATGTTTCTGTTATATATGTCTTAAACTAAGGTTTTAGTCTGACTAAAGAAAACAAAGTAATCAGATTTTATTTGGATGGTAAGCAGATTGTTTTTACCTCTGAAAAGATGAATGTTCTTTGAATGGTGCTTTTAGGGACGGAGTTGGCATAGCAGGCGTGTATTTTGAAAACATTGCATGAGTCACATTTATTTTTAAGAGTACGGTTTGTGTCTGTAGGGCTTTTTGTTGAAGAGACCATTTAAGCATAATGGATGGTTTTCAGACCAATGACTGATGGTGGATGATCTCAGTAGACTGACCACCAAGCACAGGCAGAGACCCTTTAACCGATTTAACAGATAAACGCATGCAAAGCTGTTTAAATATGCAAATCATACAATACACTTTTACATGATTGGCCCTATAGACAGGATCTGGTGTCAGACAAAGCTGAGCTCTGAGTTTTTTCAGCGTGCCGTATATGTCTTTAAAGCTTGCATATCAGGGTGGGTGGAGGGTGTGATTCTCATGCCTTTACCTGGCACTGGCAGAATGTCTCCTGTTCAATCTCAGCTTTGTCAAACTCACTTACCTTTAAGCACTAACAACAGATGTCTGGCCAGCTCAACCTGCACCTCAGGTTGTCACGTGTGCCCTAAGGTACCTCACCTCCACCCCTCCAACACACCCACTCACACATACACATGCATATGCCTGCGCTTGTGTGAGCTGTCTGTCATTTAGCATCAGCAGCAAGCGCCTTTATTGCAGCAGGCAATAAGTTGGTGGAAGGGTGTGAAAAGTGTGAGCAAGGTTCAAGTAAAGGGGAACGTCAGGAGCTGCACCGGGCTGACGTTTGACCTCATTTGTCTTGTCTTTTGACTATTGTCTATTTGTGAGTAACCATATATTTCCTGCAACTGTTTATTCTTATTGAGAGTTGTCCCAGAGTGATCCAATGATAATCTTGTTGACAGGGTTTTCTGCTGAGGTTTAGTTAAAGATGGCCACCAAAGCCTATTGCCAATCTGATAAAAGGAAGTCTTTTATGTGTTTTTACTTGTCTCACAAATGAGAACCCAAAACAGTTGTCATTGGCTGAGGATGGGAGCATCTAAATGAGGGGTAGGCAATGTTTGAATTTTCACAATGCGTCATGTGTAAATAATATTGGGGTTTGAGTATTATTTTAGTGATTCTGATGCGAGGGATCACAGCCAATATTTACATTTACATTCACATTTACATTTAGTCATTTAGCATTCATTCATTCGACTAATATTTCTGTGCCACCAGGATACTATCTGCTATATCCTGCAGCTGGTGATTCTTGGTTGGGCTCTTCTGAATTTCACCCTTTTGTTCCCTCTCATTATTGTTGTAAAAGCAGTTAGTGCTGTGGTTCAACATTTTCCAAGGCCTTGCTTAAAGGAGCCCCCATTTTCTATATTAGTTCCCTAACCTACTCCTGTTCACATAACCTCATGTATTTCAAATCTGGGCTGTGTATGCCTGTGTTAACATTGTTGTGTATAATTAATCAGTTTTTTCTGCCCCCCATGAGTGCTGTTGTTGTATAATGCCACACAATCATTGTATTTTATTTTCCATTTGCTAAGAGCAATGTGACAGATTGCCGTGTGCATTCAAGATCTTTATTTCAGCCCTTGATTAGTCTGAGTGGCAGCTGTGCATTTGACTGTTTTGCCAAATTACCTTTGGCTAATAAATGTGGATGTGGACTCCCTAATAATAATCCAAACGCTCTGCCTCTGCCACTCACAGACACATCTTTACAGAAGTGTAGGGTGAGAACTGAAACATCAATAGCTCCCCCTGTGGCAACTTAAAAGCTGCTGCTGTTTGAATCTGTCTCTTGTGCACGAAGTAGAATCTGTCTTTTACCTCATGAAATATCACAATCTAATGTACAATAACAAATGTCTTTCGTTGACTGTCCTAACTCAAATGAGCTGATAATTATAGTTTTCTTTTAGGGACTATACACCAACCATATTGTCAAACAGCTTTGTGTTTTTCCTCCAGCTTATTTGATTTATGAGGCTGACTGTCGTGAGCTTCTTTTCCCAGTGCTCTACTAATTAATTCTGCATTTTATTCAGACAGATGACTATTGCCTCACATGGATAAAACCTTGTGTTTTTTATGGCTATCTTCAACAAAAAAAATTAAATGCGTAAATGAAGGAAATTACTGCAAGTGAAATGGTGCGAATTTCCTAAAGCGGGACAAGATACAAAATGAGCGTGTAAGTGTAAAGAAGAGCCACTTAGTGCATGTGTGTGTGTGTGTGTGTGTGTGTGTGTGTGTGTGTGTGTGTGTGTGTGTGTGTGTGTGTGTGTGTGTGTGTGTGTGTGTGTGTGTGTGTGTGTGTGTGTGTGTGTGTGTGTGTGTGTGTGTGTGTGAGTGCATGCCTTACATTTGGTATTAGAATCAGAGATGGTGCTGCAGAGATGACCAAATATAGATTGCGGTCATTTCCCTCTTAAACAAATCATTTCTGTGTGTTAACATATCCATTAACCTCAGCCAGGAAAATCATTACTTCTTCTTCAGTGAACACATTAGTCATCAGGTTGACTCTGCCACTGCATGGAGACAGGCTGAGGCTCTTCCAGAAGACCCTACATCATTGGACGAACTGACAGACTGTTTCTTCACTTTCTAACTGAATCAGCAGACATTACACCCCAAACATACGCTTATATAAAAACTCCAACAGTTTCCTCTTACAAGCTTTAACATGTATATGAATAGACTTGTGCACATCTACACACACTGCTTGCTCTGTCACCAGGCTTATCTAGAGTTTTATTGTGCCTCACAATACTGGGTAATTAGGTGTCCTCCACTCTGCCTGCCTCTCTCACTAACGCTAGAGAAATAGACCTGTCACTATTTGGGCACTCGAAGATTCAACAAATGCTAAGCATTAATGGCTTGCTTTGTATCCCTGTAATGCATTGCATTGACAGCGGGGACACTTAAAAAGGAGACACTGTCTTTTTCCCCCACAATCTCCTCCTCTTTCTCTCTTTCATTTGACTTTTACTTCTAGTGGCTGGGCCAAACTTAAGAACGCCAAATTCAGGGTGGCAAACCTTATTAGTCAATTAGTTTTGGTCTTTGCAGGGCTGTTATTTTGGCGGTGAAGGACACTCTGAGGCTTATGAACCAATAGGTTTACAACTTTATTTAGAAAAGGGATGATTTGTAGATGGGTTCATATAAAGTACAAAGTGATTAGTCTTTAATCAATGCCATAAAGTGACACTGAAGTTGCCCATGCCAGCCAGGGTTTGCTAGATATGTGCATATGGGCACATATGTTTTGTGTGCTAATGGTTTTGGCATTGACAATAAATAAGATGGAACACTGAATAAGTGTTGCTGGATTATGCTGTGGATAATAAGGTCTCCTACTTTGGAAAAGCAAACAGAAATATCCTCTGAATACTGTATAATTCACACATTGTTGGTCCTATTCTAAAGCTTCTAGCCATGGACTCTCATTTCTAACGGAACCTCACCTGGAAAGTGTTGCAGATATTAGTCTTTGAGCTTTATCATACATACATCTGGTACGTTGTTGTATACATACAGGAGCCTGTCTCTGGTGGTGGCTACTGTAGGTGACTTTGTGCCAGCAGAGAACAGTATAAGATAAGAGCAGATAAGGACAGTGGAGGACAGAGTAAGAGCATCACAGAAGGGAAAAATAAGAGGAGACACTAGAGGAGAAATGAGACAAGACAAGGACATGGAATTGTAAGTTGAAAACAGAGGACTATAAAGAACAATGAAGACTGGAGAGAGGTTGATATGAGAGTTGGCATTGACATGGCTGCACTGACCACCACATAGTACAGCTAAATCAAGTCTATGGTCTCATGTGTACATGTTAATCCCCATCTGAAACAATTAATCATTCAGTTCACTCACTGTCTTGACCTGTCTGTCCCAGTTCAGGGACATGGAAGACGCTACCCCCATAAATTTAGCAGAAGGTAGGCAAGTCATACCAACATTTCCAACAAACATTTTTTTTGCACAAATGCTGCTGTTGTCCTGTGATTAAGCTGCAGAAATAACTCGCAGTACAATATATCTCCTCATTAACGTTAACAGCAGTCAAGGACAGTGCATGGGCGTCATGGCTAAAACGTATGTGGATCTGTCAGAGAAGAACAGAGGATTTGCAGTTAAGTAGGCGAGCTGTGAATAGGCTGTCCATGACTTGCATCAGAGAGCTCATTCCACAGACGCCATACTGTGTGATAGCATAGAGTCATGCTGAGCTGTCATGGACCAGTGATCTATTTCTCTACCTGTCAACCCCTTAGAGAGCCACAGACAAGAGACTGTAGACTTTTCGTCACCTCTCTGTTTTCCCCTCGTCTCTTTTTGCATATCCTTAAATGTTGTGACAGAAGGCAAACCTCCATCTTTGGCAAAAATGCACCAATACAGAAAAGGCTAATGCACTTGTAAAAGTATTATTAAAACTTGACAAACTGCAAGCTGGTCTAAAACATTGCAGAACAAGGCTTATACATAAGACAAAAACAATATTGGAAAACAACACACAATGAATACAGCTTTGCCCTTCATAGCGAAGAAATGTGTTTATTGATTAGTTCCCTTCTCTTTGCCTTACAAAAATATTGCATATTACATTTGTAGCTATAATTGTTTTGTAACAGTCTCTGGAAAGGTTTTCTCTTAAAGACAGAATTGGCTAATAATAAAATCATAGATGAATAAATTGGCTTGTGAGTCATAGTTCTTACTTATACTCTACTACTTGTAAGGTTTGCATTATCTGTATGTAATACAGTCTATCCAAATTACAAGGTATGTACAGTATAACTCTATTTACAGTAGTGTCAAAATATTCCATCTACATTAAAGACTTTGCTTTGTTAATTTCTCTAGTGAAGGTCCTGTGAATGAATGGCTGTCGAAGCTTCCATCACTTGAGTGTAGTTCCATCAAAGAGAAAAGCCTGTTCGAATGGGCCAAGGCCTCTGCCTGCAGGATAAATAGGGCTGTTCTGTAGTAGATAATAGCTGTGAGTCACATATTATATTTATCCAACTCAATAAAGCAGGAGCAGGCAGGCAGATTACTCTGCCCTGAGTCAAGGAGATAATGATATCTGGCTGCTAGCTGGCCCAGAACAGGCTCCAGACAGAGCAACAGCCAGACAAACACAAAGTGCTGCTAAAGGACTTGTACGTGGAGGCTGTTAGCATGGGACATCCGTGGCCTTCCTAAGCCAGCGCTGCTTATGTCAGACTTACACACTTCTGTGAAAGTCACCTTGGCGCTTTACTTGCACCCATCAGTCTTACAGATTCTTTCCTTCCCTCTGCTGCAAAAATATATATTTTTTTAACATCTACTTTCCATTGTGTTTGTTTCAGGATGATGAACTCTCGTGTTTAGTTGTTGATGCCACATAAACTTTTTAAAATGATGGAGACGTTTCAGATCAGGAGTTGGGGATGCTAATTAAATGTGAATGGCCCTATTCTCAGCAGGGGGTCAGTGTGGCTCTTTAATAACCTTGGCAATGTGTTGTTCTTCAAAACTCCCATATAGCACAACCAAAACACTCTGCAGCAAGATGACAAATAGAATAAACCATAAACAAGGTCTTATTATTTGTCTAACATTTCCTACGTGGAATAATCACCATTGCTCTAGTGATTTCTTTGATATTTCTCTATGAATAAAAGCTCAAAAGAGGAAGCCTAATTTGCAACAAAGCTGCACAAATATCCTCCGAGGTACAGGCTCTGCACAGACAGCTCACTTAGGCAGACGGAGAGACACTTAAAGCTCACTTTCTAGTACTTTGTCTCCCCAACACCTCTTCTTGGTTGTAAAGCTCTCCATTTATCCAGGCCCATGCTACAGTCCATTCCAATTTCTACCTCTTTGAACGTGACAAGTGATAAGGATGGATTATCTTGAGAGCTGAGAATTCCTCAGGATAATCCTTCACAGACAAAACACTTAAGACACTTTAGTGTGGTTGTTCTCTTCCCTGAAAGTGCTATGGTTTGTCATGGTAAAGATCTTTGACTGTGTAAATCAAGAGTTTATTTCATTTGAGTTGCTTACATGTTTGAAGTCCTGTTTTGTGTTTGTTTTCTGACTGCTGCTATAAAACGGTTTGTGATTAGTTGATTTTGAGATTGTCTGTGCAAAGCAAAGCAACATTATAACATACAAACTTACCACTGTTCTATAGTGTTAAAACAACAACCAATGATATAGTTTCTGTTTCTGGGCAGATCTCTGGAGAGCAAATGTGTAGGTCACATGATGGCTGCACAAAATTGGAAAAAATCTGTGATAAACAATAACTATTTAAAATATTGCGACATGATATCACAATAACAATATTGTAATGATCTTTTACGTAGGAAAAGGAAATACAATTCCCTGGACAAACTTCCACTCTCTAAATCAGAATCAAAGATGATTAGTATTAAAGGACTAGGACTAAATCAAGATTAAACAGGTCTAAACTAGGACTAAATGTACAAACAAACCAGGTCTAAACTTGGATGCACCACAGTTTGATTTAAAGCTTTATTTGAACAATTTTGGATGATTTTGACAGAAAAAAAAGTAAGTCAATAAAATGGAATAAAGTATGTTTATTGTGATACAAGTCAATCTTTGCAATAAAAATATATTATATTCAGTAATATCGTGATGACAATGAATTTGCGATTTAGTGCAGCCCTAACTCACATTAAACAAATGGGAGTGCATGACAATGGATTAACCATCAAACTGATGCGTACTTACAAAGAGGCCTCCATCCTCATTTCATTTCCTGACATTTTATTGGTTGATAGTGAGGAACATTCCTGTACATGGGCTGACATTTGAAAGTGAATAGCAGTAGCAGTTTATGATTCTTCTAAAAGGAAATACAAACTGATGACAATAGTAGCGGACATGAAGAGTTTGATTTGTTATTGCGGATTTTAACAACATTAAAAAAAAAAAAAGGAATTTAAACAAGGAGACCAGCCAAGCGTCAACAGCTGGATATGAACAAGAAGCAACTCGAATGGGGCCACTACCAAAAGACCCAGTTCTGACGGGCACAGTTAGCCACCTTACTGAGTCAACTATTTTTACTACTGACCATTTTCTTTATGGATCAAATAAATATATATAAAGTAAAATATCAGATATGTCTACAGTAACTCCTCCCAATCAACTACAGAATGGCTGTTGGGACTCAGATGTTAAAGATGACTAATAATAATAAAAAAGGTAGTAGTATTAACTTCTGTAATGGCTTGATATAGTGGAAAAGCAAGAAACGAACATAATTATCATAGAATCTGTGTGATGCATGTATTTTGGTTTATGTTTTAGCCATATCCTCCAGCCGTACTTTATAATAAGCTGAGGATATGGTGTAGAAAGGATTTAGGTTGATTTTAAAACCGCTGCAGTGATTCGGATGTCATGTCTGGGCACATTAACAAAGGGGTTTGTGTGGCAGCAAATACTACTTTTGTGTGCTATAATTGTATTTTTATGGGCTGTCTCAGCATTCTTCTTACGGCTTAAATATAAATATGAACTGTCTTAAGCTCCATAACCACATTTGCAAAATGAGATTGTTACTGCTGTGAGATTAGTAAATGAATGTTAGTGCTGTAATGGAAAAACCTCTGCGGCTCATCATTTCGCTACTTGGTGAACAACCAAGGTAAGAAAACGGAACAAGTCATTGCTTTGGATAGAGCATAACAAAGTGTCATAATCTAATCACATTGTTGAAGCTGGAAGATTCATTTTCTTTTTATAACCAAACCTAAATATGGAGCCAATATTTGTGATAAATTTACTCAGGATCCTCAAACACATGTTTTTGCATTTGTCAAATATATGTTTATCTCTCAGTCTTCTTTTCCTCTTTTAACTCTATTAAAGCACATTTGAGCTGAACCATTGAATGTTTCATAAAGACAAAAGTAAATAAACTTTCATCAACTGTTGTTGATTTACAATAGTGCTGAGCCCTCCTCAGGTCTGCAGCTGTACGTTTCACACCTAGGAGTCAGATGGCTAGTAGCTGTGTTTATACAGATTAAAGAAACTGAATGTAGGCTGAACTTGATCTGGTGAGCCCTTTTATCCGTCTTTGTGGTGTTCTTGGGCATCTCTTTCAATGTGTGCATGAAAGATTTGAGTACAACAACATTTTTAACCTTTAAGCCTTTTTTCTTTTTATTCTTCCTGAGATAGTTCCTTCTCAACACTTTACAAAGTCAGTCGGGACCCAACAAACTAGGGAAGTTGCATACATAGTGTCTCTGTGTGTCCCTCTCGTTCTTTCCTCCTCTCGGTCTAAAGTGTGTGGTTATTAGGTCTGAGCCCACTCCCACCTTTCATCAGCCTGTTTCCCCATCCTTCAGTGCTTGGTGCTAAGTAGGGACCTTGCACCCTCCCAGCGGTCCATCTGCTTCACCACAGTCCCTCTAGGATTCTTTTGAAGGTGCTTTCATTTAATCATTTCTTTTAAAAAGATTTTTTTCCAGGGCAGTACGAGGTCACAGATCACATCAGAGCTGCTTTCCGACTCAGTGACCATTTAATCAAGCCGAGGTCCATTTTGCCGCCACTCTTTTCAGACCACCTTTTCTTCCTGGGGCTCAGGGGTGAAGCCTGTGGCCTCGCCACTCCGAATCCCATTCCTGCCAAAGATTTAGAGGTGAACTGGGTGACTTACACCAATTCCCCAGGATTTAGAGCTTGACTGAGAGTCCCGTATAGCCACATAGCTTCATCTGAAATACTTCTTTTTGGTCCAACCTAGCCACATCCAAACCAACACAGTGCTCACTTTTCACATTGGTTCATATTTTGGTTTAAAAAGAAAAATAATTTATTGTTCTATTTATTATCCATTGCTAATTGGTGTTATCATCAATATTGTTGCATAAATTGTGCAACCACAAACACTGAGTTTAATGTTTTCAACAATTAGATGAATACAAACAGGTTAACTGCTAGTTTATGCATTTGTGTTCAGTGTAGACTTAACTGAACTAAAAGTTCACTTTGTAAATTAATAGATTTATTGTATGTGGTTGTAGTGTGCAATATGTTCAGTACGTCAATGGTTTTAGCCTCAGTGGCTAACCTAGTACAAGGGCTCATTAATTTTATGCCATAACCTCCTGAAATATGTAGACTGCATCTGAATAGAAAATAAAGAAATGAGGACTATATCATGTATTACAAAGGACCACACTATTTAAAAAAAACATTATATATAATATCAATCTCAAAGTCTTTCATAGGTGTTCAGTTAGGCCATGACTGTGGTTTGCATAAATAAAATGTAAAGTGCTCCATTCGCTATCACCATAAGGCTCTATTTTTGACACTTGTCAGACACTGTCTGCACTCTGATTTAAACCTGTGATAATTCATAACAATTAATTTGGCGACACTTAATTTCCAAAGATGAGCTGCTACGCTGTGTGCTTTATTATTTAGATGCGTGTTTGTGAATGTGGTGTTTGCTGCTGGTGCTTTATTGATCTGTTTTGCTGCCAGTCGATGATGGGTGTGGTGTTTTCCATGCATATCAGACTGTAATCTGTCAACTGAGGGAAAACTATCACTTTTTGTTACGCATGATGTTCCAAAGGTTACTCCTCGCATTAATTCTATCATATATTCGATAGATGTTGGACATCTTTTTGTCTTTCTTCTCTTTTCCCTTCTCCATGTCCTAAAATGATGCATTCCTTTGGAGAAATAGCCACAGGGCTGTTCCTTGGAGCTATTAGCAGGCTGACGCTATAATTCATCTGTGACGCTCAGCCATTACACTGAAAGCTCTGTTGTTTTATTTTTCTCTCTTCTGTAGTGTCTGCAGTCTTGTCCATTTTGTGGTCTCCATCTTAAGGAGACAAAGAAACATACCAGAAGATAGACAGCTGAAATAAAATGCTACGTTGTTTCTTTTCTGGAGAATTGCAGTCTGTGTTATGTGTACATCTCACGCATGTTCATGAACTATAGGTAGAAGACTGCTTTTCTGAACTTCAAAGAATCGAGTAAAAGTCAAAAGCCCAATGTACAATCATTGATCATTTCAAAGCCATACTGCCTATACTTTTTATTTATGCCACTGTTTTTCTAAGTGCTACTACTAAGTGTACATACTAAATGTCATAAGATCAAACGTATATTCCAAATACAGATTATATTTCCTATATCTTCCTTGTTGCTGTTTGTGGCCTTCTACTCACAAGTTGTAAACAAGACAGGGTCTTAAAAGATATTGTAATGCTAACAGTAGCATGGACAACTTTTTATGGCCAGAGAAAACTGCAACCAGTCTGAGACAATATTATCCTTTAAAGTCAGAATTTACTGTTGTTTAGAACTTGAAGGTCAGATGGAAACTGAGATAAACTTTACTGTTTTGCAATAAAAGACCTCTTTTTTTACCACTTCTAAAAAAAAACACCCACCCATCTCTTCCTTGTTGTGTTTTTTTCTAATTTTCCAAATATTAAATCAGGCCTTAATGATGCTTGCTCTGCGCTGTTATCACTGTTTTCTTTGTGTAGCACAGGAAGGTCCTAACACACCGCTTCACTGGCAAATATAACCTATTTCTTCCTTTTTGACAAAGAAGTTCTATTTTCAGAAAGAAGTGCTGTGTTCAAAATGTGATTGATATTCTTTGGGGGCAGCTGCCATCCTCTAGATTCACAGTAAATTGAGTTTTTCCTGCTGTATGTGCTTATTTCTTCAGAGCTGTGGGGTCAGCGCCCTCAAAGACCCACCTCCACATTCTTAACACTGACCCATGACATCACTTTCTGCTGACACAGCCCGCCTGTCAGAGATGAGCCACAGTGTCCCTCCACCTCTCTCCTGGTTGTGCCATGTAGCTGCTGTAAAAACACACATACATGAAGCACACAGATGTTGTGTCGCCCGTACATCACACAGCTTCAGTCCCCCTTTGACCTCGGTTTTGTTTTCTGTTTGCAGCCTGGCTTCAAATTAGTCTGAATGTGTTATATGGGAGTGAAGGCCTGTGGCAGCAGTAGTAGTGGACTCTCATTAACCTCCCTAACTCCTGTCTTCTCACCAAGTCTCCTTCATCAGCTCATCCAGGCCTGAAGTGACACATGGGCCTCTGGAGTGTCAGCAGCGATAAAGATGCCGCCACTTCACCGTTTTAATTGGAACTTCTGCTGTTGATGTGTGAACAGCTGTAGGACAGCGAAGGGCAAATCTATCATTCCTGCCCTCCGCAGACCGCCTCAGGTCAAATGGCAGCAGTTACTGACGCAGGAAACCCTCAGTGCTGCTGTTTATTTATGATTTTATTGTGCCATTCCTCCTGTCCCTTTGCACCATTCTCGCCCATCTGCATGTGTGGAAACTGTGGACCGGCAGATACACAGACAAGGCCATGTTTAATGATCAGCTAGGACACATCCCACCACACATTCGTACACAGGCAAGCAAACACTTAACGTGAATCCCTGACTCTCCCTACAGACACACATCCATTATTGATTTGAAAATGACTTATTTTTTTGTACTTTGTGTCTTGGCACTAGTATGACATCTGTCAAAGTGACATATTTTTCTAATTAATTCAGATTGTGTGAGAAAATAGAAATAGCTTACTATTCTGAGGTCTCATATTAAAGCAGTGAAGGCGTGAAACGGGGCTGGTAGCAAATGTAATGTAATGTAATTGTAATGCTGTACACTTTAGTGGAAATGTTGTTTACCATTGGCCACCATGGCTGTTAATGGCTGTTAATAATAATTATGGCTGTTAATAATAATTAAAAAACGCAAGCTAAAAAAAATTTAAGTGGACATGTTAGGCTGGTCTTAAGGTGGGCTCTGTTTTTAACTTCATGTCACGCCACCCTTGCCACCTGCAATTAAGGGTAATAGGTTACAAAAAGCGCAAGTTAAGACCAAAGACTTGGCAAACATGTCATAAGCCCCATTTTCTTCTAGATTACTACAAATGAAAACTACACCTCCAATAATTTTTTGTCAAATGTAGTTTAAACCTCCTCATTTAAATTTAGTTTGTCTAAATGATCAATTGTCACAAAACTATCTGATAGCTGTATAGTTGGACTCAAACATGCAAACAGCAATAAATGACTAATGTTCTGCAAAGTGACAAGGTCTGTTTAATGTTTCCGTTAAAATGTCATGTACTTTCAGGTCTTTATAAGTCTCCTTGAACTGTTATCCTGAAATATATGTTATTAATGAGCCTGACAAATGTAGAGTAGATTAGATTAGTTTTATTTCTTTAGGACAGCGTACAATGTACATTAAGCCGAAGTAAGTGCTATGCCTTCTATATGGAACTAATGTGCTGACAGAAAAGAGCAGAGATCATTATAGAGCACGTTCTCACAGACACACACACAGGTATCATTACTATAGACAGTCTATCTCTTTCTTTCTAATTCAAATATTTGATAAGGCGAGACACAGCGGTGCTTTGCATACAGTTAGATAGCAATCTAAATAGCATTTACATGTCATTTACGTCTATTACCTTCTTTTTGAAGAGCCGTGTCAGCACTGTGTGCATATTAAAACGCATATTTATTCCCATAGCCAGCATGGTTCCTTAGCAGAATTTGCAAATTAATGCAAATAAGGGTTTCCTCCCCACACAGCTTTTGAAAGGTAGTGGTTATTGGGAATGATTGTGAAAATTGGAAGACACCACATAAATGTAAGTGAACTAAATGTGTAACGTGTGAGACCATGTCACGACAGCAGTAGTACCCCACAGAGATTATGGCATCGCTGCAGGCTAAATTTACTCTTGATTTGTAAAAGATATGTTCTAATTATGTTTAGAGAATTTTCATTATTATTATATCGGGCGCGGACTTTAGAAAATACCATAAAATAGTGTGAGCAAGACTAATAATGAAAGCGTTTAACGGTATTAACATAATACCACTGAATCATTTCTTAGGTGGATGCAATAATAAACTAATTACTATTTTAAGGCTGCATTTAGCACACGACCATATGTAGTGGTAAAATTGCCTGCTGAACGTAGAAGAGATGGATAAGATGAAGACAAAGATGGGTAAGATAGGGCTGTCAAAGTTCAGACATATCACTCCCATCACCCTTTCCCACCCTGATACATTCACAATAACCCTTTTGCTGATGCCATTGTCCCCCCATCCACGTTAGAATTCCAATTTTGTTTCACATTCATCTCTTCATTATGAAAGCTTTTCACGGCGACCATGGAGATGTGGCAGTAGTGGAAGTGCGGTGGAAGGAGCGAGGCTGGCGTGGACGGTGGAAGGGAGGGAAGAATGAGAAGGAGAGATTGGTTTTCATGCCTGGTAGTCAGCGAGCCTGTAAATCTCCCAGGAGCGCAGTGGAAGACAGCAGAAGGTTGATAGTCATCCATCACTCGTGACAACCCCACTGCTCTGGAAGGGCCTGACAGCACAGCCCTGCCTCAGAGAGAGCAGGAGCAAGATGGAAAAAAACACAAGAAGAAAGATAAATAGAAAGAGATGCTGCCTGCAGAATGAGCAAATTAACTCTTCCATGGTTAAAGAGGATGGAGAGAAGTGGGGGAAGAAGGTGGAAGACAAATGTGCTGAGGGTAGGACACGAGGCAGGAGCAGAGGAGCATCCCTCACAGAGTGAAGGACTGTGTGGACGAGCTGAAAGTTCATCTGGTCTCAGCAGAGCACAAAGAGACATCGATAGTGACTCAAACAAAAGTGTTTTGACTTGTCTAATACTACTTATACTTTTAAACTGATTTAGAGGTATATCTGCCCTGTAACCTTACTGGCAATTTGCTGAAAAACCAAAGCAGATATAAGTGAAATTAAAAAAGTGACATATAATAATATAGTCAGGCGTGGTTTTTGGTGGAAAGTGCTAACACAAAGCCTAACTTAGTTGTCCCAGGCGCTGTTTTTATTGTGCAAATGGAGAAACCCAATTCTTCACAGAATAGGTGCCCTACAATAGCTGTTATCTTTTAACCGAAAAAATAAAAATGTTATTATGTTTCTCTAGATGTCATGGATTACTAAAGTGCTCTCAGACACAGCATTGGGGTGATGGTTGAGTTAGTAAAAAATTAGTTTAGGCTGTTCAGAGAAAAGGTTACTGTGAGTAGCTATGGGGATAGAATCATTTGATTGAATTACTACATTGAAATCATCGGTCATTCTTGATGCAAACTTTGTGGATGGTCTGTTGGGAAATGGCATTGTTATTTCCTGACAAAAGTCACATACAGATCTTTTTAAGAAATATGAAAGTTCTATTATTTTTGTCTTTTGGGTTGCCCAGACAACATAACATTAAATGGAAAGGAGCATGATTTTATAAGCACTTACGACAACAAGAGACACATTTTTGGTAAAAGATAATTTTGTATTTTGCCCACAGGAACAGGGAACAATGCACAATCATGTATCAAAATATATCAAAACCTTACCTCTGTGAGCTTAAAAAAATGTAATAAAGAATAAATCAGAGTGAATATAAGACGAACAAGCTATACTATAATATTTAGTGTCAAGTGGATCTGGGGGTTATGTTCTATGCTTTTTACAAAATTTATAGCAGTGAAGGTACAAAGGGACAGACCGGTAATAAAAAGGAAGTGTGTGCTCTGAGAATATATAGTCTTATTGCCTTGGAGCTGTCCAAAGACCCTGTCAATTAAACAGACACAGTCCCTACATATCTGACAATCTGTGACCAGCTGACCATGAAGCGTTGCACACATATTGACTCCAAAAAGGACACACACGGCTTAGATAAAAACACACACAAAAAAACAAAACACAAAGGCGGTCATTATCAAATCACAACATGGATGTGTGAGCATATAATAGCAACTGCCGCGCTTCTCCAGTGTGCACACTGTGCGGCTCAGTAATTAAATGAAGGCAATGAAAGACTTCCTCAGTGCTCTGCTAATGTTTATCTGTAGACTTTCACAGCTAGGTTTATTGTTTGAGCTGTAAAATATTCACCAGTATATTCAATAGGTTAATGGTGACAATGGCGCTGTTTGTTTGTGTGAGTGTACTCGTACACACGGGTGTTAGTGTGTGACCTCCATGCCTCTCTGGAGGGTACTGGCCATTGCTGTCACTCAGAGCAAGAGAAGCCCTAATTACAGAAGTTCACTTGTACATGGCCACACAATAGCAGTCAGAGATTGCCTTTTAACTTGGTGCTCAATGCTCAAACTTCTTCCTCTACTGCATGTGTGAATAATGCTCAAACCCAACAAAAGCTTTTTAAAAGACTGTCACGGTGCTATCTGATAGCTTCTGGAACAAGACTGCTTTGAATAAATCTTTTGCAGTGAAAGAGGGAAAAGGAAATTAAAAGCTGACATTTAAAAGGATGTAGCTGGGGCCCAGGATCAATAGAAAGGTATCTTGCAACTTTCATCGCCAGAGGTTAGTAGAATCTGGATACTTTTACTCGGTTACATTTACTGAACTATCTTTTGGAATACCATGCACATTGTCTGAACAGATTTACTGGATAGATAGTTTTTACTTTTGTTTGATAAATGTATAAACTCACCGCAGCTAAATTTAAGCAAGGATTCACAATTTTGCATAATATATATTTTCTTCATGTTTGGAACATTTCCTAATGGGATATTGTGATATAGTTATAACTGTGCTCAAAAAATTAAAGGTATAATAAAATTAGACACATGGAACAATATGACTGTGACGTCTCTATGTACCTGTAATGTTTTTAAAAAGGTGTCATACTGTTTCCTTTAATACTAGCACCTTGAGCTGACAACGGTCATCAGGGATTGAAGCTGTCAGCATCAGCATGGCACTAAAAGAAATGGGGGAAAGTAAAAGACAACAGGAATAGGAAGTGTGTGTCGAGGGGATTCTCGTGTTGTGGCATTGCTGCTGTTTAGTTGCAATGGTTGACACTGTCAGGAAGTAACTTTGTACAGACTGTCAGGTTTGGGGTTGGCACAGTTACCCAAGGTCATGTGCTGTCCCCCTGTCCTCATGACATGTCTACACACACATACATAAGTACCGCTCCTCATAGGAGAACCCCATGTCCCCATGTGTTCCCCAGTCACACAGTCAGCTGCCACTTACTGCCTTTTTGTGACCTTCCTCACTGTCAATGGGTTTTACAGAAGCTTATCCACAGCTGTGATGCCCCTCTCCAACAGGTTACCTTCACCTTAAAGCCTCCCTGGAGAGTCACATTAAACCCGGCCAAAATGAAATACTTTCCTCTTCAACTTAAGTGATAGGAATTCAAAATAGGTAGAAAATACTTCACCTATTTTACAAATACCACATTTTGGTGCATCTGTGGGGTCCGTATTTTGCTCCTGGTGGTGTCAGATGTTCCCTGTCCTGTGGGTAGCTGGCACACTGTGTGTCAATGATCACACTGATCAAAGACCACATGAGAAAACATGTTTTGGGCGCCACGTCCAGATGCAGAAATTTCTTGCACATTGATCTATCACAGGCAAGCAGTAATCTATATTTAGCAGGTCCATCTAATCTATAACCAGAAGTTTGGTGGTTTGATTCCCGCTCTCCCCAGTTAATATGGTTGTTGTGTCCTTGGGCAAGACACTTAACCCACCTTGCCTCCAGTGCCACAGTACTGGTGTGTGACTGTGGAGGTGAGTTTGGTGGTGGCGGAAGAGGGCTGTGAGTGCCGTCTGTATGGCAGCCCCCCTCCCGGTCTGCTCTCGGAGCAGTCAAATCAAGTTTCATGGCTTGAGAGCAGTAGGCCCTGATGCAAAGGCTATGGAGATATAATATATACTTTTTTCAGCTATACATTAAGACATGCAACTTTTAGACATACTTACTCAAGGCAGTTTGAATTAATGCAAAATAATTTAAACGGGCGGCAGTAGCTCAGTGCGGCCGTCCTTTGACCGGCGGGTGGGCGGTTCAATCCCCGCTCGAAACATCCCAAAACATCATAACATCCCGCTCTCCCCCACATACTGTTGTTGTGTCCTTGGGCAAGACACTTAACCTACATTGCCTCCAGTGAAGTTATGTAACACTGGTAAATAGTTTAATGTATGTAAAGCGCTTTGAGTGCCTACTACAGTAGGCGGAAATGCGCTATATAAAAATAAAGATTATAATGTTAATATATGTTTATACACATAGCTTTCTCCTTGTTTAGTTTCCAAATAAAGTCCACATCTCAACCATAAAGTGCTGATACTCTTTGTTGGGGCCCCAGCCCGCACTTTCCAGATTGCTTCTTTAATAATTTACCTTGTCTTTCTGGAAGAAGCCAGAAGGGCCACACAATGGATCGATGGAGATCAAAAGACAGTGTTTGGTCCAAAATGCAATCCTATCCTGAAGCGGCACAGACACAGCTATTTTAGTCCCGGGCACTGTAGTGTCCTGGGCAGCTGGACACAGACTGGTTTGTTTAAAGGTGAAGGCAGTGGGTAGGGTCAGACATAAGTCATTCTGAATGTCACATAAAACATTTTGAATCATATCTCAGTCATGTCTCAGGCCTCTGGAGGAAGGGTAGACCTGTTTGCTTGTTGATGGTTACAGTTTGCTTTGGTTTGATCATTTTTGTAATCTGCATGAGGCTGATGTTGACACCTGTCCCACTCTGTCATTCAGTGATGATGGCTCTGACATGCTCCATGGAGATGGAGGCTCTGGCAGCAACGATGTTAATCTGTCCTAACTGCTCAGCCTAATTAAATCCACCAGTGCAGCAGTGCACTCACAGCAGTACATACTTTTACATCAGGGTGCTGCTCGGTTGGTACACGCTGTACCAAAGTTTAATATAAAGTGGCCCCACAGTATTTTGTTTAATTCATCTGAAATTCTGTAGAGAAGGAAAGCAGTTGTATTGATTTTAGACAATTTGTGGCTCACTGTTGTTTGGTATTTTTGTGTGTGTGTTTTTAATTTTTTGTCAGCCAAGAACGATAAATGGTATTGTATAAACAAAGCAATATGTATCATATGATCAAACTAAACAATACTGAAATGATTTGTGGATGATTGTTTCCGTCAACCAAAACCAAAAGGAAATGCCCTGTGTGCTTACATTTGATAAGTGCTGCTGTTTGCAGATGGGAATGTGAGCACAATTTCATGCAAAAATGACTTCAGATTTGTACTTGGTGTAGTATCTGCATAAGTACAAAGTCAGGTCTGTCAACATAAACTGCCACACATTTCTATGAATCTCAGTGCCATCCACAGTAAAGGTGTGTCCTGCTTCTACTGTTTTTCATTTGGATTGTTCGCTAATAAAGTAGGGGAAACCATATTTGTTTTTTTGTGTTTTTTTCAGAAATTTTTCCATGCTGTGTAATAATCTCCTGGCCTCATTGTGTTTTGTGCCTGTATCTACAGCATCAGTTTCCCATCTTGACTTTAGGTGCCAGTATGCTTGACTTTCTCTATTTAATGTTATGTCCCTCTCATGTGTCCAATGACAGTCACTGCTTCCTCTGGGTTAACCAGACCCAACAACTAGATTACAAACAGTGAGTGTGCAGAAGCTAAGACAATCTAAATTTGTTGTGGATAAAGAAGAATGAGGAAAAAGGCTGTGCAGTCAAAGAAAGCCGGTGGAGTCAGAGCAAGGCTGTATTTGCCTGAGGGGAAAAGGCTGAAAAGTAGCTCTTGCAACAGATGTGCGGGGCAGTAAAGTGTAATTGAAATGCCAGCAGCAATGGTCTTATCTCCCTGCTACAGGAGCCGGCTGCCAGTCTCAACATCAGTTAGATGTCATTTTACCTAAGACTGAATCAGCCTGCCACAATCCGCAATCCCCTTTCCTCTGATGCTAGTCTGGAGAAAAGGAAAAAAACGGGGGAGGGGAGGGCGTCTGTAATAGGATTTCAGTAGCACCCAGTTAACTTCCACCACCTGGACTTAGTTGGTAATTTGATATGCTCCATCAATAGGATTCATTTACTTCGCCGCAGTATTACCATCACCATTCATTTGACTTTTTAAAGAAATATATTTATTAATTTCTGTCTCCACATTTCCCTATTTTCCTGATCCTAATCATGGACACTGGAGGTAGGAGGAAGGATTTTACAATATTTTCACTCTGTTAGAAAGTCCTTGGTGTGGAGCAGGTGGGAAGCCAGACACCATGGCTGTCCTCTGCGCTCCAGGAGAGGCTTAATGTTTTGGGCCGGGGAGCATCCCTCTGGGGAGGACCGCAATGTCCTCCCAGATTAGAGGCTGGCACTCCTCTGAGCTTCTGCCTTTTATCGCCAACTTTGTTGCTGCAACACGGGATCATCTGCCACACATTAAAGCGGCTTTATCTTCTCACTTTTAAAACAAATCATGAGTTTAGGAGTCATAGGGCTATACTATTGGCCCCTCACCTTGCAACAGTATTATAAGTACATATTGGTACAAAAGGAGGTAGTGAATTTCCTATTCCTCTATGTCACCAAATGTTTTATATAGTTACTAAGTGAAATAATACTTTTTATCTTTCAGAGAGTCATTTTTAATGTTGTCAACTTCTCCAAGACCAAGAGCCTCTACAGAGATGGCATGTCTCCTGTTGTCAAGTCAACCAGTCGGCCAAAATGGTAAGGGACATTTTATGACTTTCTAAATAGCTCTTGTGTGTCGTTTAATCAATCATTCTTCTCCTTCCAGTCCAATACAACACTTAGAAGCTTAATACTACCTACATAGACAAAAACTGTAAAATTAGTTTCAAGTCACATAAATGTCTGTAAGGCTTTGTTGCTAAAATGTAAAGACCTTCTGCAACTTTGACAAACTTTCCACCCCAGAAGAAGACAGATACATTCAATGCAACCACCCATGCACACACAAGCGCACTAAAGACTGATGCTTTAGATTTCCAGAGAGGATGCGTCCGGGTGCATTAGCATGTGATCCATTGGTTGGCAGTATGACGGCTGTCTGATGTAATAACGCTTGACTGATGGATGCAGAGCTGTGGGTGTGTGCGAATGAATAGGTGTGGCAGGAGAAACGAGGCTGGTGCAGTGGGGCACGGCACCGCGTCTGCCAGGCAGCCTGGTGTAGCCAGTGGGGCGAGGCGGCTGAACAGAGTAGCGTGATGAAGTGTTGCCGTCCAACACGAGCCCTGACATCTGTCATCAGCTGATGGAGGGCATCCGCGTAACGCCAGGCATCTGCCACCCATGAGCTGCCTGCGTCTGCTAGCCTAGTGCCCACACCGGCCGTAGCGTAGCGTGCCGGTCGCAGGCTAATGGGAGTAGACAACGGGCATGACACTGTAGACAGGAAAGATGAACTGCTGTCTATAAAACAGCACAGTGCAACATCCTCGCTACTGTGCTGTTTGCTCTCACTGTGAAGTGGCCTTTCAACTTTGCACTCCCTTTTCTGAAGATCTGACACAGAGACAGGACCACACTCTTGTCTCACACTGCCAAACATTAATAGTTCTGCTGACAAGCACTTAATATAAAGTGGTGTTATTTCTCAGGTGAATGCAGTTTTACTGTCAGACTGTCTTGTTCATATTTCTTTTAATGTGATGTTTCAACCATTTCACAACATTTGTGACTTTGGAAAAAGGTCACTTTGCAAATGCAGAGGTATAACTACCAACAACAACAGAATACTGTATACAGACTAATGAAGAAAAGGTTAAAGCAAAGGCATCTAAACTAAGTTTTTAAGGTAAAAACCTTTTATCTCTTGTCCAAGAGACTTTTTCAATTATGAGTCTCTTGGACAAGATATAAAAAAAGTTATTTATCTTGAAAACTAAGTCCAGATGCCTTTGCTCTAACCTTTTCTTCAAGATGACCTGTATGACTGAGAACCTTCAAAGACATACAGACTAATATAATTTGTTCTATCCATTAACTTCTGTAGTTCCTCTTCCTCAAAAGTTACGTAGGGTTGGTGTAAGGTCCATTGTGAGCTGATGATTGTTCATGGTTTTAAATTTAAAACCACACTGCTTAACTATTAGCCAAATATATATATTCTCAAAATAATATTTTGATGTTTCTTAGACATGAGATCAGTAGAATCATTACAGTAGAGATTACATGTGTGAGGCGCTCTACCCCACTACGCATATAATAAAGATAAAAAGGCCAGATAAAAGGCCTTAACAGAGTTGTATTTGTTCAAAATATGCAGAAATAACCCTGCTGACAGGAATCTGTGCCATCTGCTGGCTAAATGTTACATAGAGTGGCTTTGAAGAAATACAATCAATAACATTGCCAAAGACGGAATTATCTCTTTGGATAAAAATATAAAATAAACATTTAGATTAGTTGGACATTCATGTCTACTCACTGGACTAAATCTTTTCAGAAGTTTTAATCTGCGTGGTAGCCTTTGTGGGTCATTTAAGTGCTTACGCTCCTTTAAATGTGCTTATCATGCATCCCTGGCCATGTTTATGTTTCTCTAAGCTCTCGTAAATAGGTATTTAAGTGACAGACGCAACAGGGGGTAACACTGCTGAGGCCCGACTTCATTTACCTCCCCGGCCTAATACGGTGTTAAGCGTTCCTCTCAGTGTTGTCCCATCAAAGAGGCATCATGTCTCAAGCACTTATACAACCATTTTCAACTGTCTGCTGCCTCCAAGCTCACAGCCCACATTGTTTGTGTCCCCAAAAGTGGTCAAGATGCTTTTAACACAAGCTCCTCTATTTGACTTTCCATGAGCACAACAAAGCCTAGACAGCTCCTAAAGTAGCAATCTTCTTTCTGACAGTTACAGATATGGAATAAATAAAACGGCAGAAAGTAGAGGGCTCTCGCCTGTCTGATCCAAACTCACACAAGACACGATAAAGAAGCTACCGAGAGAGACAGAGGGAGAAAAAACATGCAGTACAAGAAGGGGAGATTACTGAGACAGGTAGACAGGGAAGACTGTTCCCCACCCTGGCTTTTCCCCACGTCTGCATTTATCATCAGAATTGTCAGTATTAGCCCGGTGGTTGAAGCCTTTATCTCTCAGCGCAGGTGCCTTTGTGTCTTGGGGCCATGGCTTTTGGACACCGCAGGGCATGGCTTTCACAAACTCTAACCTCCATGTTCACCCCTACAGGTGGAAGGAACTGTTCCCCCAATACTTACTTGTCGCTCCAGCGGGGATGAGCCATGGGACAGCTTAATAAGCTCAAGGAAGTTTTGCAGAATTGCTAAAACAATGATAAAATTCAGTAAAGTGGATTTTAGATAGACACCACGCCCCTCACAGCCCTTATTTCTACAGCCTCTGAGTCCCTAGAGAGCTGTTATAAATTTATTTGCCCATTTTTCTTAAAAGAAACATGTGCTTCTCCTTCAGAAGTGCTCAGTTTGTTTGCTCTGGTCTAAGTGTGGGCTCCTTCCATTGGAGTAAGCTCTGGGTATAAATGCACATTTTTTATTTTAACCCCCAAAGACCCTGTTTTTTTTCACTGTTGGAACACTGTTGGAGGCTTTTGTTGCATAAATCATTAGTTCATTAGTCATTAGTTAGTGAGTTTACAAAGTTAGGCCTGTGGGGACTAAAAAAGCTGGACAAAAAAAAGATTAATTTTAAGAAGGTTTTTCCATAACTATAGCATATGTTTAGAATAATTTAATACTACAATTATAATTAAATCTAAAAAGTGGATGAACAAAAACTTGAGACATGACACGTTTAAGAAAGTATTTAATAGTAATCTTTTATTTATGAAATAACCCACTGCCTTATTATCAATGTTGAAGTTGGCGTGGATAAACTTTACCTATTATTTGTTCTATATTAGCAGAATTTCTTACCATTGTGCGACAGCGTGATGACTGAGAACCTCCACAGACGTATTGCACCATTGCTGGATTTGAACCTTGGGTCTCGAGTTTGACTTTAGGCTCTAGTAGAGAGACAGACACAACAGAAAATAACTTCCTTCACTCTATCATCTGACATTTAGACACAGCCACGGATCCACGTTTGATAAATAATGAATAATAGATGATCCAATTAAAAAGGGACTGCATTGCTTTGTGAAATTGGAGACAGATTAATGACAACATTTATTTAGTTCCCAGACACATCAAACAAAAGGAGAAATCGCTTTGCACTGTGCACACCAGAGCCTATGATAGATTGACCGACACTTCATTCATCCCCTTGGGGAGATTCAGGAGTCCAGTTGCTCTCACAAAATATGGTGTTCTATATTTTATCACGTTGTTGTGGGTACTAATAAAGTGCCATGTAATGCACTCAGAAATCGACATTCAGTGTTATATAAAATAAGGGGTGCAGGTAAGAAGCAGAATAAATAGGATGGTTTTTTTGTCATTATTGGGTCAGAGCGTCTTGTATCCATCAATCACTGTAATTATTGTTACTTTTAATTTTAATAAATGGAATGGCTCTTCACCTTTTCAAGCAGTTAAGGGTGCACTGAGTTGAGTTTGGAGAAAGACATATTCATATTTCCTCATCCTAGTGTGTAGAAGACAATGGCTCCCTTGGTGACACTGTAGGCACTGACCACGCTCCAACTGCCCGCTCGTTGTTAGACTGCCAGAGCATAGAATTGCCTAGTATACTTCTTTTCTGTGATAAGCTAATTAGAAAGTCAGGGAGCGTAGTGTATTGAAGCTGTTGGGGGCGCGGGGTGGGTAATGGCCTCCCTGTGCTGCATGAGACCGACGGCATCAATGGCAGATGAATAACAGTTCTTCAATATTCAGTCCTGAAATGAGATACCCTTGAAGCTTTTACTGGGTGGGATTTTAAGACTGGTAAGCACTTTGGACAGCAATGGTTGTTGTAAGTGTATTATGTAAATATATTTTAAGCTCACTGTTTGTTTTCATATTACTACTTTATGACCACTGTTAGTAATTTGTACCCATTAAATGTTTTTTAATGGGTACAAATTACTTTATAGGAACCAATCATTTTGGTGGCTCTATACTTACTGTTTTGAATCTAAATTACATCACATCCTGAAAATAGTGGTGGGAATGACTTTGTCTATCGGTAATGCCTGTGTGGTGACACAAAAGCATGTATTCCCATAATTTCCAGCCTATTAAATCTTTGATTTATACTTGGAAATGTCCTGATGAGTGCTGCCTGTTTTAATTAACTTTCCCCTTCTTCTTCAGTCAGTAGGTGTGTGATTAAAAATACCCGCACCTCTAACTGAGCTAACAGATGAACACTCTGAGCTGGAGGAAATGGCTGCCAAACACTGCGTCAAAAGTCAGAACCATCCAACCTTGATCAAGGGTAAATGCTTTCCCTCTGTTTTTATGGAGGCAACATAAAAACAGAGGAGTGCCTTTTAAGTTCAGAGACAGACGGCCGGTCAGTCAATCAGTCACTCTGGTCAATTTAGTTTTTTCTCTGGAATCCTTCCTGTAAGCATGTGATGCAACACAATTGTGAAATTCTATTTGGAGATGTCTGCCTCTCCATCAAGCTGTGTGTTAGCAGTAATTGTTCTGTCAATCAGCGCAGTTGTGGCGCTCGGCTCCCCGACCACTTGTTAAGCCCGGGCAGAGACTGAGGCGGAGGAGAGTGAGGTGTGCCAGATGAAGGCTGAGGATTCCCTGCACTGCCCTGCATGACACCTCCTACTTTCCTGTATGCACTTTTGAGGAGTAACTTCTTGACTTATCTGAAACTAGCACTGAACAACAGATGGAGGAGAACCAGATATTTTAATTAGTGTCAAAAATATAAAGAACTAGCCCTAGAAACAGCAAGTAACTGTCACAGTGGTATAAGACAGAGAAACAAACTGAGGGTCAGCTGACGGAGAACTCCAGCAGACCTCTTACCCCTCCCAAAGCCGAACACGCTGATGCTCAGACACTTGAACAATTAGCCATGTGGCATGCCTTTTAATAATAGACCTGTTTAATTGTCGACAAATGAAGAGTGATGTAAAATAGCTAATAGCTTGTGCTAATTAATAGGGGAATTTAAACGCTTGTTAATTAAGGGCAAACAGGACAAGGACCGGCTCGGGTAATTTGAGCAATAAAACCGCGACTAACAATTCATTTCCAAACAGGCAACCCCCATTCACAAACCCTTGCGTTCTGTTTCCTCAGTGCATCTTAGGTCTCAGCCCTGATAAATCACACAGAGCAAACAGTCTCAGTGAAGCGGACTGATGTTCTAAGGTAATCAAGTACATTTTTTCTCCATATAGTTTTTGTCTTTTATTGATTCTGAGTTTATAGTTTGCAGTATCAGCCCTTCTTTGCTTATCTCACAGTAATTATACCTGTTAGATGTCAAACTAAATGAAACAACAGAATAGTAAGGATTTACACATGTAGAGTCCTTCTCAGGAGCTTAACTGTCTTTTTACATCTATCTTTCTTAGACTCACAATTTCACTTTGAGGTATGTCTTATTGCTGCTACATTCTGCCTTCAGGCCTGTTTCTCTGCCTCACTGTGGGTTTAATTTAAAAAAGAGCCTATGTGTTGTTTCTTTGCTACATTTGTAAGGCAGAGCTCATCTGGCAGTCTATGGGTTTCATAAACCATTTTTTTATTAAAAACGTAATATATGATGTCCCCGCTCTGTCAACATAGACAGTACAATAATGGTGACAGACAAAATCTTTTAATAAAAGCCATCACAAGAGAAAGTACTTACCTAATTATCTGTCATTGGTTCAGCCACATAGAAGAAATGGAGTGATTTATGAATCTGAGGGAATATTCAAAAAAGAGGGAGCTAACACCAACTAAAATCAAAATCCTTACTCAAGTTGTCTTAAGTAAAACCTAATAGCCTGGCATAGCCATACCCACTTACTTTCTTAGCAAAAAAGAGGGTATGGGCACACTCCGGACCAGTCATAGCCATGGGGTGGGCAACATCGCACTCTCTACGCTGCAGAGCTATTACAAAACCCGAGCCCGCAACTGAGGAAAACTTTGCTGCGGCACGCTTTCTGCGGTCTGTACTTAGCATGTTTTTAAACCCCCAACAGCTGTAAGCTCTAATAACATTTCTTCCAAAAAAGGATGTTTTTGCCGTACACCCAAATGGATTCAGAAAAAAGTTTAATATATCAACTTGTTGTTGTCACAGCCGCTTTGTGTGATTGGTTTATTTGGCACCTGTTTGTTACCACATGATCCTGCTCCTGTGAAAGAGGCTGCTGCGGTCGCATCACCAGACTAGTTTTCTGTCTAGAATAAACAGAGAAATACTCTGGTAAACTGGGAAGCTCCACTACCCAGTTTTGTTTTTGATGTCCCTCACCATTCACTCTCAACAGCAGTGTAGTAACATTTTCTTCATGTTTCTTTTATTTAAAGAAAGGTAAAGCCTGGCCAATTTTCCACCACAAAACACTAATACATTACAATAAACTGAAGTTTAGCCCGTACCTGAAACTTTTAGCTCTGAGTTTACCTTTTTTATTTTGTAATTTTTTCTGCCTTGTTGAACATTGCATCAGAGGATTTCCAGCCCCTTTTCTATATATATTTTTGTTTTGCGCTGTTTTGCTGTATAATTAGACAATTGTTTGAAAACAATTACCACCTTCCTGGTTTAATTCCTTGGTGTGCTGATCAATGGGAGCAGTCCTTTTTACCGGAAACAAGCTGTGATTGGCCAAAATTGTGCTGTGGGCTAATCATTCTCATTGTTTAAAAATCCTTAATTATAAAACCTAAATAACGTCTTAAGGTCTAATTTTTTTTCTTCATTCTTGTTCCAATAAGCTGTTAGGTGACTAAATGCAATGAGGTAATTTCCGCTTTAAGATTCATGCCCTCCATGTGGCTAACACGGGAATACACAGTAAGTAAGCACAACCATGTACACTAACTAGGGCTGCACAATATATCGAAAAAATATCGCCATTGTGATAATAGTATATGCGATATCTGCATTGCGGAGAGGTGCGATAAATAAGTGTTTTTTTAATAAAAAAGGTGCCAAGCATTTGTGCTTGACAGTTAAATAAAAAGGAAAAAAAGCCTTTGTTCACAGTGCATTTAATTAGATCAGAAGATTATCTATTACCTGTTTATTTTAGTATGATCGTTACATTAAAATTTTTAAAATAGCTAATAAATCTAGCATTTCTCAAGGGAAATGTGATATCGCAAGAAATATTGTTATCGCAATATTCAACAACGATATCGCATATTGCATATTTTCCCAATATCTTGCAGCCTTATCACTAACATTATCAGATTCTGGGCAAATTTGTCTTTGTTAGCATCTGCAGTTACAGACTAGTTCAGGGGTACATTAGGCATACAACTGACACCTCTACAGGCAGGATTCCTTAAATAGCTTCCATTACATAAATTTGTTACATGCTAATGTTAGTTAAGGAAAGTCTGAGATCCCAAACAAATCATTCGGAAAGTTAGGGAAGAGGAAGATGGAAATAATTGTATGCAAAGTCACCGTTACTACTACTGTGCCACACAACCTAACGTTACTTTGCAATGTTCTAATATTCACCACATACATCAGCCATGAGACAGATTATGATCATCATTTGCTGTGTTTGTGAAGTTGTTATTTGCCCCGTTTCATCTCGTTGAAAATGACCTCAAGGCTTTTGAGTTTTACTGAAATAGGGAAGCTTTATTAGACTGAGCAAATAGGCAAAGCTCTATTTTGGTACAATAAAATTCCATTCCCTCATTCTAATTCCATGTGAGACTCCTCTTTTTTTTAGTGCAGGACAAACCCAGGCAAGAGCTGGAGAATTAGAGAGAAGGGATGGAGAAGCGCCAATCTGAACTATCAGCAACACGTGCTGCTTCCTTGTTCACAGAAACTCATTAGCCCGCTGCCAGAGGAAGTGAAAGAGGATTATGTTGGGGGAAATAATGGCACAAAATGTAACAAATAGATTAATATTCTAGATGAGGATATGGGCGCTTGTGTGGGTTTATACTCCCAACAGTGTGTGTTAATGTGCGGCGTGCACCATACAGAATGTACATTGAGAGAGGACAATGAGTGAGAGGAATTGCCTCAAAGAGGAAAGTTGCTTCTGGGTCTCCTGCGCTCATTCAACCCACAAATGACTTACCTGGACAGTTTTATGTTTGCCTGGAGGAGAATTAAAAAGGCACTTCATTTTCCCCCTTTACAAGCTGGGTACGCATGTCAGCGCAAGCCTCCCTGAAAGCGCTCTGATCTAAATGCTTTTGTCAGGGGAGATTTGGTAGATTGCAGCAGGCAGAGGTACAAATTGGTTGTGTCATCTTCTAATAAACTACGTGAGGCGTTGCAGTTTTTCTGCAGCCAACAGTCTCCTGATTTCTGTACTGTAAGTCGGACGTGTGCCTTTACCAGTGTAGAATAAGACCTGACCGTCCCCTGCTGTGTCAAGAAGTCCCATCTCATGAGCACTGCAAAATAGCAGATGAGATCTCAGATTTTCTTTTATAATCTGCATGTATTTTAACAGAAGCATTTGTGCATGCTGAGCAGAATACTGGGTTAATGCTTGGCTATAGGCTGGTTAAACCGTATTGGGAGTGCTCAGCAGTTTGAGTTGAACCTTTGACTCCAACTTAAGGATTATGGGTATCTCAGAGATTCTACAAATACATGTTGTCAGGTATTTTCAGGACATATTCGGACTTGGAAGATATCTTAGTACTGGCCGGGAACCAGGACTGACACTGTTTAACAAAGTACATTTGCAGATGATTTAGTATGATCTGTATCTGGGCCTCTCCAATCACATCTGAATTATAGATTAGTTGTGTTTCCATATGGAAGTAACAGGAGGGATTTGTCAATACAAACAACATATGTATATACTAAAATACAAATACATTTCCATCCTTACAACAATACAATACACTGGCAAACACATTGGCTGTCATGAGCATTACTGCATCCATTTGTCTCCACTTTGTCTCCCGGTCTCGGTGGCATCTGTGCTTTCATGTTGTTGTTTTTCACAGGCGTGCTGGTGAAATTGGCCTCTTCTCCGTGCTGCTCCAGTGCACCTGGGTGTCAGCATGTCATTGGTGAAATAGAGTGTGAATATTTCTGGGATAGACTGACAAAATAAATATACTCACTCTGATTAAAAATTTAGTTGAAAATGTATTTATACTGTGACCTAAAGTTACTAGAGGTACAACAATGAGGTTTGAGAACAGTCAAATTATGAGTAAGTATTTAGTCAGGTTTACTGGCGAGAAGCATACACCCATGATATGCGCAACTAAAGAATCTGTTTTGTTTCTAATGTTAAGGGCTAAATCTTCAAGCCAATTCAAAAACTAAATCCACTTTCCCCCACAAGACACTCTAAAAGCCACAGCTGACAGCACAGACAGCAGTGCAGCGACTCAGCGTTTGTTTTTCCATAAAAAGAATGTTGCCACCAAACCAGAGAGCTGTGTGTTTTGCCCGGATTGTCCTGTGTGTGTGTGTGTGTGTGTGTGTGTGTGTGTGTGTGTGTGTGTGTGTGTGTGTGTGTGTGTGTGTGTGTGTGTGTGTGTGCGTGTGCGTGTGTGCACAATATGCTCACACATTTCCCTCTGTGAACGCGTGCATCTGTTTGTGTTGGTCTATGTTTGTGGTTGTCAGCATGTTTGTTGACGACACTGTAGGACATCAGAGCAGGATTGCTCCGAATGTGAGGAAACAGCTCATCTGAATATAGATAGGCCCCATCTGGAGGCGCTTGGCTTTGGCCCTTCATAATTTTGTAAGCAGCTAAGCATCTGGGGCCCGCTAATGAAACTAAAGGCAGTGGAAAGGGCCCTGGGCGAGCACTGGATGCCTGTCGCTGTCAGAAATGGAGGAAGGTGGGGGGCTATGTAAGAATGGATGGAGGGAGACATGGGCCAGGAGGAAAGAGTGTGCTAAAGAATATCTGAGCTCTTAAAGAGACCTAGATTGCTCCTTTGAGAGAGAGGCATGGAAGCCAAGTAGGCCATTAGAAAACTCAGCCATAAAATGAAGACAGTGGTGTCTTTATTGTGGCCCATTAACTTAGATGTTCATGCGGAGCTGCTCTATGTGCCACAGTAATGAGCAATATAACGATGGCACCACATCCACTGATGTGCTGGTAAAAAACACTGGTTAAGTAGAATTATGTTAACCACCAGCTTCTGCTTTTGAAAGCTGCAGCTGATTAACTGTATGCAGTCCACGGCCAAGTGCATCTCAGCAGGTGCTTATCTCATCTGTCATATTTGATCTCTACTTTCTCCTCTTATCTTCTGCTTTATACAGTATAAAACAACAATTTTTGTTAAAGGGGATTCTGTGGTTAATGCCCATATGGACAGTTTTGTCCATCTTATCTGTCACTTTTTGTTTCAACAATGTGTAGCTATACTGTCCACAGTGGCCTGCTTGTGCTTTGCTCAGGGAAAGGAAAGCCAAAGGCCTTTTCCTTAAACTTTATTATTATAGCCTCAGTATTTGTCCCCCAGCTTGATTTCCCGATGGAATTGAAATGAAAAAGCAATTGTTGCTCCTTTTTATTACTGTCATCTTTGTTTTCTGTCCCAGAGAGTAGGAATGCATGATCTCTGAGTGCTGCACTTTTACCCTCTATTTTCAAGTCATGGGAAAGAAAAACAATAACAGTGAAAATAATCAGCGTCATAATAAAATAGCCTGTCAAAAATGTGTGTGGAAAGATGTGTGTGGCAACGCCCACCAGTTGTACATGATGGGATGAGTCAGTCAATCCAACAGTGGCCTTCCAGCGTCTGCCAGCTCCCATCGTCCTGGAAAATATGTTTTGGAGGAGATTAAGATTGCAGATAGAGAGGGACGAAGGTCGAGTGTAAAGGAAGCAGAGACAGAAAGAAGAAAATACAACTGGGCTACAAATATATGGAGGTTAAAGAGGATGGGAGGAGGACTCCCCAGAGGTGGTCCCGAGCCCCGTGGAGACACACTGGTGGGGGATCTGACTCCTCATGCGCAGGGCTTCAAATCATTTATTCATCGGCTTCATTAAGACAGAATTACAAGGCTGCTTAAGGACCCCAGGTCCTGCACTCTTCTCAGCTGCAGTTCTTAATGAAAGCCTCCAGTGTCGGCTGTTTATGGCTCCTAATATTGTGGATTTTTAAAGAACAGTTGCTCTCAGCTTAAGCACAACTTTGCACCATTAGCACTATTTTATCGTGAGCCAGTCATATTGTTCAGTAGTTCTCTAATTTGTCGCATAATATTATTATGTATCAATTTGAAAAAAAACACAGATGTGTATAGTGCTACTGCTAATCAAACAAAATGACTCAGAATAATTTATGCATACACGCCATTGTTATAATAATTATAATTATTGTGATCTGGAGGCTGTGGACTCTAACCTGCATTATCATCCAGTGTCAGTCTGTGCACCACCTCATGCTGGATATCTCATCTAACTTCAGCTTTCAGACAGTACAAGAAAACAGTGATTGTCCCCTGGACCTTCACACATGTAATTATAACTGAGGAGGATAATTAAAGAGGTGGAGGGAAGACAGATCTCGTCATCTCGGGAACAATGCTGTCCAATCTGCTCATGGATATGCTACTTCCTGCATTATCGGCTGACATGTCAGTGCAATCAGCCGGTCAGCTTGTTCCACTGCTGTATAACCAAGAATGTAAACAGACAAAGCTCTAATCTGAAGTCCGGAGGTTGATGACATCTGAATATGCATGGAGGGAGGGTTCTCACTTATTAGTTTTTTTTTTGGTTGTTTTTTTGTTTGGCAGGGCTTATGACTTTTGTTCCTGATCCTATAAAGTTTGTATTATTCCATCATTTCAACCTTACATTATACAAGTTGACTTAAAATGCTTGTTGACTTTGGATGTTTACAGTTGTGCTCATACATTCACATATCCTAAAAGAATTTCTAAGTTTTTGTTTTTTTCTCCTTAAATATAAATGATAACACAAAACCTTTTTTTCACTTAGTTAGTGGTTGGGTGAAGCCATTAATTATACAACAATTGTCTTTACTCTTTTTGAATTTTAATTACAACAGAAACTACCCAAATGACTCTGATAAAAAGTTTACGTAGCCTGGTGATTTTGGCCTGATAACATGCACACAAGTTGACACAAACAGGTTTGAATGGCTACTAAAGGTAACCATCCTCACCTGTGATCTGTTTTCTTGTAATCAGTGTGTGTATAAAAGGTCAGTGAGTCTCTGAGCCCCTGACAGACCCTTGAATCTCTCATCCAGTGCTGCACTGATGCTTCTATATTCTGAGTCATGGGAAAACTTAAAGAATTGTCAAAGGATCTGACGGAAAAAAATATCCAAGGAATTGAGAATGATAATCAGCAGTGTTCAAACTCTAATTAATAAGTGGAAAAAGAAAAGGTCAGGTAGACCAGCAAAGATTTCACCCACAACTGCCAGTAAAATTATTCAAGATGCAAAGAAAAATCCACAAATAACTTCAGCTGAAATACAGGACACTCTGAAAAAAGTGGTGTGGCTGTTTCAAGTTGCCCAATAACAAAAAAATGGACTACATGGTTAAGAAAGTCATTACTACGAAAATGCCTCTAAGCATCCCGCTTACAATACATCAAACGGCACAAAGACAAGCCTCAAAACTTCTGGAACAAAGTCATTTGGAGTGATGACTCCAAAATGTTACTTTTTGATGTTACATTTGGAGAGGAGTCAACAAGGCCTGTGATGAAAGGTAAACCAATCCTACTGTGAAAGATGAAGGTGGATCACTGATCTTTTTTGGATGTGTGAGATACAAAGGCACAGGAAACTTGGTCAAAATTGATGACAAGATGAATGCAGCGTGTACTGGTGGAAAATTTGCAATTATCAACCTGGAAGCTGTGCATGTGATGTACTTGGACGTTCCAACATGACAACGATCCTAAGCACAAGGCCAAGTCGACTTGTCATTGGCTACAGCAGCATAAAGTGAAGGTTCTGGCCATCTCAGTCTTCTGACCTCAATATCATTGAGCCACTCTGGGGAGATCTCAAAGGTGCAGTTCATGCAAGACACCCCAAGAATTTATCAGCTTTACCATCTGAGAAAATAAAGAGCCTCATCCACAACTAACAAAATGCTTCAAGTTGTCATTGATGTTAAAGATGGCAATACATGTTATTAGGAACTGGGGTAATTAAACTTTTTATCAGGGTCATTTGGGTAATTTCTGTTGTCATTTTGATTTAAAAAAAAAAAAAGTAAACACAATTGTTTGGAAATAAATTGCTCCACCCAACCACTAACAATGAGTGAAAGAAAAGTTTTTGTGTTATCATTTATATTCTCTGAAAAATGGTCAGAATCACAGGTTATGTGCAGGAACAACTTATGAGCACAACTGTATATAAAAATGTTCATAGTCGGTATGCATTCACATCTCAGTCAAATTTTGCAATGTTTTTGTGATTGTCTGAGCTAGTGTTTGCTCTGGCATAGCCCCAGCTCCTCAATCAGACCAGCAGCTGGTAGACAGAGATTGGCCACTCATGAACCACTTTATCAGACCCACAGAGTTCACGAGGCTGCGCGTCAAAGACCAAGCTGAGTATCCTCCTCCTCACTCCTTTTATACTAGTGTGCTCTTTTGTGTCGAGTGGCAGAACTTCACCAACAAATCCTCAAAGAGGGGGGCAGTGTGAGTGAAGCGCCAAAAAGAGCTCCACAAAGAGTTGAATAGAAATCAAGAGCTAATGTGTATCGCAGTGAGGCAAGTTTCTCAACATTTTGGGGTATTTGGAATTTCTTGAGCAGAAATACAGTGTTGTATCATTTCACTGCTGACAGACACAAACATGATAAACTTACACTCTCTCACAAAAAAGCAGCCTCCATTTCTATGAAAATGTTGGCTGCCACCATGTTTTGTTATGTAACATTTAAATTGTGTATTAAGTTGTACAGCTGTCTATGAGAAGAGTGATATCGCTCAAGATTCAGATTTTGAGAAGTGTTTTGGCTTACTTGCCTTAGACTTAGACAGGCATAAATATTATCCCTATTACCTTAAATACATTCACTTAATCTATCTGCAGGCTACCAATAACTATCATTTTTGTACTGCGCTATAATACGTACCAGTGAAATTGCCCTCACTCTGGTAGTGTCCATCCTTTGCCCCCCTCACTAACACATTCCCTCCTTCCTGTGTCCTACTTAGCCAGCTACTGCAAAATCACTTATCTTCACCTTGCTTCCTCCGTCTCCTGCTAATACACATTAGCAGCCAGCAGCCATATGTAATAGGGCTGTGTGTGCCCCTGCTGGTATAATGGCTTCTCTGACACTTCTCCCATTATATTTGGTCAGGCAGTGCTGCGCAGGAACCCTTAGCACACTCTAAAATATTGTCCTAAAACTACCATAAACATGCTGGGCCAGTGTCACCGACTTTGGGAGTGACTGGTAAACTATATTTTTATTGTCATTCTATGCTTTATGTTTTTTCTTACACTATCGGTCCTATCTTCCCTGCCTGTGGCTAAAACTCTTTTTACCACCATTTACCCGTGGAGCCATGGCCACATTATGGAGCTCATCAGATTACAATGTGACTAAGTAGACATGTCTGCTGGATCTAATAGGCCTGTTTGTGATCGTCCATATCTCTACAGTTGCACCACATAAACAGATAGCATCAGCCGCTCCTTCCTCTGTGTGTGGCTGAAACCCTGGCCGGGTCCCAGATAACGTGATCGTCAGCGGCATCCGCAACGGTTACAGTGACAAACGAGAGCGCCGATCCCAGGCCGATAAGCTACATATTCATTTGTTTAATTAAAACAACTTGTCTCATCTTGGTGAGGGGTAATTTTAGAGAATGTTAGAATTAAAGCAGGTAATTAAGTAAAGCTGATGATAAGGAGACCCGTAGAGGTGTCTGCCTCTGCCAGTAGGGAAGGCAAACCTAATCTATCCCCTCTGCAATCCCGCAAGGTCGTTCACTTTATTAAAGTCTGATGCCTGTACCACTGCCCACCAGTCGGCTTGATGAAATATTTTATGTACTTGTTGGAAAGGAGGAACGGAGACAGAGGTAATATATGATGACTGCAGCCACCGATAGCTAAACATAAAGACTGTACAGCTGCTACGGCACAATATTAAGGCAATTAAAGTCTGCTTGTTAGCTTGTCTATGAGAACAGCAGAAGAACTTGTACAGCAACGAGCACCTTGACAAAGATATTTGTTCGGCCAATGAAGTGTGGCATTAATTATCACAAGCTGATTAAAGGCACTGAACAGGAATGGGTGTCATTTGTCTTGCCGGTCTCAGATACTACGCAATCAACCAAGAGCTCTCCTTTTTAAAATTATTTATTTCTTGTGTAGGAGTGGTCCTGTCTTAATGAGGACTATTAAAATTCAAGGTTAAATGAATAAATAAAAAACGGGGGCATACTCGCTGGTCTACACATAATGATTTTGATTTGCTAGCCTTACCAGTGTTGTGGCTTATTGACAAAAGTCTAAATTACAGTGCCAAAAAAACAGAACCATCTTAATGTTTACCAAATTACTATTATTATTGTTTTATTATTATTAGTATTATCTTTATTAATTCTTTTAATTCTAATGTAACCATCTAAAAATAAATTTGGGACCTGGATGTGTTTCATATTCTAGAGCACAGGTGACAAACATGGCCCGGGGGCCAACACAGGCCCACCAGAAGGTACAATCTGGACTGTGGAAGGAATTTGGAAAGTGAGAAAAGGACATAGCCGGTGACACTGTTTTAGTAAGAGTGGACATAACGGTGAAGGTTATTAGACATCCAGGACATCTTGAAGAAAAGGTTAAAGCTAAGGCATCTGGACTAGGTTTTCAAGGTGAAGACAGTTTGTCTCTTCTCCAAGAGTCTGTCAATTCTGAAGTCAACTGGTAAGAGAGCTGAGCTTATATTGCTAGAGGGAGGGGTTTGACCTGAAACTAAACCTGATGGGACCAGGCTGTTCTGGTCTCATAGTTGTTATAGACTCAGGTGAGTCATTATTGTCACTGTTACATTCAGGTGTTGTTCTAGAGCAGGGGTCGGCAACCCGCAACTCCGGAGATGCATGCGGTTCTTTCATCCCTTTGATGAGGCTCCCTGTGGCTTTTGAAAATAATTAATGAGTATTTAATTAAAATGTATTTAATTTTAGTTTGTTCGTTTTTATGTTGTCACTACTGTTACTATTTGTTAACTTTTTGAATCCCAGGTAGACTATGGAGAATTCAAAGAAAAGAAAAGTGAATGTTCAATGGAACGTGGGCAATGTGTTGCTTTTACTGCTGACAAGACTAGTTTACGAGTATGCTTAATATTCAATGAGGAGATATGCAGGTGTTTTCCAACATAAACTTTATTAAAAGCAAACATTGCGCACGCCTCACAGATGAAAGCTTACGATCCAGTGTAAAGATGAAGGAGACGGCAGACAGCCCTGATGTGCAAAGGCTGGGCGCTAAGGTTTGTTTTTGGTTTGCTGCTGGTGGTTCGGCGTTATAAACATTATAGTTTGTTTATACATAGGATTAAGGCAAAAAAAAAAGTGCTGTGTTATATGTAGAGTTATTTTATTTTAAATGTCTAAAGGGTTTTGTGGCTCCCAGTGTTTTCTTTTCTGTGGGAAATGGGTCCAAATGGCTTTTTGAGTGGTAAAGGTTGCTGACCCCTGTTCTAGAGTGAAACTGTTTTGGTCTATGTTTCAACACACTGTTGACTGCCACCTCCTCTGTTCAGAGAGGGCTTATCCATTTGAATAAAAATGGCTTCCTTCACACCTCTCTCAAACCATCTGGCCTCTCTGGACAAAATTCGGACATTGCTGTCATCAAGTTAGGCCTTTTCTCTGTGAGGTGGGTGGACTGCAGACTCAGGTCCAGCAGGATTGGCTCTTCTGTGCTGATACATCCTCTTATGAAGCTGTTGTTTCATTTCTTCAACTTAACTGTCACTGCACTCTTCGCTGAACTACATAGTCCACAATTCTTTGTTGCGAGGGGATCTTTTCTTTAGGGTGGACCAGTTTTTTACGCAGAGTGTTCCCTGGTTTAAAGTGGACTGGAATATTGTGTTTGTAAAAAAAAATCTTTGGTTTTTCAGATTAACCAGGCATAAAAGTGAAAACCCCACCCTTCCCTTTTGTCCCCAATTCCTGTCAGTTTGGTTTCTATGTCCTCTTGGTTTTGTTGAATGTCCATCCGGGGTATCCACAGTGTCTCAGGGCTTTACGATTGTGTTGTTCTTCTTTCCGTTTACCTTTCAAGGTTGTGGGCACCTCTTGTGCTCTGTGCTGAAGTGTGCTGATAAGTCCCAGCTTGTGTTGCAGAGGGTGGTGGAAATCAAACAGTAAATATTGATCCATGAGTGTTGGCTTCTTGTAAACCTCTACTTGCAGTGTTCTGTCCTCACAAATAACCAGTCTAAAAAGGCCAGGCCATTGTCTATGGCATCTTCACAGGTAAACTTGATGTTCTTGTCTTTTCTTGCATTGATGTGCCCTGTGAAAGCTTCTACTTCCTGGGTTCTGATTTTGACGTACGTGTCATCAACATATCTGACCCAATGACTGGGCATTGTACCTAGTAAAGAGCTCTGTTCTCCACTTCTCTATGTACAGGTTAGCCACAATCGGAGAGGCAGGTGATCCTATGGCACAGCCGTGTTTTTGTCTGTAAAAGTGACCTTTGAACTGGAAATATGTAGTGTTTAAACATACTTCCAGTAAACTGCAGATGTTGTCTGGGGTGAGGCTGGTTATGTCCGGTAGAGTTGTGTCCTGTAGTAGTCTCTTCTTTACAGCCACAAGTGCTTCATTGGTGGGTATGTATGTAAAGAGGGATGTGATATCAGAGAAGACAATAGTCTTGTCTGCGTCTAACTGTAAATGTTTGATTTTGGCAGATCAGATTGGACTGTATGTGTTTATTGACCTAAAATGAGTTTGACACCCCTATTCTAGAGCATTTTGTCCAGAACAAAAAGATTCAATAAAAAGTTACACAGTGTTTTTTTTAACTATTAGCCACTGTATTGGTTTATTTTTTTCTCTAAAAAAACACAAGTTCTTTTTCAGGTTGTCATCATTCATTTCACACACAAAAATCCAACCCTGTGCAAGAGCCCCTTTCAAGGCCAAGAAAACAAATATGGCCATTTTCCTATTTGATTGGGTGTCAGCGTTGGGAGGAAGGGGGACAGGTGTGATGCATAAAATGACCCTGCGACTCCATCACATGCGCGACAGCTTTATGGTGAGGAGGTGTTTCAATCACGCTACAGCCCTGGAAGACATCAATCACCACACGCACTCTAACACACAAACACACCAGGTCTACCCTGCACATGTTAACTCAAAGGCTTTGTGATTTAAGGGAAAGGGCAGCACAGTAGTTGTAGAGTAAGAGCACATTTGCCACAAGCACTAAATGATAGCACTGAAACATGTTTAATTTCACTTTTGCCTCAATGAGCTAAGGCCAAGAGATAAAGCCTCTCCCCAATTCTTATTCTAAAATACTATTATGTAATGGCATAGAGCTGCTAGATGAGTTGATATACAATTCAGATGTCTAATCTGTATGCAACTTTAGATAAATATGTGGAACAGTAATACTGTCCAGGAGCTTGGTTTTGGTTGTTTAGTTTACTGTCCTTGGGCTGTGTTTGTACTAAAGTCTCATGGGGATGTGGGTCACTGTGCATCTCAAAGCAAGCAAAAACATTAGTTTGTATATGTATATGTCTAAGTAGTAAATTGGCCACTATGGACGAGATAATACCTCAGTTTGCTTGGCTTTCCACCAACAAAGCAGTGACAGCAAAAAGTCACTTTAGCTTGTGGAGACACGCCTTGCTTCTGGTCACTGTAATGCAATACAGAACTGAGAAAAGCCTCAGTAGAAAGGAGGGGCATACATCACCCGGGCACGTGAGCGTGTTCGAAGGGGTTAAATGAAAGTCAGTGTGCACACATGGGGCATCATAAGCAGACAATGAAAAATGAGAGTGGGGAAGCGGTACAGCGAGTTTTCCTGTGGGAACAGCTACAAGCAAGCGTACGTACATTTGGTGATAATCGCTTTGTGCGTGCTTGGGAGTGTGTTCATTTTGGTGTAAGCGAGTGAGCCAAACTAGAATCAAGGAGAAAATGTAATAAATGCAGCTGGGAGTGTCAAGGAGCTGTATATTCACATTAACCCTTTCAGCTTCTCATGGCACCCATCTGATTATTGCAGGAATCAATTTCTTGGGAATCTAATCCTCAAAGACTTTCAATTCAGCCACTGCCTTTGTGCAGTTTCTTCAAAAAGCCACCACCTTACAGCTGAGCATCAGTTCAAGGCTCTCTTCTCCACAACAGTGGCTCATGCTGGTTGGTTTTATTTCTTTAGTCAGTGCAAGAAGTGAAAGCATTTGGCACTAGCTTTTTGTATTATTTTAAAATGTTTCTCAAATACAAAAATCACGTTTATCTTCAGTATGACTTCTCTTCATGAATGAACAAGTGGCTGGAAGGTCAGATATTAAAATAACTTTCTCCCCCCAAAACTCAATCAAATGACTCTTAAGCTTAAAATTGCTTTAAAGTCAATGTCTTATCCACTGCCTAAACATGTCCCAGCATGTTCAATCTTTTGAACTCAGCATGTTCAATCTTTTGCTAAAATGGCATTTTTAGTTCTCCTAAAACTTTCATTTGTCTACATTATTTGTGACTGGTTAGTTACTGTCATTGTATCGTAATATCTGGTCCTAGCATTATTGTACATTCCTGATCCTTTTTGCCAGTCCTGCAGCCGCTGTGAGGAATAACACATAACTGTCTCGTTGGTCTGTTCTTATCTCATGTCAGTCCAAACAGGCACTCTTCTGACAAGTGGTATTTGACTCGGATGTGCAGAGAGAGAAACACAGCGATGAAGGAAGAGAGAAAATGTGAGAGACAAAAAGACAGACAGGCCATTTCCCGGCACCGGGATGTGAGGCGCTGCCAATCTTTTCATCGTACATGCTCCTCTGTTTGTCTGATAGAATAATCAGCATGCACTCAACAGGAGAGTGAAAATTGCCATTCACGGACAAAAACATGGCAAGGCTAGTCAATTATGTGTTGGGTTTGTTTTTCTCCCTCTGTGATTCATTTGCATACATTTCCTATGAGAAGCTGTTTTTGATGCATTTAGACAATTCTGGTCAGTATGATTTGATGTGAATGTGTCTTATTAGCTCAGGGTGTGTGCAGACTGCCAAAAGGTCAAAATCTTTCTTTGTTCCCATAGCTCCTTTTCCTCAATTAAGGCTAATCAGCAGCGCCTGACATTGATCTAGCCTTAGAGCTTTTTACAAGACCGCATTTGGATCATCTGTGTGTGTGTGTGTGAGCATAGCTCGACAGACACAAGGCAAATAGTTCTCAAACATGTGTCAGTCTAGACATGTGTGTAGATGTAAATGCTGTTTGTGATCTCCAGCGGATTGAATGATTTACCTCTCTGGTATAATGGAGCAATTTCTCTTTTTCTATTCCCCATCTCCCTTTCTCTTCTCTTTCAATCTGCAGTAAAATATTCTGCCGTTTACTTCTGTGACAAGTCATCTGTCACTCAGCGGCGAGGGAACAGGCTCATTTGATGGACAGGAGCTTGAATGTGTTGTGTAAAAGTCATTGCTTTAATTTCTTGATGCTAAGATCACACACTACACATATAACTAAACCAAGGACTGCTTATAGAATAATGCAAAGTTGCAGTTTGCATGAGATTGACTCATTTCATGAGCTTGCAGAAATACTTTTATGAGAAGAATACTTAGCTTGTGTCAGGCGCTGAACTTCATATTGACAAATATCTTGCACAAGGACATCCATCGTCTTCCCAAAAGCCATAGGACTTGTAGTTCCCTTATCACTTATGTGTTGCTAGACTTGCTATTTGTTTGTGCGAGGCTGTATCAAATATTGATTCCTTTTAAATGAACTGTGTGAAAGAAAATGTATTTTCTGGTGGACTCTCTCAGGTCACACAAGTTAAAGTAACTCGTCCCTGTTAAAACCTCAAGTTAAAACTCTGACTGATAGTAAATTTGTTTTTGTACTTGTGTTTATTTTGTGGCCCACACAGAAGGAAATGAAGGGGTGGAAATGGACATTTGACATCTTCACAAAACTCTGATGGAAACATTGATGAGAGCTGGTCTATATATGTAGCTGGAATAAGGACATTTTCATGCCAACCTCTGGAAAACCTTATGTTTCTCCCAGTAGATTTTGATGTTACCTAGGTGTTTGGACTCAGTCATTTGTAAGTTTTAATGTTTGTTGAAATCCAATGATAAAGCTGTAGTTAATCAATTAGTCTGAATTTAACCAGTTTTGACCAGTTTTTCGTAGACTTGTCTTTTAAGTCACCCGTTACCTTACCGTGAACCAGTACATGTGCCATATTTATATTGCAGCAGCTGTGTGTTGTGCTGAGAATAATGCTATAAGCCTTTGAGGGCATTGGCTGCAGTTGCCACAGGCTCTTTTCTGTAATAGCCTGTAATTCCTTGTGTCTAGTATAATCACCAACACTGCCTGGCCACAAAAACACACCCATACACACAGGTCTTTATGTGATCCACCTGTTGCTGTTTAAACTGAAAAAGTGCATTTTATTTAAGAAAGGTCAGAAGCAGTTATGGGGATGTTTCAAGTTCAGGGGCATAAGTCCTGCACCGTGGTGCTGCTGTCATTTTCCATAAGAGGTTGTGTTTTGAATGTGTGTGAATTTTTGGGAGGGGACTGGATGGCACAGGTGCCAGACTTTCTCCCTACAGCCCTGTGGTGGCCGGAGAAGTTAATTGGCAGCATCTGGCTTTCTGAGAGCCCAAGCGTCTATCGTGCACCACCTCCCCTTGTACCCGCCCCTCTCTCTTGTGGAGGCTGCTACCCCTGGCACACACATGGTGACACCAGTCTGGCTGCAAGCTGTGAATGGAGACACTGTGCATGTGTGTGTGATACACCGGGGCGTATGAAGCAGACAGGGCAGCCAGGCCCCCAGCTGCCACCATAGTGCCAAGGGAAATGCAAACAGACAGGCTGGCATCTAGCACCACGGCCATTGTGGCCCGCAGGGAATATGGATGTGGAGAGGGGGCATGGGACACATGAAGGTGCACAGTATTAGATGAGCACTATTCAACATGGGGTTTGCGTGCCACACACTCTGAGTCAATGCTGTGACCTCAGGGTGACCCCCTCTTTTCTTCTTGACTCCTGATTCTTAAAATGTACAGTGGCAAGAAAAAGTATGTAAACCTTTCAGAATTTAATGGTTTTCTGAATAAATCTGTCATAAAATGTGATTTGATCTTTATCTAAGTCAAGGGTATAGACATAATCTGTCAAATAATTAATCAAAAAAAAAATCAGATCTTCCACCTTTTACATTTTAAAATTTCTCTTAGGAAAAAATTGTATGAAAATGTGATCATCTTACAAAACTGATACAGTAGTACAAAAAAAGTTTATTGACACAACAGAAATCATAATTTGAAGATGTGATTTATCTACAATGGGCAAGGGCAAAGTGCCTTTTTATTCATTAACAAAACATACAATGCATTTATTAACAATAGTGCACTATGCAGTTTTTTAAGTTAAATTACATCTTAATCAGCTCTACTTGTTACACTGTGTTTTATTCCATAACATTCTACTGCTGTCCCACCTGTAGTCATGACTCATTCATTTTGTGATTAGTAAATCTTTATCTTGTGGCAAAGTAAAAGCTGTTTAAAACATTAGATGAAAATATTTTACTGCCACACAGTAGAGAATAAAGATGAGGTCATCTCTATGTGGAATTGGATAAAACAGTGATTTGAGAATGTGTCATGTGCACTATGTTGCTGTCCCCTGAGTACATTTACAGACATGATCTCATTCGGTAGTGTTGACCTTCTTCCACACTCACATACAAGTCTAAATCTCTGATCACTTCAGTAAAAGGGTTGAGTCACTCCAAGACAAACACGGTGAGATCACAGCGTGTTGACACATACATTTGTTTTTTTTAGTCATATATGCAGTGTGACCCTGCTTTCATGCACTAAAAGGATGAAATCAGTTTGATGGAAGAATCACAGTGGTCACAAAAGCTGCATTATGGGCTGTGTTTCATATCACTATAAGAGAAAGATGATTCATCCATGACTGTAAACCTGAAAGTCAATTACATCTCAACAAAGAGAGGCAGAATTGTGTGCTGGCCATCACTAATGGACTTCTCCCTCTTATAAATAGAGTTATGTTGAGCTTATGATCACATGAGCTCTATGTCCAGTGTCACATCATCTACCCTTTACAAAGTGGTGTAAGGCTGCGCGAGCCTTTATGTTCTTGTTGTCTTTGTGCTAATGATTATGACTGAGTCTGGCGCCAGTCTGTCAATTAAGCACACTTCTAACACACTCTTCAGACACACACTTGAAATGTGATGGGAGTATAATGTTGCACTTTGGGAAATGCTGCATCATACGGTTTTCCGGTCTCCAACACACATGCACACTACTGTCGCCGCAGGTTCACACCAGGGGCTCAGTGCTGACATCATCATTTTATTACCTCTGTGTGTGTCTATGTGACTCGATCCTTTCTTTTAGTGTATTTTCCCCCTTACCCCCCATTACTCCAGCTGAACATGCACCTGCCCTGTTGGCCCAGAAGGGACAAGTGGCGCCACCACCGCTAGGGCACAGTCATCATCTGCATCCTGTTAATTGCTCTTCTCTCCCCAAAGACGCACACGAGTTTGCTGGTAGCACATCTAAGCGTCTTGCCCCATGCCCTCAGGGATGTACCCTAACTTTTTATTTATTTTACTTTTTTACTGTAGCACATGTGTCATTGGGGGAATAGTGCAACAGGTTTCATAGTTGTTCATGATACCTTTATCCTTAAATCCTTAGATAATGAAAAGGGAAACTCTTGCTGTTGTATAGTTCAAACCATGTTTTTGACTTTAGTTTGTCTTTTAAAAATGATATGTGAACACCCCTCTATTCTGAGTTGTTGGCCCGCCTCTCTCTCACAGTGGGTACAGACTGCCATCGTGCTTGGGAAGAAACTATTGGTTCCTTTCCCACTTTCCCCCGATGACATACCTCTCTTAGTCAACTTGCAGCGTTAGAAAGATGGTCGTATAGACTTTTGAATAGAGTCGAGGATTATAACACAAATGGCCTTGCTATTTCTCATATACAGGTCAATGACGTGTCCAGTTTAAGTCAGTCAACTGACTTAATGGTTAGCAGTGATGTAACCTTATACATGTACAAATTTTTTTTTTTTTTAGTTTTTTGGTTTACATGTTACTGTACACACAATCTGTAATTGTATATAATTTTGTAATATATATATATATATATATATATATATATATATATATATATATATATATATATATATATATATATACATTTTCTTTATATGTGGATGATAATAATTTATGTTGTTTGTCTAAAATAAAAAAATGTTATAAGTCTTAAAAACAAAAAAAGATCTAATGGCGCTTTATTCATCTGAGGGGCATATCTTTAGGGTAACTGTCTACAGGAATTGAATTGTCAAGATTTGTCCCTGCAAATGCAATGCTTTTGCATCTCAATATGTATCTTGATTTGGAAAAAAATATATATATTTAAAAGAAGGTCATTCTTCCCTTTTTGTGTCAGGTAACCATTGAAATGACTAGTTCAGAGGCTGTGCGTTTAGAAATTGCATGGAGTTGCTTCAGGAATCATGAACTTTCACCCTTGTTCTATGTAAAAAGACTGAAAAACACTGAACCAAGGCCAAGTCTGATTTCAAAGATTTAATCCCCGGATTTACTGTTTAAGACACACTACTATCATGTTGTTATGCCTGATTTGTTGATACTACCATTCAATACATTATCTAAGTCCCACCTAAAAAGCAGTAAAAATGTAAAGGCCTACTTCAGCAGCGACTGTAAATCCTTATTTCCATTTGTAGCACCTCATGCCTGATAAAAGGTATTCATGTGAATGTATGAGGGTTGTACATCTCCCATATTTTTTTTATCAGATTTTCTGTGGGGCAGATTCCGAGGACTCCGAGATACAGCCGGCAACCGGTGCACACAGTAATATTTACATTACAGATATTTACATGATAAAATTTAAGGTGACAATGAATAGTAAGCATGGGAGTACGGCAGTTATTTAAAAAAATGATGCAACATAAAGTCAAAACAAGATAGGGAATTTTGGCAAAGGATGTGGACTGGAAAAGAGAGACATAAAATACAGATTAATTACTGATAGCAAAGACTTTCTCTGCTCAAGGAGCACAGCCAGGCAGATGCACACTTCTGTATCATCGGGATAAACTGGGTTTCCCTTGTAAACATCAAACCTTTTATTCAGATGTGGCTCTAAGATTTATGACCACATTTTAAGTTTTATGTAAATAACTTCACATTTTTATGTTGGCTGCTGTGTGAACTTGTGTAAAGCGCTGAGGGTGTGATTCGGAACAACAGACCTCATTTATTCTTCTAACCGGCATTAAATTTTAGTCTGTAAAAATGTCAGCTGTGAGCGTAGAGGACCAAACAAATCAAGAGATTAAATTCACTGCTGATGAATACTGTTATGAATACTACAATAGAGACAGTAATAAGGCTGTAACAGGAAGAAGTGTAAAGATTTGTCTGATGGATCTGTACCTCCTGTGCGTTTAATGTGGAAAGTATCCCATTGTGTCATGTATCAACCTCATCAGAGAGCGGTTTCTGACTGGAGAAGGCTGCTAACAGCCTGTTGTCTCCACAGGAGCCCAGCCCACATCTCTCTACTTTGAGGATAGTCCATATTTCACCAGCGTCAGTGCTGGTTGTAAACATCTTACCCACAGATTGATTGCAATTGGAGCATGACTACAAAGTGAGCAGAGGTTGACCAGGTTGACGAAAAGCAACACTGACCTAAAGTGTCTGGTAAGTATTTATGTTTTACAGTGCCTGTATCTGGAAGTCAAGATAAAAAGATTTCATTTTTTTATGGTATGGTATTTCTATGGTATAATATTTTGTGCATTGCCCCTGTTAAAATTATACATCAATACTTTTTGAATGTCTCAACTGTTTCAAGTAGCTCAATTTGCACACTTTGAGCCCGACCTGAGATATGCTATCTGAATATCCGTAAATCAAACTGTTTTCTGCCTAGAGACTATTACTTTGTCCTAAATTAGTAGGCCTCAGTTTCATCACTAACACAGCCCCTGGTTGTAATTGTGTTACAGAGGCACACAGCTTTTGGCTTCAATTTGTACCTCTCTGTGACTCTCCTTGTTGGCTTCAGCTGAATTTAAACATTTAAAATATACTTTACCGCACACTATACGGCAGGCCAACAAAATGACAAAGCAAGCACAGGTTGCCTAGTAACAGTGTCCCCCGAAAGCTTTGTTGCCACTTGATTTGCATCCAAAAAGATAGATAGATGCATGAGGAATATATATGCCATCATGTTTACCAAATCATGTGTACAAGCTTATGAAGTCATTTCCCAAACATGAATATACATGCTCACATGTTTGACACTCTTTAGTTGAGTGTTTTCTATTTGACTTGTATTCAAAACAAGATTAGGTGGCTGTATTTGAGAACAATAGGCCTTTAAAAGCTCATTTCAGAGTGCCAAGGAATATTGCCTCTATTATGGGTGTAGTAACATTTGGAGAGTAAAGAAATATGCCACTCAATGTGAAATGTTTGCCTAGCGCACTGAATATTTACCTTAAATGAGCTGGTGGGTTTGTGGGGCTTGACAGCTGCGTGAGCATATTGGAAGACATTTAACCTTCGTAACAGTCAGCATGATGAACGTTTGACAAGCTGAGTGAAACAACAGTGCAACAGAAAATAAAAGGGATTGGGTGAATGCATGTGTATCAGCAGCAGGCCTGGCCTGTCCTGTGTGCGTTTGTCTTTGTGTGTGAGAGTGCCTCAAGTAGCAGTGATTGGCGTGTCCTCTACGCTTGATTGATTTAAAAATATAGACAAGATGTCGCCTGTATGAAAGCTACCAATTTATAAGCCTTTATCTCAAAACTTCAGAGAGGTGCTGGTGTCATCAGAATCAGAGCGTGAGTTTGTAGCTACCAGTGGTTCAGAATTAGAAAAGCCCAGGTCTGTCTGCCTGCTTTATAAAACCACCTCCCTTTTGTCCCCCTTTTCTGATTTGTCTTTTTACCTGTCTCTTTGTCTGTTGTCTGCCTTTGTCTAGTCTTTCTCACAGTTGTTCTCTCTTCTTTAAAAAGATGCTTCCGAAGTTTACTTGTCCCACTGCTCACTGTCAAAGGAATGACCTTGATGTGGCTCACAAACCGTTTGTATTTGCTGTTCTCTTTCAGTGTGTGACTCTTTTCATATTGCCTGTATGTGTTTCTATAATCACAGAATTGTAAAACCACGTGTGAGCACGTTATCAGCTGGGGAAAGCTTCTCATTTTTTCCCCTGGTCCCACGTGGTGATAATTCTGTTTGGGAACGACAGCACTGTACCACGTCAAGAGATGGGCTGGGGAGAGGCATGGGGAGGTACCATTTAGATAAAACAAATTGCCAGCTGCCGAGCTGGAGCAGACACTGTCTAGATATAAACCAAAGGGAATATTGGCATTATTGTGCATGTGCTGAAGATTTTCTGCATTTTAATTTTTCTCTGCTACCTAACTCTAGGTAGCCCATATGTGAAGTCACTCACCCCCTTTCATATGAAGCCAAAAAGCTATTCTCTCTGGCCTATAACTATAATGCTGTGATGGGACAAGCAGGCAGTAATTACAATCAATAGCCAGGACTTTTTCAGTCTGCGGCAAGGTCGCACAGCACCCAGAACAGGGGAGGAGAAGGAGAGAAGGGGTGAACTGGGATTGCATGGATGGGCAGAGCCAAGTGGGGAGGTATGTAAAGAGGTGAGGTGTCATTTTATTTTAATTAACCTACACCTCGGAGGCCTAGCACCAGCAATGCACCAGAGTGTGGGAGGCTTTTATGTGCGTATGTTATTCTTTGAGTGTCATTGGAGATGTACTCTGTCCTTCGTTGGTTGTTTTTTTTTTTCACTGTAATCACTTCTGTTTTTGCAATATTAGCATCCTATAACAAAGACTAAAATCACCACTCAGATTTTTCCTAAATGTTTTTTCTTCAGGTTGGAAGAAGGGTTGGTTGGTCCTCGCTCCACTGTGCAGACAGGGTGTGGTGTTTCTAGCCACTGAGCCCATTAGTATTCTGCTGATATCTCCACATGCAGATACATTCTCCTTCTTCTCTCAAGGAATAATCAGTTCTGACTTTTTCTGTTTCCCTTTTGTTTTAGCATTTTGTTTCACTCTGCATCTGCAGGGGCATGTTTAGAGAGTTCCAAGTGTCTTTACTATTCATTTCGATGCGTGGCCATAATCTGAGCTGATGTATTAGGCGTCTGAGCAAACACAGAAAAATCCCATGCCTTTGCTCCTCAGTCTTCAGGGTGATTCAGAGGGAGAAGTTCACTCTGTCAGAGTTAGAGCAGAGCAGTCTGTCCTGTTTGTTGATTATCTGGTCCCATTCCTATCGCACACTGATAAAATCTTCATCTGATCTTTTGCCAGAGATGTGAGCTCACTAGCCAACCCAGCCTATACAAGCGCCACACCTTCCCGTATATCCGTATCAGGCCCAGATCTGCCATTGCCGTGCTTTCTCATCTCCTCCTTATCTCCTTATTCCACCTTTCTCCGAACTCCCAGCACCCCAAACACACCAATCACTCATCATCTTCTACTTCCTTTTATCCCAGTCTCTCAGTGCACACGCCAAAGATGCTATGGCAGCGCTGTTGTTCCCCATGCTTGGTCTCCTTCACAATTAACTGTCAGGGCCAAGGCAGTTAGTGACACGACAAGACATGGGAGATTTGGAGAAAGACAAAAAAACAAGAAAGGTGGCAGAAAGGGAGAGTGGTAAACAAGCACTTTTCTGCTACATTTTATACTTGCCACATTTAATGTGGATAAATGTAGGAAGCACAGCATCAGGTTTCATCATTTCTTATCTTGGTAGCACATACTATTTCCTGAAACATCCATAACCATTCATACATATTGCCATATTTTGTATGCTCCAATTATTAAGTCCTCCATGTTTCTTTTTTGATGTTGCAGGCAAAGGCTCCCACCCAAAAACGTGTACTATTACCGCTGTCCTGACCATCGTCGGAACTATGTAATGTCCTTCGCCTTCTGCTTTGACCGCGAGGATGACGTGTATCAGTTTGCTTACTGCTACCCTTACACCTACTCCAGACTGCAGCACTACCTGAGCAGCCTGGACCGTAGGAACCTGCCCTACCTGAAGAGGGAGCAGTTGGGACTCAGTGTGGTGAGTTCATATTTTTAAGGTTTATAGAAGTGACCATTACGTTTCCAGTTGTCAGTTAATACCAACATGTTAATTACAGTAGCCCAAACTTAAAATAAAGCATAAGACTTACTGTTAATGTTAAGAAATTCTAACTTCTCTCTTCGCTCACTATGTTTTATAGTTGCTATGACAATATCAAACAGAACTTGTCAGCTAATCAGAAATTATATTCATCAAGACATTATAACTGTAAAGGAAATTATCTTTGTATTAAATGTTTTTGAAGGATACTCAAAAGAAAGACATTCACTTGAGTAATGTATTCAACTTCCACATTCATTTAGGACCTATATTCCTGTGCACAGTGATCAATATTCTACAGTATTTTGCTTCATAATGATGTATGTAATGATGTATGGATAATGTGATGCTGGTCACTTATGCACTGATAGAAGTTAGAATTGAAGGCTGCATGGAAGGAAACACTGTGAAGAGGTATGTGTTCAGAGTAAGGAGTCCCAGATCGGTGACTTAGGTGTGCCTGCCGGTTATAACTTGAGCCTCTCATGTTATTATTAGAAGTGTTACACCCTGAGATGACGGACTGTAAGCCTTTAGGTGTGTGTGTGTGTGTGTGTGTGTGTGTGTGTGTGTGTGTGTGTGTGTGTGTGTGTGTGTTAATGCCTCTGTGTGTAATCAGCAGAGCTCTCACCTCAGCAGTAGGAGCTAGTGTATCATACACGCTGCCTCCAGTCTTGTCTGCTCTTATCAAATAATTGTAGGAGAAAAACTCATTAGAAATGCTTGAGAGATTACGACTTTTTCTTCTGTCCTCCAACATTTGTCAGGGAAAGCGTGCTGCACGCAGAGCACCAAGAAAGTACTGGTATTTATGAGAAGCAACTGACTATAAAATACAGAACTCAGAAATTTAGAAAGCGTGTCATATTCAGGGGTAATGATACAGATGAAGGAATATTTAGAGGTATTCCATAGATAGATATAAAACTGAACTGTTAAAGTGCTCATTTCTAATGTGTGTCTTTGGGGTAACCTCAATAAAATAGAGTGTGGGTGTGTGTGCGTATGGGGGGGGCTTCAGTTATGCAGAGTGAAGTGTGGACAACAGAGGATTTGACTATCTGGTCTTTCCACAAATCCATTTAAAGTTTATATTAAGAACCCCTTTTTCTTACCAAGTACTTGTTACTCTGGTTTCAAATCAATACATTACAGGCACAGAGCTAATTCAAGCAGCAATCTCTACTGCTGCCACTGCTCTAGCCTTTCAAGCGCTCCCACCTCCCACTCTGAGTTACCACCACTCCCTGCTCCCTGTTGTGCTGAGCTTGTTTTTCAGGAGGTATGAACTGCTAAACATCAACACAGAGTTTGCCCTACATTTACAGTTCTCAATGTCAAGAGGCAGACTAAACTTAAGCCCAGGTGCACATCTTTTTCGTTTTGTGCATAATGTCATCTTATATACCTATTTTTGTCCACCTTTTGTCCTTGTCTGTATCTGCCTTGTGCTGTAAACAACAAAGTTCACATTTTTATCTAATTCTTTTGTTTTATCTTATTTGCCATGTGTTTCCCCAGGGGGCCATAGGTGGAACCAGAGAGGACAGACACGGTCTGTCTTGGCTCACAGCGTCAGTATTAGTATTCATAGTCATAGACAGGTTTTATGGCCATATTTTTCTCTCTATGTTCTCTGGGCCTAGGTGGCAGACAGCCCAGCCCCACCCTTTCATCTCTCTTTCTGTGCCTGCTTTACTCCCTCACTCGCTGGTACTTCTTTCCCCATCACACACACACACACACACAGACACACGCACACACACACACACACACACACACACACACACACACACACACACACACATGGGTCAGAGGGGATAAGGGATAAGAAGGGATGAGGAGAGCTTTCTGGGCCCATCAAACTTTAAAGATGTGCGGCTGCTGTTTTCATGGGAGCGTCTTTGCGGGGGACATGACAATAGCTCTAACCTTCTAATGGGTACAGTTATCTCATAAGGATGGAAATAAGAGCCAGGGCCATTTGCACTGGCATTCTTCTATCATGCTGACTAATTTGTTTTCTGTAATGTATTCCGCTGAACGAAAATCTCCGCCATCCAGCTTGCACTGGCAGGTTCAGATACTGTAAAAAGGTCAGCGTTTCAAATTTACCGCTTTCGCTTCATCATAATGAGCACTGGGCTGTTTATTGATTAACATTTTCATTATCTTACTTAAGTTAAAGCAGGATGGACTTAATTCCTGAGTGTTACATTGAATCAATCCACATGAGTTGAGATACACTGCACAAGTCTGTTTAATTGGGAAGAGGGGGAAAATGAGAGATTTGGAGGGACAGAGATTGAAGGAGCGATGAAACAGTTTTGTGGTGAATGAAAAGGGCAAACCAGGAGAATTTGAATATAATTTCCACATCAGCCTCTCAATTCTCTTCACTCCCGCTTCGTTTTTTTGCTGCCAATTGAGACTTTTCAGCTAGAGTGGCTTTTACCTGTTCAGGAAACTTTCAGATCTGCATATCACAGTGGGTGGGAACTCCCAGGCTTGTCATACCAAAGCTTTATTTTTTACCGCATATCAGCTTACATCTCATCTAATATTCATATAAAAAGAGGGCAACTACAAATAATAACTGGAGTTTATTTGTTTGGATTTGGGGTGTCTTGTGACTTCTACAAAGATGGTTAGAGGATTAGCGAGGCTATGAGGTTAACTGTAAGGTAAGTTTTTGGTATTATGACGCTGGTTCTGTCGAGGTAGATCTCCATGGAAACGTGTCTAAGTGTTGTTCTTGGGACACATTTGCTATTAACTCAGTTCGTATTGTTGTTCATTTTGCTGTTGAGTGCAGTTTTAGACTTTGTGTTAGAGAAGACCTTTGACCCGTTAATGTGATTGGTGGGTTGGAGAGACTCTTTCTGTTCCAATTACTGTTTCTTCCTTTTTAACTTTTTAACCCATTATTAGGGTATGTCTAACCGGGGTATGTAAAGTGGTGTTAACTTGGTTATTTATGGATTTATAAGGAGGCCATCTTGTTTGTTTGTTATTATTTTTATTATCCCTGTATTATTGAGATTGGAAAAATCATTGTTGGCAGCTGCCACCACAGGGAGCCCAGGTACCCCAGTCATGTCAATAACCAAAGAAATAGCACAATAGAATGATATTGGTGAGGAAAACCGGAGTACCAGGTGAAAAATGCATCCTAAACTTAAATTATGCTTTATTTTTCACCGGGTAAATTTACCATTTATTATGTGCAATAGGCTGGCACTAGTAATGCTTGGCTACCATCTCCATATCTTCAGCTAGTACCTTAATAATGGGCCTTAAATTGAGAAATAGCCTTGTTGTTTTTCATCTCACTAAGTCAAACTATAATAAAAAAGAAGAGCTTTATGGCTTGTAAATACACTATCCCCAATTCTGAGAGTCTCACTATTTAATGTCAACTTCATTTCTCAGGCACATTTTTTATCTGCCTTAATTGCTATACAAGCCATACAGGAATAAATAACAAGCATAGTAAGAATAGTATTCTTATACATAAAGGGGAAATGTGTCAAGTTTGTAGCTTGAATTTAAGACCTCAGTGTAAACAGTAGAAACAAGATAAAACACAAGTAGCAGTGTCCCGGTCTATAACATTCCTAAAAAGTCACACTCAGAGATGCAAACAAGTAGACAACGTCACTGTGGTGAAGGTTTTGTTTTCCCCCTGCTCCCACTCGGCTGGGTTCATGTCTCAGTGTCTGTTTCTCTGGTCCCCGTCTGTCTGATCATTTCCTTTTGTGGACCACACTGACAGTATCTTCCTCTCCCCCTGAGGCATCAGTGAGTCCACAGAGACCCGCAGAGAGAGAGAGAGAGAGAGAGAGACAACACGCGCTTGACTCACTCCAAAACTAACAAGTCCCTTTGAAAAGATGACTACCGCTTCCTGCTTTCAAAATCCAGTCTTGTTTCTTGTGACAGTTGCCCGGTGTCTTCTGGCCATCTGGAATTGACGGCTCCGTGTTTGACCAACCCAACTATTGGCAAAACCTTTTCTTGTTTGCTCCCTGTCTTCATGGAAGTTGCAGTGGCAGCACTTTGAGTTTTTCCTGCGATGTTGGCAGGGCAGGGCAGTGACACTATTAGTCACTTCTGACACAGTGCAGCCTCTGTCTGTAGAGCAGATGGAAAGAGTGTAGATGAGAGACCTCTGCCTCTGTGGACAGACCAGTGCACTGGCCAGTCTTGAATTTGCATTATACCTAACCTAGAGACAACATGAGATGCATTTTGTTAATTAAAAGTTATTTGTACTGCATTTGAAGGAGTTTTGTAAGGATATAGTACTTTAAATTGTACTATCCGTGCAGGTACTATGTGTGGGTGCTCAGCGGGAGTGGAGTCTCTGAGAACTTATTTTTTTCTTGTTCATCTGTAGCAAGAGGAGGAAGTGGAGTGGGCAGTGCAGCTGTATCTGCCTGGCTGCCTTCCCCCCCTCGCTCCTTATCTCTATGTTTGTACACTGTGTGCCAAGATCCAATCAATAGCCACTCCAGCCGTGGAGAGAGGAGAAGGTCAGCAGCCACACTGGACGGACCCGGGCTGTAGGCAAACTGATCGAGATGCAAGTAAAACAGGGACCATGCCACGAGCTGGTCGCTGGCTGCAGTCATATTAATAAGAGACCTTTAAACATGGGCTAGTTGTGATAACATTTGGTATTTTTTACATTACAACCTTGTACATCCATGTTTTACCAATTATGGTGGTAATTCATTTTTGTTATTTGTAAAAATAACTTATTTAACTTGCTTGTCTGAGACATTCAGGAATGTGTTGTAAAATACTTATTATACACATCACTGTGCAAACGTTTTAGGCAATTGTGAAGAAAGGCTGTAAAGTAAGAGGGTTTTGTTTTTTTTTTGTTTTTTTTACAAAATGCAAAGTGAGCACACAGATGCAAAATCTACAAAGTAAAACAAATGCTGTGATTACCCTTTGGCATCAAAACAGCATCATTTGCACTTGCACTTGGTTTTGAAAGAACTCAGCAGGTAGGTTGTTCCAGACATAACCAGACCTGTTGATGTGAACTGCCTCAAATCTTTTTCGTCTCCTCGGGCTACCCCAAACATGATGTTGAGATCAGGGCTTTCTTTACGCTGAAGAATATAGTTTCTAATGAGATTTTTAAATAGCATAAACATTTGCTGCTTAAAAGGTCTCTTCTCCAGTGTAACAAAGTGAAGTTCCGTAAGAGCGAGGGGTGGAGAGAGGACATTGGTTGATTTATATCAGGAACAACTTCATAGGTTTTACAAAGAGGTTTTGCATGCTGTCATCTGATACAACAATAATTAATTGTACCACTTAATGGCAGCTGAGTCTGCAAGGTTAGTTCTTGGCATAAGACCGACCCGTTGTGTCAATGGTGATTGGGTTTGAGAGCCCTTCAACTCCCAACTACTGCCATTGAATGCCACTTTATGAAGAGACAATCAGCATTTAATCGTAAGGTAATATTGAAAAACTAAACAAAAAACACTAAAAAGAAACATAATAGGACAGATGGGCCTTGGCTAAAGATTAGAAATGTTAGCTTTATATTCCTTCCGACATGGACAGTTTTGTAGTGTTGTTAGCCTATAGTGAGGACAGACAGGAGCGAGCCGGCAACACTCGAGTGAGTAAACTGCTTTCCCTGAGCTGAGAGGTAAACAGCTCCAGATAAGAGTTTTTTTTCCTTTAGTGGCAGACTATTCATGAATGCATTAACTGTGGCCTAAACATCAAACAGTAAAAAAACACATTTTAAATAAGAAAATGTAAAAGAAAAAGCAAGCAACTACATCAGTGAGTGGAAATTCAATTTTCTCTTTTTCTCAGTTCTAATAAAAGTTTGTGCTTGTTTTTCTTCTGCTTGTTAATTCCAGTGTTTCTTGCATTACCTCTTTGCCATTTTGTTTCTATTTTTTTGTCATAAATACTTCTCTGTTGGCCTTGGGAAGTTGTACTTTTCCTTGGCAGCAGCTAACAGGTATCTAGATTAAAGCACCAGGCTCTTTATCGCCTAATAATATGTTAATCACCGCCTTCAGCACCACGGCGGCATAACTCTGGGAAATGTTCTCAAAGAAGGAAAGGTCACCGTTGAATCTTTGCAGGTTTCTTGGCAACATTTGCTGTTTTTATGCGGCTTCCTCGTTCACTTCATTAGTGAGTGACCCTTGTTCTTTTACATGCTTTGTACCAGCGCTACGCAATCTGTAGTCTATAGTGCTGGAATGTGTGGCCCAGACGAAGAGGGCTGGTCTGGAGGGAGCACCAGATACACAGGTTTAAGATCTATGCGGTTAAGTTATTGCGCTGGAAAATGTCTAATCTCCAACCAATGCTTTCCCCCAGGAAACTGAATGCTTTCTTACGGGTCTCCACCTATGCATCTCTTCCATCTCTGTGCCCATCAACAGTGTGGTAATGAGGGTGTGGTGGCCGGGACTGGAGGAAATGCATTATGCATGGTTGTTAATGTGAAAGGAGGGGGTCTGTGGCTGCAGTGTGTTTAACTTTGCACTTTTACACAGTGCAGGTCAAGCGTCTGTGCAGAAGTATGGAGATAAATAGATTAGAGTGCCACAGGTGAGGCTTTCCAAAATGGATTGTTCACACAGCGACGACCCCTATTATAATGTTGGCACAAAACCAGCGCCGTTTTTTGGGTTACTCAGACAGAGATAATATTTATTTTGAAAATTGGAACTTATTCACACTTAATGGCTTCGTCTCACTGTCTCTATTCTCCTTCTGTCTCCGTCCCCTCATCTGTGGCTTTGCATGAATAGATAATGAAAAGTTCTCTGCCGTTCAGTATTGCAGCTGTAGTTGAAGACCTAACTCATGAAATTAAAAGGAAGAAAGAAAAAATGTCTGTTTAACTAAGCCCTCACAAGACATTTCTCTCTCTTTCTGCCTGTCTTTCATTTCTGCTACCTCTCAGTTTTCCGAGGCAAATCTATTCCCATCCTTGCGGCAGCATTACAGCGGTCTATTCGTCCTCCTCTGCCAAAGGATATTTACTCCCTCTGCTTCCCAGATGACTAAGGATGGAGCACTGTGCAGGGAGCTCTCAGTCCATCTCATTTGGGTGTCAGCACTCTGTTTTGCAGATGGACACAAAGGAGCGACAAAACAGACAGCGTTCAGGGCTTTTAATAAATCAGAATACACCTTTGTGACAGTGTAATTGCTTTTCTTTGCAAAGCCCAAATTTACCAGCGAGCGGGAAAAATAACATACAGGAGGGAGAAAACAACCGACATGGAGAGCAGACTGAACGCCGGTACAGTAGATCATTTTTTCAGGGGAAAAGAATGAAAATTAATGAAAAGAGAGTTGCTCGTCCTCCAAAGGCAGCCAGGCTTGAAATTCACTTTGAAGGAAACTTAATTTGTTGTAAATGGGCAAAAAACATATTACGGCACAATGTGTGGAGGGCCGCGCGGTGTGTCCGTCTGCTGCGTCTGTCTGTCGGCGTATGTTTATGGCAGATGAGGACGCTATGCTCTGAATAGCTCAGCTGAGAGGAGGGAAACACAGGAGCCTGTTAATAACTCCAGTAACAGCATTCTCTTTCTGCATGACTGCTCTCCAACGCTCCCTCGTAGCACTTCGCAGTACAACTATGGATGTGTAGCGGAACTTGTCAAAAGTTACTTGCAGAGAATAAAGTTTGCCCTGTTCAGGTGTGTGTTTGCCTCAGCATGTGTAAGACATTGTTTCCATTAGAGCTGAAGAGCAGCTTTGCGACTGGTGTGCGCAGATGAATTATGTGTTGTATAATGCAACATATGTTCAATTCCACAAACTCCTGTCAAAATGTCTCTATTTTGACCACAATTACTGGTACTGAGTGTTCTTTTTTAAGGTGACACCCATGGATGTGTTGTTGGGGTGGCAGTGACCATTCAGCCATATTGCCTATTCTCCAAGTGGCTAGTATTGCAATGAAAAAAAAATATGGCCTAACTATTTTTTTCACAGGTACAATAAAAAAATGTCATGTACATGTAATATTAGCGTATCAATTTGTTTTTTACATTTGACTTCGTTCTCTGAGCTTAATGCAGATTTAAAAGCCCCATGATCAATGAAAATACTGTATATTCTTTCATGTGACAAATTTTCACATCAAAATATTGGCCAATCAGAGCTTCAAACTGTGATGCGGTCAAATAGTGAGTGACTAAGATAGCTTTGCCTGGCCAGCAAGACCCTTTTACTTTCCATTACCATCCATTCACTGGCCAAATTTTTTTCCTCTACCAGGTGAGCCACCCACCTGCCCATCAAATAATTTCGTGATACTGTGTAGTCCCAAAAAGCAACTTTTTATTGATAATATCAGAAACATTTGATTCAAAAGGCTTGGTTAAACTGTTTAATTGTCAAAACAGCATATTTGCATTTTTACACTGTTTTGATTAGTAAAGAACAGCAACCACAATCTGTCCTATAAAGTGCATAAACCCCCACATTAAATGCAGCAAAAACCTGATTTAATGTTTAAAACGATGCATTAGCAGCAAACTTTATTCTGCTCTTATTTTTATTTAATTTTTTTCTCTATGCAGTTTGCACTTTCTATAGTGCATGGCTGCGAGCTACTTTGCTGCTTGCATATTGGTGTGTATTTCTGCAGGGGTAAATGACTTTAAATTCCAGATACAGAGGATTGATCCAAGCCAATCTGTTAAATGATAAGCTGCCGCCCAGAGCTAAACATGACTGACAGATCCTGGTTAAACACTGTGATTTCAGACTTGCTGCAGCTTTATCCTTTTGCCTACAGTTATATACCTCAGCAGTGTCAACAGTTGTTCGTGACAGGAATATTTAATGAACCAGATCAGACTTTGCATGACATGAAGTCCTTGACCCAAACCTGTAGCCGAAGCTCTCTACAGTGCTCCCATAGCAGAGCCTCTCAAGTGGATGAGAGGCTATGAATGCTTTATGCTCTTACACGCAAAGAGTGTGTCAGAAGTCCTCAGTCTCGGAGAACAGCACTTGTTCTCCATGCGCTCTGTAAGAGCTGAAATTTGTATTCTACAGTATATTATACATGGCTTAGTTGAAGCACTTGGAAATTGGGTGCTTAATTACACCATAAACAGGAAATAACAGTCAATGAACGCAGTATGGGAAGGATAAACTTGATCTTTCATGTGGTACTTGCAACCCTCTTCAAGCCAGTTCTGCTCTCTCCAGTCTATTGGCTTCTCACCCATCCTTAGGCATAGATTCTAAGTTGCCCGTCCCCCAGCCGCAACCCCTCTGATGTGGGCCAGCAGCTCAGACGCCCCAGGGGCCTGTAGTCCCTTGATAACGTTACAGTGCTAACCAAACAACTGGCCTCCCCACGCCCACACAAACATTTACACCCCACAAACAACTCGCTCTTTTCCTCACTTTCCAATGTCCTATTTACTAGTCACACAAAATACATTTTGTCTATTCTTCCATTCTGTTTTTTTTACCTGAAGAGCAAAAAGGAAATATATGAAGTAAGTGATGGGTCCCATTTTTTGTCCTCTCTTACCTCTCGTTTTCTTGCTCTTCCTGGACGCAGCCTCCTGTGTGTGTGTGTTCTATGGTTGAGCGCCAGCCTAAGTGTGAGGGAGATGGATGCCAGAGTCTGGTTCTTTCTCCTAAGGCGCCATGTCCCTTGCCTCTCTTCTGCCGGCTTTGTGTGCACCTGCATATTGTGATATAGTGCCTGTGTTCAGCCAGTCGATTGCCTTTAACAGGACTGGGGCACGCTGGCCAAATTGAAAGGGATTGCGGCCTGCTTTTCATCAGAGTCATAGCAGAGTGTAGCGCAGGGTCCACAGGGTTCTGGGAAGACATTTTTACTTGGTCTTGTCTAGGCTGCAAACCTAGAGGACACAACTGATCTTTTTATCAACATATTTCTCAATTGAACATTTCACATTTCTCCCATTTCCAGTTTGGCTGGATTAATGGCTCAATAATCAATTGTATTATGTGTCTACATTGGATTAAACTTGTGACATTATATGTGAGACCCTAAACTGTAGGAAACTTTTTCAGCTCTTTCTGTTTAGTCTTAAAGGATTTGGATTTCTGTTTAGTCTTAAAGGATATCTGGATAAACCAGATATGCTCTTCTACTATGTTTTTTTGGCGCAGTAAGGCAAGGCACGTTTATTTGTATAGCACAATTCCAGCAGGGACCAGCAGCACTGAGGTCCTCAGAGTCTTGGATGGTTCATATGGGACTAACATGTCAGGGATGTAACACAAGCAGAGCTGCTTTAAACTCTATCCTCTGAGAGACAGGAACTGCAGAGACCTGAGGACAGGACTAATATGGTCGTATATATCCTGAATAGGATAGGAAAGTACGACCATATTAGTCCTGTCCTCAGGTCTCTGAGAGACAGGAACTGCAGAGACCTGAGGACAGGACTAATATGGTCGTACTTTCCTATCCTAGTCAGGACTCAAGCAGCAGTGTTCTGTTTGTACTGCAGCTGTCTTACATCTCACTTAGTGATTTCAGTGAGCAGATCATAGCAGTAGTCTAACCTGCTAGAGATAATTGCATGAATAAGTCTCTCTAAGTCTGGTTTAGACACAATACCCTTGATTCTGGCAATGTTTTTGAGATTGTAAAAAGCTGTTGATGTTATTGCTTTAATTATTATTTTTTTTATTTATTTATCCTTTATTTAACCAGGAAAAGCCCATTGAGATAAAAAATCTCTTTTGCAAGATAGGTAGCTGAATTACAACACATCATTACATACATACAAAGACACACAATTATGCATTTACAATAAAATCTCAATTAAAACATTGACATGTGAGCGATGCCAAACAATAGATATAATTTTTAACTTAAATACACTCAAATAAATCAATTTACTAAGTTGTTCTGCAGCAAATTCCATGTAAAGGGAGCAGAATAAACAAAGGCCTTTTTACCCAGCTCAGTACTGACATGTGGGACAGAAAACAAAACAACAGCCTGAGAACGGAGAGAATAATGACCAGCACTTTTTTTCATAAGAAATGAACATAAATAGGATGGAAGCACACCAAGAATAGCCTTATATATAAAAATGTACCAATGACAAAGCCTCCGTGTGGCCAGAGCAGACAGAAGTTAATGTGTCCATTATTACCCTACGATTTTTACGCTTTAGAGAAAGTGACTTAAGGTGACTGCAGACGTTTTCCCTTTGTTTGCGTGGGCCTAAGATAATGACTTCTGTCTTGTCTGGGTTAAGTATATGGCTTTACTTCATACTCTTCAAATCTACATTTTTAAAGTTTGCTTAAAAATGACATATATCTTAGAAACAAATATGTTACAAACCTTTTCAGTGGATACCTGTGCCAAATCTGTGATGATCCAATTCAAATGGCACAGATACAAGGACAGACGTATGCACACCTCTGTCAGTTAACCGCTAGACAGTAAAACCAAAAAGGCTTTCTTTTGTACCATGTAATAACCTTTTTATTATCACTTAAAAAGTCACCATTGGTATTCATGGGACTGTACGTTTCATACCAGAACAGTGGAGGTTGCAACTTGGTTGTGCCTCATTGTTTGATGCCATTTAATAGTTGTGAAAACCTTTTTTAGGAAATGTGCCACCCGTTTCTCATCAATACACTTCTAAATTCCCATGCAGGAGTTTCTATTGTTTCCATCAACAACAGTTTCAAAGGAAAGTGTTTTTCATTTGTCTGCCTCCTCCTTTTGAAACATGTCACATAAACGTGGCTTCTTTTTTCAAGTTTCTGTCCTCAGTTCTTTGTGGAAGACAGAATTTGAAATGCCCATTCTAATGAACAATCCTTACGTGTGCTTTAATGAGCTAGTGACACTTGCGTACATATACTTTGAGCTTGTTATGTCAGTGGCGCAGCAGGTTGATAGGCTGACGTGCAGGAGCCATAGTTAGAGAACGCTTGTGTAACCTAAAGCTCAATCCATTACAGCGTTAAAATGAATAACACAGTATGTTATTCACCGCCAAAGAAATTACCTTTCCCATAAACACCATTACAGCACTGTTCAGTTTCAAATAATGCAAATCATTTAATGTAATTTTATTAAATCACCACTGACTATTACTTCAAGAATCAAATAATTACAGTGGTAAGAATTATGCTCATTTAAGACCAGGTAAAATAATTGATTCTGTCTGATCATTTAAAGTTTACTTTGGCCAAGATGCACATCATAAATAAGTGCACTCACTCTGCTGTTTTCGATTGTAGATTGACAATATTCAAACAAATTACTGGTGCCACTGACACAGGTAAGTGACTAAATGTTAAGTCCCAGACGGAAATACTCGACTCTGGTGACTGATGGCTTCCAACAACAACGGATGTGTGCATGAGTGATGGCGATGTGACTTGTTACCACCTCCCTCCCTCCCTTTTGTTCCTCTTCCTCGGTTGCTGTGGAAACATGCGGGAAGATTTGAGGTGACTGTCACCTATTGTTACCCTGGAGTTGTTTAACTTTATTGGCCACATTTCAAAGGAAGCTTTGAAGCTGGGAGGATACAAGCTCACAGAAGGACAGGCATGTAGATGGAGATGTTCACACAGCCCAAAGTAGAGACACTCTCTCTGTTTACTGCCTCAAAGTTCACAGCATTGTCTGTTGACTCACAGAATGGCAAGAGAAAAAAGAGGATGTGTGTGTGCGAGAGTACAATGGAGAGGGCACTCAAAAAGGCGCTAACCTTTTCCTGCTTGTGTCTTTTAGACTTTAATACTTTACTCCCTGGTGAAACTGTCAAATTGCCTTCCTGTGAATTCAGAGTGAGGCTCCAGAGACACACAATGCCTCATCTAGTGTCCATCTTCTTTCATTTATGGATCAATAGTTGTCTTTATTTTGTATTCCTCTCTCTCTCTCTGTTGTTCTCTGTGCGTCTCTGACAGGGCAGGCCTAAATGTCCGCTTTAAATAGCTGCTCAGAGCCCTCCTCAAAACACATTTACATACACATCAATCATGCTGTCAAAGGTAAAGGCATGACGCCGTGTAAAAACCAGAATTGGATTATGGCCTTGTCTCTTTGCTGACATTGACTGCTGAGCGCGTTGGCTGACTAGACTGCTGATGTACAAGTTAAGGAGCCTCATTTTTAATGGCTGTTTTCTCGATAGTTTTTAGTGTGTAAAGTTTTAATGTACACTATGTCATCTATTTCTCCCTCTATAAGCAAGTTTAGACTGGACAACATTATGTAAAATTTGATGTCAATCAAATAAGTTTTTAAAGCAGTGCAAGAGGCTAGTGCTATAGTTATGTACTGCTGCAGAGTTATTTATTATCAACTTCTGTAACTATTCATAAACTGCAACATTTTCCTTCATTTTAGCAACTCACCAATATTCTGCATGTGTTTAATGCAACATACAAAATGAATGGAGAAAGGCTGTAGCTAATAAACAAGCTTTGGTTTAGATCAAAAAAAGAAAAAGAGGTTTTTCCTTTTCAAATATGACGAGACATATGTACAAGACATGCTTTATTTGAGAAAACAATGTTGTTTTGTTTTTTCATTTTGCTTTTTGTTTAATTATTAAGTATTATTCATCAGCAGACTGCAGTGTTTTGCTCCATCCTGTAAAACTGTCCACAGTGATGGATCCAAAAGCTGCGGGGCTACCAATAGTGTACAGTTTTGGGACCCTTTGTACCCCTAAAAGGCACCACAATGTTACCAGCTCAGTCACTGGTAACCACTCCTCCTTCAATGCACTGTTTTAGTTGGGATTGACCATTGACCAGTCATTGGCCAAACCCATCATTTCCAACCTACTGACAGGTGCCATGGCAACAGGATTAGTTGTTAGCTTCACCCTTCTGTGGTCGTAGTGTAATGGGTGATTGACAGAGACTTTTTAAAAGCACATCTTATATGCACTTGATATGAGAACAGTTTATTTCAAATGAAAGATAACATGAAGATGAAGAAATAACCGACCCCTATGGGACTAAGTGGTAAAAATTAATGAATGAATATTGTAGGTCTTGATCTTCTTCTTTTAGTTTTTTTTTTTTTTTGTCATCATTTGGCAAATTTTAGGCACACAAACTGGATCTTTGTGAGGTATTTGCAGTAAATTAATTAAAGTGCTATATTACAACCCTGCATTTCTTGATACCAAAAAGGACAGATTTACCAGAAACCCACTGGAATTTATCTTCTGAAGTTAACTTCAAATAGTTGAGCCTGAGGTTAGAGGCGAGGAAAGGGAGATGAGGGAGGGCTGGATTTATGAAGAAAACCATCGGTGGCTCAAGACTCAAGACAGTCCAATGTATCACCAAGCCCATCAACATGGCTCATTTGACGATGTGATCATAGTAAGAACACTTCTTCCTACACCCTGCTGAACCGTGCCACCTGAGTTTAATGTTTCTCCAGCTCGTGTCGGCAAACATAGCACAATGAGCATGATGAGAAATTGAAGCGTGTTTGCTTCCTCAAAAACGCTGGCAATTAAAAAAAATACTCAGGCGTACTGTAAATGCAATTTTCTTTCACTATATGTGTAGGCAGAGTGGAAAAACATCACAAGAACTCCAGCCTTTAATTAGAGCGTATTTATGGCAATTAAAGCGCCTTCTTCGGCGGTAAGGGTGAGACTGAAGAGAATTCTTAATGTCTGACCCTAAGATATGTTTGAGTTAACACGCTCGGCCATGAATACCAACACTCTCTTCTCCCTAACTTAAATAAGTGGCTTCTACTAGAGAATCCTAAAGGACATTTGAAAAAGGTGTAGAAGTGGTCATGTGTCCCTAATGCAGTGTGATACAATGTCGGCTGGTTAAATGTGATAATGTTCCTCGTGTTTTCACTGTTGGCTGCATTATGCCACTGTCTCACGGCAGGGAGTTGGACCACAAATATCTCACTATCCAATTACCAGGTGAAATTGGCTGTTTAATTTTACAGCCTCAATGAAGGAGCTCTCTCGAAAGTGACGGCCATTCGGTTATTGCTCTAACAAAACCTAGGGCAAGCGGCTCATCTGAGAAAACTTTCTGTGCGTGTGTATTTGCCAAGTCTACTGAAAAAAGCTATGAAGAAATATAAATCAAGCAAGGTGATGATAACTTTGGCGTTGACACTGTGATCCATCGTCTTGCCTCCACACTGACTGTTTTCATTTTAGCCAGCAGCCGAGTGCAACTCAGAGGCTTTTTACCAAAATATAATTGTTTAGGAGTAATGAGCTGGAAAGAAGGACAGCGAAAAGTGCTCAAGCAAAAGAGAAAGAGAGTAAGAAGGAGGGAGTAGAAGCCGAGAGGCCAAAGACCCACTATTATGAGAAAAATTTAGCTCACTGCTGTAAACATGACTGATAAAACAAGCTGCAATTTGAAAGCATGCATAATTATGGCCTAGCTTGACACTGTTACACTGCCTGTCTATCTTCCCAGAATGCTCCACTTTAACATTGGCAATCAACATGCAATAAAGCAAACAATTAAACACGGCTGTTCAGATGTCAAGTCATAATGCAGTTTTGTATGGCCATTGAAGTCTAGTTCTGGTTAACTAATGTGGTAGAGTTTACCACTGCCTAATGGGGGATTTTTCAAAAATATTAATTATTAATTAATTATAATAGATATAACCATATTGAATCTGCATTCCACTTAGATGTGTTGCTTTCTATCAAAACAGAATTTGTGAGAAAGTTGTGTTTAGTCAGAACATCTCCTGCAAGTTAGGGTAACATTGGAGGGCAGTGTATTGTTTAACAGAGGGTATGCAATTTTTACTTGTATTTGATGAAAATTATTATTCTTATTATTATTAAGAGCCTATTGTGAAAAATATGAGACCTTAAGGCATCTAGGCTTTAAAGCATGTTAATAGATGAGAATGTTTGTACTTCCATATCTTGCTAGAATCCAGCTTCACCGTAAGGTTATTGATCTACACCAATGTCAACACTTAATTGAATGGTGCTGCCTAATTAGAAAGTGTCTAATCTGCTTACACAATGAAACAGTGCCAAAAAGAAAAAAAAAAACATAAAAAGAGAAAAGAAAAAAGGGATAAATTGACAAATCCATTGTAGTGTTTAACGAGGCGGAGATAATTGTGAGATGGCATGGTCAGAGATAAAAGTTTAAGGTAGGCTCTGCAATTTGGTTTGATTATATCAGGAAGGTAATAGTATAAAAACCTTCCTATTAAATAATTCAGTTATAGATATTCACTATTTTATAATGTATATTTTATTTGATCATATTATATATTATTAATTGATTTTGAAGGCATTAAATATAACCTTTATTTCTCAGGGGCTCGGGTGTTGTGTGGGTGCATCAAATAACATGTTTTTAAATCTACATCAGTGTGTGGTAGACAGATTTCTTGTAAATGAGGTGATTCGAACATGACTTTGAGGGTGAGCAAGGGCGAGGCAGAGTTAGCAGGTGGGGCAGATAGCATTGATTTTGATCAAGACTGAGAAAAGCTTACGTGTGTGTAAGTGTGTGTGCGTGCATGAGAAAGAGAGAGCTGCCTGTCTGCAAGACATCAAACTTTCCTCTCTTCCTCAGATCAAAATTACCACCTTAGATGGGAATGAGAATTTTAATTAGAACTTGAGGCTATCTCATCTGGCTGTGTGTATGGAGCTAAAAGACTAATTCCCAGCACACACTCGCAGCTCCTCCACCCATTCCTTCACAGGCCACTTTGTCCGTTATTTAATAGGCTCTTTGTTATCTATCTACTTGGGCTTGCCAGGTACTTAGAGCCCCTCCATAGGAATATTAGGTATTCTGATGAGGCAGGCAGCTGTGTGCTCCACGCAGATGGAGCCTGCTGTAATCAGCACTCTCAAAAGAACGGCTCTCATATCTCCCCCAAACTTATCCGTTTTATGATTAGAAAACACAGAGCTGCAAATTGTTATGAACAAGATAGATATATTTACTGGCAGGATAAAATACAGTGGCACCCAACAATTCAATCCCTTTCAGGTTGATTCGCAGTGATGAGTGCACTCTCATAGATGAGGACATGGGGTAGTCCATGAGCAGCATTCAAATCTGCCTGCTCCAAATGGGTATAATATTATGTGATTGAATTTCTAGAAATAGAGACCTTGTAGAAATGCTGTACTTCATGTTCAATCTGTTTGTCAGATCGGTCAAGGACACAGGCGTAACCTCAGGAGAGAGGCTCGGCTGTGGATGATCAGATGGATACAAAACAAACCAGAAATATCTCAAAACAAAGCACATTGTACTTTGTGAATTAGCAGCTCTGCATAAAAGTGGCTAGTTGTGCCGTGTAGCAGTGAGAGTGACGCGGAATGTAAAAATGTCCGGGCTTGCATTTTTCTCAACTTTATCCCGACGAGGATTATTCTCATTTCATTTACACCTCATAACCAGAATGCATGCGTTGGCCTGATGATGCGAATGGAAATAGGGTCCTGAGTGAATGTCATTTATTGTGAGCGTAATTTAAACAGGAAACTCTGGGAGCTTATAGAAATGCATATGATTTTCTTTTCGTTTTATATTGAAAAATGTTAAAAGCTTTTTTTTTTATGTTGATAAATAGACAGCTTGCAATAAAGAAATCAAGGAAGATGGGAAATGAGTGCTACACATAGCCTTGCCAGTTGCATACATATTACTGGCTCTAGGTACCAGTCTTAACAACACCTCCACCAAAACATACTCTAGCTGCCTCTTGGTCATTCTAATTGACTGAATATGTACGTATAATGTGAGGTGAGACAAATCTCTGATGTCAAAGACTGTCACTATACAGTATATTAAGCCACTGCATAAAACTAGTAAATATAGAGTCGAAATTTTAAAAAGGCAGTGTATTTTTGTTGAGCTAACATGTATTTTGAGGTCCTGTTAGCCTACACTGAATTGTATTTTCCTGAGATTATGTAAATTTACATCCTGGCATTAGGATTGGCTTCTGGACCTGCCTTTGTACAAGCTTTCTGATAAATGAGAACTGATTTCTGTTTAACATAAAAAGTTATAGCTACAGCAATACTGAGCTAAAATAAGGTCAAAATATTCCCAAAGCACATTCATTTAATCCTGTGCATTGGAGTATTTGTAGAGAGCCGAGGAATGTGGCGGTAAGTCATGTCAGGTGCAGGCGGGGACCTTATCAATGAAGCGGCTCAGTCTGTAATTAGTGCTATAATAACCTCCCTAATTCAACCAGTGCTCAGCGTCTCCCTCCTTTTCCCATTTCATTCCTTCACTTGTTTCTTTTATCCCGTTCCTCTCTCTGTCTGGCCTCCTCCGTCCTTCACCCTTGTGGATCTCAAGCCAAATGAGTGAATTTGTCTCATTAGTAGTGCGTTGGGCCAGCACGCCCTGAGGGAGAGCCAGCGATCTCAGTGGCGAACAGCTCAGCACAGCTCCGAGGGGTCAATGAGCTGGTTAAAGAGTAATGTTTAATACCACATTGTTATTCAGTGTGCAGGGTTTATTGCTTCCTTTGCTCAAGGAAGGTGACGAGGCACCTGCTTTGCTACATGTGTATGGGCCACTGGTATCAGCTTTAACAATAATGACAACAATTTCAATACCATCAGTTTGTGAATTATATATACATCATAATACATATTATTACTTCTACTAGTAAAGCTTGATTTTTACTTACATTATTTAGCCAACCCCTCCACAACACTTTTTGTGGCTTTTACTGTGTTAAGATGGCCTTACAATTTGAGTTATGCTTACAAAAAATATTGTGACTTTCTGTTTCTGTATTTATTGAACTCAAATCTTGGCTTTAAACAATAAAAACATGTAGTTACTCTAGGTTTATTAACAAATAACTAAAACTCATGCAAAAAATTCCAATAAGGATATTTTAATTGTCAAAAATAGTGCCTGCATTTATGCCTACTTGTGTATTTTTAGCCTGTTGTGTGTTTGTGTTGAGCAGGATTCAGGAGAAGTACAGCTGTCTATCTCGGTTTGTGCACAATTGCCAGAAAAAAAGCCTGGGGAGATGTTTTGTGCACACAAACACACTCAGACCGTTATGCTTCCGCCATGAGGCTACTTGGCATGTGGCCTTTCTTATGCTGTTGTGTAATGTGATTTGTCCTGACTGATACCCCAAAATGCCCTACCCTGCTCCTCACAGCTCTCGTTAGCCCCCACTTACCCCATTTCACCCCTCTTCCAATTTCCACACTAACCCAATTAACATCTCGTCAATAATGCTCAGCATTTCATTTTGCTGCTTTAATTAACAAATTCAATTTACTTGAAACTGCTGTGAAAACAAATTAAAAGCACAGCAAATTAAAAGCGCTCAGTTCCAGTGGATATAGCTGAGGTGATTACAGATGCATCAAACAACAGTTTTCTTGTTTGTTTTGTCTCGGGAGAGAAATGGGCCTCCTGATAGTCACAGGAGACCTTGACTGAGGCACTTGTGTAATAAGCTATTGCACTGTACTTTCAGTACAACATAGCTGCAAGGGTGAGGAATATAGGTCTGGAAATCTAAGGGCAAAACAGAGAAGTCAGGGCCTGATCCCTGGGAGCTCTCACGCAAGTCAGATCTTAGTCAGTCAGGTAAGGTCTGTTCAGGTCAGTGTGTACAGGACATGAATGCTATACAACTGTGATTGAAGATGACAAAACATTTAAAATATTAAAAAACATAGGTTGCTCCGCTGAAGATTGTAAACCCAAAGTTTTTCTTGTGGGTCAGATTGTAAAATGGGCGGCAGTAGCTCAGTGGGTAGAGCAGTCGTCTTTCAACCGGAAGGTAGACGGTTCGATTCGCACTCTCCCCACATTTCATACTGTCGTTGTGTCCTTGGGCAAGACACTTAACCCACCTTGCCTCCAGTGTCTGTAACACTGGTAATTACTGTAGAACAATGTAAGTCGCTTTGGATAAAAGCGTCAGCTAAATGAATAAATGTAAATGTAAAATGCATTGCGTCTTATTTTCTGCCAAAAATGTTGGTGGCACAGTGGCAAAGTGGTTAGCACACCTGCCTCACAGAAAGAAGGTCCTGGGTTCCCATCCAGGACAGGGCCTTTCTGTGTGGAGTTTGCATGTTCTCCCTGTGTCTGCGTAGGTTTCTTCTCCGGGTACTCCAGGTTTCCCATACCACCAAAAACATGTACAACAGTCCCCCCCCCAAACACACATAGGGCCAGGACTCCCTTGCAAAAGAGATTTGTAATCTCAGTGGGACTTTCCTGGTTAAATAAAGGTTAAATAAAAAAATAAAAAATAAATAAAAACACATTCATACACCAGAGCAACAGTCACACACGTTCATACACCAGAGCAACATTCACACACATTCATACACCAGAGCAACATTCACACATTCATACACCAGACCAACAGTCACACACGTTCATACACCAGAGCAACATTCACGCACGTTCATACACCAGAGCAACATTCACACATTCATACACCAGACCAACAGTCACACACGTTCATACACCAGACCAACAGTCACACACGTTCATACACCAGAGCAACATTCACACACATTCATACACCAGAGCAACATTCACACACATTCATACACCAGAGCAACATTCACACATTCATACACCAGAGCAACATTTACACATTCATACACCAGAGCAACAGTCACACATTCATACACCAGAGCAACAGTCACACACGTTCATACACCAGAGCAACAGTCACACACGTTCATACACCAGAGCAACATTCACACATTCATACACCAGTGCAACAGTCACACACGTTCATACACCAGAGCAACATTCACACATTCATACACCAGTGCAACAGTCACACACGTTCATACACCAGAGCAACATTCACACACATTCATACACCAGTGCAACAGTCACACACGTTCATACACCAGAGCAACATTCACACACATTCATACACCAGAGCAACATTCACACATTCATACACCAGAGCAACAGTCACACACGTTCATACACCAGAGCAACAGTCACACATTCATACACCAGTGCAACAGTCACACACGTTCATACACCAGAGAAACATTCACACATTCATACACCAGAGCAACAGTCACACACGTTCATACACCAGAGCAACAGTCACAGACGTTCATACACAGGAGCAACATTCACACACGTTAATAGACCAGTGCAACATTCACACACATTCATACACCAGTGCAACATTCACACACATTCATACGCCAGTGCAACATTCTCACACGTTCATACACCAGTGCAACATTCACACACATTCATACACCAGTGCAACATTCACACATATTCATATGCCAGTGCAACATTCATACATATTTATACACCAGTGCAACATTCACACATACTTATACACCAGTGCAACATTCACACACATTCATACACCAGAGCAACATTCACATAAATTCAAACACCAGTGCAACATTCACACACATTCATACACCAATGCAACATTCACACATGTTCATACACCAGTGCAACATTCACACACATGCATACACCAATGCAAACTTCACACACATTCATACACCAATGCAACATTCACACGCATTCATACACCAGTACAACATTCTCACACATTCATACACCAGTGCAACATTGACACACTTTCATACACCAGGGCAACATTTACACATGTTCATACACCAGAGCAACATTCACACACATTCATACACCAGTGCAACATTCACACGTTTATATGCCAGTGCAACATTCACACACATTCATACACCAGTGCAACATTCACACGTTTATACACCAGAGCAACATTGACACACTTTCATACGCCAGTGCAACATTCACACACGTTCATAAACCAGTGCAACATTCACACACTTTCATACACCAGGGCAACATTCACACACGTTCATACACCAGAGCAACACTTACACACATTCATACACCAGTGCAACACTCACACGTTCATACACCAGTGCAACATTCACACATTCATACACCAGTGCAACATTCACACACATTCATACACCAATGCAACATTCACACACGTTCATACACCAGAGCAACATTCACACGTTCATACACCAGTGCAACATTCACACATTCATACACCAATGCAACATTCACACCGTTCATACACCAGAGCAACATTCACACATATTCATATGCCAGTGCAACATTCACACACATTCATACACCAATGCAACATTCACACACATTCATACACCAGTACAACATTCTTACACATTCATACACCAGTGCAACATTGACACACTTTCATACACCAGGGCAACATTTACACATGTTCATACACCAGAGCAACATTCACACACATTCATACACCAGTGCAACATTCACAAGTTCATATGCCAGTGCAACATTCACACACATTCATACACCAGTGCAACATTCACACGTTTATACACCAGAGCAACATTGACACACTTTCATACGCCAGTGCAACATTCACACACGTTCATAAACCAGTGCAACATTCACACACTTTCATACACCAGGGCAACATTCACACACGTTCATACACCAGAGCAACACTTACACACATTCATACACCAGTGCAACACTCACACGTTCATACACCAGTGCAACATTCACACGTTCATACACCAGTGCAACATTCACACACATTCATACACCAATGCAACATTCACACACGTTCATACACCAGAGCAACATTCACACACATTCATGCGCTAGTGCAACATTCACACACATTCATACACCAATGCAACATTCACACACATTCATACACCAGTACAACATTCTTACACATTCATACACCTGTGCAACATTGACACACTTTCATACACCAGGGCAACATTTACACATGTTCATACACCAGAGCAACATTCACACACATTCATACACCAGTGCAACATTCACAAGTTCATATGCCAGTGCAACATTCACGCACATTCATACACCAGTGCAACATTCACGTTTATACACCAGTGCAACATTCACACGTTCATACACCAGTGCAACAATCACACACATTCATACACCAGTGCAACATTCACACACATTCATACACCAGTGCAACATTCACACGTTCATACACCAGTGCAACATTCACACACGTTCATACACCAGTGCAACATTCACACACATTCATACACCAGTGCAACATCACACGCGTTCATACACCAGTGCAACATTCACACACGTTCATACACCAGAGCAACATTCACATTCATACACCAGTGCAACACTCACACGTTTATACACCAGTGCAACATTCACACGTTCAAACACCAGTGCAACATTCACACACATTCATACACCAGTGCAACATTCACACACATTCATACACCAATGCAACATTCACACATGTTCATAAACCAGTGCAACATTCACACACATTCATACACCAATGCAAACTTCACACACATTCATACACCAATGCAACATTCACACGCATTCATGCACCAATGCAAACTTCACACACATTCATACACCAGTGCAACATTCACACACATTCATACACCAGTGCAACATTCACACGTTCATACACCAGTGCAACATTCACACACGTTCATACACCAGTGCAACATTCACACACATTCATACACCAGTGCAACATCACACGTTCATACACCAGTGCAACATTCACACACGTTCATACACCAGAGCAACACTTACACACATTCATACACCAGTGCAACACTCACACGTTTATACACCAGTGCAACATTCACACGTTCATACACCAGTGCAACATTCACACACATTCATACACCAGTGCAACATTCACACACATTCATACACCAATGCAACATTCACACATGTTCATACACCAGTGCAACATTCACACACATTCATACACCAATGCAACATTCACACACATTCATACACCAATGCAAACTTCACACACATTCATACACCAGTGCAACACTCACACGTTTATACACCAGTGCAACATTCACACGTTCATACACCAGTGCAACATTCACACACATTCATACACCAGTGCAACATTCACACACATTCATACCCCAATGCAACATTCACACATGTTCATACACCAGTGCAACATTCACACACATTCATACACCAGTGCAACAGTCACACATTCATACACCAGTGCAACAGTCACGCACGTTCATACACCAGAGCAACATTCACACATTCATACACCAGAGCAACAGTCACGCACGTTCATACACCAGAGCAACAGTCACACACGTTCATACACCAGAGCAACATTCACACACGTTCATAGACCAGTGCAACATTCACACACATTCATACACCAGTGCAACATTCACACACATTAATACACCAGTGCAACATTCACACACATTCATACGCCAGTGCAACATTCACACGTTCATATGCCAGTGCAACATTCACACACATTCATACACCAGAGCAACATTCACACATTCATACACCAGAGCAACAGTCACACACGTTCATACACCAGAGCAACATTCACACATTCATACACCAGTGCAACAGTCACACACGTTCATACACCAGAGCAACATTCACACATTCATACACCAGTGCAACAGTCACACACGTTCATACACCAGAGCAACATTCACACACATTCATACACCAGTGCAACAGTCACACACGTTCATACACCAGAGCAACATTCACACATTCATACACCAGAGCAACAGTCACACACGTTCATACACCAGAGCAACAGTCACAGACGTTCATACACAGGAGCAACATTCACACACGTTAATAGACCAGTGCAACATTCACACACATTCATACACCAGTGCAACATTCACACACATTCATACGCCAGTGCAACATTCTCACACGTTCATACACCAGTGCAACATTCACACACATTCATACACCAGTGCAACATTCACACATATCCATATGCCAGTGCAACATTCATACATATTTATACACCAGTGCAACATTCACACATACTTATACACCAGTGCAACATTCACACACATTCATACACCAGAGCAACATTCACATACATTCATACACCAGTGCAACATTCACACACATTCATACACCAATGCAACATTCACACATGTTCATACACCAGTGCAACATTCACACACATGCATACACCAATGCAAACTTCACACACATTCATACACCAATGCAACATTCACACGCATTCATACACCAGTACAACATTCTCACACATTCATACACCAGTGCAACATTGACACACTTTCATACACCAGGGCAACATTTACACATGTTCATACACCAGAGCAACATTCACACACATTCATACACCAGTGCAACATTCACACGTTCATATGCCAGTGCAACATTCACACACATTCATACACCAGTGCAACATTCACACGTTTATACACCAGAGCAAAATTGACACACTTTCATACGCCAGTGCAACATTCACACACGTTCATAAACCAGTGCAACATTCACACACTTTCATACACCAGGGCAACATTCACACACGTTCATACACCAGAGCAACACTTACACACATTCATACACCAGTGCAACACTCACACGTTCATACACCAGTGCAACATTCACACGTTCATACACCAGTGCAACATTCACACACATTCATACACCAATGCAACATTCACACACGTTCATACACCAGAGCAACATTCACACGTTCATACACCAGTGCAACATTCACACACATTCATACACCAATGCAACATTCACACACGTTCATACACCAGAGCAACATTCACACACATTCATGCGCTAGTGCAACATTCACACACATTCATACACCAATGCAACATTCACACACATTCATACACCAGTACAACATTCTTACACATTCATACACCAGTGCAACATTGACACACTTTCATACACCAGGGCAACATTTACACATGTTCATACACCAGAGCAACATTCACACACATTCATACACCAGTGCAACATTCACAAGTTCATATGCCAGTGCAACATTCACACACATTCATACACCAGTGCAACATTCACACGTTTATACACCAGAGCAACATTGACACACTTTCATACGCCAGTGCAACATTCACACACGTTCATAAACCAGTGCAACATTCACACACTTTCATACACCAGGGCAACATTCACACACGTTCATACACCAGAGCAACACTTACACACATTCATACACCAGTGCAACACTCACACGTTCATACACCAGTGCAACATTCACACGTTCATACACCAGTGCAACATTCACACACATTCATACACCAATGCAACATTCACACACGTTCATACACCAGAGCAACATTCACACACATTCATGCGCTAGTGCAACATTCACACACATTCATACACCAATGCAACATTCACACACATTCATACACCAGTACAACATTCTTACACATTCATACACCTGTGCAACATTGACACACTTTCATACACCAGGGCAACATTTACACATGTTCATACACCAGAGCAACATTCACACACATTCATACACCAGTGCAACATTCACAAGTTCATATGCCAGTGCAACATTCACGCACATTCATACACCAGTGCAACATTCACACGTTTATACACCAGTGCAACATTCACACGTTCATACACCAGTGCAACATTCACACACATTCATACACCAGTGCAACATTCACACACATTCATACACCAGTGCAACATTCACACGTTCATACACCAGTGCAACATTCACACACGTTCATACACCAGTGCAACATTCACACACATTCATACACCAGTGCAACATCACACGTTCATACACCAGTGCAACATTCACACACGTTCATACACCAGAGCAACACTTACACACATTCATACACCAGTGCAACACTCACACGTTTATACACCAGTGCAACATTCACACGTTCATACACCAGTGCAACATTCACACACATTCATACACCAGTGCAACATTCACACACATTCATACACCAATGCAACATTCACACATGTTCATACACCAGTGCAACATTCACACACATTCATACACCAATGCAAACTTCACACACATTCATACACCAATGCAACATTCACACGCATTCATGCACCAGTGCAACATTCACACGTTTATACACCAGTGCAACATTCACACGTTCATACACCAGTGCAACATTCACACGTTCATACACCAGTGCAACATTCACACACGTTCATACACCAGTGCAACATTCACACACATTCATACACCAGTGCAACATCACACGTTCATACACCAGTGCAACATTCACACGCGTTCATACACCAGAACAACACTTACACACATTCATACACCAGTGCAACACTCACGCGTTTATACACCAGTGCAACATTCACGTTCATACACCAGTGCAACATTCACACACATTCATACACCAGTGCAACATTCACACACATTCATACACCAATGCAACATTCACACATGTTCATACACCAGTGCAACATTCACACACATTCATACACCAATGCAACATTCACACACATTCATACACCAATGCAAACTTCACACACATTCATACACCAGTGCAACACTCACACGTTTATACACCAGTGCAACATTCACACGTTCATACACCAGTGCAACATTCACACACATTCATACACCAGTGCAACATTCACACACATTCATACACCAATGCAACATTCACACATGTTCATACACCAGTGCAACATTCACACACATTCATACACCAATGCAAACTTCACACACATTCATACACCAATGCAACATTCACACACATTCATACACCAGTGCAACATTCACACGTTTATACACCAGTGCAACATTCACACGTTCATACACCAGTGCAACATTCACACACATTCATACACCAGTGCAACATTCACACACATTCATACACCAGTGCAACATTCACACGTTCATACACCAGTGCAACATTCACACACGTTCATACACCAGTGCAACATTCACACACTTTCATACACCAGGGCAACATTCACACACGTTCATACACCAGAGCAACACTTACACACATTCATACACCAGTGCAACACTCACACGTTCATACACCAGTGCAACATTCACACGTTCATACACCAGTGCAACATTCACACACATTCATACACCAATGCAACATTCACACACGTTCATACACCAGAGCAACATTCACACACATTCATGCGCTAGTGCAACATTCACACACATTCATACACCAGTGCAACAGTCACACACGTTCATACACCAGAGCAACATTCACACACATTCATACACCAGAGCAACATTCACACATTCATACACCAGAGCAACAGTCACACACGTTCATACACCAGAGCAACAGTCACACATTCATACACCAGTGCAACAGTCACACACGTTCATACACCAGAGCAACATTCACACATTCATACACCAGAGCAACAGTCACACACGTTCATACACCAGAGCAACAGTCACAGACGTTCATACACCAGAGCAACATTCACACACGTTCATACACCAGAGCAACATTCACACATGTTCATACACCAAAGCAACATTCACACACATTCATACACCAATGCAAACTTCACACACATTCATACACCAGTACAACATTCTCACACATTCATACACCAGTGCAACATTGACACACTTTCATACACCAGGGCAACATTTACACATGTTCATACACCAGAGCAACATTCACACACATTCATACACCAGTGCAACATTCACACGTTCATATGCCAGTCCAACATTCACACACATTCATACACCAGTGCAACATTCACACATTTATACACCAGAGCAACATTGACACACTTTCATACGCCAGTGCAACATTCACACACGTTCATAAACCAGTGCAACATTCACACACATTCATACACCAGTGCAACATTCACACGTTCATATGCCAGTGCAACATTCACACACATTCATACACCAGTGCAACATTCACACGTTTATACACCAGAGCAACATTGACACACTTTCATACGCCAGTGCAACATTCACACACTTTTATACACCAGGGCAACATTCACACACGTTCATACACCAGAGCAACACTCACACGTTCATACACCAGTGCAACATTCACACGTTCATACACCAGTGCAACATTCAGACACATTCATACACCAATGCAACATTCACACACGTTCATACACCAGAGCAACATTCACACACATTCATGCGCTAGTGCAACATTCACACACATTCATACACCAATGCAACATTCACACACATTCATACACCAGTACAACATTCTTACACATTCATACACCAGTGCAACATTGACACACTTTCATACACCAGGGCAACATTTACACACGTTCATACACCAGAGCAACATTCACACACATTCATACACCAGTGCAACATTCACAAGTTCATATGCCAGTGCAACATTCACACACATTCATACACCAGTGCAACATTCACACGTTTATACACCAGTGCAACATTCACACGTTCATACACCAGTGCAACATTCACACACATTCATACACCAGTGCAACATTCACACACATTCATACACCAGTGCAACATTCACACGTTCATACACCAGTGCAACATTCACACACGTTCATACACCAGTGCAACATTCACACACATTCATACACCAGTGCAACATTCACACGTTCATACACCAGTGCAACATTCACACGTTCATACACCAGTGCAACATTCACACACGTTCATACACCAGAGCAACACTTACACACATTCATACACCAGTGCAACACTCACACGTTAATACACCAGTGCAACATTCACACGTTCATACACCAGTGCAACATTCACACACATTCATACACTAGTGCAACATTCACACACATTCATACACCAGTGTAACATTCACACACATTTGCACACCATTGTCTAATATCTTCCTTTGTCACTGTTGCAGTGTTTTAAGCTGCAGTGTTAAATTTATTTTTTAGGTTTGAATATTATCTGACACAGAGCAGGGAGAGTCATACAGCACAATCTTTACCATTGGCATATTCTCTGCTGTTTGAATGCACAGTTTCCTGAGTTTTGTCTTTTAAACATCAATCAGCTCTTTTTCTATGCTCTCATTTCCTAAACTTTTTCATCTTTCCTGTTCTTCTCTCATCTTTCCCAGATGCTAAGCTGTGATTAGAAGTGAGCAAACACCAAACAGTGTATCCATCTGGTTTCTAAATCTACATCTGGAGAGGGCGTTGGCTGTTGTGACACATTGAAGAGAAGGATCTTTCATATTGAGCACTTTAATTGCTTGTAGGTGTGTGTCTCTGGGTTTTTGTGTGCTTTTATTACATCACCACTCTCTCTGCCGTCCACTAGCTGCTAATTATTGTCCCGTTTAATCACCAATAGTGGCCCGTCCTGCACCACTCTGTTCCAATGCCTGATTGAACTAGTCACACAAGATTTGATCTTGTTTCTTTTCTAAAATATTTGTCATTTTCTGCTTATTTGAAGATAGCAGACATTTGAATTTGTTTGTGGGCTGTGTTGAAACATTAAAATAAGAGGTTTTGAAAAAGAAAAGGCCACAGATTCAAGAGCAGCACACAAACACAACACTCCTGTTGGATCCATAAAGGCAATAAACCAATAGCAACATACACGTCTCCTGACCTTCAGCTCCAATTAGGCCCCAAGAAGAGATGGCTGAACTTTTCAACCTTACGTCTTGTCTATTGATACTCTGGTCTACTCTAGTAGGAGTGGTGTGAAGACAAGGGATAGGCTAGTCAATATTCACCTACACCATTGTTCCAGACACAAGCATTAGTTCAGTCACAAAGTTTAAATGCTCTGTTAGAAAATGAAAGGCCTGTATGGCAGACTCTATATGACTTGGTTCTTTAATGTCTTTTATTTTAAACACTTAAACTGTCTTAAATTACATATTTATTCCTCCAGTTCCAAACCTTGTTGCTCATTCGGTTGTGCTCTGTAGTTGTTGTGTCTATAAGCCTCTCTGTAGGAGTCCATTGATTCAGTGTTCTCTGGCAAATACCAGGTCACTACACCTGTACTCCATCAGCCATGGGTCAATCACAGCCCAATGGGTAAATAATAATAGGACAAAGTTCTGTTTTTGAGCCACGTGTGTCTATTGCAATTGTGTTTTCAGATATCAAGCATTCTATCAGTGTTGTCAAGTCACTGACTGGTCCCCAGTGCCAAAAAGCTGTCATTGATTCTTTGCCAGGTCAAAGAAGATGCTTACAGCTCAGCAGAAGTCTTACATTAGATTACTTACACCTGAGTCACATCTACCCACAGTTTGGTGTGGTGCAAAAATATACAACTACAAGGCAACATTAAAAGTAAAAAGAAGCTGGTCACATCTACTATGTATATATTATCTGTGTTTTCTGTGTTAGTTCACATTATTAGTTGTGTTGTGGGACCACATCAAACAGCTCAACATTGACTTTTAGGACTTTGTGCCTTCACTGCTGAGGTTGTCACTTATCAGTTTTCCTCTATAGAGAAGTGTTGTGTAAAACCAAAAACAGATTTATTTATTTTTTTACTAAGAAACAGTAGTGGGTGTAATTTGTGTTAATTAGTGAGCGTTGTCTATCTCACTATGCCATGACTGTCTCCACTCCCATTCATGTCTGCATACGCTCATAATAGAATTTTATCACTTGCCACATCACTGAGAGTCTTTAGCCGCTCTCACTCCTTTAATTCGTAATTGGTTAGCTGCTCCAAAGCATTTCATAATAAAACTGTTTGAAGTGAGTCATGGGAACTCTGTGGCCATATTGAACCATGAGGTTGTGAGGTCTGACAGACTGTCCAGGACAGAAAGACATAAGAGAGACTTCACACAGACACTCAAACTGCTCTTTTAATTCCTCTGCCTGAATATTTAATCAAATCCCGCTTTAAATTAATCACATTTTAAGCAGCTAAATGAAAGAGCCATAGTGTGTAAGTTTGTGTACATATGGCACTATGTCTGGACTCAATGCTGTATATTCATATATGAGCTGGCTGCATGGATTATCTGTCTGTGGTGGCTGCTGTGCACATTATCAGATTACTGCTGTTGACAGTGTTAGAGGCTGAGTGAAATAAAGGCCGCAGCAGGGTGCACTGTGAGCCCTGTGCAGGTGGCCATAGCTGTCCTCAGCCTGTGCTCGAGAGGAGCCGCTCTCACTCTCACAAGGAATGAATCTTTTATCCTTGGTTTGTTGTATTTTTAACCAAGGGCTGGTCACGCAACAAAGACTGCCCCCCTTCCCCTGCGCTCTGGTGCGCACTCCTCATCCAAACATCACAACACATGTTACCTCACTGCATCAAGACCACTTTTTTAAGCGAAAACAAACACACTCTCAACCTCTCTAAGAATAACTATGTTACATTTTATTAGTAATTCCTATAATGTAGACTAGAATATCATCTTCATTATGTAATTTTGATATATGATTTGTGTTGATGGGCATGGTTGATGATAAAAGCCATGATTGATTGATGATGATTCCACCGGAGATCTGTAGACAAAATTAATATTTAACTCCAACAGTAATGCTGAATTTCATTTGATAAGGTCTTTTTGGATAAGTTCAACTGAAGGATTGGTTACATCTACAAAAGGGAATTTTTTTATATTTTGCAGATAAGTAAAAACATCTCTTCATAGCCATACTTTCCATACATACCATAATACTTCCCTAAACAGAACCAGCAGCACTTTAGTATTGAATATAATGTGATGTAGTGGGCCTGTATTCCTCAGTACAACTGTGTTATGTGCTTGATTTTACTTAGGCAGACAGCCACACCCAACATAACCTAAAAAGCTCATCCCATTAGCTTATCCTTACCTCACCCCTCTGCGTCGCACCAGGGGACCATGACTAAGACGCAGACAGACAAGAAAATACAGCTGGTTCCTCTTTTAGTCACTCCATGTATTATGTGTGTTTGTCTGGGGCAGCTTTAGTGTGTACAGGCAGTTCTTTAAAAAGGTGACCAGAATGAATGAGGTTGTTCAAATGAGCCTTTTTTCAGTGCCCTAAACTCTGGATACACGATAGGCCTTTTTATATGTGTGTTTAGTGGTCACTGGGGACAGGAGCAAGATTAGATGCAGATGCCTCTTTCCTGTCTATGACCTCATCGAGAGAGCAGGAGGGTAAACCAGCACATAGCAATAATTAATGCATCCACGGAGCAGTAAAGATCAACCACACACTTAGACAAAGGAGAGCTTACCAACTTATTAAATGTTTATTACTACAGCTTGCTCACTGTAAACACAGCTGAATCATCGATTAGCTCAGCAACATGAGGCAATGGGTTGATATAGAAGAATGGGAAGGTCTGTTCAACAAATATATCAGATTTTATATAAACCATGAGCATTTGGACAAATACAAATTGTTTAATGAAGCTGTATTGTTGCTTATGTGCTGTGCTGTCTGGATTTCCAAAAGAGCTACAGTCTAGCAAATGCATTTTAGCTTCTTCTGACCTTGCCTTGATGTCCTTTTGAGTTGCACTGGTGCTGTTGTAGATGTTTTGCTCAAGTGCTCAACCCATGGGTCACAAGGATGCACATAACTTGGGTCTTAAAGCAGACTATGTCTAAGTCTCTGGGGTTCAGTTGTGATGTGGTTCACTCCAGCAGGTATAAGGCCTTTAAGTCGGGAAAACTTGGTTCACTGGATACCTCTGGGTGTGTCAGGTGAACAAAAGACAATAACTCACTCTCAATGGAAGACCATTCAGAGAGTGTGGCATGCCTCTATTATTTGCATCAAGCAGTCTTAACATCAACATTAAATCTTACACAGAGACAATAATAAAAGATAAAAAAAAAAAAAAAAAGCTAAAAGTTTTGGTTGGCATGTTGATGGACTGTAAACACTGTCCCACACGTATTAACATAATCTCTACAATGCCTCGACTGACAGAGCTTATCGTTTCAAAGCATGTTCCAGTATCTTTATTGCTCAACTATCTCATTTTCCTTTTTTGTCCCTGTATCAGAATTCAGTCACCCCCAAAAGCAGCCGAAAGATCTCTCCTGCTTCTCTTTTATTAACTAAAGAAATCCTGGAACATCATATGACAAACCGCCGTAGACCAATGGAAGCAGTCCTTTTTTCGAGCATGTGGTTTGCGCAAGTATTGATTGGCCACAGTTTGCTTGTCCTGTGAAAGGTTTTAAAATTCCTAATAAGAAATAGTAGATGGCCTCATAAACGCCTGTTTTTTTCCCAAATGAATGCTTTTACAATATACTATTTGGTGTTTAAACCATTTTTCCAAATTACAGAAAAAGAAATTAGGTACATTTTGTTTAAGCATTATTTAATAAATTTTTGTTCAAGTCATTTTCACAAATCTCTTACAGGTATTGGCTTTTCTCCATTAAAACTGCAATACCCCAAAACTCCTGAAATGATCCCGCAGTTATTCAATCAAATCTTTTACTACATGAGTCTTATTTTGGTTCAAAGTTCATGCAATTGTAGCCAACGCCGGAATATCCATTTGTCTAGTAGGATTTTTCCACCTCCATTGATTGAATGTTTACCAGCTGTGTAGACCAAACTGCCTATTGGAGCGTGGCTTTTTCGAGACCCCCCTTTGTTCATGGGATTTGCTAAAGCTTGCCATCCCTGCATTTAATCAGGAGGACAAAAATCTACAATTACATGTGAAATTAAGTAATGTCAATGTAAAGTCTATTAAACATTGAGCACACATTTTCTTTCTTGCTTGAAAGTGATAAATAAATATTCATTTTGATCTGTATTTTCTAGCCGTGTAAATATGTCTAAATAGTTTAGTGCTATATCAGCTTCTCAGATGTTCTGGTAAAGCCCGTGTTTACATCTTGTTTCTGTCTTCTCTTTTGTTTGCACACAGTATATAATAACGCACATGCCATGTTCTTCTTCTAATGGGATTCCACATTAATAGTTTTCCTTGAACAGCGCTACATCCAATACACCCTAAAACTGAGAAGTGTGCAACTCATGGAAAAGTGAGTAAGGCCATGTCATTTTGCCATATTGACTTTAAATTAATTTGAAATGAGCTACAAAATGATGTCTGCATGGGATTTCTGCCTCCTCCCTCTTCTGTGTCTTCCTCAGTCCCACTTTCTCTCTTCTCTTGGTGATAACTATCAGCAAATATGAAAAGTAAATTCTGGAGGAAATGCTGGCAAATGAGTTTTGGGTAGATTGTGCATGAATATTTAATATAGTCAAAAATAGGCGTTTAGTACATGAATGTTTTATCCACCGCTGTCTTTGCATTGACCCCCTCCTTCTTTTTGTCTCTCCTGATTAAGATGTCGGACTGACTGCTGATTGGTTCTGTTAATAACCATATTTGTACTGATTAGAGCCTCATGGATTTCTCATGTAGAGGGATTGGGCTGTCCTGGCTATAATAAAAGACCAATTTTTTTTGTACAAACCAAGATGGACTCAAAGAAACTCGATGTGAAAAAGACTTACTGGAAGACCGAGCAGTTTGTCTTTTAGTCAGAATGTCAATTTCATATTAGTGCAAAGCAAAAGTGCATCTTTCAACTTAATGCCTCTGATAAGCTAACAGATGCAGTCTCACTGACACATATAATAAATGACTACAACTGATGCTGCATTTATGTGGTGTCAGAGACTTGGGACAATGTTTTTGAATTTGGGAAATGACTGTGAAAACGTACTTACTTTGGAACAAGTTGGAAATTTGATGCATGAGTGGAGGGAATAAATAGTAGCATGTAATTTGTTGTGTTATTTATCCTCCGATACATAAGTCAGTTTAGCTGAAGCAGGGGTGTTTTAGGCAGATCTGAACAGGTTTTGGTTAGATCTGAATAGGTTTTGGTTGGATTTGAACAGGTTTTAGTTGTAAATGAACGGTTTAAGTTCTTTTTCAACAGGTTTTCGTTAGATTCAAACAGGTTGCTGCTGTTGGGCCTGACTTTAGACACATCTGAGCTAAAATAATATTTGGTAGTTTAGCAGCACTTGAGTAAAAGAAAATTGCCTTATAAACCATAGTAAATAACTTTGCTAACAATCATGTGTAACTTACCAAACTTTGCAAACAGAAGGCACAGAAACACGAACCTTCAAACTTGGGACTTGGTTCCTTCCTATTAGCACACAAATGCAACATGACAGTCATGTAGCTTTCATGAAGAGAACTAGAAGCACTAATGTTCTGTTTTCTTGCCAATCTGCGGCAAATCCATGTTTTAGGCTCATTGGTGTGTCCAGTCCCTGTGGTGTTTATCATTTGTTTACTACGATGCTAAGTGAGTCCGTTCTGGCCGGGTAGACAGTGACAGCTGCAGCGGCCGTCACCTCTGGCTCCCAACTGCTTCCTTGTTTATTGACCTAATAACACGTAAACTGGCAGGTTCGCTCCGGAGTCGCCCGCGGGACACATCTGTGGATTTGAGGCCACAGTGTTTCTTTTTTGTTTTTTTTGTGCAAATAATAATTTTACTTTTGTGGAGTTGATGTGTGCAGTGGGTTATAAGGTCACACTCATTAATTATCTATCCTAGAATGAGAATATTTAATATCTCATATAATCCTCTTTCTGGGTTGCGCGTGTGAATGTATAAAATTAAATCCATCAATCATAAATAACAAACGTATTCCTATGTATTTGTTCTACTAACAGTGAGAGGGCAGTTCCAAGGCCAGGCCGGCTCCACTGGGGTGCGATCCCTCAGCTCTTGGCTCTGTTTGATAAAGATTAATTCAATCCTCTTTTCTGCCCTGAAATGCTTTTGCTAATGTAATTCTCAGTGTGGCAGATTCCCCTGCGTCTCTTTATGTGTACCTCCTAAGGAACACTAAGCACCTTAGCCATGTTAAGGACTAACGGCAGGAAGAGAGAGCACTGCTAGTGTCTCGTAATTCTCCTCCACAGATTCATTATCGCTGTAAGTAGTGGCAGGCTGAACAATGCTCACACTTCTCATCTGGGGTTTACACGTCTGTCCGGCTGTGTTTGTGTAAGGTTACCCGAGAGATTTAGGAAACTTGTCAATTTTGATGTCCTGTTACAAGTTATTATTATTTTGTCCTGCATTGGTATTAATTTCTAACCATATCAGTGTGCAGTTAACAGTAGATCCAGTAGAGGGCGCTGTGCAATTCAATAACTCAGTCTAATCAGTCTGTTTAAATGAATGCCTGCATGTGTAATTTTTAGAGTGGCGTAATACTATATATTTTAAAATCAGAATCTGGTTCTCTGTACTAGAAATTTGCTTTGATGGTTTGGGCATCTTTTAAACATGAAGCATGTAACGAGTTTTTGCCTTAGCACAACTTCTTTGCTGTCAAATATATATCACAAATAAATGCTATATGACAACATCAAGAATGACAAGCTAAACATAAATTTGTTCCATTTCACTTTGTATTATTCACATTCACTCACAGTCAATCTTCAGTGGGGCAACTGTCATGGAAGGTACTGTTCAAAGACTGAACTAAAATTTCACTTGAGCATCATGGTAAATACTAAAAAAGCCGCCAATCAGAGTGCTCCACTGCAGTATCACTGTATATAAGGACACCAGGACCCCAAATATGCTGAGAGTCTCTTTGCTGATCCCTCTCAACAACTAGTTAGCTTGAATATTAATGAAGTCTGCTCCTAAAAGACTGTGACCTAGCCACACCGTGTCTCTCTCCCTCTCTCACACCCACTCAGAGGAGACCCTTCATCCTCTCCCAGGATGTGAAGATCTTTTTTCCTGAGGGACTGCTAGATGAGGAGGACTAAGGTGTTGATTACTGCAGTGCCTGGCAGTGGAGTGTGTGTTTGAGTGCGAGCGTAGTCAGGCGGCAGGTTAAAGAGAGGGGTGAGCCAGCACCTCTTCTGCACTTCTTCTCAGCTGCTGGAAGACATGAAGTGTAAAATTGCACAGTCTTTCAAACACACTCCATCAAAGCTCATGAGGTCACACCTGCACTCGCTCGCACAAGTGTCGGGGAAGTTCTTAAAAAAAAACATAATCATCATGCAAGCTTCTGCATTCACTACATTGAATACAGAGCATTCCCTTTAGAGGAATGCACCATGTCGTGTTACCATTGTGATCTGATCTGAATATGTATCCCAGGACACATCATGATGACTGACCTTTTAACATGCTAGCTGGACATTGTTTGTGTGCTGTTTGGAGTGTACTCACTGGTGACTCAGATTTTTATCACACTGCAGATACTGTACTTCCACACAGAACAGAAGAGCATGTTTTTTTCACAGCTTAATGCCAGGAATACATTGTTCTCATGTTCTATTGCCATAATTGTGACTTACTAATTATAGGTTGTTTAAAGCTGTTAACTACATTATTAGTCCCATTATTAGGAGTAGCTTTATTACTTAAAGCTACTCCTTTTTCTTTTACCTCAAGCTTGCAAAGAATAAAAATAATAACTAAAATTAATTTTGATGGTTTATTTACACAAAACAGTCCCATGTGAATTTGCTGCTGCAGTTGTTACATAGTGTTGCTTTAATGATTTTTTTAGAATTAACATTATCTTTTCTTTTTTTCTTTTTTTACTCTCTTTTAGCAACAACGACGTCTAGACCTGTTAACCATCACTAATTCTGGTAGGTCCCCCAATTCCTCTTTTGACTTGACTAACCACACACATTCACCACTCTAATAAAACAGCAGCACACATCCAAGGAGTCATATCTAGCTTTACTACTCTCTCTTTAAGGGAGCATGTTACAGCTGGCCTTTTGGCAACCGGGTGAGTCCAAATAACTTAGCTCATGTACTGTGTGTAAATTATACTGCTGTTGCGCTCTACTGCTGAGAGGTGCATAAAGTGGTTAGCACTCCTATATCACAAGAAGAAAGGTGGTGGGATACCTGGCTACATTTTCTCCTTGTGTTACACTGGATTTTTTTCCAGGTACTCTGGCTTACCCCACCCATCTAAAGACATCTATGAAATAATAATAAATAAACGTTATTTTATAAAGCGCCTTTAAAGGCAACTTCTCAAAGCACTGTACAAAAACAAGCAATACAAAGCTCAAACAATAAAATAACATCAACAATCAAATGCTAATTAAAAAAAATAAGTCTACCTTTAAAAATGTTGTATCCCTGTGCTTCCCTAAGCTCAGGAGACAGAGAATTGCAAAGGACAGGAGCATATGAAGGAAAGGCCCTGTCACCTATAGATCTTAAGCGTGTTTGAGGAACAGCCAACAAGTTGGATTGTGCAGAACGCTGTCTCCGAGTTGGGGTATAGGAAGTTAACAACTCAGATAAATAATAAGGGGCCAAGCCATGCAATGCTTTATATGTCAGCATCATAATTTAAAAAATCTACTCTGAATCGGACTGGGAGCCAGTGTAAGGACTCCAGAACTGGAGTGATGTGATCGCATACCCTGGACCCAGTCAATATCCTGGCGGCTGAGTGATGCACATATTGTAGTTTGTTAAGTGTGGATTTAGAGACTCCGACTAGAAGGGCGTTACAGTAATCTATCTTAGAGAGGACAAAGGAATTCATCAGCTTTTCAGCTACTTAGAAATTTAGCATAGGACATAATCTAGCTATATTTCTGAGGTGAAAAAAGGATGATTTAACTGTACTCTGGACAAAAAAATCAAATGAAAGCCTGGTATCAAAAATAACTCCAAGATTCCCCACTTTAGCTTGAGTAGCCAAGACAGAGCCATCAATAGTCAAAGATGGGGAACCAGCTTTTGAAATTTGATGACGGGAATAAATAAGCATAATTTCGGTTTCACCACTATTCAGACACAAAAAATTTGTACTCATCTATTCCTTTATCTCAGAAACACAGCCGCAGAGGGCCCGAATACTGAATCTGAATTGCAAACAGTGAATGTATGTGGAAGTGAATAGTTGTCTGTCTCTAAGTAAATGAATGACTGCTATTGGAAGTTAGTTTAGTCACTATTAGTTACAGCAATGCAGTCACTATTCTTTCAGTGACCCACACAACACACAACATAACATGAAACATTTTTTATGTAACAATAACAGTTCATACAACAGAAAATACAATAATCTAATAAATTGATCCAATGTTGCATGTGGTAGAGTGGTTAGCACTCCTGCCTCACAGCAAGTCGTGAGTTCAAAACCCGGCCGACTCAAACATTTTCGGCCGACTCCGGTCTTTCTGTGAGGAGTCTGCATGTTCTCTGTGTGTTACTGTGGTTTCTCTCCGGGTACTCCAGCTTCCTCCCACCGTCCAAACACATGCATGTACAGGTTAATTGGCAACTCTAAAGTGTCCCTAGTGAATGAATGTGAGAGTGAATGGTTGTCTGTCACTGTCTGTCTCTAAAATGTCATCCCTGCAACTAACTGGCCACTGTCCAGGGTTTACCCCGCCTCAGGCCCAAAGCTGCCGGGATAGGCTCCAGTCACCCGCGACCCCTAACGGGACAGAGTGGTAGAAAATGAATGAATGAATGAATGAATTATCCAATGTTCATTTTGATTCCTTGGTAGCATGCATTTCTTTTGCTTTAATAACGGATGATCAGATTTTGTTCTTTTAATATAAAGTTCCATTGTTGCTCTATAAAACACCTTCCTCAACAGGACTTCTTAAATTTTTAATAACATTTTTAAATATAAACTTATATAAACATTAACAGTCTCAGCATATATGCTCAACATGTGTGGTTTTCTGAATTGTGTCCAATGTGCACCTTCAATATTACATTTACACCACTCGCACAGATGGTGCACGACTCATAAGTTTGACTAGATGTGGAAACAAATCACAAAGTAGTTGCACTGCACGAGCTCTACGCAGCTGTGTGAGCGAAGAATCCGTAGAGACGCCGAGCCAGGAGAAAACGGAAAAACACGAGAGGGAAAAAACAGATGGGGACGGCAAGGAGGATACAGAGACCCATATGTCTAAAGTATCTGGATGATTTAATATGCTTTGATTAGAATAATGCATATGTGAAGCTTATGGAGACTGGGTTAATTCAGCAGGTTTACACTGCAGCTGTTCCTCAGGCACTGAGCAGCTCCAAGACCTGCCCCCGGTCTTCAAAACTTGACAGAGGGCACCCAGAGACAGAAAGCTGTAGGCAGGAGGACGGGCTGGGAAAGAGACTGTGTGTAAGAAATGAAATGAAACCATCTGTAGTGCTTCCCTGGTTTATAAATGTCTGAAATAGGTGCATTCAATTTTTATGTAATGGTACATTCTGAAATTTGCATTGAATTATCTTTTGGGAAAATCACCCAGATTTCTGCATTTTTCCATGTCAAGTTGTTGGCTACAGGTTACAGTTTTTATCCAGAAGGCCAGGCCAAACCCTATTTAAAGTCACTAAGGTCATTGGACAGACCGAAAATACTATGGTCCCCAAAGCAGGAGGAACACTTAAAAAAAAAATCTTCAGTAAGGCTTTGACTATATGTTTAAAATGTTGTTTATTCAAGGAAAACTCTGTTAAAAGTTAAATAAATGGTGTCTTTGTGATAAAAATGACATTCAAGAAGGTCCCTTCTTCTTGGGGCCTTAAAGGAAATGGCCGAGTTTGCTTACCCCAGTGCAACGCCGTTGTGTAACTAACATAGCTGGACAAAACCCTGCTGAGGTAAAGTTTGACTCTTGTTTTCTTATAAAAGGATTCTGTTAGGGGTTATTACTGTCCAACTCTAGTGTTGAGATGGGAAATTTATCCAATATGCGTCATGTATGCGTTATGTGTGTCACTTCTCAACCTTTGTCACTGTTGCTGAGGACACCCACCCCAGATAGTTATAACACCAAAAAGGTGGAGAACTCCCATTTCCTACAGATAATATAGCTGTCAAGTGCACTTCTGTGGATTTGTATTGAACTGGACCAGAAAACAAGACTGTGTAGAGAGTTACTTATATGACCTTGTAGTTTCTGTCTGCCGTTGTTGTTTTTATTGTCTTTAAGTGTTTATCATTCGTCTGGACATGACCATTTATAAAATACATCCTTTAATCAAACCATCCAAGTCTAGCACTTTAGTAAAAAAGAAAATTACCCCAGCTCTTGTAAAGTAAAATGGCAGACAGAAAAAAGGCTTAAATAGTATTGTACATATTTCCCAATGTGGTAATGAGATGTTCTGCGAATGACACCACCATCCTTCAATATCACACCGAATAGATCCCAAATCTGTTTCAAAACTTTGCACGAGAATATTTTAGCAGGAAAAAATCTCCTATTCCCAAGTGCTCAGTCTTCACTCATGTAAGGGCCCTCGAAAAAACCTTTCAATGATTGCTCCCTGAAAGGTTCCCTCCTCCGACCAGCGCAGGACTCAGTGTGCTGCGTAAATGATTGCAGGTCATTATTCTGCCTGTTGTTACCTGTGGCCTTGAAGGGAAGTCTATTATATTCTTAACTTGGCAGACATATTTCATCCAGCCCTGCTGCTTATTACTATTCACAGTAGGTGAGTGGACATGCACACGTGCACGCCTGACACAGTGAAGGTTATTATGATGGCTGTATGAGAAACAGGTAGGACTCTTAGATGAATGAGGCTGATGGGGAAACACACAGGACATCCTCTTCTTCTCAGCACACATTAAAATGACTCTCTGTTCTTTTGTCCATTTGCTCTGTGGTGATTGGACTCTTTAGACAAAACATTATTCACATTTCTGTTTATTTAGGAACAAAAACCATCTTGCTTATCGTCTTTTCTCATTGTCCTTTTGCGTTCCACTGTTTCTCCATCCTTCATTTAGTGCCTTGGCTTGTGCTAGCATGGCGAATCGCAGGGTGTGAACATACTAATAGGCTCAAGCGACTTGCTGTGTGTGAGTGGGAATGAGATTTGATGAGGATTCTGCCCGCGCTGCTCGGCTGGCCTCTGTTTCTAATGGCATTCATTAGCCACTATAAATAATGATCAGCTCTTGTTTTCCCACATTCAATTCAATCTATATATAGTTAGTTGTACTACACTGAGGTAAATCCAGCAGAACCAGGGTTTCTCGACAGCATTGTATACCATGTTTTCAGGTCACACTCCTGTTTCTGAACCAAACACACATTTTACTTGGTCTTTTCTCAGTCATAGAGCATTTTAAGACAGTCTAAGTTGAATGGAGAACTTCTATATTTAATTGCAACACAGCACTCCACTTAATTCACAAGCATAGTGAGCATTGGGAGCTTGTGCTTCTAGTGTTTGGACTTTGGAACTGTCTTGGATCCCTGCCACACTCATCTTCAGTTCCTATAAGTCTTTAGCATTTGTTTTTGTCTCGACAATCTGGTCTTGATCATGACTTGGTCTTGGTTAGTGTAGTCTTCAACACTGCTCTTTGCTGTTCACACAGATGCCCCTCTCGATCCTCTCTCGGCCCTCTTTAATTGGACACTTGAGCAGCGCATGCTACATCTGGCTCCTGTTGAACACAGCCTGACATTTCAGACTGCTGACCTTTCCAGCCCCACCACAACTAAATAATGATTAGTCCTGGCAACTGTTTCACCACAGCAGGAACGGCCAGGTACACACAAGCACGCCCCCAAGTGCACACACATGCCAACACCACAGAACAGAGCCACAAAAACACCTGCACTGAATGCTTTGTCTTTTTACCACGAGAAATTAGTTGCAGACATTGATTTGAGAGGCTGCTGTTGTTCTATTGCCTTATCGATCTGATTGTCCTTTTCCATATCTGCAGTCAGTACCCAATAATGTGTTATTGTAAATTAACTCTGTTTCCCTCTGTTTAGTTTCTTTTCCTTTATATGCTCTCAGTATTACTGTAGAAAAAAGGTCAATCATATTCATGAGATTTGGACAGATTTGAGAAGATGCTTGTGTGTGAACACTTAAAGGTCTATGTACACATGTGTGTCCAAGGCAGTGAAGCAGTGTAGAAATAATAGGCACTTCTCAGATCTCTCTGCTCCTCACTTTCCTCTCTTTGCTCTCAATCACTTCCCCCTTTGTATCTCCATTTGCCTGCTGTTTCTGTCACGACAAAATAGAAATGTTCTTCATTAGAGCCTCTGCCTCTACACATTCAGTGTGTTTCTCTAGAGAAAACCATGTACGTATCTGTGAGGTCAAAGGTCACATCTGGCACAGTTGGAGATCCAGAATCTTTCATGGCATAATTAATAAGATAAGCTTAGGATATGTATAGAGCTGTTTTCTTTTATGACAACTGGATGTCTGCGGCATTTGGTTTGATGGAGGGTTTTTCTGGAGAGATTTTATTTTTACCTTGACTATTTTCCATTACAGCTGGCTATAGTGTTCCACAAATGTTAATAAACACTATTTTTGGTAATTAGGTAAAGTTTTATACAATAGCAAATGTGAATATCATAAAGCTAAATTATTTTTTTTACAACCACTTAATAATTTCTTCACAAGTCTAATTGCTGTAATTCACATTCAGTGCTCAGCTATTTCATTTTTAGTATATGATTATTGTGTGCTGCTAGGCTATTGTTGTGAATATTCTCCCAGGTCCACAATCTATGAAGACTTCAGGAAACTGAGGCATTATTTAAACTCAGCTTGTCAGTGCCATTATAGTGGCAATAAAGAAAACATTCTTTTCCCTGCTCATAAATGAAAGCTAACTCCCTGGAGTGAGTCGCTGTCTGTCTGTTTCACTGTACAGGCTGGCACTTGATCTTTAGCTTCATTACACATTACTTTACAATTAATCCACAACAAAAGATATTGTTAAAATAATTAAACTTATTTTAAAACCTAAATTTCTTTTATGAATTCACTGCAACCATATCTATAATATTCTGTAACTGTAATGTCTAGTTTTGTTCTGAAATAGTTGTCTGCTTCTTTACTCTGAGCAGATCCCAGTACACTGTTAGTGTACAGCCAGAGATGACCCTGGAAAGAGAACTAGACCAACTCTAGCCTTGCCTTATGCAGCCCTCTGCTCACTATCCCGGCCAATGGTACATACCTGAGCTGATAGAAATCTCTGGGTGGCTCTAAACTGGTGTGCTTGACTGGCTTTAGGTCTGGGAAACTGCAGTGATTGTTTTTACTGACGCACCAGACTTTGCAAACTGAAAGAGGGAGGAAGTAGGAGACAGACAAACATTATTTAAGAAGTATTACCAGATTTCTGTTTAAATGCGCAGCTGTGAAAACAATGCATCCTATTATTGCTCTAATTATATCCTTTCTTTGTGCATTTGCATATTTTATCTCCATCCTTTTCATTATGGCTACCATTTAAATGTGGTCAAAAAACAGGTAAAACTAACAAAGAAGAAGATGAGGGGTGGAAGATGGAAGGGTGGGATATTTTCCAGTTTGTGGAAGGCTTCTCAGAATGCTAATGAATGGAGGAGTGTGTGATTATTTACCAGACAATTAATGGGGATGCTGAGATATAGAGGAGCCATAAGGAAATGAGGATGTGGGGGGAGTAAAGGGCAACACAAATTCTGAAAATATTTGTCATCAAATAATTAAAAGCCTGTGTCTGTTCATGTGTTTGAAGGTTTGTTTCTGTCAAGGCTATAATACTAATGCTCCGAGTAAATATTTCCTGAGTTGCAAATACCGTAATTTCACGGAGTGTACACACAGCCAGCCATGTGTTTCATGTTTTCATGCATAAAAAGGAGTGTGCATGTTTGTTGGTGTGTGTGTGCGTGCTAAACTCAGAGGACAGTAAATGACAACGAAGAAGCGTAGACAGTCTGTCTTCTTTCTAAAAGAGCGATGTGACGACGGCAGTAAACAGGCGGTGAACAGGCTGTGGGCTCTGAGATTATTTCTTTGTCAGTAGCAGAGCCACCAGTGTTGCTGAGCACTGCTGTGGAGCAAATCCTCCTAGAGAGGACTGATTGGATTTTTGTTCCAGGGAGCCTTTTGTGTTAGCAGCATAGGGACTAGATAATAGAGGTTGATGCCACTCTGTCTCTGTGTTATGGCTGCTGGATTGAGTTTCTAGACGTGTGTGTGTTGTGTGTAAGAGTGGACCAGGAAGGTGCACACAATGACTGTGTCCAAACTCACCTCTAGCCCCTCACTAGAAGATTGCCAACATAGAGTCCACATCTAGTCTTTCCTACCAGTGACTGGGTTGTTCACACTGTGGGAATCTTTGAGTGCACCACAAATGAGACCTCTAGGTTTTCAGACCTCACTGCATATGGGCCTGAAGCATTGCTATGAAGCTACTGTCCTCGCTGTACTGTACAGTGTATAGGACACTTGGGAGTTATTTGCTAACATGTTTCTATTACATGCCATTAATGGCGCAGCCGGTACTGCTGTTAATACAGGAAGGTGAATTGTCCATATGCATTACTCAATGTCATAAACTGCCAGGAGATACTGGCTCAGAGACTGAAGGTCATTACCAGCCTAATCTCGGTCCTTTTATCAGAAGGACAAATTGAGCACATGTGCCTAGTAGGCTCATGTGCCTAGGTATGCATGTGGTCTCAATAAAAATGTATACATTATTGCTTTCCATTGGGAAATGACCATTTTAATTGGCTTGTTGAGCAGCAAGTTTAGTCTTTAGGTTCAACTGCAACCCTACTAAATTATAAGCCAAAAGTGTTTCTAATTATTGCTTTTCTGTTGAGTGTTTGACTTTGTAGTGACGTCTATTGGACATCCACAACATTTTTACACTAATGAAAACCCAAAAGCAATAAAGATCAGCAGCCAATATCTGTCTTTCTTTAAAAAGCTGGAGATACAATTTGGTTAATTCAGGTCACTGCTTGAAGCTTATAAAATAATGCATGGACAATGGACATGACAGGGCTCTAGACTAACTTTTTGCTCTGGTTTCCCTTACTTTATTTCTTAGGTGTACCAGCTAAAAAGTTAGGTGCACTCAATCTTTCAAATATCCACTCAGGGACTAGCGGAAGTGTAAGATACAGTATGTGTTCAGCTGTATCCAAATCTTTTTATTTTATTTATTTATTTTTTGTTCTCCGTTATATATATATTTTTTCATTACATGTTATTTTCTTCTTTGTAATCCCCCTGGCATTATTGTATTGCATTTGGCAGATTTATTTTTCATTTACGTACCTGCTTGTACTGCCCATGTCTTTTTAAAAAAAAAAAATTAATAAAAAAAACAAAACACATTCAGACACACTACAAAATGGTCTAATCACTATACAGTGATTAGTGTGTTGATTTGGACACAGCCTAGGATGGTAACGGCATCCCACAATTTATTGCGCCCCCCCAAACTTTTCCAAAAGCCGACTGAAGCCGATCTCCATTTGTTGCATTTGTGATGAGTTTGAAGTAACTGTGCATCAACCATTACGCTCTTCTATAAATATCTCCATAAGTTACAGTTTATAAAAGACACTGCTCTAGAGCCACAGCGTCTTATACTTGACTTTTATTGTTCTCAGTTGATGCTGCTGACGTAAAACATTGCTTTGCGCACATTTGTTCACATTTGTAAGAAACAAAGAATCAGTGAGTTTTTTCTGTATTGAATAGGCTACATGCATACACTCTGTGCTGTAGTCTATTATAAAACATTTAATGATTATCTACAGTGCTCTTTATTCAAAATAGACAACATTACTGGTGTGGAGTCACTTATATTATTTCTATAAACTCTCCTGTTTTGTCGTTAAACGCAGAGCTCGGCGAAGGATAAGGTGCGCTTGTTGTAGTCCATTTATGGAAAGTGTTTTATTTTGTCGCTGTGCATCAATGTAACTTCCATTGTGGAAACGCCACTAAAGCATTGTTCCTTTATCAATGAAGAACCTCTGTCTTACTGTTGACCTCATAACGTACCTCACAAAGGCTAAGCCTTTTTTTTTCCTCAAATGGTTGGTCAGTGCAACCTCAGATTTTTTTTAGTCGCACCACTGAAAAATTATGTTGCATGTGCAACTAAATTGCTCGCATTATAGAGCCCTGGATGAATAAAAAGCCAAGAATGAGCAAATAAAATACAACACACTTGGAGAAGGCCGTCTGAGAACACAGTGGAGATGGTTTCTTAGAACAGTTGCAGCCCTAGAGGATTTTATTCTGGTGTATCAATCAAGATGCAAGTCAAGTCCTTGTAGTTTTTAAGACAATAAAATTCTTTACACCTCTCACTTGTCTCCCTGTATCTGTAGCTCAGTGAAAATAGAGTTGACTTTTGTCGGGCTGGGTGTCCTGACCATGTTGGTGTGCTTGATTTATCTTGACTGCTTTCTTCTCCAAAGACTTAAAATGTGTCCCAGCAGTGAGAGGTGGACTGTGTTTCCTGCCCTCACTGCAGATTACGTCCTGTTTCTGGATGGCAGCATGAGATGCCTGACAGGTGACATACTTTTCCTCTGTCCATGTTTGTTTGGTCTGGCAGAGGAATATGACTTGTGAAATATGGGATTTTCTGCTTAAAAAAACAAGGTGTTTTTCTGGTAAAATGTGCACTCAAACACACAACAAAATAGTAGATTTAAAACTAAACATGAGTTATGGGAGTCAGAGGGTCTGCTTCAGAAAGCATTAACATACTCTCATGAGACGTAAGACAGCATGTAGAGGGTGTTGCTGTGTCCATCATGCTCTACCCGGTTGAGTTCAGTCAAATCTGACCTGAGCTAGACTGAACTATTAAATACGGCATTTCAATATTTGGTTTAAGCCTCCTTCATAAGCAGATGGAATTATGTATTATGTTTCCATTCTGTACACTGCAGTCTCGATTTGTTTAAGATAAAAAGCACATTTCAGTCATGAATAAAAACATGAAATAGAATGAAGAGGCAGGAAGAATATCTTGGAAGCATAAATTAATTTTATTTTTGTGCAGAGACTCAGCTTTTTTAGTAAAATTGGAGAAAGTCTAATAAAAGCGCAGCAAGTAAAAATATATAATCCTGTGCTGGTATTTTATGTGCTTTTCCAGACACCAGCGTATTAGGTTTCAGTTCAAATCTTCAACCTCTTCCAAGTGAGCACTAAACGATTGTAGAGCGTTTTGAGAACAGTGACCTTGCTCGTCCTTGACCACAATATGCACTCTGTGGGCTGAGGTTAAGTAAAGGCCTCTAGTTGTCAAATCTCATTGCCTGTGCCCTCCTATCTGACCTGCAGCCCACAGCCACTCCCCCCCTCCCTTCTTGTGGACTGAGCGCTGGTTGGCCACGATTTTATCTGCTATTATCTGTCAGATGCTGTGCACCTGTAAGCCTAGTTGCCCCTCTGCTTGACGGGGGGCTGTGGTCACTTCGTACAATCCCGGCGGCTCCCTGCTGTCACTTACAGCAGCAATGAGAAGTTCCATGGCTACCTCCATCTCTGTCTGACAGCCACCCCAGAGGAAAGGGTAAAGGAAGCAAAGGGAAGAGAAGGGAAGGGGGAAAAATACCATTAAGATGAGCTGTATTCCCACAGACCAAAGCCTGCCCACCAGCCATGTGCCGCGGCTCACCTGGCTGCCAGATAAGTGGAGATTAAAGGTGAGGAAAGGTATTAGAGGCAAAAGAAAAAAATCTCTCTGAAACCCAGGGACTGCCTTGATACTTTTTGGGATTTTTTGTGTCATGTTTGACATTTGATGCAGAAGCAGAAAGGGCACACAGACCGGGTTCACTTACACAGAAGAAGCAGTCTTTAATCTTTCATATATTTCTTCCTGTTTGTTCCCTGAAGTCAATTGTTGGACTTAGTGTTGCAACTGTATAAATTACACTTTTTTGAGTTGACTATCTAGTTAGGTGAGAAAATCAGCCCAGTGACACTTGAAGGATCAATACAAGTGCAAGGTAGGAGGTACAGCGGCTCTAATGAACCGAATTGACTGCTGCTGAAATATGATTAGTATTTCCCTGGTGGTCATTATGTTTCTTATGAAGAAGATCAATGTCTCCACGGTGGATCACTGAGGATTCGCAGCAAGAGGCACGACCTGCCATCAAGCTGGTCTAAATGCTTAATTAAGTCACAATAAGGCTCGCTTTCAGAGCTCCATATCTGTATTTCTTTCTTCTCTCTTTCAGTCTTAGTTAAATGCGTGTTCTAAGACCTTGCAGCAGGAGTGACTGATATGCTCGTATGAGGTTGTGCTGTTCATTTCATGGGCTATCTCATTTTAAACTGGTGAATGCCTTCTTTATGGTTGATTAGTGATTCATGCCGATCTAATTAGGGGGCATAATAAGAAAAAGACTGCAGAAATAACTCAAATTAAATAGGAAAGCAGCATTATCCTAAATTGTAAACAGCTATCGGTGACAGTAGTATCACGTTCATATGAACAACATTCAAATATTAGTCCAAATCTTAAATAAATCTTTATCATGGGAACAAGGAATGTGATGAATATTAGTTGTAGGCCTCGTAAAACTCTTCTGTTTCTTCAAACAACTAAAAACGACAATAAAAACTGGGCCAACACTTTCTAAGCCTTCACAAGATTATAACAAATAAAAACATTTCACAAGATTGTGTTCAAATATTACAAAGTGACAGTGTCACTTACTATATATGCTTCAGCCAACCATTAAACACACACTTGTACATGCATCTGTCCATCCTACGCATTGGCACAGGGACAGCTTTTATATTGGCTGTCAGGACATGTTGAGGTAATATACACTACACTCTCAAACATTATTCAACAAAATTGCAAGATATTTTCCCACTATGCCTTACGTTCAGACACATAAATGGGAAACACAAAGGGTGATTTTGTGTGTGTCCATCTGTCCGGTTGTCACTGGGACCTCTTTATGATTCCAGCAGCCGTGCAACAATGATGACGTGTGGACCTGCAGTCTAATTCCATCATCAGCATCATTACTGCTATTATCCCGTGTCTCCCTTTAATGCAGGCTAATGGATGACCAATAAAGATAGATGAGCCTGGCAGTGTGGAGCTAATAGGCAGGACATGATGTCTGGCTTGTGTCCTGACTCACTTTTTCTTCACCCGATCAACCTCCCCCATAGATACAAGAGAGATGAAATATGATTTGCTCTTAATCTTTGTCTTTAAATAAATCAAATTGTGTCATCAAAACATCTGTTTTAAAAAAAGAGAGAAACAATGTCTGCTCAAAACATTATGTTTAGATCATGGTGACAAATTGTAGTTATGTTTTGCAGACAAAGTTCATTAAATTTTCTCTCTGCTTTTCTTGTCCCTTATTATAAGTAAGTTTAATGTGTGTTGTTCTGTCTCAATGCTGTTAGTTTATTGTATTTACAAAAAAATGTGTCCCTACAGCTGTGCTCATTAGTTTACATACTCTGGCTGAAGTTGTGATTTTTATTTTTATTTTTTTTTTCAGAAAATATGATTGACAACACAAAAACTTTTTTTTTCACTCATAGTTACTGTGTTTACTCTTTTCAAACCATAATGACAACATAGACTACTCAAATAACCCTGATCAAAAGTTTACTTAATACCATGTATTGCCACCTTTAACATCAATGACAACTTGAAATATTTTGTGGTAGTTATGGATGAGGCTCTTTATTTTTTCAGATGCTGCCCATTCTTCTTGGCAAAATCTCATTGCCTGTGCCCTCCTATCTGACCTGCAGCCCACAGCCACTCCCCCCCTCCCTTCTTGTGGACTGAGCGCTGGTTGGCCACGATTTTATCTGCTATTATCTGTCAGATGCTGTGCACCTGTAAGCCTAGTTGCCCCTCTGCTTGACGGGGGGCTGTGGTCACTTCGTACAATCCCGGCGGCTCCCTGCTGTCACTTACAGCAGCAATGAGAAGTTCCATGGCTACCTCCATCTCTGTCTGACAGCCACCCCAGAGGAAAGGGTAAAGGAAGCAAAGGGAAGAGAAGGGAAGGGGGAAAAATACCATTAAGATGAGCTGTATTCCCACAGACCAAAGCCTGCCCACCAGCCATGTGCCGCGGCTCACCTGGCTGCCAGATAAGTGGAGATTAAAGGTGAGGAAAGGTATTAGAGGCAAAAGAAAAAAATCTCTCTGAAACCCAGGGACTGCCTTGATACTTTTTGGGATTTTTTGTGTCATGTTTGACATTTGATGCAGAAGCAGAAAGGGCACACAGACCGGGTTCACTTACACAGAAGAAGCAGTCTTTAATCTTTCATATATTTCTTCCTGTTTGTTCCCTGAAGTCAATTGTTGGACTTAGTGTTGCAACTGTATAAATTACACTTTTTTGAGTTGACTATCTAGTTAGGTGAGAAAATCAGCCCAGTGACACTTGAAGGATCAATACAAGTGCAAGGTAGGAGGTACAGCGGCTCTAATGAACCGAATTGACTGCTGCTGAAATATGATTAGTATTTCCCTGGTGGTCATTATGTTTCTTATGAAGAAGATCAATGTCTCCACGGTGGATCACTGAGGATTCGCAGCAAGAGGCACGACCTGCCATCAAGCTGGTCTAAATGCTTAATTAAGTCACAATAAGGCTCGCTTTCAGAGCTCCATATCTGTATTTCTTTCTTCTCTCTTTCAGTCTTAGTTAAATGCGTGTTCTAAGACCTTGCAGCAGGAGTGACTGATATGCTCGTATGAGGTTGTGCTGTTCATTTCATGGGCTATCTCATTTTAAACTGGTGAATGCCTTCTTTATGGTTGATTAGTGATTCATGCCGATCTAATTAGGGGGCATAATAAGAAAAAGACTGCAGAAATAACTCAAATTAAATAGGAAAGCAGCATTATCCTAAATTGTAAACAGCTATCGGTGACAGTAGTATCACGTTCATATGAACAACATTCAAATATTAGTCCAAATCTTAAATAAATCTTTATCATGGGAACAAGGAATGTGATGAATATTAGTTGTAGGCCTCGTAAAACTCTTCTGTTTCTTCAAACAACTAAAAACGACAATAAAAACTGGGCCAACACTTTCTAAGCCTTCACAAGATTATAACAAATAAAAACATTTCACAAGATTGTGTTCAAATATTACAAAGTGACAGTGTCACTTACTATATATGCTTCAGCCAACCATTAAACACACACTTGTACATGCATCTGTCCATCCTACGCATTGGCACAGGGACAGCTTTTATATTGGCTGTCAGGACATGTTGAGGTAATATACACTACACTCTCAAACATTATTCAACAAAATTGCAAGATATTTTCCCACTATGCCTTACGTTCAGACACATAAATGGGAAACACAAAGGGTGATTTTGTGTGTGTCCATCTGTCCGGTTGTCACTGGGACCTCTTTATGATTCCAGCAGCCGTGCAACAATGATGACGTGTGGACCTGCAGTCTAATTCCATCATCAGCATCATTACTGCTATTATCCCGTGTCTCCCTTTAATGCAGGCTAATGGATGACCAATAAAGATAGATGAGCCTGGCAGTGTGGAGCTAATAGGCAGGACATGATGTCTGGCTTGTGTCCTGACTCACTTTTTCTTCACCCGATCAACCTCCCCCATAGATACAAGAGAGATGAAATATGATTTGCTCTTAATCTTTGTCTTTAAATAAATCAAATTGTGTCATCAAAACATCTGTTTTAAAAAAAGAGAGAAACAATGTCTGCTCAAAACATTATGTTTAGATCATGGTGACAAATTGTAGTTATGTTTTGCAGACAAAGTTCATTAAATTTTCTCTCTGCTTTTCTTGTCCCTTATTATAAGTAAGTTTAATGTGTGTTGTTCTGTCTCAATGCTGTTAGTTTATTGTATTTACAAAAAAATGTGTCCCTACAGCTGTGCTCATTAGTTTACATACTCTGGCTGAAGTTGTGATTTTTATTTTTATTTTTTTTTTCAGAAAATATGATTGACAACACAAAAACTTTTTTTTTCACTCATAGTTACTGTGTTTACTCTTTTCAAACCATAATGACAACATAGACTACTCAAATAACCCTGATCAAAAGTTTACTTAATACCATGTATTGCCACCTTTAACATCAATGACAACTTGAAATATTTTGTGGTAGTTATGGATGAGGCTCTTTATTTTTTCAGATGCTGCCCATTCTTCTTGGCAAAAAGCTTCCAGTTTCTGTAAATTCTTGGGCTGTCTTGCATGAACTGCACTTGTGTGCATGTTATCAGGCCAAAAATTACCAGGGTATTTAAACTTTTGATCAGGGTCATTTGGGTAGTTTTTGTTGTCATTATAATTTTACAGTAAGACAGGAAGAAGGGCAAGGGAGTGAAAAGTGATAAGGGAAACCAGAGGGCTAACTAAGACACATGCATTTAAACATTTATCAGATCCAGCCTTCTTTTGTTGTCGTCAGTAAACATGTTGATTATAAGTGCAAAAAGTTTTGAACTAATACTTATATACAGTAAGTTAAATATATATAAATTATAACATAATTATTTCATAATTGCACCTGAACATTAAAAGATGAGTTAGTGTCATGTCTATTACTCATGCCTTGATGATCTTCTGTGGTGATGTGTACCAGGCAAGAGTAGCCGAGCGCAGACACCATCCCCAACCCCCTATGTGTGTATATTTTTTTATTACTTTGTGAGGAAAAACTGTCAACCATATCCAAAGTGCAGGACCAAAGAGAAGTAAATAATGTATGCTTTTGTTAGATTCTTTGAAGACAATATGTGCTACGCGTTACCGGTTTCAAATGTGGAAGATTTCAGACCTCTGCACAAGACAGATTTTGATAATCAGAAGGTGTATCTGGTTCACAGAACTGAAGAGAATGGCAGCGCAGGCCAGCCGTGCGAAGCACAGATCCTTGCCCTTGCAGGTAAGTTGTCCTCGTAACACGTCCGTTTTGTTTTTCTATTATGCCTCTTGTTTAGGCGGTTAAGTACCGACACATTGCGCACAACTAGGAAATGTGTCAAAGCGAGTATATATGTAGAATCTGTCAAGACGTGATCAGCTGGAATCTGACACTGATAGCCATAACAACGTCCTCGTCCGTGACTAGCCTGATGTGCTAGTAAGATATGCTAAAATAAGTTTGCTGCGTTGTGACACTATGTCAACCATTCTTCGTGGAACCCCACTTTACATTGTCAGTTCCCAAGTGTCTTTCTGGATGTCTCGACAGCACTGTGCTAGTTGTATCGCTAAATACGTGGCATGCAGGGTTAGCCGCTCACAGTAGTTGTTTACAACACAAAGCTAATGCTAACAGGGGTTGTACTTGTCGTTAGCATGTTAGCGCCGACACGCTAGTTAACGACGTTTACACAAAGACATGTCGCTTCATTAGAAACAAATTTGACAACTTGTTGATTTGTGTTCGTAGGTGTTTGTACACCTTGTTTTAGATACGTTTACACGGCAAGTCTTGTGGCTTGCGGTTAGCTTGTTAGCTGCTCTATCAGCTGATATGTGCCATTGAGGAACGAGGATGCGGTGCTGCAGTCATCTCCGTGTCACTCATCGGGACAGCAACAACATTAAGCAACGGGTTTTCTGATAAATATCTGTCCCGATGCGGGTACATGTCGGTGTGTTATTGTGCTTACGGTACACTGGCTTATAATTTCATCTATAGAACAGCTTGAGTATCATCGTTTTCTTGCCCCCCGTCATAATTCATTAATCTGAGATGTCTGGACCTGGAGAGCCCCACCAAGAAGAGTTTAAAGAGCTTGATAAGCCAATAATACATACATATGCCACATTTCAACTTTTATGTTAAAGTAAGACACTCTTAAAATAAATTCTACTGCCCCAGAAAATAGATATGGTTTTAAAATATTTTGTATTCTATACTTTTACTCTGCAACTTTGTTAAAACTTTACATGATTGTATTCTGCAGACACTTTAGAAGACTTTGAAGATAGTATAATGCAAAAGAAGATGAAAATTCCCAAGATGTCCATTAAGAATTCAGGAAACTCAATTGACAACAATTTTGGAGAAGAGCGAATGCCACTCAGACATAAAAAGGTATGGTGTCATCTGTGATGTTTTCTCTATTTATTTCTATACATTAAAATTATTTTGCAGCAGATGGTCATGTGTATTGTCCCTATCAGGAGTTACAGCCTTTTTTGTTATCTATAGCTGCATGCAGTATTTAGTGTTATAAATAATTACTGATTTTTGAAGGTTTTGCGTTGACAATGTGTAGGTCTTCTAATGTGAAGGTGTTCTAATATTTATAGCTTCGATTTAAAATATCTATTGGAGATATGTTATCTCTTTTCCACAAACTTGGCCAACAGCCAAAATCTCCTACGCTATTTTTACCATATGCTGGATTAACACAAATTCAGCACTCTGGACAGCTGCCCTTTCACAGACAAATCCTCTGAGCGGCTCATCAAAGAACTCAGTGACTCCGCTCCTCCCAGTTCCTGTTGACATCTACAGTCAAAACAAACTTTTGGCTGTCCCTCCAGTATGTGTCTTTAAGTAGTTATTTGATATTTTCATCGACTTTGCATAAAGTTATAAATTATTTCTAATGGTTTGCCACATTTTTGTTTATTTTTGTATAACATTTGTTTGATTATTTAATTGATTATTATTATATTTGACCAATACTGTTTTCCTCAGGCCCTTTCTCAGGATCATGGACGGCCCCTTTCTAACTCCTCCAAGAGCTTGGCAGCAGTAGTGGCTCGTCTGGAGAGAAACGCAGCAAGCTCCTGTATGGAAGGGGAAGAAGATCTCGATGAGGACCGCCTGGCTGAAGAAGGAGAGGACGCAGATGATGAAGATGATGAAATGGAGGCTGAGCACCAGAGACACTATCACCAGCAGCAACAACATTTGGAGGCAGAGACGGATTGTGTATCAGAGGTGGCAGCTGTAGTTCCTAGAGTCCTGTATGAGGAGCTGGTTCACAGCTACAGGCAGCAGGAGGAGGAGATGAGGAGACTGCAACAGGAGCTAGAGAGAACTCGCAGGCAGCTGGTGCAACAGGCCAAGAAGCTAAAGGAGTATGGCAGCTTGTTGACTGAAGTCAAAGAACTGAGAGACTTCAACAGGCGGCTGCAAGACGTCCTTCTCATGAGACTGGGCAGCGGTGAGAAACCAGATTTTATTGTAATATTGATTTGAAGGAGACTTGATGTACACAATTTGCTGTTGCTTGAACAAGCTAATCTGATCTATGTTTATAAATCCCTGGACCTGTGGTGCATACACTTTTATCAGTGCGCTCACTGCAAAGAACAGGATTAAAACAGGAATAATTTAAGTGCTATTTAAGATGGTGTACAAACCCTGCATTTACCAAATGGTGGTGTTATCCTAAGGACGTGGATATGGATGTGGACAGGGGTGTCTGCCTACTGGCTAGACTATCTAATGGACAGGCAAAAGATTAGAGCCCCCTGGGGTACTGTCAGGCTGGATGGAATGCACTGACCAATATTAAAACTTATCTGCTACAGTGGAGCTTTGCGTGGTCAGCCACCAAGCCAGCTTAGCTACTGAACTTGAGGCACAATGAAGCCTAGCCCCAGGTCTTGGTCAAATACTACTAGAAACTGCTGAATTACTGGCTATTCACAAATACCAGTTTTACCAGTATTACTTTTGATGCTTGTAAACAGCTTTATGTACATCCATACATCTTTCTCTCCTTTGCATTTTCAGAGCCTATGCATGACAATGGCACTCAGACAATCAAGGCAGAGGTGGTTGAACCTATTGTTGAGGTCCAGGACACGTGTAGAGAAGAAGCCAACACTAGTTCCAGCTACTCACCCTCTCCCAGAACAGTGTACACCTGCAACGATGGGAAGGTCAGTCGGACTGAACATTGTGTTAGTTTCCAGCTGGTGGAAGATTTGATATTCTATATTAATTGTTTGGTCTAATGCAAAAAAGAGGTTTTTTTATGGATAAAAAATAGGCAATCTTCTGTTTGTGGTGTCCTTGGGTCATATTTAGTTTTGTTTATTTATTTAAAATAGTGACAGTAGCTAAATTAAGTCTATGCAAGATGGTCAAACCAAATTTTAACTGTTCTAGTTCATCAGAATAGACCTGTCATATAAAGCTGCTTTGTTATACTGCTATATCTTTTTTATATCACATCAAGGAAACAATTCTCCCCCCTCCACATTAAACCCAATCATTTCATTGTACAGGTAGGCTTATTAAGGTCTTGGATAGAAATCCATTGAGATGGCATCATTGTATAGCATGGGTACCAGACTATTTCTCTGTCTTTTCTATACAGAGAACTAGTCTGGTAATGCGACCGCAGCAGCCTCCTTCCGATCATATCGTGACAAACAGGTGCTGAATAAACCAATCACACAAAGCAGACGTCACGACAGCAAGTTCATTTATCAAACCTTTTTCGAATCCAGTTGGGAGTTTGGCAAAAAAGTTATTAGAACTTCCAGTTGTTGTGGTTTTCAAGACAAGCCCGATCACTTAGACAAGAGTGCCACGGCAAACTTTTCCTCTGTTGTGGTCACCAGCTTCTTTGTTTTTGGAATAGCTCCGCTGCACAGAGAGTGTGACGTTGCCCACTCCACAGCTGTGATGTCAGAGCTTTCTCAGATTTTTCACCCAAGCCTCTGTCAGTGGGAACTGTATAGTTACAAAGTTTAGAACATCTTTTGGACAGTCTTGCTTCTCCTTTTAAAGAGACCCAGAATGTGGAACTTTCCACTGACCGAAAACTGCAGACGAACGTTAACATCGTTAATAGAGGCCTAAAGCAAAGGCTTAAGTCTGGGCAGAGTTGTTCACACGAGAATGTGCAAATATGTCTTGTTTGCACTAGTCTAATTGCTATGTTCCAATTTTATTGCTTACACACGTTTGAAGAAAAGGTTAAAGCAAAAGCATCTAGCCTCCTATGGACAGGTGTTAAAAAATTAGCATGTGCTATGACACTTTAACAATAAATTTATATTTGTGTTGTCCATACTAAATAAATAAATTAATTAAATTAATAATTCCTAGTCAAATTATACAACCAAAATGGGGTTAATTTACTACTATGCTAAAAAGCTCTTGTAACACCTTACATACAGTATATGATTATCCATTCCTGTGTGATAGCGCTGAACCTTTTAGCTTTGCTTTTGTTGGCCTGTGAGAGGTTGTGTGACTTTAGTTGGAAAAGCTACATTTCCTTTTTTAAGTCAGTGAACCCTGTAGCCTGTCCTCATAGTCTTTACCCCCTGGCTGCCCGACCCCAGCAGGTAAACAAGGTTGAGAGGACTATTATTGTTCCTGCAAGCCAGGCCAAAATCATCAGTGTTTATTAGCCTGTTAGGGTTCTTTACTCCCCCACCGCTGTAACTCAACCCGAGTCCTGTCTTTCATGACAGGGGGGAATTGGTACTACAAGCTTGGGGGCCTGCAGTCACTTCAAGCGTGAAGAACACTTGCAAATTAGAACTCTCCTACATCAGGGACTCCATATTAATTATTTGCACAAGAGGAATTTAAAGTGACTGACAGGTTAGCCCTAGTGAGAAAGCAAGGGGGGGAAAGGTTGAAAAGAGGTAGGGGAGATGAAAGGATAGATAAATGACAGCAACAGGGAGGGAGGATGAAAACAATCTTGTTTAACTTAAGGGCAGTAAAAAGCTTGTCTGCTGGCTGAGGGCCTAAAGAACATTAGCTGCACAGGGAAAAGCCTTTTGGATGCTGGCCTAAAGACTTTACAGTGATAAGAGAGACGAGCCAGTACTGAGAGTTACACTTGCCCCCTGCTGCATTAGCTCACCTGGCAATCGGCTTGGAGTGTTTGGTGCAAACTTGTGTAACGAACACAGTCAGGGTGTTGAGAGCCACAGGGTAAATATGTGTCTCCGTAATCCAGACGACAAGCAGCAAGTGGCCCAAGCTTCATTTATGTAAACTCTTGTGAAAGTCCTGCTTCTTAGGTAAATGGGTCTTTTTTTAGATTTTCATTCATTGTCATCAATTTGTCATAATTTAAAATGTCTTTGGTTTTTGGTAACCTTTGATTTTTTTTTTATATACTACACACAGTATAGCGTGTAAGAAGTTCAAAACGCAATTTTAACTGCCTCAGATTTCTCTCTCATTGTTAAGATAGTGCATTCAATATAGGTTGATCTGAAGCAAAATATACATTTGCTGCTTAGGTGTGACATAGCAATAAGCCAAAGAAGCCAGTTAAGTTACTGATTTGAATCAATTGTAACAGGAAGCCAGTTTTGTTACATAAAAACTTAACACAAAATCTAAATGTACAAGTATCTCTGTGTATTTGATTCAGTAAACACTAGCACAATGACCATTATTCCCTCCAGGTCCACCTCGGTGGTGGGATCTGGGTAGAAGAGGAGAAGTGGCACCAGCTGCAACGTACCCAGGGAGATTCAAAGTTCACAAAGAACTTGGCTGTAATGATCTGGGGCACAGAAACTCTCAAGAATCGCAGTGTGACTGGAGTGGCCACCAAAAAGAAGAAAGATGCCCTGCCCAAACCTCCGCTGTCTCCCAGCAAGCTCAAAATTGTCAGAGGTAAGAGACTAAACCTAAAAACTAATGTTAATGAGGAAGAAAATAAATTCTGTTCTGATGAGCCTCTTGTAAGCTGAAAAAAATACAGGTCCAATAATAATTTGATCTACAGATACAGTATTGTTCAAAATTATAGCAGTACAATGTGACTAACCAGAATAATCAAGGTTTTTAGTACATTTTGTATTGCTAAGTGGCAAACAAGTTACCAGTAGGTGAAGTAGTGAAGTAGATTCTCAGAAAACAAACAAGGCCCAGCATTCATGATATGCAAGCTGTTAGGGCTGTGCAACTGGGCAATTAGTGAGAAGGGGTGTGTTTAAAAAAAATAAATAAAAAAAAATTTATATATATATATATATATATATATATATATATATATATATATATATATATATATATATATATATATATATATATATATATATATATATATATATATATATATATCAGTGTGGCAATCAATCACTGAGGTCATCAATTTTGTGAAAAAACAGGTGTGAATCAGGGGGTCCCTATTTAAGGATGAAGCCAGCACTTGCATTTGAAAGCCTGAGGAAAATAGGTCGATTGAAACATTGTTCAGGAGAACAGCGTACTTTGATTTAAAAGTTGATTGGAGTAGGGAAAAACCTATAAAGAGGTGCAAAAAATTATAGGCTGTTCAGCTAAAATGATCTCCAATGCCATCAAAATGAATCAAAGAATAACCAGAATGGCAAAGGCTCAGCCAGTGATCAGCTCCAGGATGATCAAAGACAGTCTAGAGTTACCTGTAAGTACTGTAACAGTTAGAAGACAGCTTTGTGACGCTAATGTACAGAAGAGGTTCCAATTTGCAAAGAACCATTAACTGGTCTAAAGAGAAATGGAGGAACATTTTGTGGACTGATGAGAGTAAAATTGTTCTTTTTGGGTCCAAAAGGCACAGACAGTTGAGTTATACTCTGAATTCAAGCAAAAGTACACAGTGAAAACAGTGAAGCAAGCATCATAATATGGGCATGTTTCTCCTACTATGGTGTTGGGCCAGTTTAGCGCATACCAGGGATCATGGATCAGTTTGCATATGTCAAAATACCTGAAGAGGTCATGTTGCCTTATGCTAAAGAGGACATGACCTTGAAATGTTTGTTTCAACACGACAATGACTCAAAACACACCAGTAAACAAGTCTTGGTTCCACACCAACAAAATTAATTTTATGGAGTGGCCAGCCCAGTCCCCAGACCTTAATCCAATCGAGAAGCTGTTTCTAAAGCAAAACCAAAAAATGTAAATGAATGTTGTTGAAGAATCATGGAGTGGAATAACAGCTGAGTTGGTACCATACAGATGTTAAGCAGTTTTTTTAAAGAACTCTGGTCAAACAACTAAATATTAGTTTAGTGATTCACAGGATTGCTAAATTATAGAAACAAAAACATTTGTACAGAAAACGTTTTGAGTTTGTACAGTCAATGGCAGACACTGCTATTTTTTTAACACTCCCCTTGCAACTAATTGTCCAATTGCACAGCCTTAAGAGCGTGCATATCTTGAATGTTGGGATTTTTTTGAGAATCTACTGCACCTACTGGTAACTTGTTTGCCACTTAATAAAAAATTATATACTAAAAACCTGGATTATTCTGGTTAGTAACATTGTTCTGCTATAATTTTGAACAATACTGCAGGTATAATAAAGTTTTCTTGACTTGCTCCTTTCCTAGAATGTCTCTACGACAGAGTGTCACAAGAGACAGCCGACAGTGCAGAGATTACGCAGAGATTGTCCAAAGTGAACAAATACATTTGTGAAAAGATAATGGACATCAACAAGTCCATCAAGAACGAGGAACGACGGGAATCCAAACTGCTTATTAGACAGACGGTCAAGATGGAAAACTTCAACTATGATGGCATGTAGTGACCAGATATTGTTGTCCCGCCAGCGCCTTCTGCCCAAACCACACAGGATACTGAGAGGACTCGACATGGTTTGGGGGATGCTTGTCTAAGTTTTTTTTTTTACTTTGTATTTCTTTGACACATTGTATTGGTTTATAGGCAAAATAAGTATCCCATGGCTCCAGATATTATACAATCATCCATCAGCTTCTTTGTGCACCGTTTGGCCAACAGACAGCTTTACCCATTAGTCAGTGGCTACAAATGGGTTATGAGCTTGTATGAGTGTTTTATAAGCTTTGAATTAGGACTGGAACAGAGGTGTAGTTTACTGAGGTGTGTATTTTGTCAGGGAGTGATCAGAAACGGTTAAATTAATTTATTGTTCTGTGTCAGAACATAATTTTAAAACTTTTAAAAAGTAAGTTTTCCCTAGACAAAGTCTTTTGAAGCAGTTCTGACAGTGATGCTACCTTGCATTTGATCTTAGATGTAAACAGTTGGTGATACCCAGAGATTGTGTAGGGAGGGGACATCAGGGTCTCAAATTCCTAATCAGTGACAGCCATATTGTATTTTCCAAGGTTTGTTGCTCATAGAGATTATAATTGTGTATACTTCCCCTACATGTAATTTAACTGTCCTGCCCTGTCAGTTTATCATCAATAAGAGAGCACATTCATTTGATGTAATACACTTGTGTAAGAACTAAAAGGTTTACTGTGAAATACATTTATGTGGTACATGCATGGATATGCCAGAAACGGGGCTTAAAAGGATTTGGTAATAACTGGGGATCATCGTACCCTAGAGTTTTCTAGTAAGCTGTGATTGTAAATGTTTAGTAAGCTGAAGCACTTTGCGATGAGAATGTAAGAGGTGTGAGGTACTTTTTTTTTTTTGTGTGTGTGCGAGTGTGTGATACAGACCATTGGCTGAGCTCGGCCAGACTACTGCTATCCTCTCCCTGCAGCCAAGAGATGCTGTGCTACACAGGACAAAGTGGACAGTGTGTGAAAATCAGGGCACAGCTCTGCACGGCTCAGGTCAACTTTTTATGAAAGTAGTGTTAGCTGTGGGTAAAGCTGTCTGAAACGATTTGGCTGTTAAAATTGTCTGGGCTGGCTGAACTCTATAAAAACCCTCTGTTTTCAAAGTACAGCACTGGGGAACAAAGTAAGGTCGCTGCAGTGACAATTTCCTTTTGAGCTATGCCATCAGAACTTGGAAAATGTCCTTTTATTTCTTGTTTTTGTGTTGTTTTTTTCAAGTCGCGTCATTGTTTTGATCCAGAAGGGTTTGTGGGGCTGTTTGCAGGCTGGAACTAAATGCTGCAGATTGAAATCTCAACTGTGACCTAGCTGTGGCTAACTGTGAATCTTCTGCAGAGCTGCCCATCAAGCCTCTCTCCTCTTCACACTCTTTTTATTTGGTTTATTTCCATCTGTCATTTCTCAGTCTTGTTTGTTCCGATCAGCCTGTTGTTTAACTTTCTTCATGTTTTGAGATGTTTAGTGTACATAAAACGCAGCATTTCACTTTGCACCAGACATATGTCCTTTCCATCACAGTTTAGGTCCTGCTCATATACTTGTTTATCTAATTCAGTTATGATTCCAAGTTTTCTGAAAATTGCTATTAATTTTTTACACCTGTGTTAATAATTTTTTCATGAATATTTTGGCTTTAAGCTTAAATTTATATTCAAATGTTTTTTTTTTTTGTTTTGATTCTACATTTGAAAGAAATGTCATATCCAAAAACTCTTTGTCAAACGAAGAGAGACTTGGCTTCCCTTAAAAACAGATTTTACAAACTTCTACATTTGACTAAATTCACCAAAATGTGATGAATGAGAGATTATTTTTAAATCCAGAAATAAGATAAATTAATAATCTATTAATAAACCATAGACATTGTGGATTTGAGATGTAGTAGGTAGGTCCACACAAATCATTGACTTCAAATGCACTTTAAACTTGGGAAGAATTAAAAAATGTATTGTTTGATTTCTTTTTTTAAGGATTAAGGCTTATCAATCATTGTATTATCATAAAGCACCTTAGGTTTATTGTTTTGTATGGCAAAAATAAGGTATGGGATGAGGTTGTTGGTTGAAGAAGCCTATAAAAAACAGTGCTTAATATTAACCTTATTCAGACTTTTCAATATGGTGTTTGGGATAATTTCGGCTCCATCAGAGCCCCCTGAACAATAAATAACATTGTTTAACATGCTGAACTTGGCAAATGGACAAGCAAAAGTCCTGTCACATTTTAGCCTTGTGAGTCCAAACGTTTTTGTACCTTGTATGATATGTGCACACTGACTGGAATATGTGCTTTAATTAATGTGTCAAGATGCTGGTGATGTGTAGATGACTTCTGTAGAGTTGAGTGTGTATTTTTACAAATGCTCAGTAACTGTAAGCCAAAGTATTGAATGCTGAGATCACGTTTTAGAAAGGGGCTTATGACTGAGGGATGAGCAAGGGTTGCACAAAAATAGTTAATGCCAAGTTAATAGTTGCTTAACAACGGCATATTATTGAGCATATTTTTGAGGGATTTCCTCAAATATCTCTTTCATGGTATCGTTTAGTTTTGTTTTCCTTGGACAAAAAGAGGTTCACATGGACTAGCATGTGTTTAAAATACATGCAGCTTAAAAGAAAAAAAAGATTTCTGCTGTGCAAAGCAACCTCGCTTTTCTGTATTGTATTCGTGTTTGTTTCTTTGTTCAATGCCAAAAGGAGGTGGGGTTAAAGAAATGCTTTATGAGCAATGATATAGCTACTACATCAAGTAAAATGTCTATTTTTTTATATTTAATATAAAATGTGCTCAGGATTGGCCAACTGTGAGCTTAAATTGTGGCTCTGTGACACCAGATGTGGTGCCAACGGAATCTTTTTCTGTCTTTGAAATGTGTTGTCTATCTGTTTTGTTTTTTGTAAACCTGAAAGGAAATGTGCTGAGGAAATCCTCTCTACTGTGAGCAGTGTGTGTGTTCAAAAAAAAAAAAAGAAAAAATATTTACAAGCAGTTTGTTTCATGGAAGCACTTAAGCCATTCATTGGACTGTTTGACAATGGTTCAATCATAAGCTTTGCTCTGGTCCCTGGGAAGGACTCAGAGAGTTTTCTGTGTAATGAATTCCTATGCAGGTGCGGAGTTGTGATCACCTGATACCACATCACTGTTGGGTGGAGGGCGAGTCTGGGAGAACTGGAGGTGTTCAAACCTTTGAATGTGTCTGCACAGCCTTGAGATGGCGTCAGATGAGACAATGGCGACATGACAAATCCATACAGAACTCTTCAAACATTTTTGTGAAGTGGGTTATCTCAGTCTCTAACCTTTACAGGGCTGCGTGTGTATCTACATAGTTCTAACCGCTTTGCAGAGCATTAGGGAATGACAGGGTTATTACTGTGTGGTGATAAAAATGTGAAAAGATTCTCAAGACGACTGCAGTAAACACTCCCTCACCCTACTTAAGCCTCCCAAAGGCAACCATTTACAGAAAATGTGATTAGTATTTGCCATAGAGTGTACATGTCTTTGCTAAACCGGCCACACCTCTGCTATGCGAGCAAATCTTTGACGCTTAGCATCCTATTGTGTGTTTTCTCTTGCTGCATTCAGGAGCACCTGTTTAATGTATAGGTAAACAAATAAATCAGACTTTTATTCAATCAGAATTATGCTTGGTTTGTGTTTTCATTATTTTATTTAGTCTCTACAATGTGTAAAGTATCTACTATTCAAAAAGTAAACGTATGCACTAGTTGACTGAATTTTAGGGTTAGACAATCAGGACCTTAAGCTGCATTAATATACTTGTTAATTTATTTTTACAACTTGGATGGGTTTATGTGTTTTTAGTCAAATTGTACATGAAAATAGAACTCATGTACAATAAGAAAAAAACTTTAACAAAACAAATAATTTTTGTTAAAATAAGCATTGTTTGAATGAATTTTGCATTAGCATAACATTTCTCATTTTTTATACGATGGCTGTCAGCCTTGGAGACGCACAGAGTAACTTTATTTTCAAATGGTATTTTCACCCCAATCTTTATATTTAAAATGACTAAATCAAGGTTACATCTGCGCAATAACTTGGAGTGCACACCTACCTCGACCCTTAAAAGTGTTAATTTTCTTGACTGGAATACGAGTCTGCTATGCCAACTGAAGTCATCTTTTCAAATTGATGGCCACGAATGTTTAATGGATTTCATAAAACCTTTATGACTCTAGGCTAATGCAAAATTTCCAGCACATGGCAACCCAATAAACTTTATTTAAATGTAAAAATTACAATTGGAGCTTGCTTTACAATGGCAGAGATTTACTTTTCAGACTTCCAGACAGACACCACTATTCTTTACTCACACACATAGATCCTTGTGACTCTGTGGACTTCTTTCCTGATGGAGTGAGTTATAAACTTTCTCCACAACACTCCTATGCCTCACATATAGGATCGGTGTTGTGTACAGCCAAAACGAGAGATTAACATCCAGATTGTTCTCAGTGTTAGTGGGAAGATAACAGATTGACGGAGACCAGCCGTGCACTGAACTGCTTTCTCTTTTATTTTCCTCGATTATGGCCTGCCTCTGTGCCCATCACTGACAGCAGTGTATCTAATATGTCCAAACTCCAAATCATATTGCATTAACAACTCGGTGGCACCAGGGCAAGATAAGCCAGAAGGATTATTGGCAGGTCAGATCACTTGAACAATGTATTTTTGGAAAGCCTTGAATCTAAATTAGCCTCATCTTCTTGGATTTAGTCAGGTCTACTCTGTGGTCACCGCCATGAAATCTATTTCCTCCCTTTCTTTGCAATTAAACCTCCTCACAGCACGTTCTTCTCCCTGTCTAGCACTCTGATCCATTTCCATACATTATTGCCTCTGTAAGCAAGTGTGTCATGCGCCCAGGCTTTTCCTGCAGCCCAAGGAGACTTCTCAATGTCATTATCGCTAAAGCCTGCCACATGCCTGTAATGTATTGCCGCCTGTCTTTATTGGCAGTGCGATGATTCAGTAGTGGGGATGATGGATTAGTACCGGCTCTGTCGGGCAGGGCTGGGCTCACAGGGTCCAGACTGGGCACTGTTTGACGCATAAACACTGTGTGCAGCGTACATCCAGACATATTGTATTTAAGTCACACATTAAGTTAATTTAAGTCATTTTCCAGAGGCTTTCATTCAGACACGGTGTGTGAAGCAGCGCAGTGTGATATACGTATGGCAGTAATGGATTCTCTTTATGACTTTGTTAGTGTTGTGAATGTAAAAATGTAGGAGCTGTTGATCACGGAGGAAGGTTTGACTGTACAGCAACACCGACATCACAGCTCTTCCTTGATTTGATGTTTGAGACAAAATACAAAAGGCCCAACAGAAGAGAGCAGGTCTGTGAGTTTATTATTCTTAGATTATTAAACACACTGAACAACATACCCATCAATTAAAATACATGCATAACTGATATAAATCTGCCACTTGGTTTAAACCAAACTGCAAGACGAAGTCCCTCCAGACTGGTTTACACTCTCGCTGTTATGTCGCTCTGTGAAAAGTAAAGAGTTTATTCTTTGCTCTTACCAAAGAGAGTGTCTGTTAACCTCTTCTGTTTCAAAGATAAAAAGTGCTTTTCTTACTTTACTCTTTCAAAATCTTCAACTTGAACAAAAATGTTAATTACTCTGTCTCCTCCTCATTTTTCTATCTCTGGGTTTGTTTAATTCCTTATTTGACCCACACAGATGCTTTGCTTATCTTGCAACATTTCTCCCCTTGGCACCAAAATCACTCTCATAATTATACATTGCAAAAGTTTATGCCGAGTTTATAATTTCATCTCCTTTGTGCTGTTAGTGTTTCATAAGCCGAGCGCTTTATTATCTCATTTCCTAAAGTTTGTTTTTGTTTCCCATTTAAAGTGATCTCATTTACTGCTCGGAGTTGTGTTTATCTGTGCCTTCATTAACTTTATTGCCAGGATTGTATTTCTCTGTCTGTAAAAGCGATTGCATTGTTGCAGATAGACTCTACTTATAGTCTATAGCCACATGTTGCCACTATGGCCACACTTCACCAGGCAAATGATTGTATAGAGTAGCTCTGGGAAGCCAAAAGTGCACAGCTGTAAAGTAGATTAGTATTAAAGCCTTATTGGCAAGAAATATTTAAATGCGTGGAAAGCTTTTCTAAAACAAAATTGGATCTTAAACCAGAAAGTATGCTATTGGGAAAACCTCCAGCAAATCTTGATTCAGATAAAAAATATTTATTTAGAATTTTATGGAATACAGTATTAAAGCTAAAAAACAAAGGGTGATAAAAATCATCCCCCTAAATATCCAGTTAGAATGATTCAAGAAGTAAAACTGGTGGAAAAGGGGACTTTCAAAATGGAAGATATATTGAAATAAAGATGGAGTGGGGAAGCTATACTTAACTGTTCAGAATGATAATGAAATGAACAATGAAATATTCATCAGTTGTAATTATTCTAATGTCTTTTTTTATATTGTTGGTCTTTTTTTTTTCTTTTTTTTCTGAGTTTCCTGTTTATTTATTTTGGGAGGGGGGGTTATGGAATGCAATATGTACTGTATCTTGGTGCGGATATTATCAACAATAAAGCAACAAACTTTAAATAAAAATAAAAAGAGAGAAAATACATTGGAATGATTATCAATATTCTCAGCTATTTATATTTACAGGGAAATACATTTGATGTTTACTGAGACACAGTACTGCATAATTGTTCCAAAAAACAGATGTGTAAAGTACTGTCTCTTCTGGGATTGTTGTCATTGTAAGACACATATTTTATTGCTTTCGTGTTGTAAAAACACTGATGTATGAAATTTGTGTCTCTAGAAAGTGGATGCTAATGTTATCCATTTTCCTGGGATTGACTTTTACTCTTTGGCACTCACACACACATACCTGTATGGGGTACACATGGCTTCCAAATGGCCTCTATGCATCCAAATGGCCTCTCATGCAGACAGCTCCCCCCAATTAACACCATTCAAACTGATGATGATTTTTTTATTCTCTGAGCATTTAAGCTAATTATGACCCAAATGAAGCAGGTTCCAGTGAATCGCCATGGCACGGGCTGCCGATGGCACCCAATGTCACTGTCGCAGAGCTACTCCGCAGCGCCACCAGCCTAATCACTGCCGCTGCTGCTTAATATTCATCTGCTACTCTGCTTCTTGACTCACCTCTCCTCACTCCTTTGACTTGTCCTCTCCACTCCGTCTCTCGCTCCATGCCTCTGATGTGTTGTTAAAAATTGAAATCAACTAATTGTGCTAATAGCATTTTAATGATAATTTAATGTAGTAAATAAAGCTTATTACAAGCCGGGCAATTTTGCTTTTTATTTCAAGGGCAATCAATCTGAATGTCCGATGAAATCCACTGACCTCTTTAGTGATTGGCTTTCTGCAGCGGACATTTAGTGGTGAAAGCTACAAGTCAAAGCAGTGTTTGTCTGTCCTTTTACAGAGGATTTTTTTTTACTGAAGCAAATTAGGTGTCATGAAGTTTGGTACCCATTTATTTTGGTGCATGGCGGCAGTGGCTCAGTGGTAGAGCGGCCGTCCTTCAACTGGAAGGTAGTAGGTTCGATTCCCGCTCTCCCCACAGTTCATACTGTTGTTGTGTCCTTGGGCAAGACACTTAACCCCCCTTGCTCCCGGTGTCCGTAGCACTGGTGTATGAATGTGTGTGACTGTGGAGGTGTGTTTGGTGGTAGTAGGAGAAGGTTGAGCGCCGTTTGTGTGGTAGCCCCCCTCTCTGTCTGCCCCAGGAGTGAATGGGGTGAGTGGAAGCACGATGTAAAGCGCTTTGGGTGCCCAAGAAGGGTGCAGGAAAGCGCTATATAAATGCATGCCATTTACCATTTACCATACGTTGGATGTCTCACCTTTAGCTCACCAAGTGTTCAAGCCGACTATTATTAACCGACTCAATGTGAGTGTACAGCCTTCGGTAAATACAACATCCTCATATCTGGATGTTGATTACTTGTTTAATCACTGCTGCGTCGTCAAGACAATTTAGCCTCTGTATTTTAATAACTCACATTGTTATTGAGTGTTATTGTCGAGTGGTGACTGGAGTGTGCTTACTGCGAAAAGTCTGTTATACAACCTAGAATCTTAAAAAAGCAAATACATCTGTGTTACTACACTTTTTTTTTGTTAAAGGTAAGCAATTTTGTTCATTTCCTTCATATGACACCTTCTCCACTTTTACAGCCAGTCTAGTCTTCTTTTGCTAATCTCATAGATTGACATCATCTCTTTGAATCACTTTTGAAACAGAGTGAATGCCCAGTGGTCGCTCATGCTATTAACTTGTTTATTGTTGTTTTTTCCAACCAGAAATTAACATACCTGAGACCGTTTCATGTCAGCTTAGCTTTGTGAGTCAATCTCATCCATTAAGGAGATTAGATTTACGTCCTTGTAATCAAAGATGAATAGTGGCTTTTGTATTTGAATTTATGTGCACATTTATCTCCCATTCCCCCAGACTAAACAAATTAAAAAGGATGAGGACCTTGAGTTAAAAAGAGAAAAAGAATAAAGTGCCCTGAGAAAGGAAAACAATTTAATTTCTCTTTTTATGTCGCTGCAGTGGTCATTTAGCCGGGCTCTTTATTTAAATGGTAATGTGAAGCCGGCTAAACAGGCGTGGCGAATCAGTCCAAGAATAGAGGGAGACTTCAAAACGCACAGTGCAGTTTGAGACTTCAGGACTTTATCTGGGTCTTTCCTGCTGTCGGCGGCGGAGAAAGCCAGAGTGGAAACGATTGAGTGACAAGGAGAAGCCTTCTGAGCTGGACTATAATTAATTAGGTGTGATAAATTAGACCCTTTCTAACCCAGCGGAACTTGCACATGCTCATCGCACATATATTTTCAAATGGAGCCTATCTTTGTCAGTCTGAGCAGACAAAACATTTCCAGTTTAAATGGATCTGTCAGTGTCATTTACGAGTTAATGGAAACTTACTGGTATTGTACATCTTAGCTAAAACACTTTTCCAAACTTTCATCAAAAATAACAATTAAACCTTGAAAAAACGACAAAGCCAGTCTGAACAATGGACTCCTCTTTGCAAAATAGGATCCTTTAGTTCCTCAGGCGCCATTTGAGTTTAGGGTTAGCTTAGTTTGTGGCCTTTATCTTTGGTTGTTTATTGGACATATTGACACTACAGCGGGAATGTGCAGATTTATAGACATAATTATAATTTAAACATAATTAATAAACATTTATAAGCCTGGACACGTGAGGACAATGTGGCACAGTGGTTAGCATGCTCGCCTCTCAGCAAGTTTGGAGTTTACATGTTCTACCTGTGCTTGGGTGGGTTTCCTCCAAGTGCTCCGGTTTCCCCCACCATCATTGAAAATACATGCAGTTGGTTACTGCTGACTAGGAATTTAACCACAGGAATAATAATAAAACAAAATATATACTTCTACTACTATATAACCCTTGTGTTGTACAACAAAATATAAAATGTTACAATGTCTTAAGGGGGCACAATGTGTTTTAAAAATTTTGTCATATTGAACAGACATTCTAGAAGACATGAGTAAAATCTTTGGAGCGATTTTGGATCTGGATCTTGTGTCTCTGCTCTTGGGCTACAGGGACATAAATGTTGGTTCAGGTTCCAACAGATTATAGGACATTGTTACATGCTGCAAAAAAAAAAAAACCTCTTCCTGTCTTGGATCAGTGACAAACCTCTTTCCAAGGCAAACTGGCACAAACTTGTTATGGAGCTTGAAATATTTGATCTGTCTGCTTTGTCAGTTCATGGAAGTGCGGACCCTTTATCTTCGCTTCGCTGTGGCTTTGAACAGCGCTGTGGTGGACTAGCCATGGACATTTTCTTTCTTTTTTTTTAAATCCTCTTCAATCTGTTTGTGTGTGAAAAGCCTAATAAAGCCACATGACATAGATCATTAATAACTTCCCAGTGCTTAACACATGGTTTAAGCTTATGGCTGAAGATTTGTTAGTGCTCGCCAGCATCACTCATCACCTCCAGACAATGGCTAAGAAACACACACACACACACACACACACATGCACACACAAATGCACACACAGAAACACACACACACACACACACACACACACACACACACACACACACACAGAAACATAGAAACACACACACACACACACACACACACACACACACACAAACACAAACACACACACACAGCCAGCAGAGACTCTCTTAATGACCTGGTGTTAATGAGAGTCTTGTTTGGAGTGGTGCGATGACCCTAGGCCATGCAGACTGACACCACCTCCATGTTCACAGCTTCAGAGGTCAACTCATGGTCCACAGTTCATATGATGGGCTCTGTAACCAAGTGGAGAATGTGCTCTCTCATTCAGAAGATGGAGATTTGTTGTGAAATATTGTTCAGGTTGTTTCAAAGTGACAGTTTGGTCTAGTATTGAAATGTGTAATGTGAACACAATATTAATTATAATGCATCAAAGACACTTTTTCTATTCATTGCATTAATCTCACATAATGGCAGTATCTTTCATCTTCACTATTTTAATTTTCACATTGATAACAATCTTAATGTGCATCTTATCTCGCCAGTCTTTTCTTACTATCACAAAAAAGGTTTGTTCTTATTATATGTCTGAGCTTTGACCCAAGTGATGATACGCGCCTCAAGCTCCACTAGACATATCCCAAGACAGAGAAGTTATTTCTGCCCGTTTTTTGAAGACTGAATATGAGAGAGTGCATATGTATTGTAAGATATTTATTGTTCAAATCATTTTTATTCTTGGTCCATTTTCTTTTTTTTTTTCACTTTATCATTTTTCAGTGTGTTTCCCCAGCGAGTGTTTTCAAACCTTTAGCACCCCTTGTTCGTGTTGTTTTACCTGTTGACAGCGCTGGTGTGATCAAGCTTACTGTGTGGAGACCATTCACTGAGTGGGGAGAACGCCTGTGCAGAAGCCAAGCTGTGACACGCTATGTGTGTGCTTAAGCAAGGGAGACTACAGCTGACAGTTTGCCAGCAGCCTTGCACCTGCACACAGCAAGGTGTTGATCTCTGATGGAAGTGAAGAGGGGAAGCAAGAAGGAAGGACAGGCAGGGGAAGGAGACAACAAGTTGGAGGTGGATGAGAAAAAATAAGGATAAGAACGCAGAGGTGGCTTAGCTCTGACACATAATTTCAGTTTTGCTTGTCTTTTGTTTGTGCATGTGTGCGTGCGTGCGTGTGTGCGTGTGTGTGCGCACGCCACCAGTGTGTGACAGGCAGGGCAGCCAGGAGAGCCAATTGGATTGATGCATTCTTTCACAGGTAACTGCCAACACTCGAGCGCAGCCAGGGCCTCATTTGTCAGACTCAAGTATATGGTGTAACAGCATGACATTTTATTCTCGTCTGGCACACACACCACTCCCCTGCGTCTGTGAATACTATATGGCAGATACCAATAATGCCACTGGCATCTAACCTGTTTATTTATGGGCTAATAAGACAAGATCAGGAAGATGCACAAAGTTCAAGTTATGAGTTAAAAAAATAAATTCATTCTGTATACACCCCTCCACAAGCATTAATAAAGATAATGCCCAACGTGGCAAAAATAGCAGTGGTATTAGCCTGCCAGTTAAAGACACTAACTTTGTCCGTCATGTTACTTGTCGTTGGGTACATGTCCAGGGTTCTACGTATCTAGTTGTGTAGTCTCAATCCTCCTACGTATAGATAAGCTAAATATCGCGTCACTCGCTAATGTTCTCTGCCCACTCACTGACAACACACACATAGAGTCAGGCAACAAGGTGGTCAAAAGATGATTTCCAGAAATCATAAAAAAAAGTTAAAAATAGTTATAAATGTAGTTTATTTCAAAATAAATGAGTGACAGTGTCAGTCCCACATCAGTTTACAGTATTATAGTGACACATGCTGCAGGTACTTTTTGCTGCCAGCTTACAACAATTGCAGGTAAATAGTAGTATAAGATGTTTCTGTTTTAATGCTGTACTTGCATACTGTGATCCGTTTTTACATTAGGACTCCTTTTACTGATGTATTCTCCACTCTCATATTACTAAAATGATAATATGGTGGTTCGGTTGTGTTCTTTGTGTTGTTGCTATGCCCATTTTTTATATAGTGTGCCCTTGTGCCCTGTTCGCAGCATTTTTATGTTTCAACCATATCAGGGGTAAGTAGGGGGGTCGCTCAGATTGTTATTTTGTGGGTCGCAATCTGAAAAGTTTCAGAACCCCTGGTATAAAGAGTGGTTACATTAACGGGTAGACCATGTTCTTCCCAATTAATTTTAGTTTTAGTTAATGGTATCTGAATTTGAACTGCTGTAATGGAGCAAAGCATCAAAACAGTAAAATCTAGATTTTAGTATAAAATCTCACACATGTTGACACAAAGTGATAAAAACACCAGATTTATTTTAGGCACAATATAAAATGAGCATCACCACTAATGATCCTGACTACCCCCTGAACAAGCTTGTGCTGAATGTATGGCATGTTGCGTCATCATGATTTTGCCTCTTTTACATTCATTAACATTGTTAACTCTTGACAGCACTGTGGAGTTTGCCACAGAAGCTTATCGAAGCTCTCTGGGGAGTCCTTCAGTCGGATGTCATTGAAACTCCACGTCACTGTCAACACTTCTGGGTAATCTGAATTATTAAAGTACTTTTGCATTGGAAAGTGAATACAGTAGATGTGTTTTGACAAGGGGTGCTTTAAGTTTGCATTTGGTATGGCAAAACACACAAGGGGGAAGAACTAAGTTTTCTTGAGGTAGCATGTTTTATGTTGCATTCTGCAAGGGCTGGTCTACTGCAGTGCTCTGACCTACTTGGGAGAGAGAGAGATACAGAATCAGACAGATGGGAGAGGGTTAATTGAAGATGACATGTGTCCAGTGTCTGTGTGTCCCCAGATAACACACCCATATGCTGGCGTCGCCTTGTTTAGCCCCGTCTCTATCTCAAATCCACTTTTCACACCAGGAAAGTGGGGAGGTATTTGCTGGTGGGATGCTCGCTGTCAGCAGTTAATCTCCTGTTTTGCTAAGTGTGCGTTGGGCCCTTGCAGATTGTGTTTGGTGTCATGTTGGTGTTATGTCTGGGCACACATTGTCTTGCATCCTGTTTACACTGACTATCAGCACTGTGTGAGATGTCTGTGTGCACATTTCGTCGGCCTCAATATTGGTTTCCCCTACATTTGCTGCTGTTCAGTTGACTGCTTAAGTCTGTCACCCAGCATTTTTAAAATGTAGCAGGGATAAAATCTACAGTCTTAAATGTGAAAGTTTTGTGTGTGTGTGTGTGTGTGTGTGTGTGTGTGTGTGTGTGTGTGTGTGTGTGTGTATGTGTGTGTGTGGAGTGCCGTCAATAAGACTCACACCACACAAATTCCTTTTTCAAGTGGTGCACTTGTTCCGTGTGACTATCCATGTACTGACTCGTTCCGTACATAACAGGATATGTAATCATGGATAATGAATGTCTTTATGGTTTAAAATTGGAGAGGCCCAGTGTTCTTCTCAGATCATTCCATCAACCCCAAAAACCTAGACTGTGCAAGTTTTTCTGGAAGATGTGAATCAGACTATAATGGGCTTTAAATCAACCTGATTTTCTTATTGTTTCTGTGTTACATTTGACTTCAAACATTTGGTTTTAATTCAACATTATTCTCAATGTATTTCTACCTCTATTTATTCTTTTGTTTGATTTTCTATTTCTAATGTCTGTCTCCTTCACTTGTTGGCTGCTTGTCGGGATGTGTCCCAGCAGGCTTGCCATAGACAGGCAGAGTGTTGATCTGAATGTCACTGGGACTAGGGGTCTCCTTTCCTAGCTGTCCCCTTCCTCCTCCAGCTGACAGACAAGGTCAGGGACTTATCCCGCCTGTCTCTCCAAGCTCCTGACAGGCCTTCCTCAGGGAGAAAAACCCTGGACAACCCTGCACTCTCTGGCACGTACCCTCACCAATTAATATTGCATCACCATTTCTAATCTGCTCCCTTCTCGGGGTGTGATCAGGATACTTCACTTTCCCCAGCCTCCTTCAGAATCAGGGAAGGACTCGCAGATAGCACAAAAACAGATTGTCCTGGTTGGATTTTTGTGCTGGGGTGATTTGTCACAGTTTGGGATCTTGATTTATTTTATTTGAGGTGTTTTTCTGCAGGGTTTCCGCATAATTTTCTGTTTTTCTATACTGTGGTTTAACTCCCCATGAAGGGCCTTTGAGTGGATGTTTTTCAAGTGGATTCAATATGTGTCAAACCTGAATATGAGGATTTGGAAGCTTGAAGTCACAAATGTAGATTAATAAAAACTTGCATAAACTTCTATAAATTGTCAAATGCGGTTATGGCTGGTACAAAAATATAATACATATAAATATTATACCATGAACAGTATCTTCTTTGATGTGTGCCCATTATTTGAAGGACTTGTTCAGCCTGTTAACATGTTTTATAGTTGTTTTGTCTCAGTATCCCGAAAAGAAGAATCTGTTTTGTTTTTTCTGTTTCGTTCTGAACCAGTTTTAGTGGACGACCGACACCTCCTACAACCTCAGTGTATGACTTACGCTCTCACCTTGGGACTGAGTAATGTGCTTGTTTCTTTGAGGATAGCTTCAGCTCTAGTGTGACCGGGTTGGGGTCGGGAGCCGAAGCACAGCGGTCCACACTTTGAACTCTTGCTCGTTTTCGGACACACATGCTGCTGCTCAGTGTCATGTGATGGAAGAGCACAGGGGCCAAGTGTCACAGCCTGGCAGCTACAGCACTCACCTGGCCTCTCCTTAAGGCTGATGGATCTGGTGCTGCCAAGGGTCCTGCTCTCTCCATACAAAGACCAGATTGGATCAAAATGACTTAACATAAAAACAGCACTATTTTATGTAGCCCTGCATAACTTTTAGCCAGTAGCATCACTTAATTACATGAGTGTCATTCAAATAGAGGGAACAGAAACAGGCCAATACACTGGACCCTAGTCAGATTTGTAAAAATACACAAAAATTACAATACTGTTTCAAAAGATGTTTTTTTTTCTTCCAAACTTGCCATTTTGGATAGTTTCCTTTCAAAAACAAACAATGTCTGTAAAATGACAGTGTCTGTAGAAGGACCTGCGCCCTCTACTTGCTAAAGGTCATGCAGGCTGGAGGCTGGAAGAGAATATGTGTGACTTATGTGTTTTTTTTTATGTACATGTAAATTCGTATTACAACACCATGGCTTGTGGGCGGGCTACAGTGAGTAAATCTCTTAATCAAGCATTAGGCATTTCACATACATGCATTTGGAATGCACACACTTTTTTCTTTTTGATTTGTTTTTGTATTCATGACAGATGTGAATCATCTTAAACCTGTGTGATTTAATAATTGTGTTTGCTGTCCATATGAAAGCAGACATGCTATGACTAGTCCTAATGCTATACTTTGGATCTCTCTGGGCAAGATGATGTATAGAAGAGAGACAGACATTATTACATGTTCTTGTTTTCTTTTCCTTTTTTTTTTGCCTTGTCAGTCTAACATAGAACCTAAGCTGTTACAGTGTCCATTTGGTGTGTTTCTATAGTGGGTTATATTTGTGTGCGAGTTCTTCATATCGCTAATCTTATTGAAGTCCTGTTTGTTCTACCAAACATTTTGCTGATCAAAGCTGCTGAAAAGGCCTGCCACTTCAAACACAGTGTACACACATGCAGACAGACAGATACACACATTGCATCCATTTCAATACAGCTCAACACGGGGCCTGGTGCATTGTCATAGCAACCACGTTAATCCTAAACCAACCAGCATGAGGCAGTTACGTCAGGAGAGCCAATCAGCATTGTAAGAGACAAACAAGAGTCACCAGCTAAATTACCATTTCAATGTTAATTTAATTCAGTTTTCATCACAAGAACGACACTCAAAAGTGTCCATTTGCACTGCCGCTGTGAAGACCATCTCCATAATTAAATAAGATTTGGAGCTTTTTTCTAAATCGTCAACTGTATTTGTGCAACATTTATAAATCCTTTTTTATATGTTCCAGAAGTAAGACGTTTTATTTCCAGAGATAAGCAGGGATGTTATCGCACACATTTGATTTCAGCTTTATCAGTCAATGTATTAACAGCACTGCACTGAAATTCTTTTAAGTGAACTCATACAAAAGATTAGGAAACGTGATAAGTTTTTACCTTTTTAATCTGCAAAACAGAAGCACAATATTAAAGAAGTTCATTTACACCCTGTGGGAGAATTTAAATACATTTTATTTGAGTCGGCTAATATTATGCTCATGGTATCACCAACTTGAGATTAAAAGCATAGATATTATCATTTTAATCAAATATAATAGGGAATAGAAAGAGTTTATTGCTGTTTTTAAATCATATTTGTAATGATGCTGACATATTGATCTACAATAGCTGATAATATAAACTCACGGGAATTGCTCAGCTAAAGTCAAATAACCTCAAAACAGTGAGAAATTTCTCCCAGCATCCCAAGACAGGCTGCTTCTCGGAGCTCAAAAGGAGTGTGTATGTGCATCCGTCTGAAAAGGAGAATGAAGAAATGCCCATTAGCCTGAGCTGATGTACAACTGAAAGCTTTGGAAATCACTAAAGAGCTGAACATACCCACAGCTAAGTTCAAAGTAAACGATTGATGCACCGAGATGGACTGCGCCGCCGCCGTTGCAGGACTCCTCGCCCATCGCCTCAGCTCAGACTTCAGAGAGACGCTGCTGATTCTGATAGAAAGCTGATTTTTATTTTAGATGGTAAAATGAATTAGAAAGACCCACAGGCAAGAGTTGGTCATGTTTGCAGTAGTTTATGGGAATTACTTGAAGATGGAATTATCATTGACTTGATTTTTGTTGGTGTTTGCGTAGCTTATGAAACAGCACTGCCTCTCACCATATGCCTCAACTTTTGTAACACACTGGGAAAAACAACATATTCATTAAGTGAGTAAAAGAGGGCGTTTTATTTCAGCTTTCTCCATTGTTGTTGTTTTGGCGGGTCCCAGTGGCCTGTTGATTTGAGGCGCACACTAAGTGGTTGTTAATGGCACAAACATGACTGCGGTTTTAAAATAGCAGACTGCCCATTAGGCTGGTATTAACAAGGTAATGGTCTGTTACTAAACTGCTGAATGACATTGTCGCTGCTGCCCGGGTGGCGTTAATGCCTGCCGTGCACACATGACTACGCCACATACAGTACATCAGTGTACAAACACCAGCATCACAAGTCTTCTCTCAAGGATGTGAAATGTGCATGTTGTTGTAGTAAAAATGTAAACTGATGTGGAAATATTGTTGGGCTTAGAAGTGCTCTTGAACTATTTCTTGCCCGAGAAATGTGAGGTGGAAAAAAGGACATGGATAGGATTGAAACGGAAAAGAATAAAAGGAGAATTGACTGAAAGACATAGCTGGGAGGTGTGAAGGTAGTTATTAAAGCTGGGATGCACCGTAGTTGTTTTTCTCAGCCAGGCTGTATTGTTGTGGCTCAGGAATTATTGATAGGCAAGAAGAGACGGAGTAATGAAAAACTACACATTAGCTAGTTCTATACATCCATCTGATTGCTTGTCCAAGCTTAAGCTAGCTATAGAAGAAGACATTTGAGGCTGCCCTCATCGAAAAATAGAAGTGTGCTGTATTTGCTTAGCCACGTGCTGCTTGCGAGCCTTTTTTCTGTCGTACATTGCATCTAAACACACACATGAACAAATCCTCTCTTGGACTGCGGTGCAGCGATAGGGCAGCACAGCAGGGGGTATATCCCTGGGAAATCATTTCTCCCTCTCCTTTCTTTCTATTTGTAACTTGTCCTTTCAAGCAAGACGGCCCTTAAAGTTCAGTGGCGCATTCTTCAAAAAAGGCTATTACTGGCTGCCTCTGATTCTGTATCATGCCGCGCACAGACCAGCCATCCCTCCGTTTTATGTCCCACTCCTCCTGTCATCATTCTATGAAGGCGAAGAGAGGAGAAGTCAGGCTTTTCTGAAAAGGCCTCTGACCGGTGCCTTGAAACCCAGTGCAGTCCCATCCTCCGACGTCCATATCATATCGCTAAAAAGGCCTATTGCTTTTGATACTTGACAGAGTGGCCTCTTTGTCTCTCTCTGTAATTCTCTGTCCATGTCTATCACACTCATTGTCAACGCTTAGGGCTATACGAAGCACTGTGTGACTGGAAGAGATATGACCACTTCTGAGAGGCATCGAGACAGGCCTGAAGATGTTGTCCACCTCAGGGAATGGTTCATTTAATGGTTACTGAACACATTTTGTCATGTTATATGTCAAGAGACGTGGCAAGTTCATAGCCTCAGACATACAGACTTTCGCAGCACTTTAAGTTTGTGGAGATTTTGGTAGATTTGGTATTTTTGAGATTTGGTATGTTAGAGCCCAAGTAAAGTCATTTTAGAAGAAGAAGAAGAAGTTTTATGTATATAGCGCCTTTCCGTAGCTCAAGGTCGCTACTGTAGCTGGTGTAGTCTCCACCCCCCGCCACCCATTACAAGATAAGCAAGCTCTTAACAGGTGAGCAAGCTGTAAATGCTACTTGTCAACCAACTGAGAAAAAAATCTTCAAATGAACCTCTTTCAAAGTTCAAATAAATACATATTACATAAATAATACATAAGACATAAATACATTTTTTGTCAAAGGGTTGAAGGCTTATTGAAACATGCATATTATTCCTTATTCCTTTAATGTAATTGTTGAATAAAAATATATCCCAATAAATAAAGGCATTAAATAATAAATATATATTGTAGCCATGTTAGGTTTATAACTGATGACTGTAGCTGATGGCAAGTGACAACCAAACTTAAATTGGTAATTAAACATTCATATGTTCATATTGTCCGTCTTATTCAAACACATTTTTATACGTCGTTATTATGTCCTTGGTTAATTTCCTCATTTCGAAGCATAACAGCCGTTCATATTCTTTAAGCTGCTTACCATTTGTGCTCCAGCAGTATCTCACTGTGGCTCTCTAATTGGCTAGCATGAATAAACCCTTAACAGTCATTTAGATCATCATTGTTGAAGAGTTTTTATTCAACAGCTTATTTGTGGAGGTAAGCAGAGCCTTAGTAGCTCCATGGTCAATGATGGCCAAAGGCCCACATCCCAACACTGGCCCCCACATTAGCATAATGAGAAAGCCCTTCAGCCCAGGCCACAAAGCTGACGGCTGGCCAGCATCGTTTAGGACAGATTGTCTGGTCTCCCTCCGTCACCGTGTCTTCCTGCGTCGCTCTGTCACTCCCATCGTCTGTGACCTCCACTGTCATCACGGCTGCCCTTGAGGAGCACAAATCTCTCCATTTCACAGGGACCTGCCATAAGGGGTCTTGATTGCGGCAAATTGATCCATAATCACACAGTGCTCAGAGCTTTTTATCCTGCCGACTCTTCATCTCCACTTAAGAGGCCCGCCGTTGGTGTATTTACATGCTGTCTTCTGAAGGGTTTCCTCTGCTCCCCCCTCTCTTGCACTCTTTTATCCTCTCACTCTTTTGTCTTGGTTACATTCCTCCTCTCTCTTCAACCCATCTTCTTTCTGTTTGTTCTCTGTTTCCCAACCCTTTTCCGTCTGGCTTCGATGCCAATCACAGCCTCGACATGGCCATTGCTATATCTCTCACTAACACAAACACACATTTACTCACACCTTTGACCGTTTGATTGCTCTTCCTCCTCAGATACACCAGATCAAAGCAGATTGTGATGGCTGATGGGACATGGGAGAAAGTGAAGGACTTGGTTAGGCTGTTAGAAAAGGGTATATGACTATGTCAGGGCCAGAGTGCAGTGAGATTTTGCGGTCCCAAAGAAGAAGGAGCACCAAACTCTTGTCTAGCAACAGCAACGGCTCACAAAATACAATACCAAGTAATATCATGTACCTTTAGGTTTTGAGTTCTTCTTTTAATAGCATCCAGGACAGCAATTGCCACTATCCAAATCAAGTTTATAGTAAATTAAGTAACTTTGGTTTTATTCTTTGAGCATAGTTTCAGAATTTTATTGCGTGGACTCCGTATTGTTTTAGGATAAAAGGAGACTTTTTTGAAAACAATAATTGGGTGATCAATACATTATACAGAGCTACAGCATTCTCTTGGCAGAGCAGCAATTATTATCAATTTATATAAAAAAGCAAAGTATATGAGTAAATTTCTTCTTTGGTAAAAAAAAAAAGTAGACCGTTAAAACTTCCACATTTTGAAAAAGCCTGGGGCAGTTTTTGTGCCATGCTGTCTGTTGTTTAGTTTTTTTTTTTTTTTATTTTGGCTGTGTACCACTTTTTTACCAATCACTCTTCATACTGTATATCTGTATGTGCAGCTGTCTGTACAAATACATCTTCGTTTTGTAGCTTTGTCTCTGTCCTCAAAGGGAAACCATTAACAATGTTATTGTCTCTCGAGTCCCCTCCAAGTGTTTTAGCCGGTCAGTGTTTGGCGTGTGAAGTGACAGGGCATGCTTTATGAGTTTGCGAGGCGGCCTTGGCACTGCCCCTGCCTGCACACAATAAGATGAGCTGAATAAATCTGCGACGCGCCACAAGCTTTTCCCAGCACACATACACACAAAGGCACAAAAACACAGAAAATTTAAGGAAGCAACCTGGTCAATTCTTAGGAAAAGAAACAGCATCATAAAACTCTCATCACTTTAGAGCCCTCCGCACTCAGGCACTTATCCTTATCCCTTTCTGTCTTTGGTGGCTTTTTTTCTCCCTGTGTGTCCTTGAGGTGGTAGTGGGTGGTGTCAGTGGGGGGATTGAGGTGGTGGTGGGGAAAGGCTGTGGTGCTTGTTGGGAATCACTCGGCTGGGCAGTACACGCCTCTGCCTCTCCTCTCAAGGATCTGTATAAATTCAGCACCATTGACAATTTACAGCCCGCGCCCATCCTCGATATGATGCACTGAGCAGGGCGCCAAGCGTGTCTTGTTGCCATCACACCAAAGTGAGGCTAATTTATTACAGTGTAAAAGCCACAAAGCACAGAGAAGGGGGTAGGCAGAGATATAGAGGGGCCTTGGTTTAAGAATGCTGGTTTAATGTGGTATAAAGCTATGGTCACTCTGAAATGGTTGTTTTATTGTGTCAGTGCAGCGTGGGATTACACAGAATGCTGCAGCTTGCAAAGAAATCTTCTGAACTTTTCCAGAGTTTGGATTCTTTATTTTTGGGATTTACCTGTGTTTCAGTTTTAGTGTCCATTGAAAGATGTATATTTTTTTGTTCAGTAAAATGACTGGAGTGGCCCCAGAGGCAAAGATGGAACCAATAAATGTCCTTTTATTATCAAAACCGATTAAAAAACACAAACGCAATGGAGGTTGAGGGTGCCCACATTTTTTAACTGGTAAATAAAGTTTATTCTAATTAAGGCTGTTTAGAACTCATAAATGACCATTTTATAATAGAAACTGACATACAGGTCTCACTCCTCTCCTACCGCCGTCAGATGTTTCTGGTCTGTGGGGAAATCCATTTAAAGATGCATTACCAGAAGTCCCAGTCATCTCCATTCATTGCAAACTGCTTTTTTTTTATTAAGTTTAGTGCTTATCTTAAACGTAAGCTTTAGGCCGATGCAATCCCACAATTATCTCTGCCTCAGTAAACATTGTGTGAGTGCATTGCAACTATTTAATCATGTTTCACTTTGGTTCACTTTTCTCTTTGTTAATTTTTTTTTTTTATTTGTATTGTTGGTAGTCATTATGTCCTTTTTGATTCCAATGGGAGTGTCCCTTATTTGAGAGCAAGCATGTGATTGGCCAAAGTTTGTGGTATGTTCTAACCAGTTGCATCTATTGAAATACTCAATAATAAAGCTGTATTAAAGAGTGGCTCTAAAACTTAGGAGGTGCAGTTGTGACTGTGGTGTTGACTATGCAGTGTTTATTGCACATATTGTTTTGCCTACAGTTCAAACTTAAACTGTAGGCAAAATAAATGGCTTTTTATTGAGCATAAGTGAGTTCACTTTGTTGGCCCGGCCCTCCACAACAGTCCCAGGTCCTAATGTGGCCGTTGGAGAAAAATAATTGCCCACCCCTGATCTACACCCAAAAAGCATAACTCTTAAGGCCTTAAGACTTGAGGCCATTAGTTCTAACTTCTCTAACTCCATTCTCCTGTACATGATGTCTATACCTGCTCCAAGACCATTTGACAGACCATATACATAAAAAACATCACATCAATTTGAAATTTGATATACAATTCAAAATTAAGCAAAAGTTGCATATTCCTCGTCATCCACAGTCACACTTTCTTTCAAATTGGGTTCTTTCAAAATGTTCGATTTAAATAAATGCCTGACAAGAATGTGACAGGTCTCCCTTTGTAGCAGCTAAGAAGAATGATGAAGATGATCGCAATTAATTACATCATGTCAGAACTTATAAAACCCGGCCCAAAGTTCCCAGAGCGCTGTCATGGAAATCGCTGACGAGCACAACTTAGTGACCTTCAGAAACCATTAGCTTTATGTTGTTTTTCACAGCCACTTCTCTTCTCTCCAGTCATTTACATATTTATCAGAGCTGATCGCAGTTTGACACCATTTATTTTTTTATTTCCCCCTCAACGAGCTTGGGGAGAGTGAGCCGTAATGTGGCGTACAGCGTGGTACAGTGCGTGATTCTGGCAGGTGAGGAATGTGCTGAGGGAGCACTTTGATTTGGAAGTGTGAGCATAAATTCTGCCTCCGTAGCTTTCACTCAGTCATTGTGGCCCTCCTCGCTCCAAGCGCACATGTTCATACTCTGGCGCACTCCTGTTTTCTCGTCCTCTTGTTCCCTTTCTCTTTGTCTTCCTAATTCTTTCTGTATTTTCACTCGTGTCCTCTGAGCCGCTGTGACAGGCCCACAGAGGCAGGCGATGATGGGAAGTTAAAGAGATTCATAATTGAGAGACATGGCCTCTGCAGAGCGCCGCCTAAACCACATGACTGCAGCAGAGAATTAAAGCTACGCAGACTGTCTGAGAAGAGAACATCTGAATTAAATGCAGTGTACAAAAGACTTACAATCATGCATTTGAATTGCATGTATTGGAATGTTTAAAGCACTTTAGAGGCCCTGGTTTTAAAAGCTGCACAGTTTATTGTGGAATATCAGAAGAGCCATGAGCCAGGCATTCACATAATACATTTGACAAATCAGATGAAACAAGCATATTGCATGTTTTTCAAATTTTATGCAGCGTTTATCAAAAAACACAACCCACACTCCATCTGTGTATATCCTTAGATCCTAGACCTAAACTTTTTCAAAGATTCATCTCCAAAATAAAGCCAATTATGAATAAACATTAATCTGCATTGACTATCTATTACAGAAGTCAGAAATGGTGCTTGAGTTTTTGTGCTGTCTGTGGGTTTGATGGCGTTTGCTTCAACTCCTCTCATAGAAAGCAATTACTGCTGAAGCATTGTTTTTGTTTCCACTGCAATTTCTCCAAACTGTCAACCAATAAAGAGGAAATGTTTTCTATGAAAGAGAGTTTAGATCATTTTGTGTTACTTCAGAAGGTTACCTTTCAGGATACAGCTTGTTTCACATCAGTTCCTCCATGAGCTCCCACAGCCCTGAGCCTGCTGAGCTCTAGTGACACCTAGAGATGAGGAGCTGCCACTGCAGGCTCTTATCTGTAGCTACAACACGATTTGACCTTAACTTTATTGCTACATACATTCGCAAACCATACATTTTCCTTTGCCTGCAGCCTGTAGGATTTGGCTCCTCTGTTCCCTGTGGCTACTGGGCGGCCTTGGGGCTGTGGTACTTAATTCTGTGCTACAATGCCTGGCTGGACACAGTGAGATGCAGAGGAATGCAGAGATGCAGACACATAAACACAACAGCCACTTGGGGAGCATTTGTGTGAGCCCTAAGGAGACATAGACTGTCACACTCACACAACGAAGTGGGATGAACAGTGGATCTATTGTAAGCTCCCGGAGTATGCACCAGCTCTGAGACTAAATGTAGCATGGCCATGATGCTTGAATTCCCCGACAGTCAGGACCTTGGCAGCAGCCTCTGCTTTGGCTTACAACTTTCTGGGTTCTTGGTTTTACTATTGGGAAAAATGTGTGTGCCTGCCTGAGCCTTTCTCCATCCTGATTGGAGCCCTTCCCTGTCCAATGCTGAGAGTACGATGGCTGTGTTCTCACATCAGGAGCCCGTGCGGTGGCCTGGGTTGGTTGAGGCCAAAGTAGAATTTCTAAGTGATGGAATTTCACAGCCACCATGCACCCAGCGGCCGGCCAGACCGCAAGCACTCACATTTACAACAAGCGGCCCGCCTCGCTCCATGGAGACTCCTGAATGGCAAAGCCATTTGTCTATGTGAAGGGCAGAGAGAGAGAAAAGCAAAATAAAATCACAGGCACAATACTTAAATGGAACACTTTTTTGTTTATGGCCCTTCCCCATAGATTCACATAAGCACACACCATACTTAGACTAAATTGGAATTAAGGAGAAGGAAAGGTGCATAGCCTGTTGCTAATTAGCATTTTCTCTGCTCAGCACAAGTCGGCAGAACAATCGATAAGATATTAAGTTTGTGTATAACAATGAGGCACACAATCACTTTGATCCATTAGCAGCTGCAGATTAGAAAAACACTGGCACGGAAAACAAAAAACTCTGACCTCTGTAGTAGGATTGGACTGAGTGCTTAGTTTTCCACTATTCACATTTATCTTGAGTTTAGATTTATCTTTAAAGTCCTTCAAGGGCACATATGTTTGTGTACCTTCTTGTAAAGAGCTTCTCCTGAAAGTGTTTCCTGGCTTCAAATGCATTGTAGAGCTCATAAATATATTTCAATTCTTAAGAAATGTAAAAACTTGACCTAAGATTTTTTTTTAAATACAAAAGAGAAAAGAGGTAGATTATTTTAAATGATCACAAGACATTCCACTTAATGGGATTTATTATAAAATATAATTGATTTTCTGCAGATGACGAGTTTAGTAAATAAATAAAGAGCAGGAATAAGAAGTTTATTCAGAGGTGCAGAGGATGTTGGAGAGGTGTAAGAAACCTCAAGTCAAAATCTTCACGGGTCACACCTGCAGCCTGCAGACTCTGACCCGTACAGATGTATAATTGACTGGGCTGGTTGAATATTCTGTGCCGGATAGTGGTTTGATGTTTGATTCATGCATGTGGGATTGACAGGTTAGAGAGTGTGTTTTGACCAAGCCTCTTTCTGTGAACTTTGACCTTGTTTATCTGACTTTGACACCAGTTTAACCAGTTGTATTGGTCTCTTCTGTCCTCTGTTCACACCAGACCACTTGAGCAAGGAGCGTGAGAAGAAGCTGGTGTTCTTGACCTCGCGTGTTCACCCTGGAGAGTCTCCCGCCTCATTTATCTGTCAAGGTAAAGTTTTAATGTCTGATCAGCCAAACCTTACACTGAATCCACTTGTGCTGCATTGTGCTTTTTTCAACATTCATTATAATGAACATGATGGTGTATGATATGGTGCACCTCATGTTGATATCATCAGTGCCTGGTATTTTACAACAGTGTATATTTTGAGTTTTAACATAAATTGCTAAAAGAAAAAAATCACAATGCTTCTTTGGTTTATTTGGGTTATGATTAATTAGCCAATTTAGTTTTGATTTGGTCTGGTTTGAAGTGGAGAATAAAAACTTGAACTGCTTAGGAAATAGAATCCTGTGCTATGACAAGGTTGCACAGCCTTTGCTCATAAGTCTTGCTAACTCATAAGAGTTTTGAAAAATGGTGGATCCTTTGGGAAATTTTCTTTCTGCAGTACAAAAGCATTGCACCTTACATTTTTGTTCTTTTTTCTCAAACAGAGGTCATTGGTCAGTTGAACAGCGGGCATGGCTCCCACTTTGACTCATAATGCAGCCATATGTTCATCTATACTATCAGCTATCTGCTCTACCTGCCCACTTCAGTGTGTGTGTGTGTGTGTGTGTGTGTACATCATTATGAATCAGATGAGCTGGCTCGTAGCCCGCTGTGTGCTGTCTGTTTTTCCAGCGCCGTCAGCTCCATTCCATTTGTATCGATTTAGGCTTGACGTCTCCTATTCCTCCTGTGATTTTGACGATGCCCCCTCTGTCCTTCCCTCCCCTTTTGTTTTTCAAAACTCAATTAACTGCCAGCCGCCTTGGCTTTTCTTTTCAAGTCTATTTTTCTGTGTGTGTGTGTGTGTGTGTGGTGTGTGTGTGTGTGTGTGTGTTTGTTTGTGTGTGTGTGTGTGTGTGTGTGTGTGTGTGTGTGTGTGTGTGTGTGTGTGTGTGTGTGTGTGTGTGTGTGTGTGTGTGTGTGTGTGTGTGTGTGTGTGTGTGTGTTCAATAGGTGTGATTGACTTCCTGGTGAGCCAGCACCCGGTGGCACAGATCCTCAGGGATCATGTGATCTTCAAAATCGTCCCCATGCTAAATCCTGATGGAGTCTACCTTGGCAACTACAGGTACAGAAACACGTTCAGGCTGTCCAATTTGTTTATTTGAATACATGGTCAAATTAAATAGAATTTCTTGTTTGTCTTTATTTGCTGCCACCTGAGATTTAAACTCTTGCCTCAATCTTAAGGGGAGCTTACAGCAGTGCATTTTTAAAGATAGTGTTTGGCCATAGGGCTGTTCACTCTGCCAGTGTCCCCTTTCTGTCTTTAACACTACTGCAGCAGCTCTGTGGGCATCCTCCGCGCCTCGATTTTCCTCTCTTCTCTGTCCCTTTTTCATAATTGCCTTTTACTTAATAGGCTCAGCCCCAGGAATACTAATGCACACTTAGATAAGATCAGCACTGGGCTCAAAGTGTGTTTGCCACTGCCATCTAGTGGTGGCTCTTTCCCAAAGCCTCAATATCTTTTGCAGGAATTTAATGTTTCAAGTCACAATTTCTGAAATAGAGTCCCTATGAATGGTGATATTGATTCATTTGCTTTAGCACAATGATCCAGCTGACAGTGAAAGTTGGGCAAGATGGGTTCCCACTATATCAGACATACAGTAGCTATACCACTCTGCCATCCTGTTGCTGGGCAGACTGTTGTGTTTACGTGCAAAGCAAAGAATGTCACTTAACCTGTGTTGGGTTTATGATCAGCTACTTATGCTACAGTTAGCTTCAGTAACACCTGTATCATTAGTGAGGGCACAGGTAAATGTCAGAGGCTCCAAATATGACAATAAGGGCAAGTGGAGGTGCACTGTTCACATGCTATCATTTCATTATGAAAATTGTACTTTGTAGACATAAGGGTGATGACACTGGGCCATAAAGCACTAGTATCACTAATGTCCTGTGTCAAAACTGACTACATTTTCCCATCAAATTTACAACCACTAACATTAAATTATATGATAAAACTTAGCTTGTATTTAGAGCGATCCATTGTGTGTTTTTTACACTGGCACTGTTTTTGCGCAGGTGTTCGCTGATGGGCTTTGACCTGAATCGCCACTGGCAGGATCCCTCTCCGTGGGCCCACCCGACGCTGCACGCTGTCAAACAACTCATAGTCCAGATGAACCAAGACCCGGTGAGCGCGTACATGAGGTCCCACACAATTTCAAATGAGCATACATTTATCCACACACAGTGAAATTTAGCGGTTCCAAATCCAGTTTTCTTCCCACTGCTAGGTTCAGCATGTTCTGCATTTTGGCTGTGAGCACTAGGGAGCATGGATAGGCTCGTCAGCATCTCGAGAATGTCAGCACAGCTCTCCTGGCCATTCAAAAACATATTACTGAAGCAAGTCTCTGTGCCTTCTGTTTCAAACTTGACAGTAACTTTTTCCCTTCGCCGATTTTCAGCCACAGAAAAGCTCCACAGGCAGGCCGGGGAATTTCCTCTTTGTTCCTGATCTTAATTATAAGCAAAGCGGCAGGTTGGTGGGATTACTGAAGGTCAGTGTGTGTCCTGGGAATACTGTGCCCTTTTGTACACCGCTCTAATCCTGATAAGAGTGGGAGCGGGCCGGGGCGGGACGCGGGGCGGGCCAGAGACGGGGTGAGGCGCTGGCTGGCATCAGGCAGATTAACCTTTTCCCTTGGTCCTGACACGCTGATCGATAGAGTCTGTCATGGCAGTGTGATCCACTCATGCCTGTCATTCACACACACACACGCGCGCACACACACACACACACACACACACACACACACACACACACACACACACACACACATACACATGTTGTTGTGGGTTAAACAGACATAAACACAATAACACTTGATTACACAATCGCAATGCTCCAGCAAAGCACCAAAGGTGATAGTTATCCAATTGGGATTGTGTCTTAACCTCTGCTTAAGCTCTGCAGTAAATACCAATGTAGAAAACACTTTCTCTGACCTTCTTTCTGTTTTATTATTAAAGAATGCATTTAGTTCTGACATTCCATTTATCAACACCAACACATCAAAATAACTATTCACGGTTGCATATAGAAAATGTTTTTAAATCTTGCACTCTCTGCCATGAGAACCAGCTGCATATTGTTACAATATTATAAATATCAACATACAGTACATTGCAGTATATTTTTCCAGATCCACTTACTTGAGTTACATTGACTTCTCTGGCCGGATACATCCCAGTGTTGGACCAAAGGCTTGCTTGGTTCATTGGTTCCACTCAGACACCTTCTCTGTTGATTCCCGTCCCACCATGACGCCCCCCTGTGCCCACCTTTCCCCGCTGATTGCCTTGAGTGTTGCCGAGTTAATTTGGAGGCCTGGCCAACCTCTCCTTCTCTGTGTCTCCCTCTCAACACAGGCAGTTAATCCCATCAGACACACTACTCATGTCTGGGGCTCCCAGATGCCACTTTCAATGCCAGCTCTGCAGCCAGGAGGCCCTGTGCCGCTGCCCTCCATTCAGGCTCATCTCACACAGCGGGTAAAGAGTCTAATGAGGCTACCAGGGTTGGAGGGCTCCGCTGGAGGACTCCATTAGCAGGAGATCAGCCGCCGCTACAGCCCAACACTCGGGCTGAGCTGGTGTATGTGGCCATTTGCTCACTGTTAACGCCACGTTTATTTGTTTAAAAGCTATCATCTGTAAGAAAGCTGGCATGGGAGGTCATTTGAATGTTTTATTTCATGCAACAATTTAAAGTTCGCTTAGTGAGAAGGAGGGAATCAATTTACTTGGAAAACAGTTTTGATAAGGTTTCAAGCAGTGGCATGTTCATAAAGTTAATTAATATATTTTTAATAGCAGTGCTGTTTTGACATTTTAATGTTGTTGTTGCCTGCTGTTAGCTTTGTACAAGTGCATTAAGAGCTCAAGTCCTGTAACTAACAGGGCCAATACAGTGAATGTTAATGGTGTCTGTAGGCTACAATAAATTATAATGGCTTGTTCTTGATAAGCACAGTCAATTTTGTACAGCAGGCATTTTTCTCTGTTTACAACATATTACATTATTGCTTTGCATAACAACAAACTCTGACATCAACATACATAATATTTCAAATGCAACTGGACAAAGGATGATGCTGTAGTGCTTATTAAACTTGTCGAAAGGTTTTAAATTGAATTGAAAACAACAATAAAATCAGTGTTAAAGCATTTTTTGATTGGCCAATGACCTTGACATAAGAGTGAACACCTAGCACAATAAATACTATAACATTTATAGTGAGGTAGGTATTTCTCATTTTTCTCTTCCATTGATTTACATCAGGCCTATCATGTAAAACTATGTCTTGTATTAAAGAAAATTCAAGTTAATTCAACAGCATCTGGACTTAGTTTTCAAGGTGAAGACATTTCGTCTCTTATTCCAAAATACTTTTTGAATTCTGAGATCAACTAGTAAGAGAGCTGAGCTTATATCTCTAGAGGGAAGGGTTAATTCTAACTCTGATTGGACCAGGCTGTTCTGGTCTTATAGTTGTTGGCGATGAAAGGGCAGTGTGACTCTTGATGTGAGAGTCGTTAAGGCTCAGGTGAGTCGTGAGTTCCTCTGTTCAGAGAGGGCTTTTCCATTTGAACAAAAATGGCTTCCTTCACACCTCTCTCAAACCATCTGGCCTCTCTGGACAAAATATGGACATTGCTGTTCTCAAAGTTATGCCCTTTGTCTTTGAGGTGGAGGCGGACTGCAGACTCAGGTCCACCAGGATTGGCATCCTCTTGTGAAGCTGTTGTTTAGTTTCACCGACATAACTGTCACTGCACTCTTCACTGAACTGCTTTAACCACATCACTCTGTTGCGAGGGGATCTTGTCTTTAGGGTGACGCAGAGTGTTCCCTTGTTTAACTGGAATGTTGTGTTTGTAAAAAATCTTTTAAGTTAAAAAACATAAGTGAAATCTACACCCTTCCCTTTTGTCCCTGGTTCCTGTCTGTTTGAGTTCAGTGTCCGCTTGGTTTTGTTGAATGTCCATCGGGTTTTCCACAGTCTCTCGGGGCTTTACGAATGTGTTGTTCAACACATTAAACACAGATGCTGTTGCATTAAACTTTTCATCAAGATGACCTGGATGACTGAGAAACTTTACAGATGTGTCTTGTATTTGCAAAAATATGAGCATCATCTCTTTATGATGCATTGTGTAAAATGTTTTAATATATTTAAACAAGCATCGGTTAACATTATGTTTTCATTAGTGGAAAATTACATAAAAATAGCACCCTATGCATGTTTTGGAAAAAAATAAACATTTAAAGCTTCATCGAAAGCTAAATTACCCTCTCTTTCTGGAGCACGCTCATGTTTCTATTTGAGCACACATTTTTTTCAATGAAGAATTAGAGCACTTGTGAACTACATAGATTTTTTACAAAAAAAAAAACATCAGAATGATTTCCACTGGTTTGTTAATAGACAACAGATATAAAAATATTTATATATAGATATTTAAGATATTTCTGTGATTCTAATCTATTGTGTAGTGTCTTATTTATGACAAATGCTCATCTTTAAAAAAAAATGCATGTCTGTCTCCAGCTAAATCTAATGTAGGTTTTAAAAGCTAAATGTGCAATGCAAAATCACCACGGGTCTTAAATGTCTTTAACTCTGACTGTGTTTTTTTTTTTCTTTACTTTGTATCAGCACATATCTCATACTCCAAAGTGACATAGTCCCTTTAACAAAAGAAAAGGAGACCATTTAGATTAAAACCTTGTGATGAGACAATCTTGTCACTCCAAAACTTTTCTTCATCATCATGAATTCAGAGGGTGACTTTCAGCTTTCTTGTTCTCAGCAGTGTCTTCAATAACAGGCTGAGCGCTTTCAAAGTAGTAACATTTCAATCATATCCTGCGTCAAAATCTATATACACTGCATCTGTACTGATGGGTGTAGACTTTTATTCCACAATAGCATTGCTCTCAATATCTGCAAGTATGTCAAGAGATAAACAAAGGCACAATTTCTGCTCATAACAAAATTTTTTAAAAGACTGGACTGAACTGGAGGTGAGTGAGTTGAAGAATCCCTTTGCTTTTGACGTGTAACTTCTCTGTGATTTGCTTTTCAACAATAAATTCAAAGTCAGTACAAATTTGCTTAATGAAGCTTTAAAAGGCTTTACTTGCACTATTGTTCCCATAATAAATCCAATATGGTGAACTATTGTGTGCATAACAACCAGCAGTATTTTCTCCCAAACAGGCTGCAAACTTCTCGGTTACATTTGGTCTAAAGGCAAGCTTATGCTCAAGCTGTTTCATAAAATTCCATCATTTACCATCTGCGGCTGAACATTGGTCAGCAGGGAAAATGGCTGAAAGAGTCAGCGATGCAAGGAACTATAATCTGTTCCCAAGCCACCCTGTTGTTTGTTTTGAAAAGAGAGAAATGGAGAGGCAAAAAGGGACCACAGAAACAAATGGACCCATCTCCTTCCTAAAGCGTGGCGTTTCCAGCTCATTTATCAAAAGCAGAGGAAGAATTATTTTTGATTGGCTTATTACTCGAAACATTCATCACTGGCCCGACGCACCCCCACCAATTTGACACTGCCATTTTGGATAATTTGTTAAGGATGACAAAGAGGTCATTGTTGCCTTAGCTTCTATTTGACCTTTTTAATATTGGGAAATTAATTTTCTATCTAGAACAAACGTATTAGGTCCTGTCACACCACCTAGAGTGATATTTGCACCTTGGAGTCCTCCCTATTGCCCCACTTTTTTCTGCAATTCGTCTTCCTCGCTCGTTTTGTTGTTTACCAGCTCAGTGTTTGCTGAATGTGACTTAGAGGTACTTCTGCTATTGCGTTATCCTTCCTTGTTTTGTGTGTCTTTTCCTCAGCCTCCAGGACTTACACTCTACTTTCCCAGTATGTGATCAAATGTCCTCTGGTGTCAGCCAACCATTTCAGAACCATTTTTGAGATTTACGGCCAATTTTGTTCCCATCATTCCACCATCATTTCAATCCCACCATCATCTCGTTTTTTATTCTGCCTCTGTCGGAAGCTGAATTGGCTGCTTTCACAGGATCCCACAGATGCATCCTCACTGTTTGGATGTTCTCTAAGTCACAGACACTTTCAGTTCATCCCAATTTAGACTATAATACTTAAATTCTTTGTTTGATGAAGTTTGATATTTTTGCCAGCTCTTTTGGCAGGCCCCACTCAGCAGATGTGGCAGCTTTCGTGGCACTAACAGGCTTAAAGCAGTGGCTGTCTGTGCCCGTTCAGCCTGATTACAAGTCACCTCTGTGTTCATAAACAGACAAATACCCCCATCAATTTAAAAGAGGCATTGGGACTGAGCGGACGAGAGGGAGCAAGGCAAAGAGAATCAGGCAGACGCTGACAGACGGAGCCAAGGTTTTGTGTCATTTACGCTCTTCCATGAAGCAGGTCATGCCATCTGCCATGTTCTGTCAATGCTACATCATTAGAGGGTCACTGACCAAGTGCTCCATGCCCTCATACGGCCTCGCTAACTAATGAAATGTTGGAAGCAGTTTAACAGGCGATACGTGATATGAAGCTTTTTTAGGTGGGTGGAGTGTGAGAGATGAGATACTTGATTTGCTCAAGAGAAGGGAAATGCAAGTAAAGATGCAAGACCTTGTTGATGAAAGTGATACTGCAGAAACTATATAACAGCAAGAGAAGAAGAACTCATGCTATTTACTTAAATAATATGACTAAACAGCATTGCACACAGAGGAACATACACTACATGTTCTGACAAACAAAGAAGAAAATGTCTAGCGCACATGGATATGCTATACCACAACACAAAAGCAAATGAAACATGGCTGCTGTTGCTCATTGGAACATTAAATTAAGAATATTTCTAAATACAGGATGATGACTTAGTGCAGGCGGTTCTAGTGACCTCCCAAATGGCCTTGTTCTGTCTAATACGCTCGATGACAGAACATAAACTGTACTTTTTTTCCCTTTAGGAAAGCTAAAGGCCATGAGACAAAAAGTGAACAATGTCCAACAATTCCACCTCTCTATATGCCTAGATAATGCCAAAAAGCTTAAGAAATTTTCAAACCTCAATGTCAAAAATACCTTTTAAAAATGAATTGGAGTTGTTGTATAGGCTGCCACACATCAAGTGTCCTGGTAACAGAACTACACAATTAACCAAGAGTGTCAATATTTGACATTTTCACATGAGTTTACTGTATTTGAAGAGATACACGCCTTGCTGAAGGGTTTCTCTCACACATTTCTTTGTCACTTGCATCATTCCAGTCACAGATTTGCTTCCTAACCTCCAGGCTGGCTCTGACCCCTCAAAATCCCTGTTTGATTTTACACATAGAGAAACCCATGTCACTCTTCCTGCTGGCAATAACGGAATATATGATAATGAGGATTAATATGCATTATACAGGTAGTTCTGCTGTCTTTCTCTGAACAAGCAGCACTTTCCCACATCCTTAAAAGGTATGCTGATGCCAAGAGCTTTATTCAGGAGCTTGTAATCCTGCTTCAATCAGCTCCTTTTTCCTTTTCGTGTAAAGATAAGCTCGCATTTACAGCCTACGCCGCACCCTGAACGCACCACACTCTAATTAATATGCAGCAGATAAGTACTTGTCTGAATAAATTCATTCGTTTGACCTTAGGTTTTACACTAAACTGTTTCGTGGGCGCCGCAAGTTCACCACAAGTTGAGAGCTCCCCAGAGTTACTCCACAGCGCTGTGGGGCTTTTGTTTTTCTCTGAGGTTTAATTTGGACAGCATTACCCTCCTTTACTGTCCCCCTCACTTTTGCAAATTGTCTTCTGACTTTCATTCGCCAGTCTCTGTTTCTTAATTGCCCCTAATTGCTTAATTACAATTTCAAATGAACAATTCTGGAGGTCAGAGCGGGTTGTTAATTGAAGCATCAATCACAGTGGTGGGGCCTTCAGAAACGTCTCGGTTTGATTGGCAGGGCATTAACTAAGCATTGTTGTAGGTTTGGACATGACATTGTGGGGCGCCATGGCTGTTTGTAGAGGAGTCCTACTGTGAAGCTGTGAAGGGGAATTACAGTGGAACATCAACACGAGTCTTTACTGTTCACCTTTCAAGTGTGTTTTCTGTGTGCTGGGGTTTCTGACACATATTTTCAATTTAACATAGACATCCGGGGTAGTTTCATTCAAGTGGGAAAAGTGAGATGGAGAATATAAAAGACCTTGATCTCAAGGTTTTTTTACCTGGTTAAATAAAAGTTAGAAAATTAAATATATATATGCCATTGATCAGAATCTAAATGCAAGAGACGGTCCATGTTGTTCAGTATAGCATCCATCCTGTGGTGTGTTTATTGCTCCACAGTCTCCAAACTAATACCTTACAGTTGAACCTGCTCCTCCTTTTTTCTGACATTATTACCTTTCTACTCTAGAATGTCAAATCAAATAAAGTAACACATTTCCAAGTTGTAGGTGTTCATTTTCCATTCAAAACTCAGAATAGTGAGTAAGATAATTCATACCAAACTACAATAAACTATTTTAAAGCAGCTTGACTGTACTTCCTGGTGACCCATTTTACACAGGCTGAGATTTGGGCTGCATTGATACAGACAAGATTCCAACAGTCCTGTATGTAACCAGATTAAAAACCACAGCTAATTCTCCCGAAAAGGTCTCAGAATCGTCGTGTCAAGTTAATTTTATGCCGTTAAAGCAACATCACACATTTTCTTTTAAAGGTTTGAACATTTACAGCATCCTTAAGCCTACTATCTAGTGTTGAAAAAGGCAAAGCATGTAACAGCTTTTATCCTTGGCCCTTCCTCCTGCTCTCCTCTTCCTGCAGAAGGTGTGTGCTTGTCTCTATCTCTGTCTAAACTATTCCTGTGGCCTAATGTACCCACATGTTTTCTTTTTTCTCCCTTTAAATTCAAATCATATCTCTCTTATAACATACAGTATACAACAATATTAAACAGTCCAATGTTGGCTCAAACTTCAGACTGAGAAAGCCAATATAAGTAGAAAGTTCAGACTATAAAGGTATTTTGTTAGCTGAGTTGCTTTACAAACATTTACCTCTCCTTGTATGTAATATTTGTCAAGTGCTCCAAGTGTCCATTAGAACCGTTTTTGTTTAAACTATTATAACCCTTTATAAACTCATAATTGGTCAGTGCTACAGTGATTCCCCTCACAGCTTTGAATACAATAGCTGTAATTCCTAAACTGGCTTCATAATCTGAAATGACATAGAGACTAAAGCTTGACCTTAAAAAAATAAAAACTCAATGTTCGGGATGATTGACCTACATAGAGGCCAAATAAAAGATAAAATATGTGCCCAAACCTGCATAAAATGCAAAAGTAAAATTTATTCTCCCATTCATTTGTAGTCAGCTCAAACATAGTCACACTACATTTGCCACTTTTCTGTCTTTATATCTCATACATATTTCTGTCTTTGTCTACCTCCCATCACTGCCATTGCTCCATTGGCTGCATTTAACTTTTTTTCCATCAATGCTTTCTTTCATTTTTTTTGCCCCTGAATGTGTATATGTGTGTGTGTGTTTTGTTTTTCTGTTGTTTCTCTCCCCCCCTTTCCTCTACCTTCTCCTCCCGCCGCTGTTCCTCTCTCCTCTGGGGCTCCATCCATCAGGTTGTCGGGGGCTGCTAGCGGCCCACTCGCAGCCACCATATTTCAGCACCAGCCAGCCAAGCAGCTGACAGCACAGCCACCGCCAGGAAATTGCTTTGGCTGTGAGCAGAATTTCAAAAGCACACCAAGACACACACTGCGGCGTACAACCCGGGCCTCCCGAGCACACCTTTACCATACTCTCTCACTATCTTGATATCTCTTTCTTTCTCCAATCTCCTCACACGTATCTAGTATATTTTTTTTCTCATGTACTTATTCCCATGCGTTTCCTTCCATTCTTCTCCTTCACATTCATTCTCTTTTCTTCCCTCGACTGTGTCTCTGTCCTCACCGCACCATCCTCTCGTTTTTTTCCCTCTTCTCTTTATGACCCATAGGGAACGAGGTGCAGAGTTGAATGTGTAATAAGTGTTTGAGGACGGAAACTGATAAGATGAAGAGAAAGAGAAAAGCAGAATGGAGTGAGGAGATAAAGGAGGAAGGAGAGTTAAGATCACAAAGTGTGTGTGTCACGACCGGTTTAACTCCACCCACACGAGGAGAGATAGGACATTTAGCTGCTTTTAACTTAGCTGGAGATTACATAGTACAAAAAAGAAAATATAATTCTCGTTTTTGGCTCTTGTCTACTGCCTTAGCATACATAATGTGAGCTCATCATTAGGTTATAATATCTCCTAACACTCATTCATTACACTGCTCATTACAAGTGGTGAGTCACAGTCAGCGTTTCACAATTGTAGTGACAACGTGCTTAAATGTTGGGACTAAAATGCTTTTTTATGATGATGAACATAAAAACTATTTGAGAGTTCTATTAAAGGGGTTGTATGTAGTTTTAATATTTAAAATAAATTGCAGGAAATTGACAATGGCACATTACATAAAATCCAGAAAGAATAAAACAAGGTCTCATTGCTAAATAAAGTGTGTTTGAAGTGATGTCTCATGGGACTATATATTTACAGGTCGGTCTGTTTTTCTCTTCCTGCTATTAGAAAAATTGCCATGATGCTAACTTTGGCGATGTGCACTTTCTGAATTCTCCCTGTGATAAAGTCAGGATTGTTATTCACTGATTTTGAACTATGCAAATCAAGATAAGGCACATCAAACAATATCACTTTTATAATGTCAATCGTTATGTCTACTATGAATACAGTCTTCTATTTCTTTCTTCTTTGTAACTTCTGGACCTGATAAAAACACTGTTTGTTAAGAATATGTCCAGCTATGTGAAGCTTTAATCCCTTTGATTGCTGAGTACATTTGGTGTGCATGTGATAAATCGATGCCATTCCCCTGACATGTGAATATTACTCCGTTATTCTGCTGATCTCAGTCTGTGTAAAGTGCAGCAGTGCCCTTCAGAAGGACAGTATGATTGAAATGATGTGTGGGTGGTTGGCCCCTTTGAGCTATGGAGCGTATTCTCAGTTTGTACTGTCTGGAGGGTTTGTAGTCGTCCCTTGGGTGACAGCCTCTCCCCTGCACAGTATCCCTGTGGCCAAGAAAAGCATTCCTGACTCCCAACGGGGACGCTCCGGTTGTGGACTGTTGCTCAAACTGTCAGACAAACTCCCCCTTCCCACACTAACCTGCTGTATTTCATCTGCTGTTTCTCTCTCTCTCTCTCTGTCCTTCTCTTTCCCCCTCCCCTGCCCTCTCCATCAGACGGTTAGTCTGGAGTTCTACATCGACGTCCATGCCCACTCCACCATGCTGAATGGCTTCATGTACGGCAATGTGTTCGAGGACGAGGAGCGTGTCCAGAGACAGGCTGTCTTTCCCCGATTGCTGTGCCAAAATGCTCCAGACTTCTCTTTTGTAAGACTCACAAACACATGCACAGCACAGAGCTAGTTCAAGAATATAACTTTCTTTAATGAATTGCCAACTACCACACTTGTTTTGGTGCACAAGAGTGTGGCTGCACTGGTATCGGCCGGACATAGATGTGTGCAACTAAGATATAAGCGAGGTGTTGATCAAAACCACAAACACCTACTATATCTCCTTGGTTTTTCTTGGCTGTATAAAGGTGACAGAAAAGTCAGTGTATGTGTTATTATGTAAAATACCCTTAGATAAGAGACAAATGTTAACACTTGCACACATCCAGAGAAGGTGTGAAGTCATCTGAGGAGATAGGTGTCGAAACAGACCGTTCTGACTCTCACCTTGACTTAACAAACTTCGGGCCCTGAACTGTGAAACTTATACATTATTTTGAGAAAATTATGCAAACAACAATAATGCAAATAATTATGTAAAAATGACATAGAAACAACAACAAGTGTGCTATATAAAATAAAAATATATAAAATAGAGGACCATAGCAACTATTTGCGCAATGAAACCAACGTTACTCAATAAGTACAGTATCAGTACAGCATTTATGTTTGAACTAGAAGATGTAATTTTAAGGGCAATGGTGCTGCTCTTTTAATGGTGTGTGAACAGTTTTGTGACCACAATGACAGAGTAGAAAATTCAAAAAGAATCCTGACGAAGACTTATCGACTGTGACATAACTGCAGTATCCACCTAGCACCTTTCCATATAGTTACATTTTCCACTAAACAGTTTGCTCTCAGCTCTGTGTCACTTTCACTGACCTTTGATTTCTCAGTGATGGTGACATTTCACAGCCGAGCCACTTTACACACACCATAAAGAATAGCCTTTATAGCCCATTGACACTTGGAGTCAGCCCGCTCTCAGAGCCAATCTAGACACTGGGATGTTCAGCCATACATGTATGGAAATGTCACTGACTGCCCTGTCTATAGAAGAGAGCTACAGAGGACAAGTAAAAAAAAAACCTCCTCTGCCTCTTTCTGTACTGCCTCTGTGACAGATGGCTCAGGGGTCACCTCCCTTACTGTGTTTTTGTCCCTCTGCCCATTCAGCACTACTAAAACCCAGCAGCAGCACAACACAATCACGGCAAACTCCCACTGGTGGCCCCCAAGTCTGCATTTCAGCAAGGCAACTCTCACTGCAGCACGCCGGACTGACAGTGAATGGAAACTTTTTACACACTCCTCCCAAGACAGCACAGTTTTTGTGCAGTTTAGCTGACACACTGAAACCAAAAATAGCCTCTTTTTTTCTGCCTAAGCCATTTAGCCAATCTTTGAAATGACTTTGTATGAAGGGACTCAAAAAAGCTGCACCTCCAGCTGTTTGAAAGACCTCACACTGCACATTCAAAACAAATTAATAGATGTTAATACAGAAATCTAAATATATTTACTTACATTTTACTGTGAATTCTGATAAATATATTCTACTCACCAGACCACGTTAAAATTGTCAGAAGTGACTGATAGAAGCAGATACAACCAAATAAAAATTTGATTATGTCTGTTAGTACAATTTAAGTTTTTAAGTCATTTGTTGGTTTGGGGAGTAAAGTTTCCAGTGCTCAGGAAAGAGATTTTTGCTGTGTCCCATTTGTTCTCTATTCTCCACTCTGGTGTCTTGTTGCTGCTTTAATGGCCACAAAATCCTCTGAAGTATTGCTTATATAACTTTCATTGTGCCTTGTTTTTTCTCATATTGTTGTTTTACTGTCTGTCCTTGTAGTCCAACACATCCTTCAACCGGGACGTAGTGAAGGCTGGTACTGGACGACGGTTTCTCGGCGGGCTCCTTGATGACACGTCCTACTGCTACACACTAGAGGTGTCCTTCTACAGCTACATGACAGCTGGTAGTGCCTCTCCAGTGCCCTACACCGAGGAGACATGTATCCTTTAACATATGGAAGTGTTACAAACACACACATTCATTTTCATACAATTTAAATGCATGTGCGAGCTAGCGTGCATGTGTTACAATGTGTATCCTCGTAAGGTCACTACAAAGCTGTTGCTCTTTTGTTGCCGCTTGTTGCGACAGATGTGCACCGGCAGAAAAGGGATGTGATAGCAGTGTCTATTGATTTCATTTACAAAGAAGAGAAGAGAATGGGAGCTTGTGCTGGCATATGTAGAGCAGTGTGCGTGCGGCTCAGGCTTTGATTGCGATAAACAATGGAACAATGAAGCAACCATGATTCCTGTCAACCACAATCACATGCACACATACACTTTTATGCATGCAGTTGTCACAGGAACCAAAGGTCAGATGTGCCTTAATTGAACCAGATAGGACTAAGTTTTCCTTCAGTTGACCTTCTCAGGGCTAAAGAGCTCCTTAGAGCCGGCCAAAGGCAGTCTGATCTAAGCGATAGAGTGAGCCAGAAGAGGGAGGAAGAGAGATTTAGAGAGACCGATAAGAACCCTACATATGAAAACGATGTGCTCCTTCACGCTTTTTGTGTTGGTGGAAGAAGAAGGGAGGAAATCATGCAGTCCCAGTGCCCTCTAGTGCCAAGAGCAGGCACAGTTAACCTCCGGTGACATCCAGTTACTGATATCCAGATACTGAATACTACAATATAACACAGCATTTGCACTCCGAGTATTGCACACACTTGATTAGACTCTGCGTATGGTTGGTCATTCATAACAGAAATAAGTGCCTTGTTTAGTACCCGATACTAGCTTCCTCTGCAGTAAGTATAGGAAGTTGTTTTCCCCTTGTCCTGTCTGCCACGTCAGGTACCATCCATCCAGCATAACATTAGCACCCGCGCTTAGCAGCTTTTGCCAAGTGTCCTAAAAAACAAGGTCTACCAATAAAATCAAAGGCCAAGGCTGTTGCAGTGGCTTCCAACAGGCGTCAAGGCAACCAAGCAATATTACATGTTAAGAATAACAAGAACAGGAAATTATTGTTTGAAATTGACAGATCGCACTGAACTATGTCGTTTTATTCCTACATGCAATAGATATCTGAGTGCTTGCATCAAATGTAGGCACTGTGCACTGTATGCCATCAATTTGGGCAGCAGTAACAACAAATTCCACTTTGTGTTCACCTGGCAGCAGGTTCAGAGCATTGATAAGAGAGCAGGAGCCTGTGTCGCAGTGGATGGGACATTTCCGCTGAAGGTCAGTTTGGGAAATGTTTGTGCTCTGGTGGGAGGTTTACTTGATCTTTTATGTTTGCCCAGGAGTGTATGTTTTGTTTTGAGCTGGGGGCGTGAGGGGAGGGGCTCGGCAGGGTGGGCGCGGTGCACAGGGACCTGGTGTAGAGTGGAGATTGGGGTCAGGCAGGTTGAAGGAACCAACCATGTCGCTTTTTACGCCCTGGCAGTCGGCTCAATGGAGCGTGCAAATCATCAACAGAGACCTTTAGCGTCTCGAAACACACTCCCACCCCTCTCACCTGATTCACCCTCTCACTCACTGTCCTCTAAAGTAATACATGACAAATAAATAATAATCTTACCCTTCAAACCCCCCCCCATAGCCTTTAAGCGCTCCAGACACTCCACTGCTGTGCCACTTGTTGCCACCAAAATTGAAATGGTAACCTTTCCCACAGCTGAGACTTTTGTCACAGTTTGAAGCCGTTTACAAAATAGTCGGCGATGTATGTGTATGATTGTTTTCAGATTCATCCTTTGCTCTTCTCTTGTCTTTATGTCCTCCTGTCTCCTCCGGTCTGTCCTTCCCTCTCATCTCATCACCTAGAACATAACAGCTCATTATATCATCTAGTCAAGCTGAGAATCCTCATCTCTGAAACAGCAGGGACAACCTCTGTCTGTCTGTCTTTTCTTTGTCCTTTAATCATTTAACACCTGTGTGTCTTTGAGTTAAATGTGCACATTCATCCACTCCTACACATCTTCTTCATGCGGTGCATAGAGCGCAGTGGTTTCATTTGTCGGTGAATATCCTGTCTCTGAGGTCTGTCATATTCATCCAGGATTTTTGTGCTTTCACTGACCAACACTATTTTTGTCAGGCTTTTCAAACATAGACTCTGACATTTAAAGTGGAAAACTGAACATATTCTTATTGTTCAACCTTATGTTGTTTCTATTATAGGTTGTGTTTGTGTATTTGCGATTCTTGAGTCTTGGGGCTCATTCAGACCTTCAATCCATCTTGTAGCCATCATGTGGTCTGCTGTATTAGACATGGCAAATATTGTTCTCCAGTATAGACAGACAATAATGTTGAGATAAATTGCTGCATATCACTTCTATTGGTCTCTCCACATTAATTTTCCTGGTCTATCAGGGTGTTATCTGTACTTTTATAAGGCGGTTTGAGATGGTTTGTGGCTACTTGCAGAAAGATTTTCTTCATTGCTTCACTGAAGAGGGACTTCCACAAACCTTTAAAACTACTCCTCCAATCCAAAGTGCTCACACATGATAATCCTCATTATTCATTGGATGCTGCATACTTCACCAGCAGCATACAGTGATAAGGCCAGCTCACAGAAGCATTGATACTAAAAGTGTACAGTAAGGCAAGCATAGCAGTAGCACCCCACACAAAAATCTGAGCTGCCACTAAAGCATCAGTGAGCCCAGTGGACAGGCTGTGACAAGTATGCAAATGAAATATGCTTCACTAGCGCACATCATACACATCACATCACACTGATATGGGCGAATGGATAGGTGCTTACCATGCAAGCAGGCCACACACATTTTTACACACAGACAATTGCAAAAATATTGTTACTATGCTCAGATGAGCGGGTTTCCGCACAGAGATCCACAGAAATGCACATATCGACATGTCCACTCCTCCTTGTTTGGTTTCAATTTGGCATAATGGAGTCTGGTGTTGACCAATATTAGTTTAGTTTAGTTTAGTAAGTTAAAAGAACGTTTTACAAAGTAATATCTCTAAGACACAGGCTATAAACATATATTTGAAAAGATGTGGGCCTGGGGAGAATCTTTTTTATTAATAACGGCATCTAAGATCTGTTAATAAGTGAGTGTGGTTGCATTGTTGCTTATAATGTTTGTTGTTCTGGTTGATTCTTTGTGAAGCTAACACAGAATAGTGTTACAAAGTATTACAAGAAGTTTCACAAACCACATTTAGTAGATAAATATAAAAGTAAATAAAGAATGAATGATGCATTTTGATCCTGACATTTTATCCACATACCTTTTCTCAGTGTCAATCAATGTATCTGTAAAACAAAAGTTTTCTAGTGTGTAATACAGTATATGCTGGGTCATGTATCAGTTTGTATTCCTATGAGAAAGAACGCTTTTTACAGCACGTTTGTTAATACCTGTCTCCTTGACAGTGACTGTCGCTCCCATCAAAGATTTAAACCAGCCTCGATTTGTTCCTTCAGGCGATAAGACGTGAGGTCTTTGAGTCCAGTGAATAGCTATTGGGGACAAAATGTTGGTTTCTGTATTGCTGTTGTTGACTCACCTCTTAATTAGCATTGATAATTAGTTTCCCACGTGTCAGTGCAGTGACAGGACCTGTCAGTGGCCTGTATTGATGGCTCAAATGTCCTCTTGTCTCCTGTTAACTCTCCAATCAGGACAGTATTCTGCCCATGTCTTGCTTATTTTACCACAGAGGCCTTGTTGTCTGATCGTCACCTTGTCTGTCTGTCTGCCAGGACCAGGCACGAGGGACATGACGCTGAAATCCGCTAAATGCCGCGCTGACAGTAAACAGTTGCAGTAAACAAGTAATGACCGTCCCCCTTTTTGTCTCACGCATCCCGTATCTCATCAAAGCCTAAGTTGGCATGCCCTTGAGCAGTGACAATGACCTGCTATTGATCAGACACAACCATTATTTGTACGGAGATGTTAAAGAATACACTTGGCAGACCTCGGGGCCAGACAGGCGACTACAACAGCATGTCTTTGTCTTTGACCTTTTCACCGTTCAATAATAATGACACATAATGATAAGCATTTGAGATGCTGATGACACATTTTACTCAACAGTGCAATATTGAAAGTAGCACTGTGTGAGGCTTGCATAAATGTGCTTTTCTAATAACACACACCTTTGTAAACCATGCTCCAGCCCACCGACTGTTTCCTGGCTCTCACACCTCGCTCATCCTGCTGTTGAGGCATCTATTTTCCAGACGGTACGGTTTCCCACAGCAGCAAACTATGCAGTCGTCAGGGTTTCCTCTGTGTCTCCCATCACATCCGGCTACCTTTAGAAGCTGACCGTCCATCACAAAACCTCCTGTAATAGATGTTGAGTCGTGACAAGCCAAGCTGAGAGGCCATCTGTGCTCATTGGGATCTGGGAGATATTTTTGTCGCTGAGCGTGCTTGGCCAAAGAGCTCTGGACTGGCACCGAGCTTTGCTGATGAAAGAAAATGGAGGAGAACACCAAAAACTTTCCTGAGGTCAGAATAAAGAGGTTGAAGGATACTAGTTAACTTCACAACACAAGTTTCAATGCTAGAGGATATTTTAGTTAAACTACACATTTATCACATTTATAATTACATAGCTTGTATAAAATAAAGAATTACAAGGACACTTTTTGTTACAATTTGATCTCTATCTAATCAGGATCATCAGCTTGTAGTATAATGAGGAAACTGTGAAGATGACACAGTTAGTCGGGCTTAATGCAGGATTCACAAACAAAACCAGATTGGGGTTTAAGCACAGACTCTGATGTCGTATGGAGAGCATTGCCATCAGCCTGCCCGGGTAAAGAATGACGTTTTTGCTAAAACTCTTGAACATATGCAAAAATGCACACTTAAAAGCCAAGGTGACGGCCCACTATATATTCACTTGATTGTAGAGTTTAAACTTGTATACTCTTGAATGTGTTTTGTTGAAACTTGACAAACTCTTAAGCGTAAGTGTAAGCGCAGACAGCCCATTAAAGCAAGGATAGATGGGTTATAAGTTAACAGCTTTTAGGGTGAGAGCTTTCCACCTTTATTGCTGTGAGGATTTATGTTCTGAAGGTTATTTTTGATCATAACAAGAGATTTTAGTTTTTTTTATGCCGCTTGTTTCAATCACACTGCTTTGACAGATGGATAGTCCAGTGAACAGGCTCTATCTGACTATCAACAATGTAATGACAAGGGAAAGTGAACAATGTTTGTGTGTTGCTCCATCTTGCTCCAGTCTGGTAAAATGATATGAACATTAATGTCACAACAGAGTAAAAACAAGACTTTGTATAAATCTATATGTACAGTGTGTAGTGATTTTCATATATTGGATGGATAGTGTGGTAGTTTTGAATTGAGGCTAGATTGGCAGCTGCTTATTAATAGTTTTATAAGTCTCCCGGTTTTAGTGACAATATATAATTGACTTGTATTACTGGCATCGTTCTTATTTATCTGTATTTGCTGTATCCTAACTCTTTGTTATTAGAAACATTGCTGCTGTTGCCATTGTCCTTCACTTCTTCATTATGTGTTCCTGATTGTTATCATTACTTGCTCCTGGTGCCTAATGGTCACAGGCTTAGCAACAGCACTCTCCTGGACACTCAGCTGTTTTATAAAAGTAAAGGAGTTATTGATATGGTCTCTAATGTAGTGAGGGACAATTGAGCAGAGCGATGATGTGTGTGTTCACCGCTGAATTTAAATAAGGCCTCAGTGTAAGTAATTGCTTTTGTGTGATTCATTCGAGCTTTATGCATTTAGCTGACATGAGTGAAATGCCGTTGATTTAGGCCCAGGTAATGCAAATGCAGTTTGCTGTTTTAGATTTACCTTGGCCATTTTTTAGGCTGCTTGTTCCAACTTTGTTTACTATACCTCTGTGTGTGTGTGTGTGTGTGTGTGTGTGTGTGTGTGTGTGTGTGTGTGTGTGTGTGTGTGTGTGTGTGTGTGTGTGTGTGTGTGTGTGTGTGTGTGTGTGTGTGTGTGTGTGTGTGAGTGTGTGTGTGTGTCTTGGTGATAACAAAAGAGATGTTGTTAGTTTTGTTGTCTGTCTTTGTCAGTTTAGAGAGCTTCAATAATATGAGTATGACAGTAGCTGACTCCAGAATAAACTTTTGTTGAAATACAATTATCCATGGGCACATTTGTAATTGCTTTCCAACGTCCGTGTTTGAAACCCACTGGTGATTATTACCTTGTATGACCATTTATCTTAACTTCTTTTCCTCAGACATGAGACTGGGCAGGAATGTGGCTCGAACCTTTCTCGATTACTACAAACTCAACAACCTCACCAAGGACAACATACCAAGTCACATTCAGAAGTAAAATACATTCACAGTGAAATTTACACATGCATAATGATTTCTCACATCTTGTATTCATGTTTTTATTTCCAGTTCTGAAGTGATCGCCCCGATAGGCAACACGAACGGAAAGGGCCATGGTGTTGGCAGAGACACAGCAGACAGAGAGAGGGAGAAGACTTTTAAACACTAGACAGACACAGACGAAGCATGTAGAAAATTCAGAGCAGCGTGGCAGGAGGATCCTTCACACTTCATTTCCTCACGAATCTCCACATCTCCCCGGCTATAAAGACTTATTTTCATCGATTTGTAACAGTGGGACGGCTGGTACTGCAGGATTATAATCAGTCAAAGTTTCCTCATGGGCTGTTAAGTGACTGGTAAATGTGTATTATTAAAAGCCAACAAGGGACTCAGTGGTCACTCATTGTACAACCATTCCTCATCCAGGCTTTCATTACGCAGCTCTGCTATGTTCATTAAGTTGTAAATAAATGCATGGTAGGTGAACTTTGCTGTCTTACTGCAGTAGAGTCCTTTTTCTTAAATATTTTCTCACTTAATGCAATTTAACAAGTAACATAATTACCTAGTCGTAATATTATATATATATTTTTTTTTTCATTACTGCTCAATAAATGGCTTCGTGAAGCTTTGAATAAAAACGAAATGAAGAAATAGCTTTCTGTGGGAACGACTGGTGATTTGACTCGTGGGGGTCACGTGGTGCAGTATCCGGCTTGTCATTGTTGTGTAGCAGCTATGACAACGACGTTCAAAAGTTGGACCAATGCCTTCAGCGTCAAAGATGTCCCCCCCTAAAGTGCACCAGAAGTCTCTCAAATGCACCGTATTTTTGGAAATTCAGGCAGTAGGTACCACTTTATGGTGGTTATGTACTATGCTAGCTTGTATTAAAGCTCCCTGTGCATAGTTCCTGTTGTAGTTAGTTAGCTTGATTCACTTCTGTAACATAAGTTAGCTAAGTTAGCTAAGTTAGCTAACCTAGGTAAAGCTTACCATAAACTTTAATTAACATTGAGGTTTTGTTCATCAGATAGGCTACAACTAGAATAATATTTGACAAAGTTATTTATTTATTTATTTGTTTATTTATTATATACGTATTTTTTTGTAAAATTTTGTTACTTGTTTATTCTAACGCTAAATGCCTATATTGTATTATTGCTTCTTAACCACAGCTAGTTGTATTATAAACTTAATAAGACATACTGACTTATTGACAGACTTTGTATCTCTGTTAAGTGCAAGCAGTATACCAAATTCAAAAATTGTGTATTTTGAACTATGGCACGTCACTATTTGTTTGCAACATCTAATTATAATGAATGTAAATTTAATTAGTCTTCTCGTAATCCTATCATATGTGCAGGTCACATGCCCTGGCTTGTTGCTAAAAAAGAAGAGCAGTATCTACCTCAGTGTGCACATCTTGGGTCAGTACAGAAAGACTCCCTGTGTGCCCCCTGTGTTCCCATTGCACTTCCATCACAAAATGATCTTCAGCAAGGTGAGGAAATTAAATCTACAACAACACCTATGATTTACAATAAAAATTTAACAGTCAATATGTCTTTGAAATATCATATTTTATGCCTCTAGTTCTAGTCTGTGTTAATTCTGCTTTGAGCTCAGACTATATCACCTGATTTAAAAAGGCCTTTTGTCCCTGGGGACAATGACAACATTAGATATTGGCCCATCTGTCTTATCTTGTTATAGCTAGTGATTTGTTTTGTCTGTACTTTTTCTATTTCCCAGATTTTCCCTGGTGTAGTTGACCCTGCCGCTGTAGCTGACCTGCTCGAAGGTAAACGCTCTTCTGGGATTTGCTCCTCATTTCTAACGCCTGAATCCTTTGCTATGCAAGCTTATAGGCCATTAGTGGAGTTTCTCATCATTAGCTCATTGTTTATTTGTGCTTTTCTTCTTCTTAGCTGACACAACATCTTTTGAGCTGATTCAGATAGTCCCTCCAGGTAGGCTTTCTGACAATGCCGTATGGACACGTTCTGACTACATCTTTCCATTACGCTGCAAAAACGGAATCTTATGGTTTGTGTGTTTGTCTGTTTGTCCTGTTTATTTAGAGGGTGAGATCCTAGCAACCTTGGAAGAAAGCACCAGAGATTTCCTATATCTGGGTCCAGAAATAAGATCCAGAAAAAACACTGCTGAACAAGAAAAACTTATGAAGAAAAGACACACCTTTCCTGTAGGCTATGTTTTTAGCATTAGTTTTTTTTCTATAAAGAAAAACATATTATGTGCAACATATACATACTAGGGCATTGATCTTTATATTAGCATCACAAAGAAGATAATTTTACAAGGAATGTTCTCCTACAGTTTGACTGGCATCCATCATACATTTGTCAGTACAGAAGGAAAGTGTTGTCCAGTTGAGTTTTTTATAGTGCAGTTGTGCTCCTGATGGCAGGTATGCTATTGATAAAATTAGTCTTTACATTGTCAGTATGTTCTGTGGAGAAGACAGCATCTTACTTTTAATAACAACAAATTTACATACATAACTTTTCAATCACTACACATTAAGTTATTTCATCCCATTATGAATTAAAAATTCTTTGCCTTTTCCACCATTGTTGTGCCTCTATTGGAGTGTGTGATGTTTCTTTATCTAGCCCTGTCCTCTGAGGCACTAACTGGCATATTTAAATGTCTTTAAACACTGCTCCTCTCACTGTTGCTTTTATGTGTTTGTGTTTGAGGCCTACATAGCAATTTAGATGTCTCATTCCAAATGCCATATTATTTAAACATCACTGGTGCCTTTTCTCTTTTCTGCAATTTGTTTTTCTCAAGCTAGGCATAGATTGAAGATTTGTGGTTGTAAATTGGTCTTCCAAACAGTGCTGTTATCTGTGCTTTTGTCTTTATCTCCAAGTTAAAGGGGTTGTGTTGTTCTTATTGTCTGTTTGACTCTAGGGAATCTCCCCCAAGGTAGAGTTTTCCACAACATCAGTCATTCAGGAGAGTGATGTGGAAGACAGCTGGCCCACCTCGCCTGTAAGTGTGTCCTTTTATTACATCTAATAGGCTTGTCCAAACCCACACCACTGCAGCTTATTTGCTAAAGCCTTTGTTTATACTTGGTTTATCTGAGTTGTCTGTTGCTGATCTGTGAAGCACTTCATAAAGTGTCTCTTCTTCTTTATAAATGATTTTTGTTGTTTGTCCATGGCCTCTCAGAACAGCTTAGTCAAAATCGAAACATTTCAAATCCATCAAAGTGGCACTCATAAGTCAAGTAAATGGCGTGTTTTTGTGTCTGTGACAGTTCCAATGCCTGAGCTTTGAACACCTCGAAGCTACACACTCGGCACTAGTGTCTAAGCCACAACTAATGCTACAACAGTGAAAGGCTCTCTCTTGAGGCTTCTAATGAGTGGTATCACTCCCCATCACATCTGTCTGCCTTCACTATACATACCCACCTTCTATTGTTGCTATGGCTACTGTGTCTATCCATCCATACTGCCAGAAATTCAAGGGTATCTGTTCTCTCCTTGTGAATGTAATTACAAGGAGGCAGATCTGTGATGCTGATAGCACAGCCTCTTTCAACATTTTTTGCACAGTTCTTTCCACAAAACCAGTCTCAGTTTTTTTTTACCAATGCTCTCCAGACTGAGGGTCACCTTGTTGGGCTCAGCTGCACTAAATCACAATAGTGAATTTGTTTTTTGTTTTTGATTAAATGGGTTTTACTTCTCTCTATTTGTGACACATTTTCATGTTGACTTTAGGTAATGGTTATGGCATGGTGCAATATGTCACTTAAAAGACAAGAAACAGGCCAGATCCATCACACAGTGGTGGGAATGTTGTGCCAAAAACCCTACAATTTCCAGGTGCTGCCGCCTAAGCTAAGCTATTTGTTTAAATAGGATGTCATTGACAACGAAGCAGATTGTCAGACTGTTCGCCTGGCCCCTCGGGGGGATGTCTGGATCAGAGCGCCGCTGTGGCTGTCAGATAGTAGAATTTCTCCATTTTCTCTCTCTTAATGGCTCCTCAGCATAGGAATTTCCTTCCTGCCTACCCATCTGACAAACCATGTCCGCTTTAATCGCGATTTGGACCGACAAGTTCCACAAAACCTCTGTAATCTTCAGTAGTGTCTTTCTCTCACCGTTAGTATAGATATATTTTTTTTATTTGATGTTTCCTTTGGTGACTCACTGAAGAGATTTGTAAGCATAACACATTAGTAACTTAACAGTTTCTCATATTGGAGAAACTTATGACACATTGATACAAAAGAAGTGACTTTTTCAGGACAAAGGAGTGAAGGTCAGAAATGGTGGGAGGTTGGGGAGGAACACAATCGCTTAATCAGTTCTATTATGTGAACGATTTCTCAAAGGCAGCTTTGATGAGGATTTATTCATCCTTTAGTTTATCTTAAAAATAGTTTTAATGTTGAGGTTTCCCTAATTAGCATTTAGATTATCTTTGTTTTACAACCAGGTAATGCCTCTTTATCGTATTAGACTGGAGATGGCCATCAAATGCAATTAACATTTTATCTTAACTTATTTATCCCCAGTTGGCATTACCCGCAGGAAGTGGGATATTGCATTGGAGAATGATGTTAGTGGCCATTAGAGTTATTGAAGTAATTCTGCTGAGGTTGTCTCCATGGCAGTACAGACAGCCAGAGCTGCTGTTGTTGTAACACTTAAGCTGAATGATTTAGCTAATGGTTTAATGGTTGAGTCCAGGGAGAACAAGTCTATATCAAGAGCGACAGCAGCTGGCTTGCTAAAATGGCTGACTCTTTTATAAATGAACAACTGTGTCGTCTATAGAGGGATCTGAACTACTTTTAACATGTAAGTTAAGTCCTGTGAGTCCTGTGAGTTTGATGTGTCTGAGCAGTATATTAACATTTTGCTCTCTCTCATTTTTGACTCATTGTCTCCCAGACCTGCAAATGTTCTTCAGTGAGAGAGTCTCTGTCCCCTGTCACCTCAGGAAAAAAGTCTTCATCTTCCCGACCAGTTTGTCACTCCAGCTGGCAGATTTCCACAACTAATGATGGGAACTGGGCTTCTTTGAACAGGGAAAAGATTCAGCAAACTGTAAATCCTGCTAAAAGTCTGAACTACTCCCAGCTATCAACGTCTAGACACTCCCCCCCTCACTCCCCCCCCAGAAGGGGCAACAAAAAAGAAAAGAGGCACACTTCTTCTGGAGTGAAAGGAGACTTTAGCTACCAGCAGCCCACAGTTTCCTCTCGGGCCCGGGCCCTGTCTCCTTACACCCATCGCAAGATGTGCCAGCTTTCAGATGAGACCAGGCAGCGGCTTAGCCATCTCCATCTAGGGCCTCACCTCTTCAAAAAGCAGACCGACAACCAGCCTCCGTTCTCTGTAGGTCAATTTAAATGATTCCACTTTTAGATCCGAGGGGTGAAGGCTTGTTATAATCACTCAATAAAACGGCACACACACTTAATTCCTTTGTTTTATAGGCAGCTGTACATAAGGTTAGGTAAGGTAACAAAGCCACGCAACTTTTTGTTGATTTTTTTTTTTTTAAAAACTGCATTTCTTTTAGGACTAACTTCCTGAGCCAAGTTGTAATAAAGTGACATAATGGGCCACTGTTAGAAGAATAGTATAGATTGGTATAAATGCCAAATCAAGTGGGCTCAATAAGGGCTCTTTCAAAAGGTTTAATAAATGCCACCTGATATATGTAAGAATGATGTGACGATGGCTGAGGTTATGAAATTGTCTGTAGTGCAGGCCTCAGTAGGAGCCGCTCAAAATGTAACTTAATCTACCCTTAAGATTAAGGGGAGGGGATAATAAGAGTGTTAATCTTTTTACCTGAGCTGTTAATGGATTTTGACGTCAGGAAAATGTTTGAATGTGTGCGTGTAGTTTCGCTATTATCCTCACCAAGGGGCTTTATTCTGCTTTAATAGCATAGGTCCTGTAGTTAGATTGCTACATTGTTATTTATTAACACTTTAATTATGGTTATATCACTGCAAAAGAAGATAAGCATATAAAAGAGGGTGGTTTTCTGATCACAAAGCCTAAGGCAACATACTGGAGACGGACAAGAACAGCCTAGTTTTTCATTCCCCGCCCTCACTGCCTCCCCTTGTTTTTGTCTTTCATTTACATCAATTCTAGTTTAGAGGTATGTATATCAAAACCCACTAGTAATGCACTGTTAAAAGAAATGATTATGTACTGTGTTTGTTTATGGCATACCAAAAGAACACCAGAACACAACAGGCATTTTATTACAGAGCGCAGCCTGTTTTCCCACTTTGCTTTTCCTGGGGGAGTCTAATGTCGACAATTAACCCTGGTAATTGAGAGTCAAGCCGCAATTAACAAATAGATGTGTGATGAAGTAGCATAGCCTCGTGGTCAAAGCATTCTCAATGTGAGCTTTAGAGCCTCAACACAGGATTTGCGTAACAACGCTTTGGTGGTTTTGGTAGAGGAAAACATAGATTTCTTGACCAGTATTCGATAAAAAACAAATTAATGCCTTCCTTTGTGTAAACATGTAATATTAACTCACACACTTTAATGTGTAGTTCTCACTGAAACTTTGTTCATTTGTTGATAACAGTTGGATTCCTGTCATATGTCACGCCAGGTCCCTCGTTGCTCTGATGACTCTCTGGTGGGCACTCCTTCATCCTCTCCACATGATGTTAGTCTGCATCAGCGCTCTACAGCTGATCACACAGGTAGGACTCATCAAGTGCACTGTTTTTGCTTTTCAAGGGAGCAATGTAATTATTGCTTGCCTATTCCTATTGCAGTTCAAATGGACTAATAAATTCAGAGCAGATGTAAAAACACAGATTAGTATGTCTCTGAGAAGCCTGTACATATATAAAATCTAGTTTCACAAAACACTAACTTAAGTCTGTCCCCGTAGATTCATCTCTCCTGGGGAGTCACACGGCACGAACCGACAGAGTAAGTCCTTTCCACAGAGCATGTAGTGAAGTGTTCAAACATTAACTAACTCGCCACTGCATAGTGTCCTTGTCGTTTCAAAGCAAAGCATTTAGACATAATTAAAACCAGACTGGTGTTGGTGGCACAGATGTTGGGATAATATAATCCAATATCAAATTTAATAACAACTCTTATTAATACGTTAACTGGTGACGTTATTAATATAACGATCAACAGTGTTCTGAACAGTCTTAAGAACAGCTGTGCATTAATGTAGTGGGTAGGTTCAGTAGGTGAGGGCACCACAGAAAGCTATTGTGGCAACAGTAACCAGGTTCAATTAAAGAACAGTGGATGAACGACAAGTAATGTTTTCTTAACTCAGGGTTATACTTATTTGCCATTGTTGCTTTTTTCAGATGGAGTCTGGTCCTGTGAGGTTGTCTCATGGGACATGGTCCAGACATGAGGCTCAAACCAAAAGCTCATCTAAGTCCATCCTGAATATGTCAAACTCCCAGGACCTTTTGATGCTTAGACATTCTTCTCTTAAAGAAAGGTAAACTTTTCTCTGTCAAAGAAATATGCCAAAGAATTCTTATTATGCATTTGCTCTGAGCTTATCTTGAGCTATTTATTTTGGTCAGTATTGTTTGCTTACAAAATCTTAGAAGTGAACACATGTAACAGGGCTCGCTGTGCTATATGTGTGCTATTACAAATACACATCTTATCTTTAATTTTGATCACACTCGACAGGCAGGATGAATTCCCCTTCACCTTTTAAATTACACAAGCTGATGTCTTGTCATGTTTGTTCATTACTGAGAATAGAGGCAGAGAGAAGGAAAAACAAAGAGGAAAATGGTATTGATTTGTGTTTCAGCTAGAGTCTGATGCATTTGACCCAATGCACGCTTTAATACATTCAGAGAGACCTTGTCATCGATCATGGCAGCTGCGAGTTGAACACACCAGTGGGGCCGATGTTCCGTTTTGTTTGTTTGTATCTGCTCCCTTTCCTCCGCTCAGTCCATAAGTAAACATTAAAATCAATAGACAATCTTAAACCGCAAAGTAAATTGTAGGAAATGAATGAGATTTTTCTCACAATTGAAAACGCGACAGAAGTTGCAGGGAGGGAGATTACAGCCGTCCAGTGTATATTCCCTCCAACACAGAGAGGGCACGTCTTCCCACATACCTTTGATGTATAAAGAAAATGATAGCTGCCAGTGGTGGTGTTTGGCCCCTAAGCCCCCAAGTCTCAGTCTATTCATGTCTCTGGATGATTGTCCTTGATGACTTTTTGAAGAAGCTAGTGAGTTTATTTGATTACAGTGGAAAACTCTGTTCTCTTCTTACTGCCTGGTCGAGGCACCACTCAGTTATAGACCCTCGGTCTGCAAATAAATGTGGTTGAGGCGCAATACTAAAATTTATTACAGTTCACTTCTATTTGTCCGTCAGTGAAATGTGATTTCCTGAAGGGTTGCTTGCAGACACATTTATGTTGTACTGATGAAGCACATTTTGGAATGCACACCCATTACTTCTTACACAGTATAATGTGATGAGTAATGGGTATAAGTAATAGCTCACAGTGTATGTTTAAAAGTGGCTAGCTAATGGATGTGTGTGCAAAATGACATTTAAGATGTAGCCTGTTTTATGTTAGAGCACAGACTAGTGGACAAAGTGAGTACCTGCGAGAACATCCTATGACCAAAGTTGTTTTTGAGATCCTTTAATGAAAATAAACTAAAGGGTTAAAACTATTTTAGTTTTTGTTTCCACCCATGTGTGTAGATAACATTAGTTTTATTGTCCACATTTACAGCCCAACTTTTGAGAATGACTGATCTATGTTTTTGCCTCAGATTTCGAGCCAGTGAGCCGAGCCCCTTCTACAGTGAACAGATTCACAGAAGAGTCCAGACAATCCTACAAACTCACAGAGCCATCTACTGAGGGTCAGGTGACCTTTGACATGGTGCAAAGATCCAGCATACTGATGTAATCAGTGATTCAAACTACTAGAGCACCTGTTAACGTCTCCTGTGGTGTTCATTTTTTTAAATTCAGACTTGCTGAGCTACATTTGAACACATAAAGGGTGTATGTTCAAAGGTAATCAACAGCAGTACCTCCCTCCTACCCATCAGCCTGGGAAGGTTTTACCCACCCTAATAGTAAAACCAAACAGAGATGTCTAATTTCTCCAAAGCCGTGTGTGAAATTGGATTGGGAACAAAGCTGCAGCACTGTGTGTGGGAAGAAGACATGGTGGATGTAGCCGCAGTTGTTAAGGGCTCATCTCTCACAAGACAAAAGAGAAACAAGGAGGTAGCCAAGAGCCACAGTTGGGCGCCAGCGGTTACAACAAACTGAGATTTAAGAGAAAATGAGAACAAAGGTAATCCCAAATGAAAGCGCAGAGGACACAGATTTATCATGAATTAAGGCTCTGAGACATTTAATTTCATAGTGTTGCACTGCAATGTCTTGAATATTGTCGTAATCACACCAAGGTTGTCTCCAATAATGTGATTCAGTGACATTGGTCATTTATCCTTTAACAGCAAATAAAAAGTAAATACTAAGTAACAATATTTAAATGTCAGTAAAACTTGTGTTTTAAGACAAGCTATGCATAAGGTTATATAATATTGCTCATTATTAAATACTCATTTGATGCATTTTTCCATTAGAATGAAGTTTTAACTGAAGTGAGCTTGTTCATACACAATGTACACAAGAATTAACAAGATTTATTGTTGGCCACAACAGCCGTTGTACAACCGAGGCTGTTAATATCCGTCTCTAAAATGCCACACCAGGTGAAAGTCTTCATGTGCAAAGTCCTCAGTTTTACTTTTTATGGAATTTGTTTTTCATTTTGCGCCTCCTGCCAGATCCCTGCGCCGCCTTCTCAGCCATGATTGTCTGGAACTTCTTTTTGTTTTTGCTGGTGAGGGAAGATCATTTTATATTTTATTAATGCAAATCATAACTATCATAGTTCATTAAGTTAAAGCAAGTTGAGACTTAAGTGTTTTTACTGTGACAATGAAGACACTAGCAAGTGAACAAGTGTGGAGTAAGTGTTGAGTAAGTAATGTGAAGCCAAATGAACTAAATAATACCAAGCCGTGATAAAGCTTTCAAACCATGCGTGTTATTGTCTTAACACATTTCATGTATTGTGCATTATTAAAAATGTAACCCACCACCGGAAAATATTTTGTCTTATCCGTTTACATTTGACATTATTTTCTACTTACTGCCTGAATTCAGCATCTGCCAGAAGCTCCTCCACCATGGTCCTCTTCCTCTCCTTCTTGGGAATACGGGAATGATAGAAGTCCACTGGGCTGTCCACTACAGTACCCATCTGCAACACATACACCACAGGCGCTCAGCGAGGAATTTAAGAACACACTTCAGGTTTATGAATAAAACAATAAATTAATTTATTTAAACCTGAAAATATTTGGGTAAACCCTCTCTGTCGTTCTTTTTGTAGAAGCGCTTTGGATCCATTGAACCCCTCATCTTCAGGAGCTGCAGGTCCCCCTTTAGCTCCTGCGTGATCTCAGGAGCCTTCATGTTAAACCAGGCATCACCCGTTGTCTTCTCCCTCTCAGCCTAGAACAAAACTATTTTATGACCATTGTATCAAAGACTTATTTAAACTAAAAAGCAAAGTTTTTAAATTGTATTTGGATTAAGGTGACTTGCACAAACTTACTCTGCGTTTAAGTTTTGAGCTATATTTGGATTCTTTGTATGGAGGCAGAGCATCCTTCTTTTCAAAGTCAGGACCAATGACACTCTTCTTCATCACCTGTGGACAACAACAAAACATGCATCACTGCAAAGCACCAAACACATGAGTTCCTTCAGATAAAAGGCTCAAGTAAAAAAAAAGTGTCTTCAGTATTATTGGATTTAGTCATCCTTGCATAACATTAGTTTATTATTCAGTCTGCATTGAGGATCACCTTCAACAGGAAAAATCAATTACTTATTTACCTCTTCTTGGATCTTCTTTTGCTTTAGTTTTTGCTGTGAACTGGCGACAGGTTTTGATTTACTGCCATCAAAAGTGATGTATAAACCCCCAAGCTCCTTCATTCTGATGCCTGGGTCAATACGGCTGGACAACTCTTTGCTGAAACAAATAGGCACAGGGAAACATGTTAGTAATAGCGCTTCACCCACTATATGCACACACAGCCCAAGCATATGATACTAGTAAAGACTGGCTGATGAAACAAGCACAAAATGTTTGTTGTAAATCATGTCAAAATGTCAATGTTAGCCTATTTCAAAATCTAATTTATGGCCGTTTTCTCTAACTGCTGCACTGTACACTGTTACCACTTAGTCTTGTCTTTTGATTCTTTAAAGTCTTTCTTAAAATACTTGACTATATAAACCCTTGACCAGTATCTGATACTTACGAGTGAGGGTTTCTGCTTGAGAAAAGGATATCTGCCCCATCATCGTCGTCGTCATCATCTCCCTCTTCGTCCACAAACTCCTCATCCTCCTCTTCCAAGTCAGCCTCTTTCTGTGTGGCCTTCTCTTCCATTCTCGTCCCATCCTTGTAGTAAAGTTCATCAGCCTCCTGCCCAGGCCTCGTGTCAATCATAAAAAGTCCTTCAACTGATTTAGCAACTTCCATTTTTTGGAGCCGCTCCTCTTCTTTTTCAGTTCCAAAATACCCATCCTCTTTGTCTGCAGAATTGTCACTTCCATCATCTGCGTATTCATCATCATCATCATCATCATCATCATCATCACTGTCTAAAAGGCTGACAGTATTTTTAGTTTGGCTCCCAGCGTCCTTAGGTTGCTCTGACAAGAGGTTCTCTGTGATTGTGCTCTCCTGACTGGATGTGCCTTGAAGGGCCTCTTCCTGATGTTCTGTTTCAGACGGAGACCCTTTGATGGTGCCAACCACCTGCTGAGCCTCTCCACTCACTGAACTGTCCTCCATTTTATCCCCTTCAGGCATTTCCACATCCTCTTCCTGATTGAGGGGTTCCTTATTGCCATCTGTGTCTACATTAGCTACTTCCATAGCTTCATCCCTATTTTCTGTGACTTCAGAGTCACATGTTACAGAGGCTGACTGAAGTGGCTTTAACAGCTCTGATGACTGGACTGTTTCCTGCATCATTTCCATCTCTGAGTTATCAACCTTACGTTCAGCAGACGGCTCCTCCTTCTGGTTCGCTGCCATTACTGCAGGCTCATCAGCCCCTGCATCTTTGTCCAACGCTGGAATGGAGAGATCATCTGAAATGGTATTACCTTCTTCAGCTGAGAATTTCCCTGCGGAAATGTCTTCAGGTTCCTGCTTAGTCTCAGTTGATTTGCTGTCACCACACTTCTTCACTTCTCCTGAGTCTGTGTTTTCATCTTCCTCCAATAGTGTACACTCTGCGTCCTCAGCAATTAATGTGTTCTCTAACTTAAAGTCATTAAAAGAATCGTCCTCATCTGCTGGCACCATAACTTTCTCCAAAACGACACTCAGACCTTTGGAGGACGTTGTTGAGGCTAAACGAGTGCTGCTCTCTGACCCTGTTCTGCTGCTGCTCGGAGTCCCTCTGCCCACGTCCGTTAGATCCGAGTCCGATTCAATTACTTTGGACTTCCGCCGACTGCAGGTTGTCCTACTATAAGACGGCCCAGACTCAAAACCTTCTGACTCACATGACGGAGGCTCACTCACATTTTCAGATGCGGCTTTGCCCTTGGTCGCTCTGGTCCTTCGAGCTGTCGGGGCAGGGGACTGAGAGCCCTCTGAGGTTTCCTCCAGGTGGATGGGGATTGCCTTAACTTGTCTTCGGGTTCTTGTAGACCTACGCACAGTGGATTTAGACATATCTTCAGTCACACTGTCAGCATCGGACGCCTCTGAGTCTTCTGTCTGGGATTTAGCTGCTGTTCTTGTTCGCTTACTTCTTCGACTTTGAGATTCAGACACAGAAGGGGTGCAAGGTTCAATTTCAGGGGCCACCTTGACTTCATCACCTTTCGCCTTTGCAGCAGAGTCCAAAACATTAGGGATTTTCTTTTTCCTTGTGCTTCGCCGAACACAAACTCTTGATGCCGAAACCGCAGACGAACACGATTCAACCTCAGAAACATCATCTTCCTGGTTTGCCATATGGGGTCGTCTCATTGTCCCTCTGCGGGAGACCGATGTGCTGATGTCCGACACGGCAGAGCAGCACGAGTCCACATCTGATGCATCCCCCTCGTGCACAGAGCTCACAGGAGTGCTCGGCTTGTCGGGGCTGTGGAGTCTGGATGCTCTGCTGCATCTTTTTCTGGTGGAGGCTGGAGGTGGGCTTCCTTTGGCTACTTTCTCCAGTTGGCTGCTGGCATCCACCACAGTTTGCTGTGTAGGACTCTCTGGTTGTTTAGCACTGCTCCTGGTCCTTCGACTTGTGGAGGAGGTGGTCTATGGGGAAAAACGGTAACATAACCCATTTACAAACTACAGCCACATTATCTGTCAAAGTAGTTAATAGTTAAGATATGTGGGAATACTTATGTCTTGTGTTGTGTGTACATGTCCAAAGTCAGAATCAAGAAATACAAAGGTTTAAAGTGTATTATTTATGGCCCATACATGATCAAACTAATAAAACATACTGGATCAGAATAGATTTTTTGTAAACAGACCACCAATGTTGTAGATAGGATTAACGTTAATATGTTTAATTATATTCTAAGCAATAGACTACACCAGAATAGTATGGTTCACCATTGAACTAAATCAATTTGAAAAAGACGACAAAATCTTCTTTTCTGTACAGTTTTCATCCTTAATAATATAACTTTGAGCTTATGGACTTCTGGTTACTGTAAATGTCAAAATATTATTAGTTTAATCCATGGACTATGTTCAAAGTTTACAAACTGTGTGCTGACTGGCCACGTGGGTTTGACCATCATCTAAGGCGCTACTGAGTTAATTTATGTCAAACTCACTCTCGGCATGATCACGGCACATGTAGGCATTTACAGCACGTCTTTTTGTTCCACATACCTGAACATCAGGGTTGTGATCCGAGTCTGTTTTAGTTGGGGAGCACACGCGTACTCCGCTCCTGGTGGCCACCATCTTGGACGACGCTCTCTGCTTCTGCAGCGCTTCCACTTCCGGCCAAAGACCAGACCATAGTAATCGAAATGAGCACACACCTTTTATTTACAATCTATGGCACACACACGGGCTTGGCTTTAACAGGCGCTGGCTGTACTTGTCTTCGCATCTTATTCCTAATGTGTTTGTGATATCTTGGATTGATTCGGTTAGATAACAATAGGTTATCGTAAACATGGCCATTAAACTGTACAGGCCAGACAGAGAGCATTTTGCAGTCTTGTCGATTCCTTACTTTGTTTTTCTTAATGCGTGAACGTAATAAGTGCAACTTGTTCAAACTATTCACTACAAATAATCAATAGAAAAAGAATGAATGACCCACTAGTTTTAGTTAGAAATTTTAATAAACCCAGTTCATGATATACAGATATGACAAAAATGTTTACAGTACAATAGAGAAGCTGCTTCTTTTGATTTACTGGACCCTGTTTACAGGCACAGCCTTGATTCAACATTCACACAATGCCGTTACTTTCACGTTTGACATGGATTTCCCAGTGCAATAATAAGATGCATGTCACTTTCCAAGTATTGCACGCTCAAATAATCTCTTAACATGGTATGTGTAAACAATGCATTATTAAAAGAAAGATAAATACATGTTAATATTTTAGAATAAGATCTCAAATTGCATTACAGAATAAACTCAAATAATCTTACATTTTTAGTTTCAATTAGTGCTATATGCAAAGATAGGAATGCAAATTTATTAAAAAAGGACTTTTACTGAAAGAATAAAATCTTACTTTCACAGATAATTTACAGGTTTCGTCTGCATTTGAGAAGGGTCTCCCTGCACAACCAAAGACTGCAGTTTCAGGACCGCATTTCTAATAAGAGCCAAATTTGGCTTTGCCACAACACCAGACCCTGACCCTAAAGTTAACCTTTAGTGATTCCGGGCCCCAACCTTAACCAGACACAGGGGGGCATGCAAACTCGGGCGCTGTCACAAACTGGGGTTCTAGAACTGCAGTCCTGATACTGCTGCCTCCGGTTTGGCAGGAATATACTATTGCTGCATTTTTTCAAAGTACAGAACAAAGTAAAGAACAGCAAGTACAAGCTGACAGAAATCTGCACTTAACCAACCAAGAATCAGACCTTGCATGTCCTGTTGTGAAATTCTCACCACCAATGTGAGTCTCAGTTTGTCACATGTTTGTCTCCTACATTGAATATCACTGAGAGCACTGTACAGAATAACTGCAAACTCTAGAAATCAAAGTTGAAACAAATTTGAGAATTGAAATGATTAGCAGGGTCCATTATTTAGCGTTACTGCTGTGAGGTGAGAGAAATGACTTCATCACTGCATCTTTACACGTGGGCTGTGCTAGGGACTTGCCTTCCTTGCACTGACAAGGTAGCCCTTAGACTTGATGATTCCTCTGCTCTTCACAATAATGGAGTAGCGCAGTACCCACTCCAGTCTCCAGTCGGCCACTCTAAGGTCCTGTGTTCCTTCCTGTAGTGCCTGCTGGAATGCTGCTGCTGACATTAGCTCTAAATAAAAACAAGGACAGTTACAAAATTACACTTGAAGGCAATTTACTGTAGTTCACACCACACATACTACTTTTTATACTTCCTTTAATGTCTTCAGAGGTTATTTGCAATGTTGTATTTTCCATAACTCAGAGATATCCAGTGTTTTTATTTACTTTAACTCTTAAACCCAGGACTTAATCTAACTGGCACAAAACATTGGGCCAAATGTGCCGTTTCATCTGTTTTGCATTTGTTTAAAAAAAATAAAAAATAAAAATCCTTGTTTTTCTGTACATTTCATTTCTTGCGCTGTAAAGTTAGTTGAGGCACTGTGGAGTCAACCTTCCAGACCCTTATGCAGAGGCAAATGAACTCTATTCAATGGCTCTTTTATTCTGACAGACAAAGCAGACATCTTAAACCATTTTAAGAAACATAATATTTATTCTTGTTCTTTTTTTGATTCTTTAAACCCTGCCTGACTCAATTACTGATGTCAAATTCACCAACTCTACTTTTAACTTTATATCCGTCTCTGTTTGGTCCTTAATGCCAAACAGAGGTAGCCTGGTTCTACCAGACTCTCGTACATTTCATTTGTACAGAGAATCTGGCCTCGCTCCATTGACAAGCGTTTACTTCCTTGAATGCGGGAACTCTGTTGAAGTTTAAAACTATTGGATCTGCCCAGAGTCACTCAGGATCTGCCATAGCCAATCGCTAACGTGTGGTCGTGACTTATGTCATGCGCCGAAACCGACCGGAAACAACAAGTCACTCCCTCTGTTCGCTGATTGGTCCTACAAAAAATTGATTTCTGGAAACCTAAGAATATACAGCGATCCCAGACTAAGTACTAAAGCGAAATGAAATTGAGCGGAAGTACGTAGGAGGGCGGAGCCAGGCTAAAACAGAGGCACCAAAAAATAAAAAAAATAAAAATAACCTCAGGGTTCAGTCTTAAGACCCATTTAATTTTATATCAACAACCTACAGTATGTGATAACTTGACCAATGCCAGACATCACTTTTATGCAGATATCATGCTTTATTGTTGCTCATCATCGATCACGCAAGCTTTTTTTTTTTTTAACAGTTAACTTTCATTGGCTTTAAATACAGACAAAACCAAACTCACGGTTTTCTCTAATGCCAGTGAGTTAGCTGGAAATATCCCATCAATCCTAACCTAATGTAATGGTCTCAAAATATAAGTATCTGGGTATTCATCTTGATTGTGAGCTTTTGTTTAAAGCACATACAGCTCTGAAAAATATTAAGAGACCACTGCAGAATTTTTCAGTTTCTCTGGTTTTACTATTAAAAGGTATGCGTTTGGGTAAAAGGAACTAATTAATTAACTAATAACTAATTAATAATTTTTGTTTTATTCTATAAACTACTGACAACATTTTTCCCAAATTCCAAATGAAGATATTGTAATTTAGGGAATTTATTCACCGAAAGCAACAACTGGTCAAAATAACAAACAAGATTAAGGGTTGTCAGACTTAGAAAGAAAATAAGTTACACTAAACACAATACTAATGTTTTAACTTAGAAAGAGTTCAGAACTCAATATTTGGTGGAATAACCCTGATTTGAAATCACAGCTTTCATGCGTTTTGGCATGCTCTCCACCAGTGGTCTCTTAATTTTTTTCCAGAGCTGTATGGCCAACTGATTTCCAAACTAAAAGTGAAACCTGGCTTCTTCTATAGAAATAGCATGCACTTTATAATAATGCACTTCATCCTGTCTAACCTGTTTTTTTTCTCCTTTGCATTAGTTGCAACTTATTGTTGTTATTGGAATTAGAGACGAAACGTCTTCACCTTGAAAACTTAGTCCAGATGCTTTTACTCAAACCTTTTCTTCAAATTATTGTTTTTGTATTTCAAAATGACGTGAGCTGCAGACCGCTTGGCCAGGTCACCCTTGTTCAAGAGATCTTGATCTCAATGTTTTTTTTGGTTAAATTAAAAAGGAAATTATAAAAATAAACAAATTGACAATTACAAAGTTGACACACCTTTGGGGTCATTGTGTGTGAGCAGCTGGATGTCGAACTCCTTAGCAAAGGCTGTCAAGTCAGGGGGCATCACACAGCAGGAGGCCAGGTTCACCTGGTTACTGCTCGGCTTCACCTGCTAGGCCATAACAAACATAATTTAGCTCCTGTCTTAGTTTGAGACATCAGACATCAACACCTATTTTTTGTCACAGCTTTCTTCCCCACCTGTGCCCAGTTGTAAAGCTGTTCCAGCAGATCTTTGTCCAAGTCAGAAGTGCCAATGGCTGCAATCTGCTGGCTCCTGACCAGTGCCTCAAGCTCCTCCCAAGCTGGCTGTAGGTGAGACAAAGTCTGACTGTCACCCTCTGGGGGCCCAGGTGGCGCTATTATAACAGAGTCGAGCTGGGACACTGCCAGAATCTGGCAGGCTAAAGGTGAGAGACAATTTGTCTTGTACAAACTGAACTGAATATGTATGTGGTTGTTAAAAGATTATTATAAATTATTATTAGCTTACCCATCTCAACAGCATCTTTGATTGAAGACTCATCAGACTCACACAGAAACAGCTTTGCTGCAAAGCACAACTTCCATAAACGTACTGCAGCTCTATATAACCTCTTTTACATTTTAATTCAAATTTATGTCAATTCCTTAAACTGCCATTTCTGGTAAAACCTGCTCATAATGAACCCAACCTGAAACCTTCAGCTCCTCCCTCTCCTCGGGTGTTATAGCATCAGTTGCTTCAGCAACAGAGCAGTCCAGTGTGTCTGGAAAGTCCTACATGAAGGGGAAAAATAAATGTGATGATGATTTGAGGCTAAAACTTTTTGAAACTAAACAGTTAAGTTAAAAAAAATGGTCAGATGAAGGTATATATATATATATATATATATATATATATATATATATATATATATATATATGTTCATCTGACCAATTTTAACCCAGACACCATAAAAGACACAAGCTGTGTGATGCAAGAAAAATAATAACCAGTTATTTGTGGCCCTTGTAAACACAATGTTTTTTCTTTCTCCCATTCTAACCACTCAAACATGGGCCTGATATTTTAGATGGGGCCTTTGGCGGCCAACACTGCATGAACATTCACTATGACAGCTTCTTTTCAGTTCAGCCTGGAGTGTTGTTTGATGTTCAACACACTGCTTCTTTATTTTTCTAAGCCCTGGAATTCAACAGCCCTGGTGGTTTCATTATTGGGCAACACAGTTTGCATATTTTAGGTCTGATAATATCTTAAACTATAAACAACTAAATGATTAGCTTAAAATTAATTTGACTAGTAAACTATTCAATCCAGTATTTACTAAAACATAATAAAAGCCATGGTCCCACCTCTGTTGTCAGCTTTGATTGGGAAAGCCAGTCACTCAGCGTAGCTTGAATGCAGTCTTGAAGCTAAAGAAAAACACAATTAACGTCTTTCAAACAGTAACGACCTTATCTTTTATTAATATGTGCAGCCTAGATGATGATGAGCTAATCCATAAATCATGTAAACTATCACCATAACGTTCATAATAATGTCAATGTTTGGCAACATTCAGGTTTTACAACCGTCATATTACATTAAAGTGTGCAGAGTAAATGCAGCAATAGATCCATAACTTGATGGGTACTTGGTTTAAAACTATAAAACTACACACTTTCAACTACCTTGTGTACAACATTAAACCTAGTACTACACACATGAATAAAAACCACTTTACAGCCACATAAACATGTAAACACAGAAAACTGTCGTAACAGTTTACAATGGGCTGAAAGTTTTGTGTCTCGTGGTGAGCTGTAGTTACTTGGTTACCCTCAGCTTACGTAATGACTTTAGTTAGCAAAGAGCTAATTAGCTAACTCGCAGTTGAAATCTACATTACATTTGAGCTAATATTTATACATGTTATTATATCTTACCTCCTCGCAGGGAGAGCCAGGGCACTTCTTTTTCAGTCGACTCCGGTTAACTATATTCCCGGTGTGGAGCTTGAGCGCCTTGGCATGGTTAAACATCTTGGCATTTGCGCTCATGTTGGTGTTTTGTGCATCCATGTGCTTCTGAGAGACGAGTTTTATTACTGAGCGTGACACAGCAATAACGTGGCACTTATCTTCCGTTTCCTCTGTAGCTTGTTTGCTGACTAATGTCTGCTAGCAATATTAAAATTCCAATTGTTTAAAAAGCTGTATCAGGATGACTTGCACACTCAATGTTGAATGACCTGCAGGTCTGGTGCTGAGTGGCTGATGGAAGTGGCCCGTAAAACCTGGACTGGATTCTTTGGCTGTCTGGTTTAATGGCGACCAGCAGCGGATTAAATTGGATTTTGGAATGGACTGACTGCTGGGTGCAATGCCTCAGCGCGCCGCAAGAGGGAAGTGTAGTGCTTCATATGTTTTAGAAGGTTTTAGCCCGTATTTAATTGGGCTAGTTTCATGCACGAATACCAAGAAAGATAATACAACTCAGAGACTCTCGAAAGACTTACTGCAAATACATATGAATACAGAATTAAACTGTACTTTTTCATATATTGTCAACTTTGAATAGTATAACCTATAATTGAATTCATATATGTAAATATTGATGTTGTAGAATAATTATAGTGGGGGGAAAATAAAATAAAAGCAGAGATAGGATTTTTTTTATTATTATTACAATATATTCCTACAAGGTTTTTCAGTCTTTTTTGCTTCCAGATCTAGCACTTTGTAATCATTTAAGTTCTCAGTGTAGCATGTAACAATACAATTCCCACACTAAACTTTATTGTGCACACTGGAACTTTCCACTACATAGGCCCCATCCTTGATAAAAAAAAACAGTGTTTAACAGTTTGTCATTATAGCCTTAATACCACAGACGTGTTAAATTTTAAATAAAAAAACACCTCTCAGAAACATAATTTCAATTTGACACACCATTTTACCATCACAAACTTTCAGGGAATGACCTCCGCTCTCACCCTCAACATCTAACCCTAAATCTAGCTGTGCATAATACACCAGGGACAGACAGACCATGTAGGGCACCGGCTTTCTCCAAATTGAGGAGCATTAACCTCTAAAAATACTCGGAAATGTCATAGGGTTTCATGTGTGATTTATTATGTTTTTTCTTGCGTGAGTTTCCTTTATGTAATCTGACATTTTAGGTTGCGTAAACAGCAATATGCACAGAAACTACAAATAAATGTCTTGCTTATCTTATCTACAATGAAGCTTTGGGTAAACTGCTGTGTGCTAAGAACAGTGGTCGATTACATCTTCATAGCGTTATTTATAGTTTGTGTTGTTCGAGGCTTTAAATCTTTACAAATAAAGTGGTTGTACTTTTGTTCCCATGTCCTATGTCAAAAGCCACCCAAAGTGGTGAGGAACAGGTTTTAGTTGGATTAGAACAGGTTTTAGTTGGATTTGAAAAGGCTTTAGTTGGATCTGAAACATTGCAAAGTTTGGCCTTGAGTTTGACAGGTGTGTCCTATTATGAGGTATGAGGTGCTAAAAGGGCTTGTAAGAAATACCCTGTATTCCAATATAACACTTACCAGACATATCATTTGAGTATGCATTTCAGTCGCACTGATCTATCTAAAACGAAGTGACCGCTCCATGTAACCACCATCTCCAACCGGCAGGAGGCTTGAGGATTTTATAGATGATACTGATAAAAAAAAAAAAAAAAAAAAGAAGTAGAAAAAGAACATTTAACATGACCCAGATGACAGTGTTTTGGTTAAGACAAAACAGATAGGAGATTAAGCATGAGGGTATCGTTACACAAGATCTGACTGAACAAAATGTCTGGTGTGGTTTGGTTATCAAATTTCACTTGAGACCAAAACTATTAAAGTATTGACAAGACAGAGGAGGTGTGGTAATGTTTAGAGTTTTTCCAGGGGGTGGGTACATCTCGTGTCTGCATTATTAGACGACAGACGCACTACAAATTGAACAGGACAAAGACGTTTCCTCAAGGTACTTTTTTGCTCATCACTAGACTAGCTTTGAAACTGTAGACATTTGGTGCAAACAAAGGGGGGTCAAATAGTTAACCTTTGTTTTTACAAAAGCCAAGATGAAGGGGGAAACTTTCAAACACGAGCCAAAATATCCAGCACGCAGGGGGTGGGAGAGAAAGTGTGTCTACTTATGCTCTGCCCTCTGTTTGATTGAATCATTTTGTTACAGCAAAGCACATCAGCATCAGCAGAAGACATGAAGCTCCAGATTGTTGTTTTGCTCCTGCTCCTCACCTGCACATGTCTCAGCATGGCACAAGGTAAGACTACATGCGCATACAGTACATTGGCACATCACATAGTTTGGGATGAATATGAGAAAAAAAGAAATGGAGAATATTTGCTTCTCGTCTGAGATGTAATGTTAAAGGTTTTGCATTAATAGTGCAGTGCAATCTTTATAGCTGCTCTTTATCTGGCAGTCAAAACATCTTGCATAAATAGAAAAAATCAGTGTCACAGCCAAAAGAACATCCTGTGAACTTAAAATAGCTTAATTTAAATCAAATCCACTCAAATCAAGTCATGGACATTTAATTAAGTGAGTTTGCATTGAGGTCAATGTAGACAACAGAATGTAATTCTAAGCAACTGCAATCCAATTTGTAAATCCACATAACAAATCACGTATTGTGGAGGAGTAAGTAGGGCCGCAGACAGGATTATAAAAACACAGAGAGCAGCAGAGGTCAATACTGCGGCTTTACTCACTAATAGGGTTAAGACTGACTCTCAATTGCGCCAGGGGTATACTTTCACATACTTAATTTCCCATCACAACTGACAAGTGCAGAAATGTATTTTGCCTAAGTGCTTGTCCAACCTGTCTTTATGCAGGATCTTTTGGCAACTGCTGCCTTGGATATGTGCAAAGGATAAGGTCCAGCACAAGGAGAAACATCCAGAGTTACAGGATGCAGGAAACAGATGGCGATTGCAACATCTCCGCAGTTGTGTGAGTAGCAGCCCAGCCAGTGTTGATCTACTTTTTTGGCACCAAGAAAAACACTTTCATTTTCTCTGCTTTATATTTTGGACGTCCAGTAATAATAGATGTGATTATTCTACTGATGTAGGCTCTTGATGAAGAAAAGGCCCACGGAGTCAAATTCCAGGTCGATCTGTACCAATCCTGAAGACCGGTGGGTCAAGGACTTGATGAGGGCCTTGGATGAGAAGAACCAAATCATCAACTAGGTAAAAGGTTACAGAACATCCTTAGGCACAGTAAACTTTGCAGATTGGTTTAACTTGAGGGTCAAATGTGTCTTTGCAGGCCACTGGAGGATACAAGAAGAATGTCAGCTCTCATATATATCACCGTCTTCCACCTGGATCAGATTATGTTCCTCCAGATTAGGAATTTCCTTCTGCTGACATATAACTCACTATGGCATAACCACCAGGTTGTTTTTAGTTTATTCCATGTGCATTTATTTGAGCCATTACTATAATACTGAGCACTGCTAGGATTGAGCCACCTGACTGGGCAGCTTTGAGACGGATGGAGGTGTGTGTGTAAGAGAGTTGTAGCAAAAGAGAGTTGTTTTTGTACAGATTTTCATATTTTTGTATTTTGACTTTTCAAATAAAGAAGCAGCATATTAATATCTAGTGTCTGTCGTGTTTTTAAAATACAAAATCCAGTCCTTTTAACTGTTATTGTGTAAGAAAAGCAGTAAACAAACTCATTTTCAAGTCAGCTTCAGCCCAAAAAAAACAATAAAAAACCATGTGTGGTTTAAGACTTAGCTGATTTCTGTTGCAAAAAAGGCAGCACTGACACAAAGAGAGTCACATTTGAGGTTGTATAGATGATGATGTACTGAAATGCCCAATGATAACAATTCATTTACTGGAGAACAATGAGGTGGTGGGAAAGCTCAAAGTTTCCAGATTGTTCGTGTGACCATTTAAACTCTTTATTACATCTTAGTGGAAACGTTTCAAACCGGCTCATGTTCACATCAACTTTTTATGATTTGGAAACATATCCAGCTTGTAATTGAAAACATTTGTTGGACGCTCACTGCGGTTTTCCAAATGTACATCTGAGGGAAAGAGTACTACAAAACACTTTTTCACCACCAATGACACAAACAACACACATGTTGCTCTAATTGTGCTCTGTGTTTTTTATGCTGCTCATAAACACTAACATTTTATTACATCTTCTTCCCCTAGACATGTTAGACATATAGAGCAGCCACAATGATGCAACAATGTTAATAGAAAGAAAAATGTAAATATAGAATTAGTGTTAGATTGAATTACTCCTAGAATCCAGTTGATTCACTTTTTGCAATGTACATTTTGTTTAGAATGAGACTTGAGTGCTTGAGAATGAAAATGGGTAGAAAGTGGTTTCAAAACACCTCCTCCCTGTCTTCTGCAGAGAATTTATTTGCCATCTGAGTTCACCGTGCCAAGAGCAATTCACACCAAATACGGACTTGCTGCTCAGTTAATGTCCTGGCTGAGGCTGCGGTCCTTTTGGTAAGGCAAAGGTTAAGCTAAAGAATGAATAAACTATGGAATGTATGAGAAACAAAAAGTGAAGACTGAAAGTGCTTCTGCCAGGATTTAGATGACTAACAGAAAGTACACTCCTTTGTAAATGCCTTAGATTATTTCATTATGGGCCTAGTTTCCCAAAAGATCTCATTTTAATCCAAATCTAATCTCAAAACAAAGTTAGAATTCATATCTTGTAACCATATAAACAATAAAAAAAAAAAACAAACATGTCTTTTTCAAGCATAGAGCTATTTAATATGAAAAGAAAGCTTGTTTTCTTATTGTGCAACAGCAGCACTAAATAAACAGCAAGTCCAGACGTCTACTTGGCGCTGATCCATACATTGATAATCTCTCTGGGCCCACACAGTAAGTACGTTTATGTGAATAGTGGGCGTTGGCTTTGACTTGAAGAGTGATGACGGCAGGTGCATGTACACACTGGCAGAGCTGGCACTGGGCAGTGAAGAGGCGCTCACAGGTAAACAGTGACGTCAGCGATCAAAGAGTTGGTTACTGTTAGAATAATAAAAAATTTCCTATAGTTAATATTTACTGGTTTCTCCTAGTCCTCTTCAGGTTATGTCAGTCCTGATCATGTAATGGCCTTCATGCTAATCCAAACATGAACTAGACATAACTAGACGTAGACATAACTTCCCACGAGCTAAATCCTGCACCTGGGAACTTGTCATGGGGGGACGTAAACAATACGCCTCCTACAACCTTTACTGCATAATATAAAATCTTATGTATTGTTTACTTTTCTAAGGAAACTTCATCCTGTACCATTGTAACATGTTTGTGCTTTTCTTTATTTTTTGCAAGAATAAAACCTGATCATTCATTTTAAATTGGACATGGAATTCTTAAACAGTTACACACTTCACAAAGGAAAAAAAACTGTTTAACTATTCATCATAAGCTCATTTATCAAAAGCCCTACAGTCCAATCCAAAACCATTTCCTGGAAAATAAGCTGTTTATGAAATGTGAAGCTTATGCTTGTTCTAATATAAAGAAACAAGATATTAATATTGTGTAATTACATGTCTGCTCCATTCAGGACACATCATGATAAATCGATTTCTTTGTGAAAAAATATTTACACAATCCAAATCAATTGTGAAAACGTTTTTATTCATAACAATGAAAATTGCCCAACAAGGAATTCTCATAATTTTGTGAGAATTGTTTACACTGTGTATGAACAGTCCAAAAGTAAAATACAAACCAAGTCTGTGTGCAAAATATCTGACAATGAAATGTATGATTTGGAAAATACTGAAGGCAGTGAAGGTGACATTTTTGTTTTGGAGCACCAAATGTTTTCAGGGGGTCTCTAGTTTTTGATTGTCTGAGCTGAAGAAGTCTAATTTTTCTTACTTACTGGATGTATTGAATTTTCATTTAGCCCTGATTTGATTGAAGGAGGTTAATTTTGAATTGACGCAGCATGTTCTCATTGTCTCTCATAAGGATTATCCATGGCCTTGAATTTATTCAGTAGACTTATGCTATGACAAAGCAGGATAAAGATGTTAATAGCCATTCATGATGGATGAATCATTTACGTCATTGGGCCCATTGTGCTGAAGCAGCTGATGTAAACTCAGAAAGCCACCACTAAGTCGTTAGAGAGGTAATCTAGTCTGTGGGAAGCTCTATCCTCAGCCCCTAACTTTCAGTCCCTGTTGCATAACACTCAACATGAAGCAGACTTAAGTGAGAGTGTCAGAAAGCATAACAACACAAAAAAAAGAAAGTGCAATGGTTTGTTCTTTATAGGATAATGCAAACAGCTGAGGGGTTGTGTTTGTCCAGAGATGCTACTGACCACTTCCACTGCCTGCTGTATTTGTCTGGGTGAAGTGCCGTATAGCCCACTGCCTCCACAGACCTCCGCTTTTGAACCCGATGCAGAAGAATTCGGTAAGTCCCGGTCAGGGGGCTCCTACAGTCTGAGCAGGGGTTATTCTTGAAATGAAATGTCTCAATACCGACATCCGACAGTAAGCTCTTGACCTCCTGCTCCTCCACACACAGAGTAGGGTTAGCCTGGCCAAAGTGGACTGGGCACAGGGGCAACAATGGATAAGACGGAGGGCATTCGATGCCACAGAGCCACGGACTTTTCAGAACCTGTGAGAGAGGGGTGCGGTCAACAGGCACGAGCCGCAGCACACCTTTAATAACCATCTTACACTCTTCTGGCACGTATTCAGGGATACTGTAGGCCCCCTGCAGGATGCAGCGCTTCAGCCTGCTCAGACTGTCCCCATAAAACGGCACAGTGGCTGTCACCATGAAGTACAGGAGGATGCCCAGAGCCCAAATATCTGAGTAGCGGCCGATGTAACCTTTTTCCTTGAACAGTTCAGGGGCAGCATACGGCGGAGAGCCACAAAAAATATTTAGCAGCTCATTGGGGCTGCTCTCTGTGCTGAAGCCAAAGTCCCCCACCTTGATGCAGCAGCTGGTGGTGTAGAAGATGTTCTCTGGCTTAAGATCTCTGTGGACAATGTTGTTGTCATGCTGAAAAACAACACAAAATGTGAAATGTTAGTATTTTGTTTTCAGTAGACTCAAGAATGGTATTAGTGTACAGTTGTGTGTTAAATACACTGAGTGTACCACTACTACATTGTTACTATTCATCCACAGACAGACCACAGATTATAATAGTCCACTGATGAAATTAACCCTTGTGCTTGTTCATCTTAGCAAACAAAACTTTAGAAATAACTTCCAAAGAGCTTAAACACTGCAACACATTGGGTTTATGGGTTGAACAAACATAGGAGTAACATCACGTTACTGCTCTGTGAACTCTGAGAAAGCACTATTGAGAACAACTTCCCCAAATAAATATAGACTCCTCATTCTGTCCTTAGGACAAGACAAATGGTAACTTTAATCAGGCAATTTCTTGCTGCTCAAGCATTTCTAGTTGCTATAGCACAAACTAAGCTGCTTTCCTTAACAAAAAACTAAAATTTAAACAAAAATGAAGCTTTTACAGTTGTGCTGATAAATGCACACAGATAGACAAAAATCATTGCCACATTGTGCAGCCAATGGCGATTAAGACCAACACTGAGCTCACCATATGCTTTACAGCAGAAACTACTTGTGCAAAGATCATTTTAGATTCCAGGTCGTTTAGCTTCCCTCTGCTGGTGATTCTGGAGAACAGGTCCCCTCCGCTGCCATACTCCATTACCAAATATAACTTCCTGCTGGTTTCGATCACCTCATAAAGTCGCACTATGTTGGGGTGACACAGTTTTTCCATGCAGGTGATCTCGGACAACAGGAATGGCTGGCTCTTCTTATCAAGACGCATCTTGTCCATGATTTTGAGAGCTACTCTCTCTGAAAGGGAAAAGGTAAAAAAAAGGTTGACTAAAGAAACAAGGAAACATAGATGAATGAAAAAAGAAAGACGGTCTATTCCGCCATTATAAATAATAAATGAAATGAAATAGTTTCTCTTGAAAATTGTTGCAGAACCACTTGGATATGGCCAAAAAGCTACAACATGGAGCCTATACAAAATGTAAATCTATTTCAGGCCAACATCTGCAGACTAAGAGGACTAACAAATTTAAGTATTTTATTGTAGCCATTGTCTCTAAAAAGTCAGGTCCTGACCTTTTGTGAGTACATGGATGCCCAGTCGGACAGTAGAAAAGTTGCCTTGGCCAATCTCTCCTCGCAGCTCATAGAAACTGATACGCCGACCCAGCATAATTTCGTGCGCGGTCTTCTGGTCATGGGCCATGTCATAGATGACCCTCTCAAACGGAGACTGCCTCATTCTCTCTTCTGCAGTCAGTAGCGGTACGGCACATTTACCTGCAGAGCATAAGGTCTTGGCTGTCTTGTCCACTTTTAAGGATTCTTCTTTTGGTTTTTTGGTCACTTTCTGCTTTGGCCATGGTCGGGATGTGATGGCTGAAAAGAAAGCAATGATTTAATTATGCTGCATTTGTAGGTATCTGTAAATGGACAGGCTGTGTAGCAGGTTGGACTGGGGAAGGGTATGGACTATACTGTTCAGGTCTGTGTGATATTGATAATGGGATTGACCTCCTGTCAACTCCTCTGATGTGGTTACACTTGACACCACCATGAACTTAGTACATTATCTTTATAACCATAACCCTTTACATAACAAGGAAGGCTCTCTAAACATATAAACATTATCAGTTAATGTTTTGTAGTATAAAGAAAACATTTATGGTTAAAAACAGGAGATGACTACTATTAAGATTTTTGATTACATAAATAAACAGAACACCTGTCTGTGCAGTTACAGCATTTAAGCTTAGGAAGTGTAGAATATATTGGGGAACTGAATTTAACATTAGCTCAATGCACTAAAAGAGCTGTTTGTGCATATTCTTTGTTTGACTTTGCCAAGCATTGTCAAAAATTTTGGGGGAAACTATTAGTAGGCTGTAATAAATTACTTTTGAACATGTCTTTATTGCTGAACAAAGGCAGGAAATGTTGACCTTTTCTGTTCTCTCTGTTGAAACAAAATTACATAAGTAAATTTCTTCATATTCAGCACATTTGCTTTGGGGGAGTGGACAAACAGGGCTTTTTTTCATAGGTTTACAGAAAGCAACAGCAAAAACCTCAAAACAATGGGCTATAGGCTATTTTCATTGATTCTGTTCAGTCTGCCGTCTGTTAGTTCTAAAACTGGCAGGGATCAGCTTCTTTTAGATACAGTATTAGTGGGTCACTATGTTCAAGGCTATTTTAATTTCACCGGGACAGACTAACACACACAGTGATAGTAGTGTGTTTTTGAGTTTGTTTCCAATTGGTGGTTCCAAGTCTGGTTAGTTCAAAGTCAAGTCACTGCCAGTATAGTTTATTGAAATTAAACTTTATATTTGGTTGCTTTATTAGATTGTCCTGTCATGTCAACCCATGACCCATAGAGGATAAAGGATAAGCAATAGAAAAGTATAATATATAAATTTAATTACTTTTTGTTTATTTATTTGATTGGGACAGTATATGTTAATAAACATTCAGCACATGAGACACAGCCACATGAATGTAAACATTAGGCTAATTTATTAATAAAATAATTGCATGGGGTAATGAAATTAAACAATTTTAATGTCTTACTGCATCTCACCATCTTGTGAAAAGGATCAGCTGAATAAACATTAAACAAATATAATAATTAATTACAAGAATAATTGTCTTTAAAAAACATTTACCTGGCAGCTGTGGATCCTTCATGTCTGTCCCTTGCCTCCAACACCTGACTGAGACCAGACATGTGAATGAAGTCTCAGAGGCTTCGCAATCCTATTAACAGAGGCTTATTACATAGGAATTACGTAGAAATGATGGAATTGCTGCATACACACTTTCGGAAATAAGTCTTGGGACACTCTAGTTAGTTTTACAATCAACAACTGAATACTAATAGCATTTTTGAGGATGATGGGGAAATACTTGCTTCATAATTTGACATGAAGTCAATGTAAAAACAATGACATTTTTATTTATTTTTCCTAATAGATAAAAACCTTGTTTGTTTATTTAAATGCAATATAGTTGGTAAAATAAGAAATTGATTGGTGTTCAAGTATTAAACTATTAGCCTATTTGCATGCAAAAATGTGAGAACTTAAAAGTAGGCCTACTACTTTTTAAACAAATGAAAGTGTAGTATATTAGACTACCTTATGTGTACTTACTGTTCATTGAGTCATTTTCTTCTGCTTAGACAAGTTAGGGCTTGCGGGTTACTGAAGCCTGTCCTAGCAAACTTTGGGCCTTAGGTGGGGTACACCCTGGACATTACCAGTGTGGACAGTGGTGGACTAACTGGACAGTGTCGCCAGTTATTCGCAGGGCTGACATTTAGACAGTGACAGACCATTCACTCTCACATTCACTAGGGACACACAGAGTTGCCAATTGACCTAAACATGCATGTCTTTGGACAGTGGGAGGAAGCCGGAGTACCTGGAGAGAACCCACGTTAACACAGGGAGGACATGCAGACTCCTCACAGAAAAGCCACTGTGCACCCCTGTGTTACTGGTATGAGCGGTAAAATAAAACAAAACATAATAATAATAGGTTTGGTTCCATTGATATACATCTATGGGTGGTACTTTTAGGTAAGTTTTAGGTCTGTCCAATCAAATTCCAACAACTACATGGCGGGAGATAAAGAGGTGGGGCTTAACAGCAGCTAGCCAATCTGTGCATTCATGTACCAAAAAACCCGGAAGCACATGCTGGCGCGTAGTGCTGCTAGTTATGTTATGACCCGTGTTGTGACATGTAGCTAGATACAACTTTAGCATTTCTGTTTTTTTAATAAAAGAATAACTTGCTAAATATTAAACCTGAAGAATGTCAGCTACGTTGGCGTCTCCAGTAGCCTCCGCGGAGCAGGAAGCCGAGCGGTGCGGGGCTGAGGAGGAGAGCCGCGGGGCCGAGGCGGAGGAGGAAGGCAGCCCGCAGCAGACAGTGCCCGCCACTGCCTCCACTCACAGCCGTCTGTCCAAGCTCCCCTTGGCCCGCATCAAGGCGCTGATGAAGACCGACCCAGACGTGTCCCTGGCCAGTCAGGAGTCAGTGTTTATCATCGCTAAAGCCACGGTAATAATAACCCTAGATCTAGCCAAATGTAACAACGCGCAGTACTGCTTCACAAGGGGTAATGTTGTAGGCTACTTGATAAAACTCTCAAATAGAGGTAGTACATTTCATTATAGACATTGGTGAGAAGTATTTTGAAAACGCTGTATTTTTCTGTATGTGAACATTCATGAGTTATACAACTCCACCAGCAGGGGCCTCCACCTCACACTGCACTCTGTGAACCCCACTCTTGAACTTTGCTTACTATGGATATCGTATGACAGAAAAATGCTCCACTGTGTTCCATTGTGTGTTTGATGAAGCACAGATCTGTTCAATGATGGTATGTCTTCTACTTCTGTCTTCTACACCTTTTAACTAATGTGCTTTGTTTTCTACAGGAGTTGTTTGTTGAGATGATTGCAAAAGATGCCCTGGTGTACGCCCAGCAAGGAAAGCGGAAAACATTACAAAGAAAAGATCTGGGTAAGCTTTACACACAAGCATTTACAATTTATGCTGTTCATTGTGTTTAAATGGGACAGAAAACCACAATGTTTGCAAACTTGTAGGATTTACAGTATATCTTGTATGTTCACAATCAACCTCTACTTTTTATGTTCAGACAATGCAATAGAGGCCATAGATGAGTTTGCATTTCTTGAAGGTAAGCTTTGGCTATAGCTACTATTATTAAACACTGTACAGACACTAAACAAATCACATTTACACATTTAGTTAACATGTTTCGACCAACATTGAGCACACAACTCTTAAAATATGCTTTGTTAAAAACTACAGTGCATTATTACAGTTATTGATGGCTATGCATTTTATGCATGTAATAATAATATTTTATGACAGAAGTCAAGTCTTTTCTTTTCATGTTTTGCAGGCACATTAGACTAAACAAAGCTTCAAGAGACAAGAACAGTAAACCACGGCAGTGCTCTGAGACCTTTTTTGCGACACATTATATAAGTGACAAAGGTGATACTTTCAAAAGTGTTATTGTCAGAATGTATGTTTGTATGGGATTTCTATAATGTGTCTTCAAGAACTGTCATATTGGATGTCTTTGTGGTAAAGTGTACATGTTTTGTAAATATTTGTTAAAATAATGCTGCACAATGGAATAAATATAAATGTGAGTTTTTTTATTTATTTATATGCAGTTTTTTATGACAAGTCAAACTAATCTAGTGGTGTCTATAAAAGTAAAAATAGTGTTATTTTTACAGTTGACAGTCAAGTGGGGTTTTTTATTATTATTTTTTTTTTTATAAAGAGTCAACATTGCTGTCCAAGGTCCTGATCTTGGACCTCCAGGGGGCAGGAGCTGTCTAGGGTACTCAATAATTTTGGTAAACAACAAAAAAGTTTAATGCTGAACCATATGTCACTCTGCCTTGACTTAAGCCGATTGTAAATTTACAATCCCCCTTTCATTCTGCCCTCAAGGTTAATCTTTGACACATCTTGCACATGTTGCTGCACTCGTTTATAATTACCACCTGATGTGTTACAGCACTTAAGTACATGCCATGCAAATCACACACAGTTGGATGTTACAAATGAAGCTGCAATGACCATATTATACTCTTTATTAACAGTTTTTTTTCTTTTGGCTAAATTTTAAAAAAGTGCTTTAATTTTTCTATAATTTCAAAATTACAAAAACTGATCCAAATAGTATCTTTATGTATGACCACAACTGTCCTTTGCATATTAATAAATACCATAGGCAAGTTCATGTTAATGACTAAGTAAAAAAAATTTTCAGGAAAATCTACAACCTATCTACATTTGAAATATGTGTAGGTTAAGCTCTTCCTGGAACACTGTTCACTTGCTCAAGTGTTCAGTTTCACACTCACGGCACATTCAAGAGCCCTTGAGTTTTTGCAGTGGGGATTTAAAAATAAATGAGTGTGTTTAAGCTGATTTTCTGGGTGTACTGTTCAGCGAGTAATGAAACCGAGCGATGAGAAGGACAGATGTTTAGTTCCAGGAGAGCGTCAGTTAACTCCCTGCAGAGGAATGCCTGATTGGCACAAGGGAACGTGCAGTACTCAAATCTAATAAAATCGAATCACACGTCCAAGTAGTGGACATTGTTTTATTTCCACAGTCAATGAAGACGTCCCGTTAAGTAAATCTTATGCAAAGAGAGTGACCAGAGTTTTCCCTGGTGCTGGGATCTAGTACATGAGCAGTAAATCTGGGAGTGGTTAGCTGTTCTCTTATTCTCATTCCTAATTGCCAGTTGAGGCAATCTGTGCTTTTTGGAATTAATACAAAGAAATTTTACATAAACTACAAAATTTATATAAATGTCACATCATATTGTCAATTATATCTTTTCTCTGTTACAGTTTTGGATTCTACCATTATAAGTCTTTTACTGTCAAAAATCTGCTTTTGTAAGTAATGCATCTTATTCTTATTGTGTTTCATCTGATTAGACAAAGCATTGCCCCCAGCATTTTAATCCTCTAATGTTCCTTTGATAGACGTCAGATCTCTTGGGGTGTTCTCCTTGTTGCTTGTATTTTTGATCGGAGATATTTTAATGGAAGTGCACAAATTGACTGCAATCAGCACAAAGATATTCAGAAAATGCATCTGGCTCAAGCGGACGGTAGTCATGGGGAAGGTATGTTTTTGCAGCTGAGATTCCAACCTTATTTCTTGGGTCAAATTCTTTAAGAGTTAACCCCGCCCCCAACACACACAGACACACATGTTGTGCTTCATATGGTTTGAGGACATTACATTGAGTTAACAAAGACTCTGCTCTGAGGATTCAAGTTGTGGCAATTTACATTTTGTCCAAAATGAAGATAAATATAATTTCTTATATCCCAAAATGTGTTACATGTAGACTTTAAGTATACTTTGAAATGCAATTTAGTTTTTTAGTCTGGTATAATTTTTGTTCTTTTTTCAGCCATTGTTAGAATTCTGTGCATTTTCTCCATAATCCCCCTTCCCAATTTAAAGGCCACTCAAACATTTATTTATAAAGTGTGATTTACAGTCATACGCTTTCTATTTTAATTAGCATGGCAAGATGGTTAATTGGTAGGTAAATTCTGCCGGGCTAAAATATGGTAAATAAAATTGTAAAGCTGCTTTTTTTTAAGTTTAAAGTTTTGGCTTCTAACATTTATTTTTTTGCCATGTGACTTCACAGCTTCACTTTTCAGTTTGGCTGAAATTGTTTTTTCTTACCATTTCTCTTATTGAATAAAAGAAAAGCCGTAAAGTAATAAAGCAATTCAATAACTATAAATTAATAACTATTGTGTATGTATTATGTTAAGTATGTCATCTGCCTTATTTACTTGTGCTCATGAGCTTATTGTTGTTACCGAAAGGTCTTAACTTTTCATCTGTGTCATTTTATGTTAAACCAGGACAGTTGAAATATTTACTACTCAAAAAATAAATACTTTTAAAATGACATTTTTGTGACTCAGGCTTGAGTTTAATGGCTGAAAAAAGACTGGGCAAATAAAATCCATCCTCAAAGATATAAGATGCCTGTAAATGAGATGCTTTGTTTCTCTGATTGAGTTTGTCGTTAAAGTGTTCCCTCGAAATACAACTTGAATCCACAAAGACAAGGTTAATAATTGAAAGAGAATGGAAAAAGAAAAAGAATGGTCGAAATGTAGCATCGATACAAATGGAGGGGCACCCTGGTGGCTCACATGGTAGAGTGCATACCATATACACAGGGGACCCGAGCAGGTCATTTGTCTAATTTCATTCCCGTTTCTCTCACCCTGTTTTCTGTCATTTGCTGACCAATTAAAATAAAGGCAAAAAGGCAAAAAATAATGATATAATGATAAATAAATATATATATATAAATTACATACAAACTAAATTAAATATGTAGATCCCAGAGCAGCACTAGATGAATTGTGCAGGTCCTGGCTCCATGTGTGTGTGTGTTGTGGAGAATGTTGTACATGTCTTTAGTAGTGGGGGAAACCAGAGTACCTGGAGGAAATCTATGCAGACATGAAGAGAGCATGAAAACTCCACACAGAAAGGCCCTGGATGGGAATTGAACCCATTTACATTTAGTCATTTAGCAGACATTTTTATCCAAAGCGACTTACATTAAGCTTCTATTCACCAGTGTTACAGCTGGAACATCACTGGAGGCAAGGAGGGTTAAGTGTCTTGCCCAAGGACACAACGACCACATGAGCTTTGGGAAGAGCGGGAAATGAACTGCCAACCCTCCGACCATGCTACCACTGAGCCACTGCAAACCCAGGACCTTCTTGCTGTTAGGCAGGAGTACTAACCACTCTGCCACTGTGCTAGCCTGGCTCCGCCCTCCTACGTACTTCCGCTCAATTTCATTTCGCTTTAGTACTTAGTCTGGGATCGCTGTATATTCTTAGGTTTCTAGAAATCAATTTTTTGTAGGACCAATCAGCGAACAGAGGGAGTGACTTGTTGTTTCCAGTCGGTTTCGGCGCATGACATACGTCACGACCACACGTTAGCGATTGGCTATGGCAGATCCTGTGACTCTGGGCAGATCCAATAGTTTTAAACTTCAACAGAGTTCCCGCATTCAAGGAAGTAAACGCTTGTCAATGGAGCGAGGCCAGACTCTCTGTACAAATGAAATGTACGAGAGTCTGGTAGAACCAGGCTACCACTGTGCTGCCTTGGTGGTCAACTGGTAATGTCCTTATGCCAACAGTAAAGTGTAAACTGTTTGCAACTTTTCTCAAAAAGGCACTATTTAAAACAGCTTATTATGAATTTTTCTCTGGGATAATAAAGCAATAATAAATATACTAATTCTACTGGATGTAGGGGCATTAATGATTTACATGAGAAAGATGCCCATAACAGAGCCTTGTGGAACACCAAGCTGAATTTGTTTTAAATACTTTTTTTTCAGAATTAAAATCAATGTGTTGTTCTATTGTTACAACTTCTTTGTACTGCAAATAAGAGTTAATGTTTTCAATCAGTTTCAGCAGCCAAATGTTATAAGTGACTGAGAATGCGGGCGGAAGTCTTGTTATTTCCCTTTAAATGGGTTTCATTTCTCAACTTGGAAAAATGTGTTACTAAAGATGAAAAGAAGGAATGTGAGACACACAAAGCTTGGTATTTTAAGTGAAAACTGTAGAGAGCAGAAAATATGTGAGATGTGTGAGAAAAAGAACAATAAAACAAGATAACGATGGGGGGAGTTAAGTTGAGAATGAGTTAAAATGGAACAACAAAGAGAGAGGAGGGGGCGAGGGTAAGACAGAGTGAGTGAGTGAGAGATGGGCAGGGAGATATAAAGAGAGGCGGCCATAGAGGGAGAGGTGACAGACTGCTCTGCTGTCCTCTCTGCCAGCCTCGTCATGCTCGTGCTGCAGATGTTGACGCTTATCTCCTTGACTGTTTTCCTCTTGGCATCTGTAGAAGGTAAGGACCGCTGCACCCTCTTTATGTTTGTACCCTGCAGGTGAACTGTGTAGCGACGCAAAGACAGGGTAGCAGCAGGGAGACAGGCATGGATGTAAACACAAGGACTGAGCCTCACATTTGCTCTGTGTTTCATAACGTCCCACTTCTGAGATGATATGCTTACAGACCGGACTCCCATCATGTGTGCAGCTCTGTCCTATTTTACTGCTTCCTTGCTCAGGCTGCTTCCACCACACTTTAAAGTGTTTACACAAACGCTGTGTGATAACATGCCAACATGGCACACCCACCCCACTCCTCACTCTTCCTCCTTCTCTCACTTTCCCAGGCATGGCACTGGGCTTTGTAGCAGAATGGGATGCTACTGTAATTCCTTTCAAATTCCTCTGTGAGGGTGCATTTCTGCAATCTCTATTTGAGGGGAATGTCATTTTGAAGATAACCTTTCCTGTCCCAGACTTAAAGGTTCCCCATACTGCAATTACAAGTTCCTACATTAGTCTTCAAGGTTTACCAGAATACATTTGAGTCCCTCCTTCTACAACCAGACTGCTCTTATGGTTATGTGCCCCTTCTGATCCAACTGTAATCAGACGCTGACCTCTCTTATAGAGCCTTATGTCTGCTTTAAAAGGCCCAGTTTGTTAATTCTACCTCACTATGTTACATTAAGCCAGGAACATCCAGGAAGCAATTTCAGGGGATTAGAAAAAAAAATCCATAAAGAGAAAACTAGTTGCTCTAAATATGTCTTTGGGCTTTGCTGGTGTTGGATGTGAACATACTTCTAAAGCACAATAAATCAATCTGGTAATTAAAAAAAAGCCTATATTCATTGGACCCAGCTCATGTTATGCTTTTGACTTTCTTTTTTGTGCATTCCTCAGGTAACGGCGTGCAGATGCAGAGGGATGTCCAGTGTTGCATGTTGTACTCCCAGGGCAAGGTTCGTACCAAAGAGGTGTTGCGGTTTGAGGTGCAGACAGAGGGGCCCGACTGCAGCATACAAGCCATCATGCAAGTATTTCAACTATCCACTCCTAAAGCTAAAGAGCACAGCGATCTGCAGGCGTGGAAAATATGTCTCTCGTTATAGAGAAGGGCAGAGCCACGGCTGAAAGGCATTGTCATCTTTCCAGGTCATGTTGTTATGGCGGGGCTCGAAGCTGTAATTTGCCAGGGAAGTAACAAAGGAAATATGCAGGAATAACAAGCCATCTGAAAATACCTTGTGAGCCAGCTGAGCCCCGCCACAACCCTGTCAGCCCGAACAGCAGGGTTTAGTTAAGCAAACTATTGTGCACTGAGATACCTATTGTTTTCAGCCGGTCAGGGAAATCTGATGTAGCTGGGGAATGCTGTCAGGGCTTTTTCATGCGGGCAAGTTAACAACATGAAATAGTTGTGGAAACATTCTGTTCATTTTAACAAATTAACACATTTTTTATTGCAATGTTTGTTTGAAAACATACCCACTGCTCACACTGAACTATGCTGGATTATTGTCCTTAAAATCAATTTTCTCTTTTGCTGTACCATCCTGTTCTGTTTGTAGTCTTTACACAAAGAAGGTGGTAAAATGTGCTGATCCTAGAGACAGGAAAGTAAAGAGGTTGCTTAGAAAACTGCTTCAGAGACAGAGAACCAAGGCCCGCCGAACCATGTGGCTCCTCCCTCACGACAACCTGCCTGTCATGTCAGAGGTCAGTCGTTATACATACCGCACATGCATATGGTTCTCACATACCACATCACTAAGGTTTCTAAATACACTGTTTTGGTGTCTTAGGACAAGAAAGAAAACTGGGCAGTGCTCAACATGGACTGAAAAAGCACAGAAATATCATGGACCTATAGTCATAAGTAAGGATCTGTCCAAATTTCACACCTTCAAAAAAAAAATACTCACACCCTTTTTTTTTAAATACTTTGCTCTATTTCTTTTTAGGCCAAGTAAACTGTCAGCAGCTCATCACTTTTACTCAGCGGGGTTTGCTGACTCTCCAGTGTTCTTGTGTTGATCTACACTATCAATCTCCCTGGGACCAGACCTGGGGAGCAATACATATTTAAATTGCTTTACATATTTATACATGAAATGTGCTTTACATATTTCCAAACCTGTGGCTGCAGCTGACTCAACTGCAGAGTTATACTTGTCAGATAAAGTTGATGTGACATGGCTTATACTGTTATTTGCCAGAGTCTGCCTGGACGTATCTCCCTCTACTCCTCTGATATGAAACCAGTGACTGTTATATTTAATCAGTAATACTCTATGATCAATTGTGATTGACAATGTATATACCTTCTGTAACGTGTAATGACACCGTACATAGTGTAGTCACTTTTGGGGAACGCCTGTCTCTGTAATGCACCTATTTTTGTACAAGTTTGAGCTTCCTTTAGTTAAGGCTGATATTTGACTGTTCAGTGGGTGAAAGGGGAGTGTGGAAAGAAGTTTTCACCTGCTTCTTCTGTGTCTCTCTGTACACTGGCTGTTAGTGAAGAAAGAATCTGCAACTCCTTGTAATGAAACGCAGCCCTCACCTCAGGCGTCTATTGCAGATTTCCACCTCCCAATAGTCAGAGAAATAAACAATGCCAAAGTATTCATAATCAAATTCAGTTTTTGATCTGGCTTTTTAAAACCAAGAGGGCTCAAATGTGTGCCCAACACACTCTTGTTTTATTATGAAAGAATGCACTGTATGTTACAACTGTATCTCAAGTGAACTATTTTATAAATTAATCTGAACTGGTTCCTTTTGTGGGTCTGTCCACCTACAGTGTTTTAAGTACTCTAGTATAGCAACCTCTCTTGAAAACACACTGATATTTAGAGTCAAGCTGTGGAAGTATTTAAATGTATTAATATTAGTTTAGTATATTTAAGTACATTTATATAGTCTGTTATTATTGTGTTGTAATACAACAAATAAGGGTTTTGTTTGTCTAACATTTTGAGGACAGTGTTCTCCACCAGGGGTAGCCACAAACACAACTATAACGTTTCAATTCCTGAGCCATTTATTTGTCTCATATTAAGTCTTCCATCAGCAAAAAAAAAAAAAGAGAGAAAAAATCCTACAACACACTAAAATAACACTATCCATAAAACTCACATCAGGCCACACATACATTTTACCAATTAAATTAATTCAGAATTAGTTACTTAACCTTTCTCTTAAACAGTCAACACCAAAAGCTATTGCACCTTTATACCTTCATTCAGAAATCTTCTTCACATTTTACAGAAATTAGGGACACTCATGGCAGTGAGTGGCCATAACAACTTGATTTAAAATAAATCTAATAATAGAAGAAATTTTAAAAAAGTAACAGTTGTCACTGCCTGTATAAATACTTTGCAGCAGTACAGCCATACTCCATTACAAAAAGCAATAGCACCAAAGGAGTGCACACTAATATTAATAATAAAGCACTGAGTGAAAACATTCATCAAATACACTACCAGTATAAGTCCTTTAACAGGCAATACATTCAAATAGTACAGTCACATTGTGCAAGCTAACTTCAATTACAAAACAATATTTCAGCTGTAAAGCCACTGAGTTAACATGTATTTACATGTCACTGATATGTTCCATGTTGTACTCGCTGTAGTGCTCTACAAATCTACAGTTCAATAGAGGTAGTCAACACCACTCGCAATAGAATTGACAAATGTCCTAAATGTTGCTGAGACACTTTACAAACAATGCAAATCTATAAGTCTATGAAACTGGACAATCAGCTGGTTTAAATAAATAAAATATCAAAATGCTGTGTTGGTGGTAAATATGATTACAAATTAAACTTGGCCTGTAATCTTGCTTACTATAAACAGTTCAAACCTGAAATACTCATTAAACTGGCACTTTATAAACACAGCAGGTTATGTTTCAACAAATGCACATTAACGTTGGATCTAGGATCAGGCTTGAAAAAATACATAATACACTTCTGTACAAAAACAATACTGACATGTCTGACTAGTCACCTGTTGGTAAAAACGTATTGTGTTTCTTAATATGGTAGCTTGTGTGTTTATCTTTTGGTGAGACAACAGTCTTCTACATTTCTGTCTAGCACAAGAGGTCCTTGCAAGTCTGGATCTTTACATTGTGGTTTCACTGTTGTGGTGGTTCACAGAGTCATTCTCCTGGCATATTAGCTGGTACGGCTTCTCATTCTCTTCAATAACAGAGTTGCGCACATCAGCATCTTGATTTTGGAGCTCTCCACGGGAAAGATGCTCCACAATGCCAGCCCCAAGGGAGTCGCCCAGCACATTGGTGGTGGTACGCAGGCGGTCCCTGTAGGTGACATCAGGCAGGAGTGAGACACCAAAAGTACAGAGGTAATATAACGAATTAGATTTCAAAGTAAAAGGAGGGTTTTAACAGAGGCTTTTTGTGAGTGTGGCCCTGCATTATGCATTAGTAACCTTTGTAGAGGTGGGACCTGTGTGTTCTCTGAAGCTTTACAATGACATTTAGGCTGTAACCAATCCCCATCAAGCTGACATTTAGTGTGAACTCACAGGAACCAATCCACAGCGATGATCAGTGTTATGTCCTCTGTGGGCAGTCCCACCGATGTCAATACAATCACCATGGTAACCAGGCCTGCCTGAGGGATGCCTGCTGCTCCGATGCTGGCAGCAGTTGCTGTGATACTGAGTGGGCGGAGGCAGAGATATAGAGCAGAGACATTTTATAGAACGAAACCAGCAAATTGCACATGTACAGAATTAAAACTAATAATTATAACTACATTAAAAAGCATATTTAAACTGGAGCGTAACATTTATAATTTATTGTTTAACCGCTTGTAATGTTAATTCATTAAAAAAAAATGGAACACCTAAAAAAGCAGAAACTCTCAGTTATATATATTTTAGTCTTTACTAGAGGTGTACTATTTTTTACTTATCCCCATCTCATGTTATTATACAGTCACTTATGCTCACGTTACCTGATGGTGAGAATCTGTCCAAAGTTCAGGTCCATGTCATTGACTTGAGCAATAAATATGGCTGCCACAGCCTCATATAGGGCAGTTCCATCCATGTTGATGGTGGCACCCACAGGAAGTACAAACCGTGTCACTCGTTTATCCACACGGTTGTTCTCCTCTAGACAGCGGAAAGTGATGGGCAGCGTAGCAGAGCTGCAGCAAGCAAAAGCAAGTTATTTCTTTAATGATGATAGTTTACATGTACAAAAAAAATCAGAAGAATCCCTGATAGTGTATGTGCGACTCACCTGGAGGAGGTTCCAAAGGCAGTTATGAGTGCCTGCAGCAGACCCCCAATGAAGCTGTAGGGGTTTCTTCTGGTCACGAGGAAGTAGAGCAGTGGCAGGACAAACAGGCCGTGGATGAGGAGACCTATAATGACTGATACAGTATACATGCCCAGCTGACCCCCCACCTCAGCCAGATTCTTCATTTCTACAATCTTCCCAGCAATCAGAAACAGAATACCCACTGGAGAATACCTGCAATGTGACATCAATTAAACAAGAGTCAAGCTCCTATTATGAGAAGAAAAAAAACTATTGTGTAATAATGTAAATATGTATAAGTTGTTATGTGTCAACAGCTGTCAAAAATATTTATTTGCAAATTGTTGTAGTTTTTGGTTGTTATTGTAATATTTAGTTATAAGATCTCAATCGTTCTTTTATTTCACAATGATTTGATTACCTTTATGTAAATAATACAAACACCCACAGGCAGATTTTCATACATATAATTAAAAGAAGAATGTTAGATTTTTAACCAAAAGGTCTATAAAAATAAAACCTTGTAACACAGAGTTTAAAAGAGTATTTTGGCCTTTACTGACCAGATAATTATGGCTACCAGCCTCATAATTGCTTCATTCAGGCAGTCAAAGAAGTCTCTCAGGGCTTGACCCTGCTGCTTCATGCTACCAATGACCAGACCGAAGCACATGGAGAAGACCACCAGCCCCAGAGCATTCACTCCCCCAGAGGAGCCGGACACAGGCACAGTCTCCTCCACAGTCTCCTTTTGGGGAGGTATACGTGAACATAATCATTCAATAATGCTTAAATGAGGCCAACAAATAATATATATCAACATTAAACTCTCAAATCAATAACAATAGTTAATAAATCTGAATATACAGTATATTACTTGGCATTTACTTAATTTAACTGATTTTTTTATTGTTTGTGATGTGATTTGAAAGCAGTGTGAACAACACCATGCACTGGAGCAGGTGTGTGCCACCCACCTGAATGGTGTGCAGTACCCGGGTGAGATTCACACTCAGACTGGGCTCTGTGATGTTTAAAGACTCACTGAGGTTGAGAGCCACTGACACGTTACGAGTATACACAGTCTTCTTGTACCCAGTTTTATACTGAACAGACAAGGCATAAAAGAGAAGGATAAATTACATTTCAATATTAAGCAGGATAGATTTAATCAGTATAAAAGAAAGACCCACCTGTTTAAAACAAGCTTCTACTAGGTTGGGAGGAAACATGTTCCTAATGAAAAAATTAAAAATGTTATATTTTTTGTGCTATGCTAGTATGTGATGTGTTAAATGGTCAGAGGTGAGTAGTAATAACTAGTTACTATGGGTGTGACACAAGATAGCGTTTATGAGAACGAGAGGACACAATATTTTTACACTACTTACGTTCTGTATGTATTTGCATAGTGCTTGTGTTAGCCACAGTTTACAGCTTTGTTTTCTTAAAATGATTAGATATGTTTGTGTCCTGTCTATCACTCTTTTATTGTTTCTTAAATCCACCAGAAAGTCAATGCCACACAGACCATTTAAAAGTGTCAGGGGCATCCTGAATATTAATTTCACATTCCATCATGCTGGTATCACAGCAGACAGGGTTTCACCTTGTAGAGAAATCTCATCACATTTTGATCTTGTGAGACCTTGTCACACCCTTACTATTTACATTTACTCAGTTCCATTTTCTTGAGAATCTATAAATTGTACTTGGAAGAACAGACTCATTTATTTATTGTTTGCTAAGTGTATTTTAAAGGCATTATCACTTTTATTTAGTTACATTTGAAAACACATTTGCTTGTGTCATGAACTGTGACATTTTAAACACTAAGGCAGCGGCTGCAATGACACATCAAAGGCCTAAAGGAGGACTCTAAAGCAGTACTTTAATACAACTTTTTAAACATTTCAGAAGTAATTATTAAATGACTACTTTTACTTCTAGCAGCATATTTTTATTATTTTAAATTAACAGTACTTTTATTTGAGTAGACTTACCTGATGAGATCCAAAAAAGCATCTGCAGCCTGAACTGGTTCAATATTTCCACTCTTTTCTATGGGACTGTCCCTGCTGCCTTTACCCGGGCGGATGATTATCACAATGACAATCCCGATGAACACAGCAATCAAGGTGGTCACCATGTAATACACCACTGCACGCACTCCCATTTTACCGGACGCTTTGCTATCCAAGGAGGAAATACCTGCAACACCAGGCATTATTTTAGTTTAAGTTTAAACCTAATGTTCAATTTTACACATACATATGTACATATGTGTATGAGGTGCTCAAATTTTACTTTACATTATTGGCTTCCATTAAAACATGATGGGGGGTTGTTAAGTGTGTGTTTCCACCCTTGTGCAAACCGACCTGTGACCAGACTGGAGACGATGAGAGGCAGCACCAGCATTTGCAGCATTCTCATTAGTAGCTCTCCAGGAAAGGCAAAATACTTGATCTCCCTCAATGACAGGTTGCGAGGACGTAGAGCAAAGCCTAGGATTACACCTAGATATATTTAAATACAACACAAGCAGAAAAAGTTAAAAGATGGTATATTTTTTCAGCGTGGCGTTGAGATGCTACCGTGTGTTTTTTGTGACTGACCCAGCGCAACAGCAGCGACAGTTAAAAGCACAAACAGGTTTCGCTTGAGAAATACTTTGAAGCAGTCCCTGCTGAAGGAGCCCATCCGGTTCTTCATGCTGCCAGCTCTACGCTCCATGGCTCTGCGTAGGCGTCTCCTCAGGTCTCCTCGGTCCGGCAGTGGGGGCTTGTCCGCGTCCTCGTTCAGGAAAAGACTGGCACTGTTGGGGGGCTTCTCGTGCATAATCAGCTCAAGCACCTGGTCCAGGAGGCAGGTCTCGTGGGAAACTGAGCACAACAGATTTAAGTGCATGTTAGCACAATTTGCCATAAGCTGAAGGTTTGTTGAAAGGCAACAAATTAAACATAAAAGCAACAGTAAACCAAAAAATAATATAATAAGATTAAAAGTTGTAAAGTTACACTGCCAAATCCAAATATTTTCAAACAAAAAGAAGCAAGATTACAATTTATTTGTTATTATTTTCACATTTCATTACAGAAAAGGCATATGATCAGTATTATGGACATCTCTGTAGCATGTCTATAGTTCATATTCTTAGTGGTGATATTAATTTGCCGTGTTATTAATTACAGTAAAGTATATACCTATTAATGTGTGCCAGCTATAATAGCCCTGAATGCCTGCATCTGGCAAAGAACAGGTCTAGTTCTGGTTCCCTGACAAATCCAAAGGCAATGATTAAAGTGTTTTTATCTTGCCAAATATTAAGTTATTGTACAATTACTTTAGTTTAACTGTACAATAAACTAAAGTGATTTATTTTATTTTAACTGGTTTGTAATAAAAACAAATCCTCTAATTGTTGTAACTTTATCGTATAGTTCAGAAAGAAAATAAAAAGCAGCTGTCTCAAGCATGTGGCACTTGATCTGACATCTCTTTATATAAGAGGGCTACAGTGTTATCCACTGAATCTGCGCGAACAGACCTGGAGCCAGTATCTGACAGTAACTGCAGTATAAAAATAAATGCATCTTCTGAGCATCCTTTACATAGGACATATTCTGAATTTAATCCCAGGTGAATATATTTACAGTATTTTATTCTTTTATTCTATTCTTCTATTCTATTCTTCTATTCTTTTGTGTCTTTTGATGCTCCATTGATTTGAGGCTCACATTTACAGTATCCAAACATGCTACAGTCTAAAAGCCTTGACTACAAACATGATAAGAGATTAATAGAGAAGAAGTGTGTTAAAACAGCACCAATGTACATTAGAATATATATATATATATATATATATATATATATATATAGATATAATTTAGGACTGAGCAGCTGAACTGTGTGACTTATTATCTAGACAAGCTTGTTATATAATTGTAGCCTGTGGTGTAACAGCACAAGAGTGAAAAACTCCTTTAATTTTAGTAGTTGCAGTAGCTTGTGCTGCAGATGCAATCAGTCACATGAAAACCTCTCCAATCAAAATGTGTATTATATCACAGTGCAGACTGAAGAGGGCCTGATGGTACCAAGAAAAAGGATGCAAGATTTGAGTTTAAAGCCACCAGCACTGGTCTAAACTGCTCTGCTCCGGGCCACATTACTGCTCCTCTGTCTGACCCCACACATCCACCAATAAACGAGGGGTGATAAACACCTCAGCATTCCACTGGCAGCAAGGAGACACTGTAAAATAGCCAAAATGTAAAAACCTATACAGGTTCATATCAATATCTTTGCAGTGATTCGTGCATAAATGTCAAACACGAACAATAGAAGATGTAACGTTGGTAAAATGGCTGCAGTAGGAGTAAAGCTAATTCCAAACATTGGTTGCTTATGCTCACATTATTTTACAGTGAAAGAGGATGTACATAGTTCCTTATATTATATTATTTCACAGTGAAAGAGGATATACACACAGGGGAAACTTGAAAAATTTGAATATTGTGCAAATGTAAATTTATTTCTGTAATTCAACTTATATATAAAAATATAATATATAGACTCATTACATGCAAAGTGAGATATTACAAGCCTTTATTTGTTATCATTTTGATGATTACATTACAGTTTAAAGCTTATAAAAACCCTAAATTTAAAATCTCAGATAATTTTTATATCATGAAAAGGTTCAGCATCGTAGGCTCAAAGTGTAAAACTCGAATCAGCTAATTAATCCAAAATACCTTCAAAGGGTTCCTGAGCCTTTAAATGGTCTCTCAGTCTAAGTTAAATTACTGGAATCAGTAAACTTTTGGACAATATTGAAAAAAATGTTTCACCTGTAGTTCCTTTAAACCTATTAATATGCAAAAGCCTTGATTCTGAGTTCAGAATCTCCTGTGAAGCAGTTATCTAGCCTTACATATAGAGATTTTGTGTTTAATGGCAATGAACCACACAGCTGTTGATAAAGTTAATGTCAACAAAAATATTTTTATAAAATGTAGGCTTTTTCAAAAGAAAAATTGAGTCTCTTAATAAATTGTTTTATTTTCACACTAATATTTTAGCCCTAACAACCCTGTGCTAACTTCTACTAAATGCCCTTAGTTTACTCACCACTCATGGTTGAGAGTTTGAGTCAGTCCGAGTACAGTTGTATTAAAGTCCCGGCGAGTAGGATGAGACAGGATGAGGCTCAGGGGCACAATGACAGGACGTCTCCCTGCTCTGCTCTCATAAAGCACGGACATGAAAAGGCCTCTGACCTTCTCACACATCCACACACACTTGGACTCAAACCACACACACGACCTTACAGCAAATGTTCAGGAGACACTGTGTTGACTTACATTTGTGTCCTGGGGCAACATGGTTGACCCCCAAAACTCCTCATGAAATGCTTTATTTTTTAAAGCATGCATATTGTTTTATACAGCTTTACTGATTATCCAACAATCTCCAAAGTATGTAGACCTGAACCAAAAGATTATTATACATTTTCTTTAAACAGACTAATGTGTCTGTATGTGTTGCAACATTCAGTTTCCAGCTTCAGCTGTGCATACAAAGCAATGCTGCAGTACAAAATGAGTGCACAGTAATTTACTGATAGGATAAAAACAGATGAATTTTGATGCATGATCATACAAGATATTTCTAATCTTGTATATTTATTACTGAGGTCTTCCACAACACCAATTAACCTGTCTTTTCCAAATTAGAAGAGGCGTGGACAGCTTTTTAGATGTAACTAATCAGATTCTTAGGCTAAGTTTCAGTTTAGTGGTGCCTTTAAAAAAGCTGAGAAGATACATACCCTGCTTTTGCTGTGGTTGTTCAGTCAGTCATGGGGAGTCTAGTCCTCTGGGAAGACACTGCTGTAAGATATACCAATGAAAACTTTCACACAACTGTCTCAGAGCCCTAGAAGACTGTCATCAATATAAGCTCATTCAAACGCAGCAATAGCCTTAAACAACATTTCAATTAAACGAACACACATGAGTAAAACTGTTGCAGACCTGCTGTAGACGCTGCTCACGCGGTCATTGTGGTAATTTCTCTTCCAACATTCAGCCGAGAAATAAGCAGCTAGCGTTGCCCACACACTTGAGCTCTTGTCACTATCTTCATTGTTTTTTGTTTTTTTTTTACTATAAAGCGTTAGTGTTTTCCACGAAGCCCGAGGCGTGGAGGAGCCTAGGATGTCTGCGTGGGAGGAGAAGAGGTGATGCTTCAGGAGAGAAACACATTAATAAAAGGAAACCACCTGCTGTCTCCTCCTGCACGCGGCACTGGAGCGCGTGTCATTACTGTGGAGCTAAACTGACGTGTGCTAATGGCTCACTTTGAACGGTTAGGTAAAGTTTAGCTAAAACGTCTTTTATTTTATTCTTAATTTATTTTGGCGCATGCTCTGTGGTGCGTTGAGTTGCAGGAGGATCCCAAGCCTGGATAAACTCACAGTTGTAGACTAGTAATTGCTATGACAACATGCATTTGCCCACATCTGCTCGGAACGGCTCTGGAGAGCTCATGTTTGTAACCCTTTGGCTTTTACCACAAACACCCACTCACCGTGTAGCCTGCACTGAGGGTGCATTGATATGCACACTTCTTCAAATGGCTCCATCCGACAGCTTCCCTGTAGTTACAAATTGTTTCAGTGTAGCCTTTAAAGGGTTTTGGTGAATAGGCCTACATAAAGTCTTGTAGTTACCTCAGTTCTTTTGGAAATTCAATTCAACACAGGTGTAATAATAAAAATAAGCGAACAGTTTTTATAGGTAATACTAGTTTTTAAGATTTTGATGAATGTAAAAAAAACTTTGACTTGTACAACATGTTAGTAACTGTAGTCTATATTAAAAATGTTTTAAAATGGTCTATTAAAAAAATTAAATAAATAAAAACGTTTATCTCCATTTTGTGTAAATGAATCATATGTTTTATCAAGGCCTGGTCACTTGGGTTGTGTGTCTTTGGACCCACAATAGGTCAGTGACCTTTAATCGTGCATCACAAAAAGCCTATATTATATGTATATAATGAAAACTTCACAATGCCTAAACATTGAGTATAAACATCATGTGCTTAACATGCATAGACCACGGTGAGGCGGGGGACCACCCTCTGGGTCCAATCTGGTGTAGTACTAATGTATTAGCAGCAGATTGCATTGCCATGGCAACACAGTTATCCTGCAGTAATGTGGGAGGCTTAGATCATGTATGATCCATGTTTAGATGGTAATTATCCACCACCTGCACAAACAAGCATTTATCTTCTCTTGATAGAGATTTATCTTTTGAAATTTTAAAAGTTACATTCAAATGAATTAAAATAGATCTCATTGTTGGGCAACGAAGTTTGAGAACCATGAAAAATCTGTTATTGTTAAGAGCAAAGTCAGAGATATTTCAGAGTTTGAGCGACCACTCAAATGTCTTGTAACATGCTAATGGTACTGATGCTAAAGCAAGTGGAATGGAGCATGCTTCCTTCTCTCTCAGGGACAAAAATAACATGCATAGTTGTGTACACACTCATGTGGCTCATCTATTATTTCTCAAAGGGGGATTGTAGCACAGCATTGGCCTAAATTGACCCTCTGTCATGTGACAAATTGTTTGTCATCTTAAGACACATTTATAATGACATATTCATGGCATACACTGCAAACTAAAATACAACACTCATAATGTATACACTTCATAACCAACAAATTGCTGTGATGTAAAGGGTTCACGGATCATCTTAAATTGACTGAATCCATTCAATAGTGTATCAAAGACCTGTAGATTTTTCATGGACCATGGATCGGCTGAATCAAAAAAAGCTCTCTGTATCAAAATGCTTTGATAAACATAGAAAGGTCAGGCAATAGATTTGCTTTGAAAGTCTTTATAACTGGGACATGAGGCCATTTGAAGGGTATATCAACAGTAAAAAGAGAGAAGAGTGACAACAGAAATATATTAGTGTTACATGCAGTGAAGATAAAAGAGGGATGATCTATTTTAGCATAATACTGAATACAATGAAAAACTAAACAAACCAAAATGAAGAACCAAACTGAATATGTTACAGTTCATATCATAAACAAATATATCATTATTTATCTTGGTCTTGAAGAAAAAAAGCGAGGCAGGTGAGATAGCTCTCATTGACTCTGTTTAGAAGAATCATTTATTATCAATCGACCCCTCCCTTAGGTCCCAGTGAAACACTGATGTAGAAGTAGTGCTTTCATCAAATAATAAGAAAAATCAATTATTTTAGTTGTTCATGCTGACTACAAAATGAAAATTGATTAAATGAGACGATTGTTCCTGTGGTGCTTGCCAAATACTTGTTGTAATATAAAAGCAGTGAAGAAGTGTGTTCCTTGTTCAGCAGTGATACAGAATATAACCTGTGTGTCAGTCAAAGGGGATTGTTTAGTATTTTGTGTGGTTCTATTTGATTCTTTATCTCTATAGGAAATAGTTTGGAAGCAAAATTACAAAATATACTCATAAAATATGTGACTATACGTTTAACAATGCACTACAGTGGAACTAGAAAAAGTACAATTGTAATTTTCACAGTGGATATTAAGGATATAGAAAAGAACACACAAATGAATAATACTGGAATTACTATTAATTCAAACATAAATTCAATACTGTACCTATAAAAAAAAAGAAATCCACAGAAGACATTAGACAACGGTTAACATTAAATAAAAGCACATTGGCTCCAGCTTTGGTTTTTGAGGCACTTCTTTTGAAATGAAGGCAGTAAAGAGTCCCACTTTCCCAAATTTAAAGATATAAAATGATACATAAAGTTTTTATTTAATAATGTCCCTCGCCTTATAGGCAAAAAGATTGAGATTGCTTTCAAAAATTTACCCTTAACTTATAAAATGAGGTAAATATTGCGCTGTACCTCATTGTAGTGTGAACAAGGTGAAGTAAACCAGAAAGTCCCCAACAAAATACAAGAAAGTTGAACAAAACTGTATCAAATGCCTGTTACCAGTTGGAGTTAACAGCTAAATGTTGTAAAATGTACCCGACACTTTTTGCTGCTGCCAATGGTTAATTACCTTACAAAACAGGCCCTAAGGTGCACCTCAATTAGTCATAAAAAAATATAGATATAAAAGTTAATTGAATGAATTAGATCAGTCCATTATATATACACTTGAACAAAAATTTGAAGCCAACACTTTTGGTTTTTGTCCCCATTTTTTATTGGCTAAACTCAAAGATCTAAGACTTTTTCTATGAACCTATTTCTCTCAAATATTCTTCAAAAATCTGTTCAGATGTTGGTGAGCACTTCTGCTTTGCCGAGATAATCTATCTACCTCACAGGCTCATCAACATCTGAACAGATTTTTAAACAATATTTGAGAGTCATAGAAATAGTCTGAGTTTAGCCAATGAAAAAAGGGGGCAAAAACTAAAAGCGCTTAAATTTTTGTTTAGTATATATGTCACATCTACAGTAGGAGGTCCGGTGAGTCACAAAGGCCACGAGCACGTTCAGTCCTTGCTACTTTTTCCATTGTTTATAACCAGGGTTGTTATGTTTTGGGAAGCACATAGCTCCTTTCACAGCCTCCTCCAGTGACTTCCTGGTTACCAGTAGTCGAACTACGTCTTCATTCTTTTTGGTTAGTCTTTTACGTGCTTGGTCATGTGTTACCATGGTCATATCCCAGCCATTAACCTAAAAAGAAGAGGAAAAACTATAAATTAATTTGGATAGTATTAACAGAAAAAGTTAAAACCTATTTAGTTTTTTTATTTAAATCCATTCCAGTTGTTCCATTTGTAAAGGGCACTATCTGTCCATCTTACTGTATTTCTTGTGTACACCTAGTGCCATCTTGTGGCTCAAGACTTTGGCAAAGTAAAAATGCTCCTCACGCACCTGCATTAATTTGTCTCCCATCATCAAGCCGGCAACATCTGCTGGTCCTCCTGGTGTTATCCTGGTCACATAAATGCCCTTTGAAAGAACAGAGAACAGACAAACAGCTATTGAACACACAAAATATTTCTTACATCATAAGGACCAAGCAGTGCCATAAATAATATTAAATACTAAAAAGGGGTGCTAGTGTTACATGTATTGCATAATATGCCTTTAATAATCCAACCCTCTATTTTCAGTAATTATATGTGTAGTTTATCTTTAAAATAACCTCTAGTTTAATATAAATCCCATTTATTATTTTTTATTGCTTATGCAGCTAAATGCACACATAACAAAAGAAAGCAAATGAAAAGTTGTGTTTTCATTGAAAACAGTTGTGTGTGCCAAAAGTCTTTCTATAACATAAGCCGAGTCATTAGTCTTGTTTTACTGGAGGCTACAAAAATTGTTCAGACCTGTCTCTCATAAACCTTACCCCAGAAACACTAGTATCAATGAGCTCCAGACAGAGATGTGAACAAAAATAAATAAATCTATTGGCACTAATAATTACTGTTGTACTCATAACATAAGCCAGCAATAAACTTTAAACAGTTTACATTAAAAATATGACAAAACTAACAAAGTCGACACACAAACAGATATAGTATTCCACTTCATTATTCAATAAAATGATGCTAAGCACAAAGACACTTCTACTGTAAATATAAGGCATGTTTTCATCATAGTTATACAGTGAATGCTGAATTAAACTACAAAACAGAAAAAAAACACAGTAATCAACAGTTGCTTACCTTGTCTACCTTGTCTTCAGAGAAGGGGTTCTGGTTCGGGTCCTGATCAATTCCTCCTCCAATGCTGAAGCCCAGGATGAGGTTTTCTCCCTGACGTAACTTCTGGATCTCAATTCGTTGCTATTAAAGTAAGTTCACATTCAAATAAACATACCTAATATTGAATTACTGAAGGGTAAATATGAATATAAGTATTTTTCTAGGGCACTTGTGTGTCAGACATCTGAAGAATCTAACATGTAAGTGACCCTACAAGCTGTTCTCACATACTTTGCAGTGTTGATTTGCTCAAAGCTGCCAGACACAGCTGCAGGCGCACTTAAATGAATAGACTGCACAAAGACAGCTTGTGTGCCATCATGAATTATCAGACAGTCTGTGATTGACACAATCAAGTTTGCAATGTGTGCTCTGGAGATGTTTTAAATATTTATGTAAAAAAAAACACAAATAATCACATAACTAATGATGGGGGGAAAAAACTATGCCATTTAAAGACATAGTCAATTTAATTATTCACGTTGACGTCAAGTTGGAGCAGGTGACGCCCATCTATCGTGCCCAACAACAGACAGACTTTTAACATTTCCCTAAAACTTTACCACTCTTTTAGTGTTGATGGCCGACTGGTGGTACTATAAAAGTCTACTGTAGGATATCCAGAAAAATAGGTCAGATGCGACAGAAATTAATCTTAAATTGATACCGCTCTATAGGGAGCAGACGGAAAATTTGTTTACTTTACTTCCTTACGTTTATTTTGCGTTTTGAGATATTTAGCTAGCGAATGTCAACGCGACGTTACATTTAGACTTGAAACAATAGACCCAGCCCCATTCCTGAACTCACCACAACAGCAGTCACCGGTTGTCCTGGGACAAAAGACATTGTACCGCTTTGTAGGCTACAAAAGTGTCTACAAAATACAATAAAATAAACTAAAGTTAAGGGTGTAAAAGTTAAAGTCAAAGCTTCCCTTGTGGTCCTACTTCCTGTTCGGGCGCTCAATGAGAAACTGTAGGCTCATGCCCGATCCCGAAACAACTGCCTCCCTGCTGACATCATCCTGTTCTCCCACGGACCAGCGCTGAGCGTTTTGTTTCTCGGGGCAACCGAGAGGGGCGGTGTTTAACGAAAGGGAGTTTTTGCCCTCAAACCAGAATAAAACCTGAACGTATTCTAGTTATATATGCCTAATCTGACACAACAAGGATAACATTTAATGTAACGTAACAAATGTGAGGCCAGTTTATTTATTTTTAATAAAAAGATAAAGTAAATTCTAACATTAGGCTATAACATATTTTTTTTTACCATACTATTGCCACTTGATGGTACTCCTGTCTTTTTTTGGCCTGTGAATAAATGCTTTTGTATTTACCGGGTGCTATGATAAAGCAAACCATGATTGTGACTGGAACATAAAATACTTGAGAAGTAGTCTGAACTTCTCTGACATTTTGCTGGTAACAGAACTACAACAGATCAGCTGGCCTGTTCATGATTTGCATGCAGGACAATGGACTTCCTGTATTCAATGACCTTAGCCGTTTATGTAATAATATTTTATTTCATCTTTACAATGACTAATCAAGTGGAAAAACCCAGTGTTTTTTTAAAAAAAAAAATCCAAATTACACTGCTCTGGAAAGACAAGAACATAGATTAAACAAAAATTCAGTCTGTCCGGACCTGTGTGTTAGATCACTTCTCTGAATAAGAACATACTCACAGAGCAACTACTTTGTCCTATATATGTGTTGTTTTTGGCTGTTCAGATGAAACCTGGGGCAAAAGGCGGAGGTGGCAGGTACTCTTGAGGCAATGTTACACTCACAGCACTGCAGGTGTGGGACAATGGATCCCCATGGATAGTCTTCTGATCTGTCATCTTCTGGCACTTATGGTAATTATCATTGCTTTTAGGATCATCTACCTCTTGCATGTCCTCCACTTTGATTTCTTCATAGACAGATTCTTGACATGAGCTTCTCTTATTTAGAAAATTTTTCTTGAATTTCTTCAGGTTTGTGACAACAGAGGTCTTTGCGTCTTGGCCGCTCACAGACTGGGCGTTGGGAGCATGATGCAGGCTGTCTGTGGGGGGATTCAGAAGTCCATAGATGGTCCTAATGGCAGGCTGGTTCTGAGAGGTTACAAGAGTCCTGGATGGGAGTTCAGGTGGCTGACTGGGCGTGATTTGGTTTAATGAATATCTCTTTCGGTGTGGAGGCACAGGCTTGAGATCACATAAAAAAGAAGCACAAAGCACTGTAAGAGAAAGCTATACTTATTATACATTTTCCATATTCCAAAAATTAACCATACCACATCCGGACCCATGGATATATTGTTCAATATGATATTATCATCCAATGATGGATACAGTCTGGTTGACTGAATGTTAGGAGATGAGACAGCAGAATTCATTAGGTCATCTGGTCTGTAAGGAAGAGCAGGGGGTATCTCTTCTTGTGGCACTGGGTCACTCTTTTTTGGTTGCATGGAGTTATTTTGTGGTGAACTGGGTGTGGGATTTTGATTTCTTACAGGAAACAGTAGTTCATCATAGTCAGACCTAATATCTGACTTCTAAAGTGGATCAAGTATAGAATAAAAATAGCATTTAATTCACAGACAATGAAATGTGTATTATAGTAAAATGTAGACAAAGCTATAAAATGCCTTTACCTGTCCACAAGGCACAGTCAACAACTCATTAAAAGGAAATATTGGAATCCGGCAATGATAGTCCACCAAATCCTGCAGAAGACGGTGGTGCTTATTTTCTCCTACAATGACATATCCATCCTTTACAGCGTCAATCATAAAATGTTTGCAGCGGTTTTCATCTCTGGGGATATGGCACAGACAAGTTCAATTTTAAGGCATGACCTGAAACGTGTCATTTAACACAGCAAGCACTTACCGGTAGGAAAGTGTATAACCAATCCGGGTTTCACTGACTCTAATGAGAAAGTACCCGGGTGGCTTAGGCATGAGTTGTTCCTCTGCTGCCCTGAACAGATTATTTGTGAATGATCTTTTTATAAACACGTATTTATCTGTGGTATGGTTTTTAACAAATTTGAGAGCTTTCAAAGACAAACTTCCATGTGAGTGTTTGTTTCAAAATTAATCATTTGAACCTACCATTAATCATACAAACACAAAAGATGGAAAACTTTTACTGGTAAAACATGGTGGAATACACTCTTCTATTCACAAATGCTTCTTTAAATGTTTTTGTATTCGACAACATTAAGCGGAAACATTTTCTATATTTGGTTAACAGAAGATCATTTTTTGAGCTTACTTTCTGGATATAATCCCATGAAACCACTGTGGAACAATTCCATCCCTGATCACCGCCTGAATCTGGGACTTCCTAAACCAGGTCAAAGCATCTTGTTGTGATGGACTCAAATCCATCTTCACTTGTGTCGTTTGGAGTCTTGAATGACACATGGAGAAATACAAGGACATAAATAATTACAAGCCTTGCAATAATTATAGGCCTTGAGCCCTACAGTACACACTATTTAATAAACCTTTAGTGAAAAAAATTGTGAATAATTCAACGCTTATTCTACATGGAAGTAAATGCTTACCTTGTCTGGTAATACAACACCACAGCCTCACGCAATGCCTCACGAGATACTGACGCATCTCTCCTGAGTTTCACCTGTGAACACCTGTGAGGGCGTGGATTCAAACTGAACCAGAGCAATACAACAGTCCTACATTTAAAGGGGAAGTTACAGCTTAGCAGTCATTGGGAGAAGTGTTATGGGCGGCATTAGGCTGAAACAAAGAGCCACTGTAGTTAAACCCACATAGCCCTTACAAATTATCAGGAAAGACAATGCACGAAAGGTTATTTTGAGGTGGATATGCAGTTAGTGCACACAAATTACTATTATACTATTGTTATAATCATTTGTATAAATGTAATAAGTCTCCCAAACACTTTTTAAGAATCTTGTTTTAATTCATCAAAAGTACACACATCTACAAAAGTGTAGATCAATAAGCTTTATGAAAACTACAGTACAATCATTGTAGATCTTATTTACAATTGTTGAATTATTCCTTCCCCTGAATAAATTTAAAAATGGAGGCCAGAAGATATGTCAAGAGTGAACTGCAAGATTTTATCATGGGAGACGACAGCAAATGACCTTAACTCTAACCAGAATGATTTAACGTCAAATTCAAGACACAAATACATTGTTATTTCATGAATCCTTGAAATTTGTGCCAGTGTGCTTAAGTCAACATTTTAAACACAATTAACCTTTTTTAAAACAGTTACTTAAATCCACAGGATAAAGTCTGCAGTTAGACTTCACTCAGTGGCTCTTGAACACCACTGTGAAAGGGAAGCTTGTATTGCAAAGCATTTGAGGCGATTGCTTTCCTATTCTTGGACCTTAGAGCCCAGCAGCATAAAGACGTTGAATTTGGAGTAAAAGTAAAAAGGAATCATAAAACAAGAGGTCCTTTGCACAGGTGTAATCTCAAATAAAGCTTGTCAAGTCACATGTGTAAACCACCGAGGTTTTCCACACGCCCAGACTGCATAGTTCAGGCGGCCATAATACTGGGCCAAAACAAGACGTGTGAAAAGAGGAAAAGGGGAATAGAGGGGCTTGGTAAAGGAGAAAGACATCTGGGATTTCCAAAAGCATTGAAAGCACATGTATAAAAACCTGAAGAATGTGAAAACAAATGTGACTAAAATAAAAATAAAAACAATAGCATAACTACATCACAGTTTATCTTCATTAAACTTTTCAGCCCTCAGATGTTTTTAGGAGGCCCAGATGAGGTACATGGAAAAATCTGTGCTCAAATATTCTTTGTTTTCAGTTTAGACACACAAACATGGTCAACAAATTTTAAGAACTCTTCTGAAAAAAAGTAACTTTTTTTACAGAAAGAACATTGGAAAAGTGCATAATTGATAAGAACATAAAAGGGCACTTTGTTATTTTGGTGCTATGTGTCTTTGTCTCCATAAATACTGCTACAGCACAGCCCCAGTCCAAGGCCCAGAAAACAGCTGTCTACAAGTTTCCCCAATGGAATATTAAGACAAAGTATAAACACATAAAAGGACAATGTATCTCTCACTGTCATTGCTTAGATGCACACTTCTGTTATGCATGTCTCTAGGTGTAAAGAGAAGGGTAGTGGAGCCAATGGTTGAAGCGCATTAATTTTGCCTACCACACACTACTGCAATACCCAAAATACTTAAAGCAACCAGAAAAGCGATCTCAGTGCCCTTAAAACAAGCATACTTCAAGAGCCCAGCTCTACTTCAAAAACAAATATGGGCTTTACACATTGCACATTGAAATTGTTCATATGTAAAGTGGAATGTTACAGCCTAAGAAAACAGAGACAAGTAGGAAAGGTGAACATATGGAAATCCTGAAACAATGAGAAAATGTTCTGGCACTGTTTGTTTGGTGATTTTAAGGCTAATGTACTTAATTTAACTAATTGTATATTTAATTATATGTGGGTATAGGAATCCAAAAACACTTGCAATTAATATATTTCAAGAGCCAGAAACTACCGCCCGGCCTTAAGCCCAGATCCATAGAATATAGCCATATCTTAAATTTTGGAAGCCCATTTGGTCAGTATATATTAGAAGTCATTAAGTTAATAAGATGTGAAAAGTGAAGCAAAGACCATATAGCTACTTTTATGGAAGAACACAAAGTTACTTATTTTACTTTAAAAAGCAAAGAATATTTGCAATTTTCATTTTTTTTGAGCAGTCTTTGAGGGTCAATAAAATCAAGGGTATCAATGTCAATTTAGCGTAGCAACTGTGAAGTTAAGACATCACTTGAAGTATAAAACAGAGACTACTGTTTATACATATGTAGGTGTTGGGGGAGTAATAATTGTTATACTAAAACAGATCAACCAAGGACAAACAGATGAGAAGGAGGAAGACACGTAAAGATGACAGAGATAAGAGTGTGCAGAGAGTCCAGTTCTGTCCAGTGGGGGACACAGTTAAGGCGATGGTGATGCCAGCTCTGGCCTCTCCTCACAGAAGTGTGCAGCGGAAAAAACTGCTCTTTTTGGGCTGTTCTGTAATTTTTACACCTTGATTGCTGCCCTGTGGATTATTACCCTCCTAAAGAGAGGACAGACAGCATGTTAAAAAGCAACATTAATCATGTAGCACAGTATGTCATACAGTAAGATTCTGTACAGCTCTTCACATGCTTACCAGCTTCTTGTCCATTTTTGCTTTGATGTCTCTAGCAAGAGTTAAGAAGGCCTTGTGGACAAAAAATATTATGTTCCATGAGCATCAACAGTCTCACTACATTTATTCATTAATTATAAATCACAAAAGCAATCTTTAGGGCTTACATTCTCCACATTTATGTTTGCCTTAGCACTTGTTTCCATGAATTTGATCCCGTACTCCAGAGCCAGCTAACAGGGACAAAAAACATGTATATAAAAACAGCTACAAGAAGCAAAGAAATTTAAGATATTTTCAAAAAGGTTTTTTGCATTGCCATACACTCTCTCCTCTTTCTTTGGACACTTGTCGCTTGTCATTGACATCACATTTGTTCCCAAGAACCATCCTTTCCACATCAGCCGAGGCATGCTGTTGAAATGAAAGGTAACACTTGTGCATAATCTATATTATATCTGTAATGCCAAAATATAGACATTTAACAAAACATTAATTCAGGGAAATGCTAACATACAATTCTCTGCCCAAAATCTTTTTAAAGTTTTTCTCGGCCTTCCAGCCTGGTTTGATCTCTCCAGATTTTTCAAAGATTTTGAGTAGGCAGATATTTTCCAATTTCCCTCTCATAGTGAGCATGCTCACATATTGCTCAAATGATATTTATCAAATGCAATCAAACAAAAACACTAAAAATGTATTGTATGGCTAACAGTATTATAGTTAACAAAACACATCTAGTGGTGACCTAAAACTTATGAGACTGACTAACATACACACATGCACACAATACAAGTGTAAGAGATATTTTACCTCTTCTATATTTCGTATCCAGTTTTTGATGTTGTCAAATGACTTCTCGTTGGTTATGTCATACACTAACATGATGCCCTGAGGAAGTACAGAAGACAAAATACAACTCAGCAGCCTGACAAGACATTTTTTCTGACTACCAATACAATGACAAACGCTGTCTAATATGAACAATTGTTTTCAAATTAAACTAAAGGAAACTCACCATGGCTCCTCTGTAGTACGCTGTTGTGATGGTCCGGAATCTCTCCTGTCCTGCTGTATCCCTTTGTGGAAAGAAATTACTTTTATTTTACACATAAGTCTACTGGCACATTGTTACCATAAACCTGTCTGTATCTGTGTTAACTGAATTATTAGAATAGTCCAAGTCAACCATTTTAACCAATATATACTGCATAAAATCTAATTTAATAAGTCTGTACATGGCCATACATGTCAGCTTGTTCAGTTTAAATAACTTTAAGCTAAAGAAGTCTGGCTAAATCATAATAAACTGTTATCTTCCAGTGCTCCCAACTCTGATGTAATGATTTACTGCAAGTTCAAGTATTTTGTCTAGGCTTGAACATACAAAGGTCATTAATTGTCTTACCATATCTGAAGCTTAATCTTCTTTCCGTCTAATTCTATCGTTCTGATCTTGAAGTCAATACCTAAAGAGAACACGTCATTTATATAAGTACAAGCACAACCAAATGATGCCAAGCCTGAATTGTGACACTAAAACAATATCTTCGGTGTGTAATAATTGTAATAAAGTCAGCGTCTTAATACTGATACGTATAATACCTCTGGGTGCGAAGTGCAGAGTAAAGCTTATTTGACAGCTGTGTAGCCTGCTAGCCATGTATCTAAAGTCACTGTAGTTTCACTTTTACAGTAAGAATATATTGGCAGCGATTCTAACAGACATTCGGGGACACTCTGATAACTAGTAAACACAAAAACTAGCATTGTAGGGTATGGGAAATTCCCATTAAACAAGCCGGACAAGCTGCTTCCTGAGTAGCCTCTACAAAATGAATGTTAGCCACAGAAGTTAGCAATAGATTAGCACGAAGGGCAGGGCTGCTCTTGTACCACTTTTAAGAGACTATAAGTAAATTACGACCATTACCAACCTATAGTGGAGATGAACGTTGAGTTAAATGCATCTTCTGAAAATCTGAACAACACACACGTCTTTCCGACACCGGAATCTCCTATTAAAAGTAGTTTAAACAAGTAATCGTAAGTCTTCGCCATGTTATTAGCTAGGTAACTAATGCGGATATCCCGCCCGCGCAGCTGCAAACACCGTCAGAGCTGCTGAAGCTGCCTTTTGGTCAAATGTACTGTCACTCTGCACTGGCTCCGGAAGTCCTCCGCTCCACCGGGGTGGGCTTTGTTAAAGCTAGCTAAACCTGAGGAGAATCCGATCAGAAATGTACTCTTAAAAGACAATAACCTATTTTTTTATCTCCCCTATTATTGTTTATTTTATTGTGAGGAAATGCAATCATTGTGACGTATTCATAAAATAAAATAAGATATAGCCTATATGCCACAAAAGTAGTACTTAAACTACTTTATTAATCAATGGACTGAATCAATGATAACCCCAATTTACTTGTCCGACGCTACAGAAACCGTCAAGTATGGGTCACAAGTGCGGCTTTGTAAATAACGGGGAAAAACTACTTATATCGCTTTACCATGTACATACATATAGGATTACTTAAAACCATTGACAAGGGCTCTTAAGTTGGAACTGTTTAGAACTAACCCCGCCTCCATGGGGGTTTCCGGTGTTAATGGTAAGTGCCCCTCGTCACAACAATCTTCCAAACGTCTGCGTAGTCTGAGAAGAGCAGCTGTTTTTTAGTAACCTGCATTATATTTGGACGGAAAAAATGCCCGTAAGTAAATGCAAATTGTTTTAGGTGTTGAGAGTTTTTTATATGTCTTTTTTATTTAGCTGTATGCAGTTAGGAAACTGATAACTTTATTCAAAACAGTCTATAAACAATTGAAATGTGAGACTTTTTTTATCATCTTCTGCAGCCATTGAGCGGAGATTAAACGTAGATTAATTTTATTATGTTTAAACACACGATCAACATAATCTGTATTAGACATGTTCATTCAACGGACTTGTCTGGACATGCCTGTGCACCTGATCAAGTGCAATTCAGGCATTAGTCTGTAGGGGGTGTAAGACTTTTTTAAACTAAAATCTTTATTTATTCAATGTATATGCATTGATTACATACAAATACACTCATAGCTAAATTAAGATTATATTAAGTTTTGTTCTGAATTACAGCTGGCCAAGGATCTGATGCATCCTCGTTTGTCTGAGGAGAGGAGAAGACATAAGAAGAAAAGGTTGGTCCAGAGCCCCAACTCCTACTTCATGGATGTTAAATGTACAGGTTAGTGTCATATGCTCTTTTAAGAAGGTGCTAAAATAGTGGTGGATATTTGTGTCATTATTTTAATTTCAAACAATGTTCAGGCTGCTACAGAATCACCACCATCTTCAGTCATGCCCAGACAGTGGTACCATGTCCAGGCTGCTCTACAGTGCTCTGTCAGCCATCAGGCGGGAAATGCAGACTCACTGAAGGTCAGAAACATCTACTGGTCTATATTAATCTTTTTATATTGGTGTGAAACTAATAATGAACACTTGATAAAAATAGATTTAATTTGGAGCTCTAATTGCCTTTTGTATCATGTGTTGTGTCTTCTGTTTACAGGGTGTGCCTTCAGAAAGAAATATTCTTGATTACTAGACCATAGCAGTAAGCAGTATGGACCTTCAATGAAGAACTAAATTATGAATGACAGTCCTCTATCTGTATCTAGATTTCCTTCACCCTTTGGGGTTTTATCAGAATGAATTTCTATTAAATCACAATGAAGAGATTCTAGAAATCAAAATGAATGATACTTATGCACACAATACATTCTTGTAGACTTGAGTTGTGTGTACAGTAAATTAAATTATATATTATTAATGAACAGCATTAAGCACTTCGTTATAAGCGTGTCTCTTGTAAAAGGAACCATGTTCACTTAAGCCATGTTTTTTGTAAAACATTTATTAGGTTTACAAGAAGGGGATGGTGACTGAAAACCTTTTTAATGGTCTTTGTCAATGGAGAGATACCTTCTGTGGCCTTGGCCTGAAACCACTATCATAAACAAAAATAAAACATTTCAAGAAATTGCTTTCTGTTTTATATGAGTTCTTTGGTCTTGGTCCTAGGCAAAAAAAATGTGGAATAAATGAAACAAAAGAAAAATAATGCAATACAACTTTTCAAATACCTAACCTTATTCTACTATATACAATAGATGTCCATGGTTGATTGACTTGATTGAGCGTCCAGTGATTGGGGATGTGGGGAATAACTTGTTCAGGCATTACCATATATGGACATTTTTAGTAATTGTTGGCCTCATTATGACATGTTGGTGTTAAGACAGATGTCAGTGGTAGAGGCAAGCTAAAGGAAAGGTAGCACAAGTCTGCACATATTCTCACTTCTGGAGAAAAGTAGGATACACTGAACTAACCCTGTGCATCTCAGACATGTTAGGATTAAAAGTTTATTGTTGAGGTTGATTCATATACTGTTTATCAGTTTAAGCACAACACTGTTTACACTATGATTAAGAACAGTTGTGTGTCCAAACGATCACTTCATGTCACCACTGGGTGGCACTTCAGAGTCTTTAATAGACACTAACAATCCCTATTATTAAAGGCTCTGAACTGTGAAACACTGTAAATGAAAATATTTTGTCAGAGACATGTCATAATGAGCCTTCTTTAGTGGTTTAGAGGTTTGTTTGAGGTGACATTTTTTTCAAAAAGTGGTCAAAAGTAATTTTTGTAATAACTGGAAAAACCAAAGACGCATGGATTCAAAATAGTTTTCTTATTTAAAAAAAATAGTGCCTTAGAAAAAAAAACACCATCAAAGAACAAGCATTAAGTTAATCCCCTTTTACACGGGGAACAAAGATTTTACAGCTCAAAATGTGGAATGGAGTCGAGCGTTGATGGAATGATCCGTGGCAATTTCTTCTTCTTTATCGTCCTCTGTTTGTTTATAAGCTGTTCAGTTCCTGCAAGGTCTGATCGAGGACTTGGTGCATGTTCAGGTTTTCCTCTTTGGCATGTGATAATTTCTCTGGAAAGAAAAAAAAAAAAAAAGTGGTGAGATGAATGTCAGAACTTGAGCCAATTCTTGTGCACACCAGCTTTATTCTCCTTCATGAAATTGTCCAACAGCATTCCTTATAAAGCAATGGTGGTATTAATGAACTGATGTTTTGAATAACTGCTTTGGGTAGTGGTGCTACATGCAAAAAAAAAACAACCGCGCTGCTGTGCTCTTCATGCTCAAAGTGCTGACTTGTTACATATACTGTAAGAAATATTGTGCATTTTAATGTCACTGAACCAAAGTGTTTAAAACTATCCGACATTTGTGCAATGTTTATTTAATTAATGTTTAGTCACTCAAAAAACTAAAGCAAATCTTACCAGAAAAATTGGAGGTTCTGTACAGTTACTATCATTACAATCTGCACATAGCATAGAACATAGCTTGTTCCCTAACTACAAAAATGCAATTCATTTTCACATTAAATAAATACTAGCATTACTGGCAACATTTATAACACATCCCTAATTCAAAAATAGATTCAAAACCACAGAGGGAGGCTCCAAGGTAGGAAATAGCACAACTTTTAATAGCTTTGCAAAGTGTGAGGCACAGAAGGAATATATGAGAGTAGGCACCAAAACATTCAGACAGATAAAGACGATGGAAGTGAAAGACAGAAAGCTTTTGAGGCATCTACAAAGATGTCATGTCATTGAGCGCATGGTCCAGCTCCTCACTAATGGCCTTGTACTTCAGCTTCTGAGCATACAATTCGTCTGGAGGTCGGATGTCAACAGCAAGTACAGGCAGGTGGCAAGGACAGCAGCAAGAAACATAAGTTGAAAGATGAGAAAGATTGAAGCAAGAAAGAGCAGAGGAAGAACATAAAAAATAGGTCAGCCATTATAATTTTAATTATTTGCCTATGCTTTCTGCCAGAACATATTTGTAAAATGTTTTTCTTCAGCCATCTTTTCAAAAACAAATGTCTGTGGTTCAGTGATGTTTAATTCTGATCTAATGCACCTTTGTCTGTTTTACGCAGAAATATTGCTGAAAAAGACACTTCAATTGAGCTTTAAAAGTACAGTATGCATGTATAAACACTGTCTATAAGCTGTGGCATGACAGCAGTATAACACATTTCCCTATTCTTGTGTTATTTAAATATATTTTATACAACTTGAGAGAAAAATTATGTCTACATGTAAATGTCCTTGTCCTTGGTCTAAAACATTTGACTGATTTTTTCATTCAAATCTACATGTTGACTAAAGATGACTAAAGAATATAGGAATCTGGTGAAAACCATGTAGTGCAAACACTCAGCTTAATGGCATGTGAGTATAATGATCTCATACCTTCCAGGTCATCGATTGACTTTTCCAGTTTAGTCACTGATCTCTCTGCAAATTCTGCTCGGGTCTCAGCCTGACCGCAAGAAAAATGCATGGTAAGAAGAAAACTTGACACTGACCTCCACATGTAATGCTTTAAAAGGTACTAAGTTTACGTTTTACATTTAAGTGTACTGAATATAAAAAAATATTACAATCCTACCTCCTTCAACTTGTCAGTCAGCACTTTGATCTCTTCTTCATACTTGTCTTCTTTTTCTGAGTACTGTTAACCAAAATTACACCATAATTATAATCATATTTACATAGATCGTTTATAATCTTTGCATGATCTATAACACCACACCCTGGGTTTTGTGCATGGCACGAAGTAGCGGCAGAGAAAGGCAGTATGTTGGTTAGACCTCTGTACAAACACAAACAATTATAATGGTCTCTGACAATGGTCTCTGATTAAACTGAGCTAAACTTGTCTCACTGTCATGTTCCTTATCTGTGCCTTTAAACGATGTAACCAACATGGCTGAAAATGTGATGTACAAAAATGTCCGACTATAAGTAAAGACAGACAAATAAAAATAACTAAATAAAAAAAGTGGGGAAAAAAGTGGATACTGGGTCATAATTTTGTGTTCATAGTTGTCAATAAAGACAATATAATAACAGACATAGTTTCAAACAGCACTTTGGTGATGTAGCATCGCCTGACTCATATTTAAATGCTGTCCACTGAGCCATGAGACAACACTTAAATGACAGGTGCATTGACAAACAAAGATGATTATCTTAGGCTTGTCGGACCTGGTCTTCAACATACAGAAGATATATTTAGATCATTTGGGTGCAGTGGTGGCTGGTGGTAAAATTTGGTGGGTGCACTAATAAATACAATTATATTTGTGGCATTAAGTTATAGCAACATTATGCTTTATCAAACAAACTTGTTCTCAACATGACTAAGAATTATGTGAAGCAAACTAGTTCTCATTCACACAAACTTTCAGAATTATCAACATATCTTTATAGCTTCCATTAAATACTCTGAGACTGGAAACAGAAGATTTTTGTTAAGAAATAAATAATGGTAATACTAAAAAGTGTCAAATTATAAAACAAAAACAAATATTGCTAAAGCTAGTGTATTTATAAGAGAATCTCTTACTCCACTCTCTCTAAGAAGTACAGGGAGGTTCACTGTGACTTTGTGAGTCTCTAGGTTTCATTTAAATGTGAGTCTGGGATGAATACATTTAGCTTCAATATCCAGTAATTAAAGGGGCGGGTCTTTACACCTGTCAATCATCAAATTAGGTGGTTCTCACAATGTGTGTGTCATTGTGCTTGGGCTGCACAAAACTATAAACTTCCACCAAATGTAATAACATAAAAAATATAAATTCTATGTTAACATATCTAGTAAATGTTTAACAATACATTGAAAAACCTACATGACAGGAGGGGCTCAGCCCACCAAGCCCATTTATACCAGCCACCCTTGTTTGGGTGTATTTGTGAAAGAAAACCCTTTGTACCCTATACTTCAAGACCACTGCTCCAAAAATATGGAAAAGGAAATATTTAAATTTGCAGGAGAACATTGAAAGACACTGACCTTCTCAGCCTGAGCTTCTAAGGACTTTAGGTTATTGGTCACATTTTTCAGCTCCTCCTCCAGATCGCTGGCTTTACTGTTGAGGTAAACAAGGCAAGTTTATATTTTTCATTTCAAAGTGTCAGGGTATCTGTCCTCTTTTCTTTTTTTTTGAGCTGTTACCATTCTGAGAGCTCAGCCCTTTCCTCAGCTCTCTCCAGCTCTCCTTCCAGGATCACCAGCTTACGGGCCACCTGGACACAAGAAACAAGACGTTGTTTTACCGTAAACAAGTCAGATCACATGCTTTATGGGTGCGCCTTATAAAGTAGCTCCTACAGACAGACTCACCTCTTCATATTTACGGTCAGCCTCCTCTGCAATGTGTTTGGCCTCCTTCAACTGCATCTCCTGGATTTCCATCTTCTCCTCGTCCTTCATTGCTCGGTTCTCAATCACCTTCATTCCTCTGATAGGACAAAAGGAAGAAGGTTATTTTCAATACAAATAAGCTTCTGATTGATAATAAAGTCATATCTGACTTTATAACCAGCTAACACATGTATTTACAAATATTGTATGTGGAACAAACGAACCTCTCGCTCTCATCTGCTGCCTTTTCAGCTTCTTCCAGTTTCAACAGCGCTGTGGCAAGTCTTTCTTGAGCTCGGTCCAACTCTTCTTCAACCAACTGGATCCTACGGTTCAGGGCAGCTACCTCACCCTCCGCCTGGCAAAATAAATGTTGTTATCTATACATTAGATCATAAAACTTGTGAATGGTAACCATCACATGATATTCTTTGTTAATGTTTTATATTTATACTTTTTCAAGTTGGTATTATTAGAAATAAAAGGTGTAATATGTGTCAAATAAGTAAGACTTAACTTAATGGAGATATTCTTTACTCCCAGTAGTAAAATCTACAGTTTGTTTTACAATATTTTTGTCCTTTTATCGTTTCTTTAATTATGGTCTAAGTATAATAAACATGAGTACTAATTGCTGAGTCAGGCCTGAAATTGTGACCCTTGGTAATATATCAGAAGAACAGTGCACTTTAGAGCCACTTTGAATGAACCTGGGCTTAGCAAGACAACTAATGAGCTGCTTGTTTTAGTAAACAATGGTAGACAGAAGAAAAAGAAAGCAAACAGGCAACTATGCAGGCAATTCCTCTGAGCCTAAGTCCCACCTCCTGAAGAGGACAGAAACTAAATGAGCACTAAGAGGTACCCTCATCGTGTTAAGTTTACAGCAAAACAGCTTAAAAGGTCACAGCAAAACTCCACAACTAAACTGCTACCATGCAGAACTATTTACCTGCAAATGTTTAAAACTGAGCCAGCTGTGAATTTCTTAGAAAAACAGACTGTCCTCTGCTCACTCTGAGGGCAGTAGTTAGTAGGTCAGTGACTCATTAGCCATTAGCCATCAGTCAGACAAGCAAAGTTGAGTCATCCTGATATGTACCTGAAGAACTTGTAAAGACAGAGTGGAGAAAAAGAGCAATATAAGTTGTTTGTGTATGTTTTTCTAAATTTCTGATATTCAGATCATTAAACACGTCTCATTCTGCTGACTAGGACTTTCCAGGACTCCCCCAGTTTGTCCTCTCTTAGGTGCTGACCTAATGCCCCTATACACTGACTTTGGATTGACAAACTATGAGACAAGAAACGCCTCAAAGTTATGTTGTTTTAAAACCTTCAGCCTTTGATACAGTGGTAACCTAACCTAAACATAAAATGAATGTAAACTCATAAATCAGTCCACCATCTTGATATCTATTTACCAAAGTGTTTTACATAGCTCACATTTGTTGACACCACATCTGGTGCATGAAAATGCTGATCTGAATTTAACCAGAGCCTGAAATAACAGATACTATTACTTCCTGACTCCAGAGTGACAAAATGAATGTGCCCTGAGGAACTCTGTCTGCACACAAACAAACCTGCTATTCATTGGCGATAGGTCAGCTAAACTAGCACATTAAACACCGTAAAGCCCACAGCCATTCTGTCATTCTCTCTGTTACACACGCACTACAGAGCACACAGACCTTTTCTGCTCAGTAAAAAGTTGTTGTAAAGCCATCTTCTAAACCGATGCCAATGTGTTGGTAGCATTCAACATTCAAATCTGATCAGTCTAATCTTCTATCAGATTTAGTCAAAAGGGGAATCCCCTTCTAAACAGACGCTGGCATGTGACAAGTACAAACCTAAAGCTCAAACAGACTTTAGGTATTCAATTCAATGAGCCACAACACTTCTAGACCTGCCATAGCTTTAAAGAATATGTTTGCATTATCGGATAATATATAATAATAAACCCTAACAACAAAAATAAATGCTATGGTTACCAAATGAGGATCTTAAATAAGATGACAGGAAGTCAGCTGCCCCCCATCCTTTCGTTTCCTCTCGTACTAGTCTATTTTTGTGTGTGACAATGCTGCTTCTTTAGCATCCCTGTTACATTCTTGTGCTGCCAAGAATGCACTTTTTTGGTTAAACAAACTGTGGAGAATGTTTGTGGTATCAGGATGATTGTGGCAGTGTGCACACCTGCTTAGAGTCACACACGCCTAACAGGGAGCAGCTCACTTATAGATATAGCTTAATATGTAACAACTGCTGTAACTGCTTATTTTTGTCATTCACCATTGTGTCTTTAGACGCATTACTTAGTGTAATTCCCATTCAGTCCTAACCTGGTGTCAAGACACAGCACACTTCTACAGGGATTTACTTAAGAAACATATACGTAGGTGTATTAAACATAAAAGACAAAGTCACAATCAAGGACAAGTAAAAGGCGGATCTAATTATTGGCTGATTTAGGGCAGTGGGCTAATGAGCAGCACAGTGCTGGGGTTGAGCAGAACCTATTCCTGACAGGAGAGAGTAACATTTACTCAAGCACTGAGTGAATGTTACTCTCTTGGGCTGACCGAGATCATCTAGGAAGCAGAACAGCACCATATCGTACAAGTCAGCCTGTCAGGTGGAATGATACTTAAAAGGCCATTAAACTTTGAGACATCACAATATGCCTTTTAGTTGTAAAATTTATTTTGCTGAGCTCTTATGATATAACAGTGAGTTAAGTTAATCCACATGCTTAGCCCTGGGCTGCTAACTACCTGTTCAAACAATATAAGAAAACATTTTCACAACATTTACATACTTGGTTTTCCTGCTTTTATGAATCCAATTATGTCCTAATTACACTTTGATATTGTGGTCCTTGAACTAAAGAGGTTAGGTGGTTAAACAACTCACAGGTCAAGTAAACATCCTAGTAATTAAACTGTTTATGTGCCGCTGAATGGCATTCCCACTGTGCTGGGCGAGTCCAGACTGGCTGTAGGTCAAATTAGACAGGAATAAATTGAAAAATACTTTTTTTCAGCTCTAGGATAATGTAAAGAATGTGAATTGGTTCAAACTAGGGCTGTGCAATTAATCGCAAAACAATCGAAATTTGAGCACATGCAATTACTAATTTATTTGTATTCAGAGTTTCTGTTTAGGTACAATAAAAGCTCCGGTCATTTGGGCCAGTGAGTTTTGATTTTACCAGCAAATGCTGTGTGCAATCTATAGACACAATGTGGTGCAGTTCAAATATATATAAAGTTAATTGAATGTTCTGTAATGTACTTCTTACAATAAATTTAAAATGTAGCATGTTTGAAAAAACAAAATCAATTGTAAAAATCTCAAATAAAACTGCTATTGCCATATTCATAAAAAAATTGCAATATGATTATTTTGTCCACATTGCACAGCCTTACTTCAAACACTACTTTAGGATATGCCATAAAGCCATTATGAAGTTTTACTATGTCCACTCTTTGCTACTTGTGTGCACCTTATAACAAACTTAACTCTGCTGTACAAATGTACCACGCCATTTCTTGAACAAAGCCAGCAACTTTGAAGTGTGTAGTCTGCAGCACAACCACAAGCCAGAAACATGGGAGTGTTCCCCAGAATGCTGAAACCGGACACAACATGTGGCAGTTATATTTGGAAAGTTGAGCTATTCCCAGTGAGAATGTCCAAAGAAAACTATAAAACCAGGAAGCAATTTTTTTCCACTGAATCTGAAACTAAGGATGTAAGCATTGGGCCTACTTCTACCATTTTAGAATAGTGTGCAGTGATAAATGGATATTATTCTGTAAAACAAGAAATCCTTAATAATATGGTAATATTAATGTAATAACAGTGGACTTTATTAGGCTACGTCACATGGGACTAACATAATGATCTTGAAACCTCCAGTCCCTTTAATCTTTGTGCTCATCTGGACTGGCGCTCAGGGACAGGAAGTGTTGGGAGTAAAAGCACAGGAAGTGCTGGACCACAGTTGGAAGACAACATCCTGGGAGGGGCAGTGGTGCACATTTCCCAATGTTCCTCTTCTGATCGCTTATTGGATGTTTAACTTCCCTTTAATCTGGTTTTAGATAGAGCTCAGTTAAATTAATACTAATTTAAAGCTTCCAGTCCTGCATGACTTATAATCATGTGCTGTATATGTGTTGCAATAGCGGAAATTTAACAGTGAAAAAGCCTATGACTAAACTGCCTTCTTATGTATCAATATTATGTATGATCAGTCAATTAATAAATCTTAAATCCTAATGAAATATATACATTTAAAAATGATATATTATGTATGTTCTCAGTCAAAATCTGCAAGATGTAGTATGGTGTTCCTATTGTGCTCTCTAGCTTGGAGGTCTCTCTAAATCAGTTTTTTAAAGAAGACCTTCTGACCCCTCAAAAGTATTAACTTAAAAAACTGCCAATTGCTCTCATGGCCTTAGCTAAAACTCCAAATCATGTTAAAATATATATATATATATATATATATATATATATATATATATATATATATATATATATATATATATATATATATATATATATATATTAAAAAAAAAAACAGTGAAAAGCTACAAAAACTTAATAATAATGAGGATGACGGTAAATAAAGAACTTCTAAGCGAGTCCAATTTGGCTCAGTCTCTGTTTGAATAATCTGACAGAGACTTAAAGAATTGTTTTATGGTTGAGTCATGGCTTCAGAGGCATTAAACCCACACCAGAAAACACATTGTAATTACTTTCCATTTCTAGTGAGAAATGCAGCTGATGTCTTTTTTTTATTTCATCCTGTGGCATCCACATTGTCAAACAGTGATTCATTATCTCAACACGCTCAGTAAGGTTCCAGTTTTGAACTCTCTGTCCAAAGAAAGAGTATTTGTGCCAAGGAATCTCTTCAGATTGGCCTAATTATTCACATATGGGACTGTACCACACACACTGGCCTGGGCTCATTGCACAAAGACACAGAGGACCTAAGCTTGGAGGGATGCAGATGTGTGGCAGCTGCATTCAGGTGTTCACATAAACACTTAAACAAGACATTTGTCACATTGTATTTATGGTATTACAATCTGTAAAACAATCAAAACTTTCAACACCCATCAAACTATTTTATGCTCCTCAATGTGCAAACAAAACAAACATATTACTTGTGTACACATGGTCACTCTAGATTTTTCTTCAACTTGATGTGAGACAAATGTGACCTGATATCTTCTGCAAGTCTGAACCAACTAATAAGTTACTAACAGGAAGACAATTCTTACAAACTCAGCAAACGCCCAACAGTTAAATGCAAAGGTTACCTAACAGTCCGCCTATATAACAAAGGCACAAGTCCTTCAGAAGGCCTGCCCCTTTCATCATCACTGCACCCATATCTTTACTGCCACACCTTGCCCTCCCACTCTCCTTCAATCACAACACTTGTCCTGTCATTAACCAGCTCTTGTGCTAAGGTTATGGACCGATTCCCATAAAGAAGCATTTGAACTGCATTGCTAAGCATTTTATTTTACTTTTCTTCTTGAGGCTATAAAAAAATTCCATATGTACAGAGTCGAAAGAAAAGTGAGCTAGACATTTTCTGTGTTGAGATGTGGAGATGATTGGCACATATTTGTGGAGCTTGATTCTACCATATGCTAATTATAGCCTTTTTGTGTTTCCATAAAGTGTATCCCCTGAGACAAGGGAATTCCTAATAACAACATACTAACTATTTCCATCAGGTGTGGGGGTTGTGGTTACAAGTTGGCCTCCAAACAGGCTGCTGTCAAGCCCCCACTCTCCTCAATGAAAGGTAACCTGTTTGTTATACCTTGAATAGAAGTGGATGCACTAAAAACACTGTTAAGCTTTGCTATAACGAAGTCTATGTGGATTTGATGCCAAATTACTTTTACAGACTGGTTCCAACTGTCTACGTGGTCCACATTATTCACAGTAGTTGTGCGTAGCGGCCTGTAATTCAGAACGCACTGAGCATGCGCGTAGACCTACAGGAATCCAAACTTTTTTTTTTTCACTAGACCAACGCCTTGCATTGTGGCACAATCACGCCCGTGAATGAATCAATGGTGTGAAATAATCATCATTTTAAAGGACACGAAGTTGAAATGTGTAAAGTTATGCGTGTGTGATGAATATGGCGGTGCTAGGATGGTTATTAGGAGGGTTTTGATTGTCTCACTTGCTCTCGGAGGTCCCGTTCCCTGTCCAGCTCTCTCTGTAGGTCTTGAGCCCGTTCCTCTGCGTCGTCCGCCTGCTGCTGCAAACACTGGATCTTTCTCTTCACGGAATCCAGAGAGTTGACACTTGCCATTGTAATGCGCTGCTTTTATTTAAGGCTACACGAAGAAAAGATTAAGACGATTTCTAGTTTGTGCAAAAGTACAAATAAGAGTCAAATAAGTGCGCCTCCGACTTGTTTGGTCTATTCAGAAATAGCCTACCACTAAAGGAAGGAGTTCAAAAGATAGCCTACAAAAAAACAATGTCCGATCGGTCAACTAGCTTAAGTCTTGTGAATGTAATGAATCGTTCAAGTGCAAGAAAAGTGATATAACCAGGAATTACGAGCGCCTAGGTATTGTCCAAATGTATCTTCTGGTCGGTTAGGAATGTAAAGTTCACGAGCTTTAGTGTAAAAAGTTGTCCTCGGGAATGTAGCAGTTTTGGTCCGGACACTTGAGTTAAGAGCAGGATTAAAAAAGCTGCTCGATGAGAAGAACCCAGAGCGCCAGTTTGTGCCCGAGACAGAGGGAGATGATTGGGGCGATGGCGTCACTAGAGGCGGGGCTTGTCTGCGTGTGTGCGCGCGTGCGTGTGTGTGGTTGTGCGCGTGCGTGTGTGTGTCATGGCCTCAAGGCTGATCTGATCACTGCTGTGACCGATGTGTGATCACAGGCTTTGAAAAGTAAATTTAAAATAAATCGTACTTTATTTTACTTACTTTAGTTTAGCTTAACTAACGTTTATGTTATTATATCTATTACACTAGGTGCTATTGTTTTCAATTAGGAAATATTTGTAAAACCTGTGACATTTGTTGTCCCAATTATTCAACTTTATTATTTAGGCCTCTTCCAAGATTTAAGGTGTAGTTGTAGGTGAAGAATAGCCTACATTAAAACACATTTAGATATTTGGTGGTATGTGTCCCCATAAAAGTACCTTAATTCTGTTTCACTGAGCATGTATTTACATAGCATAAAGTTTTGAGCTTCCTGTTTTTATTCAGCATTTAGGTTTTCCAACAGATAAATTGCATTTTAGGGATGTTCACATGATTTTTAAGTGACATTGATCAAAATGGCTAAACACAAATCAGTTTGAAAACCCAGTCTTATAAATCTCATTGAAACATGTAGTCTGGCATTCTTTCCTGCCTGTGTTTACTCTCACAGTTTCCTATTCTTATGAAGGGCCTGCGAGCCAACATGTTGGGTGAATGGGCAAGTAGGCCAGCAACTCTCAGTCATGTTCCGCTCAGTCTAGCTTCAGCCCAAATTTGTCTTGCTGCTGCTTGTTGAAAAAAACAAAGATTCCCTCCCAATCATTTTCATCTGTGGATCGAGACTATGATTTGCCCCCTTGCACCGGAAAAGCTGGAAGCATTGATTTCATTAGACACAGAAGTGTGGGGCTTTCTGTTTGCCTTAGCTGCATTCTTGAAATACCAGAACAACCCCCCTGCTCCCCCCGCTCCCCCCGCTCCTGCCCGTCTCTCAGGACCACTACAGTCTACAGTTTCTCTGTAACAGTACAATAACTACTGCGTTTAAGTGTGTTTTTACCTTCATCAACACAACATTCTTCAGCTTTTTCTTGTTTTGCTTAAAAAATAATGTACAACCCCTAAAGGGATGTACTCTTTGACAGATTATTGAACTATGTTGACCTAATTATCAGTGCTATCAACCAATTATGCAAGAATTCCTCTTTATGAAGCACAACTGTTTAGGTTAGATTCTTTGCTTTGCTGTTTTCTTTCCTATGACCCTCCAGGTTTCCCGATATGGACCCTGTGTGAATTCAGATGTTTAATGACTTGACTGCTGCCTCTAATAAATCACATGTGGAGGGGAAATCACGGAGCACTGTACTGGCTTTAAGAAAGTGGCATATGATAAAATACCATGCTTTTAAATGCTAAGAAATGTATATTGACACACATGCTAGGCTCAGTGTGGCCTAGAGCCTCACAAACATACATTAGACTTACTTTCTCTTCCTTGTAAATGAAATATATTCAAAACAGATTATTTAAAATACGACCAGGTTAAATGGAAACAATGTGAATGCCAAGATCTAAAAACTCTTTGATCTGGACCATTTTTCTTTGGTGTGAACACAGCCATTGACTTGACCCACTTTTCTAGGTTTGTTAAATCAGTATGTGAGGATATACTTGTGTCTCAGCCTTTAGGTTTACTGTCTGGAGCTCAGACACTTCCTTCTCTTTGTGTGTAGCACAACACTGGATTTCCATGGGATATCCTCCACAGGTTTTACACAATGCCACATCTTGAAGCAAGCAGAGAAAGTTTTGTTTTTCTCTGTTTATAACACAACTAAAATTACTGACTGTACTGTTTGTAATTATTTAAGTGCATGCCAATGGCAGACTGGTATGAGTGCAATTTCACCTTCATCTTGGATGTAGTTCCTAATGAGGTATTTTATTTGTTGTGATTAAAACCTCCCATCTCTTTTACTCCTCCTGGTATACTCTGAAATGGCACACAGCTGCCTACATCTGTCCACAAATGTCAAAGAAAACCCACTGCTGACAGATATACAGAATAATACTGAGGTTTGTGTGGTTGCCAACTATCTAAAATATGATCCTTTTTCCTAGATTGCAGATAATTACTTACAGAGGAACTGCCGTTTCTAATGTTATGCTACATCTACAGTTTTTTGTGTGTACCCATGCACTTTTACAGGAATGTTTTTTTCTCTTAATCTGAGCTTCTAGAGCTAGATTTTGTGAGTTGGGGGCAAGCAGTGGTTTATCAGTGTGCTCATCTTTCAATCTTTCAGGAGTGGCTGCACAGGAATGTAATCGCCTCTGAAGTGCTCCAAAGCCTTCACAGTGGATGAAAGTAAACTCACAGCTGGTACTGGCTTCAACAAAGTCCAGCTGTGGCATAATGGGCTCCAGTTTCCTGGTAACACAAGTGTTGTGCGTCCGTTGTCATGGGTTTGATCAGAAGCTACATAACAAGCGCAAGAGGCCTACACTGAAAGCTTTTTGGTTTGATATTAACAGTGCATCTCAATGTATTTTATAGTGGAAAGAACTCAATTAAATTTAACATACTGCGCACAGTGATTGAGTTTTTTCACTCACATCTGCAGCTTTTTTCTCCGACAGTTCCAGTTTTTCCTGGGCATCTTTGAGCCCCTCCGAAAATTTGTCCAGTTCATCTTCAGTCTGCTTCATCTTCTTCTGTAGATCAACCAGCTCCTCTTCCAGCTACAACAAACATACCATTAGCACATACTCCTGTAATGTCTATTTTCAGTTCAACTTGTGATACGTAATGTTTTGTCGTGTGTCTGGGACTTTGTGCACCTACAAACACTTGCACAACTGAAACTGTATTTTTAAAAAATTAAAAATACAAAGAAACTGCTGTATTTTTTCTTTGTATTTCATTGTTTTATTTTTGTAATGGTGATTGTGAAAGGACAACAAGGTGTTTAAATGGATACTACTGATAAAGCAGCCTGTTTTTGGCCGTCTGCTTGTGTTTGAAGTTATTTAAACGTTAATGGTTCATATCAGTCTCTCGTGACGTAAATACTGGTATGCAGACCCTAGTCCTTTTGACAAATACCTCTCCAGCGTATGTGAGTGTCTCCATACAGAGTTAAGTGTTTGGCCTAATCAGCGTTGCCCTTTGAGACAAAGAAGTGCCTCTGATAATCCTCCTGAATTCTACACGTGTCATTGTCTTCTTAGGCCTTAAACCAGTTGCTTTCATGGACAACACGCGCAGGGACTATTGGACTAATGTGCGTTTATATTTGCATGTATGGGTCTGTATACCGTAGGCTGTGTGTTATGTCTTCATGTTGAACACACCCATCAAATGAACACTCAAAAAGCTTTCTAAACATTCCTTAAGGAGGGCTTTTACTCTTTTTACCTTCCTAAGCACAGGGTGGTCACAGCTAAACTGACCACACTGCCACAGTGCATGTGGACCTCACTTGTGTCGTTGCTCAAATAAAGCTATCATTGCAACTGATGGTGTTTTTTGTGAAACTTGTTCTTATAATAATAATAATAATAATAAAAAAAAGATTTCATCAAGAATGTCCAGGGTCCTGAAGCAGTTGAAACATTGCCTTATATGGGAGAATACATGTGAGCAGATATTCCACACACACAGACTGTTGTTGGTTGCTGGTATGTCTGGCATGATATTAGTGGCTTAAAACTGAATAACGAGAAGTTATTCATACATTAAAACCTACAACACTAAAATGTACAACTTGTTGTTCATCTAGTCAGTTTGCTATAAACTTTAACTAACCATCACTACATCTTTCCATCATTTTTACTGCTCTCCCACCTGCTTGCATTTATCCTCTGCTGCCTTCTTGTCGGTCTCAGCCTGCTCAGCCCGGTCTATGGCGTTCTCCTTGTCCAGCTTCAGCATCTGCATCTTCTTCTTGATAGCTTCCATTGTTGCGTCTAGTTTGGCGGTTCCTCTTTGAGGTGATGGAAATCAGTTTAAGGAAGCCTGGAGCTGTGTCTTGCTTTGGTTGAGATGAGGTGTAGCAGTGAGGGCTACAGAGAAGAAAAGCAAGAGGGAGAGAAGGCAGGCAGAAGTGGACAGAGATGGAGAGCTGAGCCCTATATGGCCAGCACCAAAACCTGCCTCCACTTTCTGATCACCTCCCTCTTTCCCTCAATTTATCTATCCATCCATCCACTCACCACTCAGCATCCACTTTATCCTGGTTATCACACCATGCATACAAGGGCTGTCTGAAAGGAGCAGCCTGACCTATAACCGGGAATGATCTCCTTATTTGGGACGCAGTGTTTATATACAGAGAAAGTTATCACACAGGAGAGAGAAAGAGGTGCAGGTCCTGTGTCCACATATAATCTACTGCCAATGGATAACAGTCACAGTTCTGGCCCCTCATATCACCCACTCAAGGGCCTTAAGAGGGTGGTTATTTCAGGGGACAGGAATGAGTTCAATGCAAAGTAGAAGAAAGGAAACGAAAGTCACACAAAATGTTCTTTAATTTAACTATGGAGGTGCACTGCAACTTACTGTTTATTCTGGATTTTACTAAGCAAACATAATGTTGCTCCAAAGTAGATATGAAAATTGTTGATAAGAAAAACTCGCACTCAACACTAATGCACAGTGATGCTTAGAAAACGCTCACTCTTTGGGTTGAAATGTCATATTGTATGTAATGTGACCAAATTTGCTGCTTCAAAGCATGAGCTCTACTTTGTCTGTGTGTTTTATCCTCTCTTGATTAAAAGATATTTAATTCAACAAGTCTTTATGCAACAATAGAAACCAGTGTGTACAGAGCCACAGATAGATTGAGAAAACACGCCTCCACTTTTGGCCTCAAGTGACTTTAATTCTTGGCAGCAGCTTTTCACCAGTCTAACCACGTAAATACGTTGAGGGCATTGCTGAGATAGCTGCGAAACCAAAGGCCGAGGAAGAGTTGAAAAGACATGGACTCTGGCATTGTTTAAGGAATGCATTCAGCCTGTATAAAACCCTTATGGTAAAAGCATGTCATCCATAGGCTAGGCGCTGCTAAGAAGCTAGTGTTATATAACATTATTTACAGAGTCATGTATAAACAGAGAAATGCAGACCTTTGCCTAATCCACCTTCTGCTTAAGTACTTCATAAAACTGCATTCTTTAATTTACTAAAGCATCTGCTTCCTTCACTTTTATGACACACATTTAAAGGGTTGAATAGCCAGTTTACAAAAGGCGTTAAAAGCATTAACAGAAGTTTGGCTCAGAGGGCATAACAAAAAAAGTTTGACATTGTTCTGATGGCTGGGAGAAAGAAAGACCCTTCACAGATACACTCACTATATGTATAAAACAGTCTAATTCTGTAATTATAATACCTGATGAATCTTTCACAGTTAGACTTTGGCCACAGAACTTCAGCTGGTAATGAAGAAGGATTGTGGGAGGAGTTAAGGCAGTAGGAGAAGGACACTTTCAATGTCTAGGACCTTATGTTTCATTGAATATTGTTAAACCTGTGAGTGGATTAACTTACACTTAAAAATAAAAACATCAGTGTATGCTTTAACCATGAGATACTAACTCTTTATCATCCTGTAGGGGGTGTGCTGGAAGGTTTTCACAAATCAAGTCAGCATTTATCAAAAGACTTGTCTGGTACTAGCAGCTATGTCTCTTGATTTGGTTCAGGTTATCTATCATCAGAAATCATCAGAAATCATTAGAAATCATCAGAAATCATCATTACCACCAATGGTGCATCACCTGCTTTCCAGGGGGTGAGTAAGCATATATTAGTCATACTTTTAATAGAACAACAATATAAATTCACAAAATGATTAAGGTCATTTGTTTTAACATTCTAATAATAAAAAAGTTCCAAATGAGTTTGTGGTGTTATTTAGCAACTTTTGAAATTTGTAGCCTATCCCAGAGATACGTTGCAGGATTAGGGGTTATAATGTACATTATTTCAAAAAAATCAAACTGGAAGGCATGTTAATAATTACTGCTGTATGAGATACAGTATGTATTATATCATGCTTTGTGTTCATTACAACAGTTTAACTATATTTGATATATTTTTAAAAAATCAATATATTTTATAGCAGGCCATCTCAGCTCAGTTTTATGGGCAAACAAAGGCAAGCACAGGGATAAGAGAGAGGATGAGAATGATAGAGGAGATCTTTGCAAGCTCTTCTGACTCTGTGTTTCCATTTATTCATTTAGCTGATGCTTTTATTCAAAGCAACGTACATTGTTCTACAGTTATTACCAGTGCTACACCAAGGTGGGTTAAGTGTCTTGCCCAAGGACACAATGACAGTATGAACTGTGGGGAGAGTGGGAATCGAACCGCCCACTTTCTGGTTGAAAGACGACCACTCTACCACTGAGCCGTGAAACCGAGAAACAGTCAGTGAGTGAGGATCGTTCTGATGAGGATACAGTCCAATCGAGTCATGGGATTCAGGTGAATAGTTTTATTCAGAAACACTGAAGAGACCTTAAAGGTGCAATCCATCCAGTGTAGGCCTAGGTCTGTAGTAGTTGATGTAAGGCAAAAAAAAAATACAAACCTACTGTATGGTTATGAGATTTACTGAAATATTGTTTTTTACAGCTGGCGTAAAAAAAGGTTTGAGCAACAGTCAGCCGCAGCTGCAGGTGAATTCAGAGCACCTGAAAAATAAAATAAAAATTGCATGTCTGTTTAGCACAATGCCTCAGTGCATGCTTGCTGCTTCTAAAGGGACAGTGGCTGCTGTAAAGAAAACTTCAACATTACAAATTTACAATTACAAAGTACACCAAACAAATTTTTTAGTTAGTGCAATAAATGGAAAAATTTATAGCACTATATAATTTTTTCCATTTATATAGAATGGAAAAATTCTATCAGCTGTCTACTGCTCACAGCTACTTTGTACTTTGCTCCTTGTAAAGAACTGAATGACAGTGCTTTGAATGTAGAGATATCTTCCGTGGTGTTCTGGGGGATGTGTGAACTGCTACAGCCTTGGGGTAAAAACACCACCTGGTCTTTAGTGACACACCAAACTAATGACATCACCAGTGTAAAGTTTTGCCTGTACATGCATTCCTAGAAGAGGTAATGACATCACAAATCTCCAACTCTGTGCGTACCCATACGACACACCTCCACCTCAGGCCGGTCACAGATGTTTGGCATTCACACGTCAGGACGTCTCTTTCCCTGGAGGGTGAGTAAGACGACACACAGCAGTCACACATAGCTTCAGATTATGACTCAAAAGGATGTATTACACTCTCCCTTTCATAACAGAGACAGTACATTTTCATTTGTAACAAAACAGAAGAGTCAAGACTTATATTGACGGTGTTAAAACAATCCCTAAAACTAATGTGAACAAAATTAGCTCAGACAATAATATTCTGGGCACCAGCTGAAACCTGCAGCTCCAGTTCATATAGCAAGAGTTATCTCCGACAGGTTTCTGATGGTGATGCATCAGACAAAAGGACGTCTTTCACTGTGAGCCACAGGTCAGATTTTCAAAGAAGCAAATACCAAACTGTTGAGCTCATGAATATGTGTCCCAGTTAAATAACAATGTAGATTATATGGTGTTGATTTTATTGAACATCTTCAACACCTCTTACAACCCCTCTCTGCGATTAATTTAGTTTGATATACTATACTATAGGCTAATGCTAATAATGGGCCTTTATTAGTCATTAGACAAGAGCAAGACAAGACTAAATTAGTGATTGTAGAATATCAGTTTGAGTGTTACACCTGTAAAAAAAGAAAAAAATAACAGTGGATTATCTCTTAGTAATGCCTTTATACTGAGACAGTGGTGACAGAGCAGCGTCTGTGGCTCCGGTCTGGTGTTCAGCACAGACCTTATAAGGACAAGGGCTCATTTACTGTGTCTGACTGAGTGGCAGGATACCTATTCAAACTAGCATTGACTGTCTGGATAGAGGATGCCCAGAGCCACAGCGTTCTGTGACTTCACCAGACCAATAAAAACGTGTTCATTATCACCGCAGCACACATCTTCCCTTCTCCTCCTACAGGTTCATTCCTGACACAGTTTCCTCTCCTTCCCATTTCCTCCTTGTGTCTGTGTTATCTCTTTACTTTGGTTTGCATTTAGTGAATCCCTGTCAAGAGTGCAGGCTGCACTCTTGACACTTCCAATTATTATGTAATGCAGTAATTATATCATTGCTTTGAAATTTAGCATTGTTTATTTATTCTTTTTGCTTTGACCTCTAAAACCAGGCGATGAAGTTCAGCTGCTGTTTCTGTAACGTATAACTGTGTGTAGCTGCAATTTAATTTACTTTCTTCAGGTCAACACATCTTGTTGTAAAATGTTTTTGTACTTTCTTGCTGTGAAAGTGTGACCGCTATTATCCTGTCATTTATTACAGTGTTTTAAGTGCGTAACATAAATTCCTGACAATTTTCCCTTCATCTACCTTGCTTTCCTGTGTGACCGTGTGTTCACCTCCTGTAAAATAAGCATCACACACACTGGCTGATATGAACACACAGTGTACATCTGGCTTAGGTTGGACTGTGTGTGTCCGTGTAAGTGGGCGTGACCGAGGCTGACAGAGGATAAGGATGGGCCAAGTTTTGGGCTCCAGAGTTGGAGAGGAAAAGCCCTCCCACAGGAAACCAGCTCTCCACTCCACATGGCCTTTTAAGGTAAAAAACTCCCCAAAACTCATCTGGGAATACAGCAAAGATATAGTTGCTATTAGAGCAATGAAGAGAGGTACAAAAAGATTATCAATGTTATGTTTGACAGAAAACTTTTAAAAATGAATTATGCAGCTTCCGTTTTCATGCAATCTTGTTTTTATGGCTGTAGAAGAAAAGGAAGATGAGACACATTCATGTCTGGTGTGTGTGAGTCACATTAAGAGAAGAGGAGTGTGGGAAATAGCCCGGTGCCGTTTTCTACATGGGAAAATTACTTCAAAGCAAGTGTAAACAAAATCCACAAACTGTGTCATTATGGGAAACGTTGTGTTCAGAGATACATTCCTCAGTAGAGATTACTATCATTTTGCCTTCCCCATATACATTTCATTACTCTGTATTTCAGGCTCCTATAGGCCCCTGTTCTGAAGTCTGGAGTCTGAAATCTTAACTCATTTGACAAAATAAAAACATATAGGTAACAAACAGATACTAACTCCTTTAAGTGGCTGTTAAAATATCAGTGTTCCTTAGGATGAAAATGGGACTATATAAATCTATTTGCACCCTCATCTTATAACTGTAATTGTTTTATTATGACCCTAAATCATATTTATATTTGAACATGAAATATTATATCTAAGTATTTATGAAATCCTTCCTTAAGCCACGACAGCATATGAACCCAGCCCATACTTCCCTTTATTACATAATGTATGTGTGTTGATGCATTAATGCTGTCTCATCCTGCCTTCTGTTATCTGGCTTAACATTTGCCTCTTTGACGTCTCTCACGGTGTGTAAATAAAGATCCTTCACAATGAATAGCTGTAATGAGAGCTCTTCTTGCACCAGTTATTCAGGAGGTTTATCGGCCCATCGGACCATGAGAAATTGGCTAACAAGGCCAAAGGATGGAGTGCTGCTTATACACTGGAGTGTTTAGTTTAAAGAAACACAACAGAGAAAATAAACACTGTTTCAAATGAGAAACCACCTGACAAAGAATCACATAGAATATTGTCTGTGAGTAGAAATGGATAAAGCTGGGTCAGTTTAGGGAGGTTAGCACGGAACAGCACTTGTCAATACACAGCCATTGTAATACTGATTGTCGGTAGCACAGTCTTGAGCATGTGAAGCATGAGGCGCTGCTATTGCCAACTATTACTTCATCTTGTAGTGATTCCCTTCTGGATAATCTTCACTCTAAATGCTAAATGCTACTTGCTTTGAGTTTGGACTGTCCAAAGTGTGTCATAACTTCTCCGCCTCTTGGCCTCACTCGACAAGATGTTCACATTGAAAATATGGAAAACCTACAGGTCTGCATGGGATGTCTTTGCAACTGTTGCCTATTTTGCGCCAAACCTGTGCAGAACTCCATCTAAGTCCAGCTCAAGCTACTCTTTTGTAAAGCTATACTTTTCAATCTTTTGTCAACTGTATAACTGCCCCTCGTTATATGTACCCCCTTCTCTGTGCGCCATCTTCTTGCTTTGTCACTATATATGGCCCCAGTGTCCTCATCTGGAGGCTGTGACCTTTCACCTCGCCCACATACCACGGAACATATGGTTTCATTTAGTCACTAATGGACGGTCTCATTTGACACCACTATAAACAAATGGACACACATGTGACACACAGCAGGGTTTTCCTGATAAAGTCCTTTTATGATATGAAAGCCCAGCTGATCCTGTTGACCCTTGTTGGTTCAAGCATGGCCTGCATTTCAGCTGATTTTAATAACCTTTCATTCAAATGTTAGACCGGCTGGGTCTGTATTCAACTTTTTATGGAGTTGTTCTCATTGTCCCTCTGTCTGTGGTAAAAAAATAAATATATGACTGATTTTAATTTGATGAATTGGGGGTGTTTCATTCCTTTCACACATTTACTTGGGCTCAAGGAATCACTCTTAAAAGTGTGTAAACAGCGCCCTCCTCTGACTATAGTAGGTGGTGCAATATTTGGGAGAAAACATGTTGAGTATGCCCCAGAACTTTCTTCACTAGCCAACAGTTCAGAATCATATGCAAGGACAACATCTTAGTCAACATTAGAAAACTATTGTATTGTGTTTTTTTTATTTTCATTAAAATGATTAACATTTAATAGCAACAATAAGCCTGTACTTTGCGTGTAGGTCTACATGCTAAAGAACACGTAGTATAGCTATAGTGGTAATAATGCAATGTATAAATCCCAGTAAGTCCAAGTTCTGTATTTGGGTTGGGTAAATAATATGTGAAAGAATATTACAGTCAAATAATGTGATATTAGTGCAGTGGCATCCGGGGGTGATAAGGGGTCCCGGTGCAGCTTATTGTGCGGGGCCCTAAAGTTACGTAACTTAACATATGTGCTCCCTGTTTAGATCAGCGATTATAAGCATTCTTTAATTCATAATCTGTTTCATTTTGCAAATTGGATAATGTGCAATTTTCTAATGTTTTGTTCATACAAGTTTATATGTTTACTACATGTTTATTACATAATTACTAGACTCTTCATTTTAGTAAATGGACCAAGGACCAAGTTGTAACCAGAGAAGTTTATGTTCCCAACTGTATCAAGGTTATTTAATGGTGTAGCCTAATGCCATATTAAACCTGGTTTATCTTCATTTATTTTGATTGGAACATGTTGTATCAAGCTGCGCTGATAGTTTGTACAGTTGTCCAGTAGCTTGTTCAGTGGTTGTCCTCGTCTGACCTGTTGTTTTGGGGAACTGTTTGCGTCACAGCCTTGGGACATAATGATACAGGTCAGGATTTCGTAGGGCTTCAAGCTGTTGTGACTCATCTCACTTAAATGTGATACTCGTTCAGTTTAGAGATAAGAGTGTGTATAAAAAGAGAGCCACAGAATGTCAGTGGCCTGTCTCCAGTACAAATATTTGTCACTGAGTTAATCAGAACTTACCAAACTCTCAGTTATAACTTTTGTTGGTATTTCCCAATTCATTCTGATGAACAAAAAATTACCCAAAAAAGATGCCAAAAAAACTAGTCTAAAATTTCTTTCAGCCTTCTCCAACTAACAAACAACCATTATAAAAATACTGCATATGACAATAAATACACCCAAAGAGTAAAATGACCGAAAATTGTGATTTATAATTTTATAATTTTCCATCTGCAGAGGGCAGCAAGGCACTGTGATTTGCCTGAAGTGAAACACGCTGATGACTTTATTTCAGTTACAATTGATTATACCTGTAGAGTGACAAAATATATTTAATTTCTCTTTATGTTCTCTTGAGATATTTGGATGTTTAAACATTTTACAGCCTTCACAAGCAACAAATGTATACTACAGAAATGTTATATGGCTCTTTAGTATGCCCTCACCTGGTCTTTGGATGTGTAAATGAAGAGAAGGATAAACAGTTCTGCTGGCCCCAGATCTATGTCAGGACCCCGAGTACAATGCTGTCATTATGGAGCATGGCACAGACTGCATATTGTGCAGGGCCTGGGCTTAGGGAAGGCTGTGGCTCTTTGTGAAATGGGTTAGGTCTCAGAACGGTTTACCATTTGGCAATGTCAGCAGAAAGACGCGATTTGATAATTCCCATAGCCTTCTACTTGCACTAATTATCCCATGTTCTTTTGTGTAGTGATAAATGCCAGACATTTTTGGGGTCAGATTGGATGTCATGGGTAGTGTTCATTTTGAATTACCATCAAAAAGCAACCAGAAACACCCCTGCAATAGTTACACAAACTTTTAGAAACTCCAGAGGCTATCCTATTCAAATCCAAAATGTAGTATATAATCTTAAATGGAGGTGGTCCCAGAGCTGACTGGAATAGTTTTGACAGCTCTGGCCTACAGCATAATGAATTGTCTTTGTATTGTGGATATTCAAGCTCTGAGATTTATTCAAAGTGATTAAAGTCTTTGGAGGTTCATCCTGTCATGATGTCTGGAATGGCTTGAAAAATGTGGAGCACAGAAAACTGTAAGTCTTAGATGAAAGCCTATGATTAAGCCGTGTTTCACAAAACAAAGCTTACATTTCAGTCAAACCACTGTGTGAAGTCAACGACCTCTAGAAACCCCTCCTCACTCTCTTATATGGCATTATAGGTTAGGGTTAGAGTACCAAGGTTTACATTGCTTTGTGACACTTTTAAAAGATACAATCTCATGACATTTAGTGATAAGTTTAGCCATAATGTTTTAACTCATGAAAATGAAGGACACATGGAGGTGTAAAGTTTCTGTTAGAGAGCGTGCAGTAAAGGGAAGCACCATATGGGAATGTGGTTGTGCATATTTGCGCAAGTTCTACTCCCGTGGGTGTGTCTGCCTGTGTGATGTCAACGAACTGATCCGGGTGATCCTTTCCCAGCCAATCAGTTTGGAGCAGAAGAATTGTGGGAAGGCGGTTAGTGGATGATTAAATGGAGGGGGGAGGTTCTGTAAAACAGAGCTGCAAAACATTGAGCTGAGATGGGGTATAGTATTTCTTTAGTAGTGTCTCAGGCCAAGAAACTGTCAGCCCCTGACCCACATACTCATGTGGGACACCCATCAGGGGCTGCTTGTGTAAATGTGCTAATGAGCAAGACGTGATGATGGAGCTATTATAAGAACAAATTATAGAGTGTATAGCTGTGTCACTGACTGAGCGACAAACCAAAAAGCACCCCCATCACCTTTTAAATCTTAAGTGTGGATACATTCTTTTATGTGACTCTGGCAAATTGACATCAAAGGGCTTTTGGTTTGCTGTGATTTACCTCACCCTACAAAACTTATGTACAAAAGTAACAATAAAGACATAGAGATAGTCTGTGCAGAAGACTTCAACATTTCAAGCTGCTTTCCACTGCCTGGCTAAAATGTACACAGACATAAATACATATGGTGGTTAGGTAAATGGATAAGTAGCATCACTTCACCAACATTAAAAATATACAGAATTATAGTGATTAAAATTAGTACTTTTACATTTAGTTGACGCTTTTATCCAAAGTGACTTACATTAAGCTTTAATTCACCAGTGTTACAGCTGCAACACCACTGGAGGCTAGGTGGGTTAAGTGTCTTGCCCAAGGACACAACAACAGTATGAACTGTGGGGATAGTAGGAATCAAACCACAAACCTTTCAGTTGAGGAACAACAGCCCTACCACTGAGTCACTGCGTCCCCCGAACCATTTGTTTTACTTCACTTGACTTTAATGCCAAACATTTCCTCTAGTAGTGGTTCCTCAAAGTTACCTAGAATTGTCATAAACCCTTTGACACAGTGAAACATTAATATTACTTCCTTTTTGTATTTTAAAACATTTTCACCTCATTCTCCAACCCACAGTAACCGAACAGAGCTCTATAGAAAGACACAGTTTAAGTTTGTGTGGAGGAACAGAGGAAATGAATCACAGTTCAAAGTTCAGTAACATCTAAAGTAAAGACCAGAAGAAATGCCACCCATAATTTAAAAAGGGTTATTCTATCTATTGTTGTATGCACCTTCAACTGCAACAATCAATTTGACAAGTACTTTGAAACAAGTCTGAATATGTCTCTCTGAGGTGTCAGTCACATCTCCATGCTAAGTCTCGTCTTGAACGTCCTAACTCGTTGCATTCCAGTGTGTGAAGACAGCACAGGTACGAGGCTGCTGGAGAAGAAATAGGTTTTAAGAAAGTGGGAGGAAAAGGAGTAGTTAATTAGTTAGTTGAGAAGACAATATAAGCAGAGGAAGAGCAACGTGTTCCACCAATGAGGAGATCATGGGGGTCCGATACTATTGGCTGTTGCTGTTACTGGTCAACTTTCGTGAGTGTATGACAGGTAACACATGTGTATGTCAGTGTCTGATCTTGATTTATGGAGATCTGAATCTATTTACAGTCACTTACAAGGGCCTCTGATGTGTGATATATTATTTTGTGTGAGTTTGTGGTAAAGTTTAAAGTTTGAGTTTTGGGTTACGGTCTGATGTGTGAATTTGTGTGAATATGCTGTGTTGATGGACTGGCCTTATCTGAGCTGGGACATGTCTCAACCTGTCCAGTTAGGAATGCAAAGAAGAGCATTCATAAAAAACCTTCTGCTAACTTAGACATAGCATATATATATAAACTCAAATTAATATGCCAGTTTATTGCAAAAGGTGGCTGGTAAGAGGGGTCTTTGTAGACTGTAGGTTGATTGCAGATTAACATCAGGTGAGTCTTGTAGACTCCGACACACAAAAAAAGCTTTTGTAAACAGTGATTCAAATGGCAATAAGATTTATGTAAAAGCATTAATATACATATTGTTTCAAGGCAGAGCAATGTCATGAACTATTACTGTAATTTTGTAAGAGAGGTGCCACAGTCAGAAGGTGTCTCTTAGCTGCAAAACTAATCAGCAGAATTTTACACAGAATTCAACAAATACAGATTTACTTTAAACATAGAAATCTATTATAAGTGTATTAATATTTTTATTATTAAAGTTTAGGCTGCTAAACTGCAGTTTATCACCTTTTGTCAGGAGCTGTGAGGGCCATCAGTCCATACATAAAGCACTATGATGGCTTGTCATATGACAGAGAAGATCTTCACAGAAGACACCTAAGAACGAGGAGATCCACACATCCCCAGGACTCTTTACTGCATCTGGACTTCATAGCTTTTCACAAGTAATATTTAAAACGGCTGATGAAAAGATTGTTAATTTCTGCTCCAGAAATTCCCTAACACACGCCAATGATTAATGTATCCAGGCCTTTGTTCTGACCACACAACATGCTTTGAGCACATGTGCTTTTATTTGTTTGTTACAGACCTTTCCGCCTGCGTTTGAGACGAAATGCTGCAGTATTTTCACAGAGTTTCACGGTGATCAATGAAAGTGGTTCCACATTCGCTGATGTCTCTCATATATATTCAGGAACTCAAGAGGGTGGGTTAACACTGTACAGTCATCAGTATACCTGTATGCATGTTACTACTGTCTGTGTTCTCATGTCCCCTTTAGGTGAAAGTGGTTGGTCCTGCCATGGCTCCGTGATACATGGGCAGTTTGAGGGCTCTATACATACTTCCAATGGGACTTATCATATTGAACCAATGGACAGATACACCAGCATCCCGACAGAACACCACTCTATAATTTACCATGAAGATGACATGGGTAGGACATTCTGTTTCTTCTTTTTCTCAAGACATGTAAAATCTTATTTACATTCACAGTATTGTGAATCTAGTTCACTGTATTAAATTACAGTCAGTTAGCAGACGCTTTTATCCAAAGCGTCTTACAAGTGAGGAAAACAATGGAAGCAATTTCAACAGCACAAGGTAACAAAAAGCATAAGGGCACCAAAAAACTAGTCATTTAGAGCCCAGCACAGTGTACAAAGTTAAGGATAGGAAAGACATCTTTTATTTTATAAATTTTTTTTAAATTTTTTTCAGTTGTTGATGGAAGAGATGTGTTTTTAGGCGTTTTTTAAGATGGCTACAGAATCTGCTGTTCTTGTAGCAGCAGGTAGATCATTCCACTAAAGAAAGAGAGTGAAGTTGAAGTTTATGAAGTTGTGAGTGATTACTCAATTTGGAAAAAGGTTTGTGTTCATGAAGCATCTGGACAAATTTTAAATGGTCTATTACCATTGACACTACTACCGGATCTTACACCTCGCGAAAAGGCTCAGAAGTCAGTGACGCATGGCTGATTTGCCACCTTCCACATGACACAGGTGTGGACGAGCCACCATGTGCTATTGTAGGTGTTCTGAAGAGGCCTGATAACACTCATGTATTTGAAGGCACGCTATTTAAGATTTAAAACGAAAACAATTATCTAAAATGTGTTGGTAATTTATTTTTATTTAAGTTATTTATTTAAGTCTAAATAAAGAATAATACACATACATACATACTATATACAGTATATTTAATACATAGTTGTATTATACATTAAAATTATTATTGTATAATACTTAAAAACCTAAATAACATTGCATGTCACAACATTTATTCCCAGCCAGAGTTGTGTGAATTTTTCGGCAAGATCTTGATTTTGATGACTGCTGCGCAAAGTCTTCTTCAGCACGTACTAACAATTCTCAATGTGGTCAAGGTCTAAAGGTGACCCCTGGATGACCTACCAGAGGTAATATGTTCCGGTGTCATCTGGGGCTTGGTTCCTGCAGAATCCTTTGGCGGAAGGCGAGGATTCTGAGTGACAGAGCATCTCTGGCAGTTATCCGGGATTCACAGAACCATAGTTACATTTGTGACATTTGTTCTATTTTATCCCCACTGACTGCCAGAGGGGGGTGCTGAAAGCACGGAATGACAAATACCAAAAAACTCACAAGGAATTCTGTGTACAACCTCACTAGACCCAGACAATCCCAGGAGGAGCACCGTATCCAGTGGTGATGCAACATTCACCCTGTAAGACCTGGTGAATGTACTGGGTGAGGCCAAGGTTAAGCCAATGAATGTTGATTGTTGAATGATAGTCTTTGATGGTGTCAGACAGCTTTTTTCCATGTTGACATGGGACACGTTGCGTCCCAGCTGGAACATGTGAGAAAGCAGACGAGATGTGTGTTGAATTACCTGAACACGAGATGGTGCACAGAGCAGCCAGTCGTCTATAGAGGAGCCAAGGCCATCATAATGCATTGTGTGAACACCTTTGGAGAAAGGGAGAACCCGAACGGGACCATTTGGAACTGCCGGTGGTGACCACGAAATGCAAACCTGAGTAACCATCTGTGGTGTAGTGATTTGGATACATAAAAATAAGCATCTTTTAGATCTATGAATGTTTATTTATTTTTTTTCTATAAGACAGCATACCATCCTACATTAAGCCAAAGCAGAGATGCTTACACCAGATTATAGCTTAACAGCTCATTTCCATCTGTAGTCCTATATTGTACATGTCTTTAGTTGTAGGGCTAACCGGACCACCCGGAGGAAACCTACGCATGTAAACCATTCTTCTTTGGCGATTTTAGTTTTGTGAAAAGGATGCACGCTCAAATAAGTAGATAAGACAATATCCGCCTGTTTTGGGGGAACAAGAAAGTAAAGTGAATAAAAACTTCTGGGCTGCAGCAGAGGTTTCACTTCCTTGATTGCGCCCTGTGCCAGGAGGGCGGATAACTCCTGATACAGAGCTCAGGCTTTTGCCGGGTCGCTGATGATGGTCATTGTGACCCGGTTTTCAAAACTGCAGCTTGTACCCTTAAGCATTGTATAGATTACAGTTGTCCTTTCAGCCAAACATCTGTTTCTGGCCTGTTGGTGATTATAACAGGAGCCAAAAATTTTATTCCTTGATGCAGTAAATTTATATTTGCTGCTCTATTAGTCTCATTGAAAGACAAGGAACATGCTGAAATACTGCACATCGATCACACACACACTAATCCTCCCTAGTATTAAGAACTATTTCAAGGGCTGTGTTGTGCACCAGCCAAAAGTAAATGCGGCCCAACAGCAGTGTGGCTTTTGAGAGAAGGGGAGATGAGAAAAAAAAAAAGGTGAAATGAGGTGAAAGTTACAAAAGACAGATATAAAGTCTTTATTGTGTTTCTATGACAACTCATTAAGCTGATTGCTTTTTTTTTTACGGCTCACAGCCATTGCTGGGACCTGTCAAATGTGTTTGTTTCATTTGTGTTTCTGGCTTTGTGTCTAAGGATGTGCATAAGACTTTTTCCAAGAAAGCATTTTGCTGGAAACCTACTGTAGATCACACCAGAGCTTGTGTTTGTCTTTGACTCTAGATGGGGTCGCCTCCCTCTCTACATTTCCCGCTTATTTCGCCAGCTCCTTTCACAACACTTTACGTATATCCTTGCAATGACAACATCCCTTTCCTAAATTCACAGGCAGCATATCAACAGGAAACTATGTGAGTTTTGGCACAATCAGGGTTTCCGGACAAGGGGGACTGACATAATGTGGGTACCCCTTATGTTAGTTCTATTTTAGTCTGCTGTTGTTTCATAACAACAAAGAGTGTAAGGATTTTCTCTCTCCCCTGGGATAATGTAGGATGTGAGCTACAGGTTATGGACCGAGGCCTATTTGTAACATCTGAGGACACCTGGTCCTTCCTCTGTATTCAGTGTTGAAAATAAGATGTCATACAGACACATACATACATTTTAAGTTGTATTTGTGTTTCTTTTTACAGCATAACTCGTTAGCAAACACAGTTGTTTGATTTCTGTGGATGAAATCAGAAATACTACTAGTTTGTCTGAAAGAAACACCACAATCTACAAAGAGATTATTAAAATAATGCACAATATATTTTGCTCAGTTACTCAATTTCTGCTTTTCAGAAGAACTTAAAGCCCACCTCAGCTTCTACTTTTCTTACATTTCTAATTCTGCATTTTTATTGGATGCTAGAACCCCTGCACTGTAGTGGCAAAACATAAGAGAAAATTGTAAAACAAAGAAAATTAATCATTGACCTAGTCGAGTTATAATCTTGGATAAATTTTGGTTCGGAACAAACACAGTGACCGATGCCTGGTCTGTTCTGTTCTCACTAAGGGGTCTTGTTGCTGCTCTCCTGGCTTTTCTAGTATATGTGTATACATGTGGAAGGCAGGCATGTGTCTGGATATGACTCTGAAGGACTCACATGTATAAATATTTACCTTTACCTTGCTTCCTGGAAATGAATGGCATGAAAGGTATAATGCACATACTGTATGTAGTTTAACCTGTAGAGCATTTCATATTTAACCCTCACTTCCTAAAACTGAAAACATTTGTGTAGCTTTACACAGTGAAGCTTTGTTTTCAGTTCAACATTCATATAGTCTTCTGTCACACAGCCCTTTTTTATTATAACCCAGTACTTTCTGTTTTAAAACATATCCCTGTGAGAGCTGGCTGAACTCTCAGTGCTGAGCCAGTGTTGCAGCATTATCAGTATGTGTTGTTGCTTAAGATGTCTGTTCAGTTGTTGTTTTTGGGTAAAGACCTAGTTCAATCTTGTGAAATGGCATTTTCCCCCTGAGCAGTATTGTATGGCCTGGTTTGTTACAGCACGGTTTGGTACGGTTTTGTATGGCCAACCCCTGAAGAGGTTTGTGCTTCTGCTGTTGTGTGTAAAGGGTAGCAGCATCAGTTACAAAATCAGTGACATCAAAGAAGAGCTCATATATTTGCTCCAAGGCACACTAATTTGGGCCCTTTTTTACTCCTATTGACGATGGAAATCCCTCTAAAAGCCATGTATCCTGTAGATAACATGCAGAGACTGAATTATAGAAAAACATTACAATCACGTTATCTGAATAAATCTCAGAATATTTCAAATTTAAGTTATTTTGATTATATTCATTACTGACAAAATTACAATAACACTGCCGCTAATGAATTTGCCAAAACCCCACTGTCCTGTAATTCAATAAAAATTCTTTTCTGCCCGTGTTTACAAAAAGCCCAAGAGCTGGCACTGTCTTACTGCAGCTATAATACAAATCTTTGTCACATGCCTTAGCTTTTCTTTGCAAACACCCCAACTAGAAAGGTTAACAACAACTTTAAATTACTTATATTTCTTAAATTATATTTATGAAGTTATACAATGGGAATAGCAGGCACTCACAGAGGACTTTAAAGGGACGAGTCCTGTCCTCCAGTAATTGTTAAATGTGTTTTATAGTTAGAGTTAGACTTTAGTTAAACTTTTGAATGATTTAAGTCATGTAGTGGAATGAGTAATTAAAGAGCATGAACGTGCTTTGTACATTAGATCTAGTTCAGACAGTACAGTCTCCAGCAGCTGCTGGAAATGTCTAAATGGATTCTCACTGACGGAATTTAGATTTTGGGAAAGCATTTTCTTTTCGTGGCAAATGCTGATAGGAGACCTTAAAGGTCTCAGGTGTTGAGACTGGAGACTCTTCATTACAAATTTGGCAACATTGAGCTGAAATGTTCCTTGACAGACTGAGTGAAACTCAGAAGAACAAGCAAAAGACGTCTGGAAATAATTCTAATGTTGGGTCTACGCCAGGCATTTAGGATTGTATTTCCAGCCCTACTCCCATAATGCAACTCAACTCATGGCCTGCATAGAATGGATAACAAGTTCCTGATTGGTTGGAGGGTGTTTAGCAGCATGGCGTGATCCAATCACGTGTTGTCTGTCACTCACTGGAGGTCTATGTCTGATACATGGGTAAGTAGCAAGCACTGCTGCTCTGTTCCCACAGATTACAGTCACAAAGTGCCTTTAGGGGTTATATGGGTCACTAGTTAACTGGCAAACATTTGCCTCATTCTGCCACTCTTTTATATCCACCATTAACATGTGAAAGGGGTTATAATGCCATGTGACTACTGCCACTTGTAAAATTTTAAGATATTTCTTCCACAATCATGTAGCTAATACATTTATTACACATTATTATAACCTTGGGACCATGAACCTCTTTTTGGCCTGTTGCACTATTTGGCCTTTAAAACGCAAAAGGCCAGTGTGTGCAAGTGCAATGCCCATGGCTGCTGTTGCTTCATTATTTCTTAATGTTGGACAATAAAGCCATCCCTGAGGTGTTGTTCTTCACAGACAGTAGCCACAGACTTGCCCAATGGCTTACACTCACTCACAACTGGACTGATTTCCAAATGTGGCTCCACTATTTAAAAAGTGTCTGAGAGTGTGAACACTGTCACAAGCCTGCCACTATGGTGCCAATTACTGTATAGATACTATATAGACATTATTTATTGTTCTTACTATTTATGTGAAGTACATGTGCATCACAAAGCTTGGAAAATGGCATGCTATTTAACCTGATCCTCTATTACGGTCTTGATTATCCTTGACCCAAGCTGTTTGACGTAATGTCTAGGTAACACACACAAACGTTTAAAACATTTAACAGAAAACTATGATTAGTCTTTGAAAAACTGGAATACTATGTCACAAACTCAGCATAGCATATAGATAAAATGAAAAATATGTGTCGTCATTGGTCTAGGTTAAATTTGACACATTCTACATAAACACAGCAGGTTTATAGTAACCACAGGAAGTTATATATATAATATATAAAATATATATTTATAATCACAATCTTAAAACAGCTCCCTACTTTATATTATGTATTATTATGACTTCAGTCATCACTAAATTACAATTTGTTTTAGTAACTGACAGTTTTCTTTTGGTACTGCTTTATATAAACAGATGACTAAAATGATAAAGATCAACTTTATGATAAAGATCAAGCCCAGCATCACATTTTATGCATAGCCTGTTTATCTGTGGTGCTTAGTTTGCACAATGTTCCAGCCACTGCTTGCTCTGAAAGATCAACAATAGTATATTGAAGCCAGTGTTTGTTGTATAATCAATGATAGACTTTAGCCTGAATAAAACATTGTCACATAAAGCACGAACACAATCTCAAGTCACACAGGTCCTATAAACCTTATTAAAATGTTGAAATTTAATCTGATTATTCACACAAGATTTGCTTTTTGTTGTTTTCACAGTGCTGCCGTCCATTGCAAGTGGCCCTGAAAGTTTCTGTGCTGCAGAAAATCTGAAGCTCCTTGCCCAAGGACCTACACAGAGTGAAGTAGGGCATACATCTTCTCACTCACTGCACACAGCATGTTCCTAATCTTAAAAATGTCCACCTTTTAAAACATATGTCTTTTGGAATGAGTTTACAAGAGTCTGTCATGACTATATTTATAAATTAATTTTGACTTTTTTATGTAGTCTGTAGGGATATGACAGACAGAAAAGTGCCTTGTAGAAAAAAATACCTGGACAACAATGAAACTTAACTGCTTTTATAAAATCATTTCCTCTCAACATCTGCCAAATCTGTTTAACTGATTGGCCCACACAACAACAATTCAACTGTCTCCGCCTCGTATCCACTAGATAATTTGTTATTAATGATCACTGACCTCATGTTTATCTGCTGTTCACATGACAGCAGTACTAGGACAAACGCAGGACACTTAGCTACTCCCCCCTGCCTGCCCTTTATGTCCTTTCTTTGTTGTCCACAGGAGACAACATTAGGCCGGTCCAGGAGAACCGTGGACAGGTTGAAGACCAGCTGCTTGCTCCACTTCTACGCTGATCACTTCTACTATAAAAAGTTCAAGTCTGTGGAAGCTGTAGTGGCTCAGGTACATTATTATGCATAATCCTACACAAGTAAAGAAATAAGAAACTATCTGCATTGTATTTCAACAATAACCAAACTATAAATAACGAGGTGTAGCTCATTTACCTCAAACGAGTCTGATCTGAATAAACCAACATTGGAGCTTCCTGCTGTTTAAGGTCACAGAGATGAAAGCATAAAACCACAACAGGATTTCCTCGGGTGCCCCATGAGTTTTGCGTGCTTTGTTTACAAACCTTGAATTGTATTTGAGTCCATGAGCGGAGCCCACCAAAGTCCACCTAATGGAACTGTCTGTCTTCCATGAAAACAAAGGAACATATTTGCTCAGGATAAATGGTTAATTAAACTTTAAGAGGTATTTCCGAGTCCGATTGCTTTGTAATGACATACACCTGATGGAATTTTTAGCCAACGTAATAACTCTTTTTTTATTACTTTAAAAACGTTTTATATTTCAAATAGTTTTAAATTCCATCAATTTACTAAACAGTACTAGTTCTAAGACAAGCCTGGCCCCTCAGCCCGATGTGGACATAAACACAACCTTTGGCAAAAAGCAACAATTGTTTTTTATTTGTCGTCAGTGGAAGCTGGGACCGCATGAATAAAGCATTGATAACATAAAGCCATGTTAACTTTTATGATTTTTTTAGCATAATAACTGCCCACTGCCCAATAACCTTTCAAAAATGACTACCAGTGCACCTAAATTTATTCTTTAGTTCATTATTTCAAACTGAAATCTACTTCAGTATTAGGTAACCCGTGAACAGCACTTGGATTTAGTGCTTGCTAACCTGGGATGAACTCAGAGTAGGGCCTGTCTATTGGCTGACCTGCATTTCCTCAGCGTGAGTAACAATATGTGCTTACAAAGTTGTTATTGCAATATATATAAAGCTAATTTGAATAAAAACACACTGCAAAGACAACAATGTACAATACTGTAGAGAATATACTAACAACATATTTTAAGACTCCCACCTGGCTATTACATGCAAAGTGTAAATGTCTACTTAATGAAACACCATAACAATAGAGCAGTTCAAGTATTCTTTGTGATATAGATGTTTGCATATTGGATTTGGGTTAAATTCTGTGGCCCTACATTGAAATCATCAACAGACCTTTTTCCATTGGGTTTGTTCAAAAAACACACATTAAAACACATTATATCCCTGTTAGTTGCCATACCTATTCATGTGCTGTAAAAAGAAAAGTGAGGTATTACTTACTGGAATTACATTTTGCAATTTTGTCTCCAGATGTTCACAAATACACACACAAACATGTGATCAGTCACTGGTCTCAGGGGAACACCAGCTCCTCATTATATTACTTTTGGTCACATACACTCATTACATTTGTGGAGGTGTGTCCAATATTAAAATCAATAAATCTTTGTTTTATCAATGTTGATTTTGCTTTCACACATCTGTGTTGTATTAATTAAATCACAATGCTCACTGGAAGCCTAGTGTGCTTCTGCTGTCTTTCCTGCTAACACACCCTCTCCCCTAGTCAGAAAGTCAGATTCTTTCCACCTTCAACACACACATAAACACACACTTGTTATCCTTGGTCCATTGCCAGGCCTTTGTTAAAAAGTGTAAGAAAACACAGCGAAAGCAATGCTGTGATGTGATCTTTCAAGGTAAATAGACAAAATTCTGTTGTCAATCACAGCTGACCTGGTTTTAGAGTCTACTTTGTCCAAAGTGTCAGTACTCAGGACGCACTCAGGGCTTCACTCGTGACTGGTGCTGCACGTGGCGCGCTACGATGGGCTCTGCCACACACACACTGGGCTGACGGTTCTGCAGATTACTAGACTTAGTTCAATAATGAATTATAATCCAAAACGTACACAATATGTTTCGGGAATGGATAATAATAAATGGAAGTTTACTTCACATTGCTACCATAATGTACTTAAAAAAATGTTACTTAAAAAATAAATTGATTCCCTCTTTCTCCCATTTATAATATAATGTATGTCTCTATCAGATTGCTTCCTATGTCCGAGCTGTCAACGACATTTATAACAACGTCGACTTTGATGGAATCAAGCTGATCAACTTCAAAGTCCAATCTCTCCATGTAAGAGCCATGCTCACTTACACAACTATAACTGGAGTGAAGATTAATCCTCATAGCTAATTTGGATTACTGACTAATACACGGTCCTATGCTCTGTCTTATTAAGGTTGTGACCGAAGAGGATAAAAATGACCCCCTACATCGGTTGTACATTGGGTCTGAGAAGCTGCTCAGTCTTTACTCCGAAAATAACTGGGGTAACTTCTGCCTGTCCTACCTGCTCACCAACAGAGACTACAGCGGAGTGCTGGGCCTCGCCTGGGAGGGCAAGAGCGGTGAGGTGGATTCACTCTCACACATTACAATCAAGATTACAAGTTGCATTGTCTTCACCAAATCGGTCTAAGGGTCTTGGTATAAAGAATGTTATATTCATATGATGCTATTGGGATTTACTGAGCTATAACACTAAACATCCCAACTATAGATAATGAACATATTGCAGGCTATAATCGAGTTTTGAAAAGTGCAACCTGGATGAGAAATAACGTTTATCCGGGATGTTTGACTATGTGAATGTTTGTGCAAATCTCTCTGGCCCCTTTACATGACACAAACTCGCCAGAGGCCACACTCAACACTCAACACACACAATTATAGCTTCCAGATCACTATAAATCATGTGACCTATGAAGGAGCTTAATCAGTCACAGGGATTGTGTGAAAATGCAGCTGTACAAACACACATTAATTCACTACAATGTACTTTAAGAGTCCTGACTGTCTAATATATGCAAAGTGTGAATGTCTACTACAAGAAGTACCATAACCGTACAGAAGATCTAGCATTTCTGTGAAATTTGCATGTTGGATTTAGGTTATATTATGTAGCCCATATTCCAATAGATCATTATTGCTGTTAAAGAAGATGCCAGAACATCCACAAAGGTAAATTAAATAAAATGCTCTATCAATGTTTGGTTTGGATTAAATTCATGTTGTGGCCCAGAAAATAAGAGCACTATGAAGAGCTTTTGTTTTGTTTTTTGTTTTGTCGGTAAGGACAAAAACAAAACGTGAGTGAAATCCTCAATTAAAATTCTTCACTCTCTATGTAAAGTTGCCTCAGTCTCTCCCGCTGGGTCCAAATCCCTCTTAAATGTTGTAAATAGATATTTTAATTGCATAATATATTGATATCAAATACAGAAATTGTGCCAGATTGTTAAACCATTTTATTTAAATATTTTTAGAAAGCTTGTGTTTTGGCTCACCGATGTCATGTGATGTAAACAAACAAACTGACTAATGCTGCGTTGTTGTATTGAAGACACCAAATGTCATTGTAAGAAGTTCTGTTTGATCATGTGACATTGTCCCACATGCAGCTTCTGATTGGTCAAACTAAGAGGTCACCTCAAGTGAAATGTGATTAGGTCTCAATAGACCTTTGACACACACAGATTTATATATAAACACGGGCCTAGACGCCTTCAGTGAAGTAACTGCATACCAGAGCTTCATAGCCATGGTGAGGTCTCACGTGAGCCACACTTTACATCCTGGGTGACATGGATCAAAGAATTAAACTTTGATAATGTTTGACTTCAAGATGGAGAAACCAACCTCATAACCTACTTCCAGAGGTTTATTAGTGGTCTTAGTGGTCTTTCACCATGACACCATAAACTCAAAGACCCTGCAGCGCTTTATATATGTATATATACCCTCACGCACAACCCCCATCGATCACTCACAACTGACCTCTTTAAGGCGTCCAATCCTATTACAGAAGAGCGTGGGGGTTGGGGCTTAAACCTCTTCATGCCTGTAAAATTCCTTTTTCCCTTGAGACTAATGGGAACAGATGTAATTTTCCACACAACATTTTTGGCAGGTTCCTTACGGCTGTTTGTGTCAGGAAAAAAAGCCAGGAAATGCCCATTATAATTCACAGACATGTTTTTCCCATTGTGTTTCAAAATATGATGTAGTTAAGGTCATTGAACTCCAAGGACAAGTAGGTCAGAGAGTACAGTAAGTGATTAAATAATTTCAACATCCCGTCAAAGCTACTGTATATCTCCCAAAATCTTGTCTGGTGTTACCAGAGGTCAATGCACTTGCTTGCTTTTGTTGGTTAAGGTGTTATTATGACAATTACTTCTCTGCAAGTGTGTTTTTATCCAAGGAGAGCTGTCCCTGTTACTATTGTTTGTTTGCTCATAAAAAAAAAACCCTGTGAAAAAGGGTGTTTGGGTATTCAGTGGACAAGAAAGGCCTCCGTGTCCTGAAGGGTAATAGTATATGCCAAGTTTGTAAATGCTGCTACAACTAGATATAGTACAATGTAGTATTTACGCCTGAAGTCTTGGTGTTTTGTAAACAAGTGTCCGTAAGTGTCATTCAGGTTGTAAGTGTTAGCTACGGGTAATTGTTTGTTTTTTCCTGCCTTGTTTATGCAGCAAGCTAATAATACAAGGCTTTCATGGGGTCCTTTCTGTGGAGCAGAAACAGGAAAAAGGATGGATGAGTGGATTGAATCCCTCTGGTCACTCTGCCAAAAAACACAGTGCTGCTTCCAAAGTTCTTTCTAGGAAACCCAGCTCTTTGAATAGCACATTGGGGGTCTATTTCAGGTCACAATCAGTCCATTTGCCAGCATTTCATCCAGAATACTTGATGAAAATGAACATGGGAGTCCCATCTGTGCACAAGAAGCTACTTTTAATTTTAATATTTATGGAGGATTGCAGTTCTATCGCTAGGAAGAATACCAAACCAATTGTGTATTTTTACATTTCGGTTTCATGCATGTGCTTCCTAATGCAAACCAAAATTAATGAAATATCAGTTGATAACTTTACATAGTGTCGAGTTTTGTTAACATTAGATTCATTCTGCTGCCCGTGGTCATTATCTGTACAGAACCATCATGTCTCTTTTCTGTCTGTAGGTAACTGGGGAGGAATCTGTTCCCGCTACATCAAAATGCGAAGCGGCCAGAACTCCACCCTGAACACAGGTGTGGTGACGATTCAGAACTATGGACAGTTCCTGCCTTCTCGACAGGTTCAGCTGACCCTCGCTCATGAGCTTGGTCACAGTCTGGGAGCCCCGGTCAGTGACACGCCGACCCTTTTAAAACCTTCCATTGTAGGCTGAATGTCTATTTTTGAAGTTATGATGGGCATTAAAGAGACAATCCACATTTCAAACGGGAGAGACTCAACCAGAAATGGACAATAGATGCATTGACATGAGGTTTTGCGAGAGCTGCTGCTAATGAGGAGCTCAGTTGGTGATTGGGTGGAGGAGGGATGCGACATAAGTTGAACAGCTGGATGTAGTTGCAGAGGGTGCTTTAAATATAGGCATGCGATGATTGGCTGAGACAAGCAGGTAAGGAGGCGTCTTCCCCATTTCATTTGCAGCAGTATCAGAGCTTCAGTGACAATTTACCCAAAACAGACAATATTGTGTCACCACAGTTGAAATTACCCTTTATGGTTAGACATTGCATATCAATTAGCCATTCCTTTAGCTGTCGATGTAATTTTGGATTTGGGTTATATTGTGTAGCCCTAATTCCAATACACCTACAACTTCCACAAAGAGTTCAGTTAAATTCAATGCTCATTAACATTTACATTTACATTTATTCATTTAGCTGACGCTTTCATCCAAAGCGACTTACATTGTTCTACAGTAATTACCAGTGTTACAGCCACCGAAGGCAAGGTGGGTTAAGTGCCTTGCCCAAGGACACAACGACATGGTGTGAACTGTGGGGAGAATGAGACTCGAACTGCCTACCTTCCGGTTGAAGGACGACCACTCTACCCACTGAGTGCCTCACAATAAGTGTTTTCTGAGTACCACTGATCTCTAAATAATATTTTAGGAAGTCACATGGCTCCAATCAAACACATGACATTCTGTATAAAATGGCATCACTCTGAAAATTGACGTCACATATTCTGTACTTATGCATCAGTGGGTCATTCACCTTAGTGGGCATTGTAGACTTGTTTTTTATTGATTGGCTTGTTTAGTGGACACCCCTGTCTACACTGATTGTGTAACCTGAAACACGTGTGTCCCTCGGCTTCACTGACCCCCCCACCCCACCTCCGCTTTATCAAACCACTGCACACATGTACACTAATCCATTTGCCTAACACCTGCAACCTGACTCCCGCTGACCAGCATGCCCTCTGCCCCCTTTCACTATGAGCTTCTCTGAAGGGTTCCTGGGCAGATACTGTAGTTCTGCTATGTGTCATTCGCTGTATATAAACTACCATACTATCCTATCATCGGGCCATCTGTGAAGACCTGTCCTAAAAAGATCCAAACATTCCACAAAGGGTCAGTAATATTAGTTAATGCAGCAAGTCATAACTAATCTTGTGATTCATGGTATAATCATTTTAAGACAGAGATTTTAGGACATTAGTCACTAAAATGAACATTTGGTGTTTACATTTGAAGAAACCACATTTTGCTCCCAAAATTTACCCCGAGCAATTTTCAGTGCAGCTATAGCTTTGTACGCTCAGAATAATTTTGTTTTTTCGTTTTGTTCTTAGCATGATGAAGGCTCTAACTGTGGTAACCTTGGTTCCTCTGATGGAAAAGGCAGATACCTGATGTTTCCTGAGGCCACAGACGAGGTGCGAGAGAACAACAATAAATTCTCCCCCTGCAGCATCAAACACATCAGTCAAATCCTGAGTCTGAAGAAAGATGACTGCTTTGTGGGTGAGGAACAAAATGATGACCTGTATTTTACCGTGATACTTTTCAGTCTTCTGTCAAATTAAGCTTTGCTAAGTTTAGGCTCACATAAAAGGTTTTGGATTGTATTCATGCAGCGCTTATTGTTTATCAGGGGCTCTGCGCATTAGCTTTTAACCTTAAGACTTCAAAAAAAAAAACAATGCTTTGTGTTTTGTATGTGTTTATTGTGTCAAATAAATGTAAATAAAAAAATAAATAAAAATATCTGTTCTTTTTGCCAGTTAATGATCAGCCAATCTGTGGAAATCTGATTGTGGAGGAAGGTGAGGAGTGTGATGTTGGCCACGATGATACAGACCCATGCTGCTACAGCGCAAAAGAGGATATCGGAGCCCAGTGTCGTCTGAAACCTAATAAACTCTGCAGGTATTGTACAAGGAATCAATATACAGACTTGTTATTGATAATTCATATTTGTGGTCTCAGGTGTAGATAACGTCTTGAGTCCTGACGCTTTTCTTCTGTTTTCTCTTTTCTTTTGTTCATCAACGTCCAAGCAAGGGTCTATGCTGCAGTCAGGACTGTAGCTTTAAACCGGCGGGGCAATTGTGCGACGAAGAGACAGACTGTCAGAAGGAGAGTGTATGTTCGGGCCTGTCCCCTCTCTGCCCCAAGCCCAGATCCAAGGAAAACCTCACTATCTGCAGTCAGGGCACACGCGTGTGCCTTAACGGGGTGAGGTCACCACAGCTGCCACTCCTTGGTGTGACTCACTAGGGTTGAATGCCACTGTGCTGCAAAATGTTTAGTTTTTTTTAAAGCTAGACATCTGATGCTGACCTTATACAATCTCCAGTTGGTCATTTTCAGTCGTCTGAGGTGCCTCCTTCATTAGGGTCTTTGGTTTCCTTGTTCTTGCGCACCTCTTCTAACTTCTTGTCCTTCTCCTTGAAATTATCGCTGCCATAATTGCTGTTTTCGGTTCCCTTTGTTAGCTTCTATCTCCTGGTTGAGCTTCTCCTTTACCATATTGCCGTTATTGTTCTCCTCCATTGCTTTCTGTTGCTTTACTTGTTCAAAACAACCACAATAAGAGAGAAACATTTAATCAAACCCATTTATTTAAGAGACATTGTGTGTTTTCCAGTCATTTTAGTTTGTCCTCAAAGGTTCTTCATCATTATGTCTCTCTTGATGATAGCTCAGAGGGAATTCACTCCAGCTGTTTTAGTTCTGAATATATTGGCCTCCCAGGGTTGTGTGTGCTAACCTCTAATCGCTAACAGTGAGATTCAAACAAATGTATCCTAAAAATGAAGGTGGAGCTCAGAGTTTTATGTCCAGATTAATAATATATCATTTGAGGATAGATTGATAGCTCTGTTCACAGAAAAACATTAATCTTTCTTAAAATTAAATGAGAAAACAGGAAAACTTCTTGGACGGATATGAACATGCTTTTGGTTCAATTTTTCAAGTACCAATTTTGCTATACTTAAAACTAACATAAGAAAACATTTAATAAAGAGAATGTTTATGGGAAGCATTCTCCCAGCATCGAGAAGGAAAAAAAAGAAATGTCCATTGTTTTTCAGGTCTGTGCAGAGTCGGTGTGTTTAAGACACAAACTGCAGCAGTGTGACTGTCCAGGAGACTCCATGAAGGATAAATGCCACATGTGCTGCCAGGAGCCTGGTAACCACACATACATGTGTCCTCCACTACAGGGAATGGGTTTACACTGCCATATCTGTAGAGTCGAGGTTACTTAGATATGTTTTAGTTTTCCTGTAGACAAGCGTAACAAGAGACACTCTTCTGACATCTGTTTGTTGGGCAGTGTGAATGACACAAAGATATATAAGTGTGAATTATCCTAGAACACTTGAGCCTGTATTATCAATATCTTAAAGAGAAGCATTTTCTTACTATGTACTCAATAAAATAAGAGTAAAATAGCATTATTTTTAAACAGACACTATTCCAGCTCCTTTTAAGCAATCTAAAACAAAATTTCAGCCAATAATTTGTCCACACATTCAGGGGGTTTTAAACAGTGGTAGAACAGGTGAAGTATAGCAGCAGGTGAGCTGTAATCTGTCAGGTTTGGATATTGTTAGCTCTGTAGGTTAGGTGTGTCTTTGATTTCACTGCACACACTTCTTTGAGATAAATAATGTACTGTTTTTATTGCAGGTAAGCCCGAGACGTGTGCCAGCACCACCTCATCGGTGTTGTCCCGTTACTTTCAGATGAAGGCGTTGCCACTCGTGGGCGGGGCTCCATGCTCAAAGAATCAGGGTTATTGTGACAAATTCCATGTGTGTCGCCTGCTGGATGCAGACGGCCCCATCGCCAGACTGAAAAACTCTTTCCTCCACCTGGATGACTTTGACGACTTAGGAGAGTGGATGAAGGTGAACGTTTACAGCCAGTTGGAAACAATGGCTGTCTTTGGAGTTGTATACTGACTCTAAAACATAATGATAAGGTCTAAAATGACAGGCAGTGGTGTGTGAGATTTAAGAGGGCTAATGAGAAGTATGCATGGTGGATAAGGAACTAGCTTTAAAATGACCAGCTTTGATCTTTTCTATGACAAAGTGATAATACAGAATATTTATTCACTGCGTGGTGGTGCTGTCATTGTCGGAAAGCAGCAGAAGTGTCTTTACCAGACTGTGTTAAACCTCCTGTCCACAGTGGTAGCTGGCTTTATGGGCTTTGCTTCTCCTGACGGCATGGAGAATCAGGAATGTGTATTTGGGTGACAGCACCTTAAGGATTAGCTGTTCATTTGATGAGAAACTGCTAGAATCTCTCGTTTCTGGGTAGTAGAGGAGCCTTAATTAATTCCACTCAATTTTCACAACTTCACTTCAATCAAAAGTCTCATAGACTTTACAGTTTAGACGAGCTGTCTGCCTAAAGGCTTGTTGTTTGTGACTTTATAGCAGCATTTATGCTTTGTATTAAAATAAACCAAAACACAGACATTTAATCATTTTACATTAGACATTTTGAATTAATTCAGTTTTTCTTTTCAGGTTTATTGGTGGGCCATCCTGCTGACTGTCCTGACCCTCTCTGCAGTTATGGGGTGCATTGTTTGGCTCTGCAGCCGTACTTTGGACACTAGTGTTTTGAGATGACCTTTGTAAAACCTTCCTTAAACAAGAAGATAAAGTAAGACTGATAAAAAGCAGTCCATTATGAATAAAATTATTGCTTTCTCATTCACTGGCCACCTGTTTTCATCTGGTAACCTTATCATGTGACGTGGTCTGCTGCTATTCACATTTCAGTGAGCTATACGTGTTGTGGAAAATGTAACTGCTGCTGTCAACTGTAGGTCGTAAGGGCCACATAGCTTTACACCTCAATACCACCTGTTGCAGCTCTGTTAGACTGCTGCTTGTCCTGAGCCAGAGTAGTCTTGAGTTTATTGAGAGCTTAGTTTGGTCATTTTATATTCTGAACAACTAGCTGAAATGAAACAGTTTGACAATTACTAATATTCACATTTTATTTGCCGACAGATTGTTTTATAAATAAAGTAGAAAAGACTTATCAGTGTGTTCTTATGTTGTATACTTTGTGATTATGTCTATCTTTTGGGTCACCTTGACAAAGTAAGCCACAAGGATGTTTATAAAAAAAAAAAAAAAAAAATCACACAGTTTAGTTTGGGTGGTTTAACATTTCTTGCACAGATTTGGAGGAGTTGGAATTGTTGTAGCAGCAATAAAACATGAACACATGCAGCCTTGAATGGGTTAATGCAAGTGAAAAAAATAAAACACAAAAGTAAAAAGTCAAGATATCTTTTTCCAGGTTACAATTAATAATTTATTTTGTGTTTTTTTTTATACAAATGTATAAATGATAATAGAAAACACTATTTACAGATGGCAGATAAAAATGCATGGCTAATAGTACATCTTCTATTTTCAGTGCAAATGTTACATATTCCCTCTTTAAGTTGGTGGAAAGTCAATGATAATGTACCAAAAGACTCAGAGCAATAAAACACATAAAACATCACAAGAGGCTCGCAGTCTGTGCTTAATTTGTAAAGCTGGAGGTGGGGAACAAATATTTAGGGGAAGTATTCCCCCAGAATCAAAAAAAAAAAAAAAGGTAAAGTAAGATATGTTGTTATAAAGGCTGTATTATAGCTTTTTGTTTTAAAATTAAGCCATTAAAAAAAAAAAAAAAATAAAAAAATAAAAAATCAAAGGATTTAAAAAAAAAAAAAAAAAAAAAAAAACAGGCCACGTTAACATATATATATATATATATATATATATATATATATATATATATATATATATATATATAAATAAAATAAATAAAAATGTGGGGTGGAAATATTTTTTTTGCAGTCACACAATTTACCACATTGTTAGAACCAATTAAGTATTTCCTGAAGTACCAGTTTCTTTCTTCTCAGAGATATATGCTGTTCTTTTAAGGTTTTGAGGTAAATAAACAAAGCACCTTTAACATAGATTGCTTGTGGTGCCAGTTGAGTGGAAGGCACACTGATGAACGTCCACAGTCACACATGGTGCTGAGAGCCACAGTGGTGAATGCTCAGATATGCATTACTTACATAATACATGTAGAAACTGTACCATATTAAATAAAACCCAGTCACCTTTAAGACTGCTCCACCTTCTCTTTGAGAAGTGGCAGTCGAATTGGACTTTAGTACCTCCAGAATATTTGACTATTCTAGTCATAGGTTAAATTTCCAATACATTATGACAAAAAAAAAAAAAAAAAAACAATAACACTTAATATAAAACTTTACAAAATCTTACAATATTTACATCACTGTTTTGTTGAGATATACAATAAGTTATAGCTGTATAAATAATTTAAGTGCTGATAAGATTAAAGGGCTTTGTGTTGGATTTTCTTCAGAGTGTGATGTCCAGAGTTACTCTATAGACAGAAAATAAATAAAAATCACATTTTGAAACAAAGGCCTTCCCAACACCAATGATGTGATGTCAGTATTGATTTGTTACTTAAGCATGCTTCTCACCGTTTTGAAGCTCTCCTCCAGGCATCTTTACATTTTACAAACGTCAGTTCCTGATTTAAGTTGTGAGCTTCTGGGTCTTTCAGACAAAAGACCACCCTGAGGCCAAAACAAAATACAATTGATAAGTACGTATCGCATTCAAGCATTTGTAAAAAGATGCGAACAGATTTAGCTCTTCCTACTTTTTCTGTGTCTCTCCTGCTCTGATGCGGATTCTGTGAACATCCTTGCTGCTGCCATGAGAGTCGCCGGACCACCAGGAGGAGACCATCTTCAGCATGTTGGAGGTTGACCATCCATACGTTTCCTCCCACTTAAACTTCAACATCAGCAGATCGCCAATATCTTTCTCAGTCACCAGCAGAAAAGAATGCGTCTTATTTGCTGCTATTTTCTCCTTTCTGACAAATACAAAATATCACAATGGATATTATATACACAAATGCTTTATAAATCAAATAAAGCTGAAACTTAATATGAAACGCTGAACCACAAACAATTATTTCAGTCAGTTATACACTCACAGTTTAAGCTCGAGGTTTTCGGCCTCTCCTTTGGTCCCATAAAGTGACACTGTGAGTGACTGTTCCATTTCAGAGCGGTTCACCTTACTGGAGAAATGCACCTTCAGCTGATAGTGATAAACTGTATGGTAAAGGGAAAATAAGGATGTTAGAAACCAGTAGCACATATTTGAGATATTGAGAACATCCATTTTTATGTATTGTGTTAACTGACCTCTGAAAGGCATGGAGGCTCTGGTCATGGTGTACATTTGCATGTTTTGTGGCTTTTTGACCTTGCTGGTGTCATAGCCCACCATGTTGCAACGGCCTTTGCGACAATTGAGGCACATGCCACGATTAAACATGTTGCTATTGCTGCATCTATATGCCTTGATCACATTGTTCTCATTGAGCAGGGAGTCGATAAACAGGTGGATGGACCGCTCATGTTCACACTTTACAGCATCACTTATAGCTGAAGCAGATATTGGATGTTTGTTAGCTTTAAAATGCAATGATTACATTTGTATAAAATATATTAACATAATTTAACTTGATGAGAACAATAATAATAATAATAATAAAAATAATACTAGTAATACGTTCCTTACCAACAATGCCAAAGTTAGCGATCTTCTCCAGGGCCCCTCTCAGGTTGCAGCCCGGCTGGAAGCTGCCTCCATTGGGATAAATGTCTACATGGCCAACAGGCTGCTGGATGCCGATGCTCAGACCCAAAGAGCCTCGGGTGAAAGTGTGAAGGACATCCACAAAGTCAGCATCATCTGGAGACAGGCGTCTGTGAGCGTGTTCACCCTCAAAGTCAGGACCGGCTGGGTCCAGACCTGCACACAGAGACATGTCAGACTCCCACATCTGATGAAACAATGTCACAAAACCACTTTGATTTACTAAACCTTTTCTTACCAGTAATCCGTCCAACTTTATTGTTTGCATGGCTTCCTGCAAATCCTGCCACGTGAGCTCCAAGACTGTAGCCAATCAGGTGAAGGTTTTCAAGAGGCATGTTGGTGGTTTCCTACGAAGTATTGAGATTAAGTATAAAATTAAAACAATATAAAAAGCACTGTATCCTACTTATGGATCATATGGTTATCAAATGACAAATCTGCAGTACAGTAGACTTTAAGATTAAATCAGAGAAGTGTCTTTTTGTAGACAACAGTTTTTAATATTTGTCTTTTTGTTTTCAAGTTTAGAAAACAATTAATATTGTACATTTACAACTTTAGGAACAATTTTATTATATAAATAAAATGTAAACGCTAACAACACTGTAATAAAAAAAATGTATGCTGCTATAAAGTTGATTAGTGCAAGGATGTTTTGTGCTGACCTCAATCCAGTCGATGAAGTGCGCGATCTCCTGTCCCACTGCTTTGGTGTTTTGAGCTGCCACCACATAATGGTTCTGGGCCGTCTCGAGCCAGTCCACTACGATGACGTTCGCCGTCTGCTCTCTCTCATAAAGTGCTGATACAAGTTTAGCTACCCAGCTTTCAAACATGCCACTCACCTGATAAAATGAACAAACATCTAAAGTTATTCAATGGAGCACAGTCAACAAATGCAAATAAATAACTCAAAGTAGGCCTTTTGTTTTTGGTTCCATGCCTTGTTCTAAATAAACCAACACTAATTATCTACTCTAGTTTGTGTTGATGTTAACTGCCACATGTTATTGCTTGTCAGTTATGTATCCAGTGAGACAACTTCGCACCAGATTTTGCATAAATTGCATCACCAACAGTTTCCAAAATGGTGCAGAGTAAACAAAAGCCGTGTGGCAATAATGGCAGACAGGTCTCAACAGGTTGACTCATTTTTGCTCACCGTCCATCCATGGATGACTAAAAAAGTTTTGGAGGTGCTGTTGAAGGTGCAGGCTGCCAGCGTTTCTGCTTTTCCAGGATGTATATAGCACAGGTCGATCTCAGGATGGGATGGTTTGCGTAAAGAGAATTTGACATTATTTCCATTGCTGTCACCTTTCTGGTCAAACAAGTCCTTGACAGGTTCTAGAAAATTACCTGCATAAAATTAAATAAAAAAGTTTATTAAATACTGAAAGTACCATAAAAATAGCTCCATCTGATGTTTTTGTCTAGTGTTTGGCAGTGGGAGGTTGAAGATGCCTGACTTGCTCACTGAATGACTACATCCAATAAGCCTTGGCCCCTTGGGGCCCCTCAGTAAATCAGCTTCCACCTTAGACACCATCAGTGCTCAGAGGTTATGGGGGTTCACTTGGCTCCATAGAAACCACCAATAGTTTTGCTGGCTTTGTTCCTGCCACATCACCGACAATAATCTGCACAACTTCAGCTCAGCATTGAGTCAGCTGACTCAACTCAAAGAGGGGCTGCTCAGAGTGGGGGTGGGGGCTACATACAGGAACCAGGCATTTACAAATATTCAGGGCCACAGCTTTAAGTTTAGGACCTAGGCATGCCTATTATGAACATATTCAAAACTCAAGTCCTGCCTCACAACCTCTAACAAAGACTAGAGCAGTATCTGCATTTAACCTAAGTGTGTTGGGAATAAACCAGGCAGACCGGTGACATGAAGTGCACCGCTAACTCAAACAGGTCGTAAGCATCCTCCACATGAAGCCTAACACACACTTGTTCATGCGGAAGTTTTCATCTAAACGCACCACTCCTTAACTCGGGACTAAACCCTTTTCTGAGCGAGCTCGTGTTAAGCTTAGACTGTCAACTCACCAAAAACAGAGTCGCTGAGCTCTTCTTCAAGGGACGTCACATACTGCACAGCTGCGTTCAAGACCAGAAAGTAAAGAAAGCGAACTCTCCACGCTCTCATTTCTTTTACAGAAGAATCCTTTGATTATAAAAAAAATACTTTTGTCGTTTTAAAACAGTCACAGGAACACAGCAGAACACTTTCCCTTATGAACAATCCCGTGCTTCCTGTCCCGTGTAGAGAGCGGATATCTGAGGCACCTTGAACTGGCCGTGTCTTAAATAGCAGCTGTCATTGGCTGCAGACCTCCGGGCGGGGACGTACAAGAGAAGTATGTCTAAGGTAAATGATTAGACTGCTTTAAAGCCAGCCGCAACAACACTAATATAATTACTACACACAGCCATGAGAAAGTTATTTATTTTTGATAAAATAAGGGGAATATTAGCTGAACACAGTTTATTTTAATAATTGCAAAAAACACCTACTCACTTTTGAAATATTAGAAATACAAAGCTGATTCTGTATACTTGCATTAAAGGAGTTTTATATAGATAAGAGACTTTACTTTAAAAATTACTCATTGGTAAGTACTTTATATTCCTTAAGTCTTGTGGCGGTGAATATATTTGTTGACTCCCCTTTACTTGTATTTGACCATTTCCTAATTATCACATAAGAAATGTTTACATCAGCGTGCAGTTCACAGAAGAAAGGAAAATACAGCAAAACTATACAAGTCACTACGGTTCTTTGAAAAACATCTGGAGTCAGCTTTTTTAGATCAGCAATAAAAAAGTAAATATGGCACAGAGCCGGTTAGTTTACAAACATTGGCCTGGATCTCCTGTATATTAAGCCTTTAATGGAGTGGGCTTTCACAGTTCACAGCTGCCTGGGAACAGATGGAGGATGCAGTTGTGTTCTTGAGCTCTTCTGTTGTGTACATAAAGCAGCCAGTGAGACATGGCCACCTCTCCTCACATTCAGCTCTTGCACTGTGAAGGCTTTCTGTAATGACTTTAACGATCATCTTTTATCATCAAACACTGAAACCTAAGTAGTCGCTTTACTGAAAACAAATGTGTCTTTTAGTAAGGGTGGTTTGCTGTTTGACAGAATATTTTGGTTAGGTGATTATGGCTTTTATTTTCTGTTGTTGTGTTAGAAGCTTAAAAAATAGTTGTTATTGAAAACACTGGCTGTTGCTTTATTTGAGGAATGATGTTTGGTTCAGTTAAAATATTATAACAGGTGAAGAGGGTGGGCTATATTGGGCAACAACAAGAGGACATTTTGTTCCTGGATGTTATAAATAAATGGAAAGCAGAATTTGAGCAATGTTGCCACAGACAGCTCAAGAGGTCTGTCCCTCTCTCAATATGTGCTCATTAGTTTACATACCCTGACAGAATTTGTGATTGTTGAGTCCATTTTTCAGAGAATATGAATGATAACACAAAAAGCTTTTAGTGGTTGGGCATAGCCATTTATTGTCAAACAACTGTGTTTACTCTTTTTAAATCATAATGACAACAGAAACTACCCAAATGACCCCGTTTACAAGTTTACATACCCTGGTAATGTTGGTCTGATAACATGCACAAGTGACACAAACAGGTTTGAATGGCTTTTAAAGGTAACCATCCTCACCTGTGATCTGTTTGCTTGTAATGTGTGTGTGTGTATAAAAGGTCAGTGAGTTTCTGGGCTCCTGAAAGACCCTTGCATCTTTCATCCAGTGCTGCACTTCTGTTTCTGTATTCTGAGTCATAGAGAAAAGCAAAAGAATTGTCTAAGGATCTATGGGAAAAGGTAACTGAACTGAATAAAACAGGAAAGGGATATAAAACAATACCCAAGGAATTGAGAATGCCAACCAGCAGCAACTCTAATAATGAAGTGGAAAATAAGGTATTCTGTTGAATTCATTCATTCTGTTATCATTCATATTCTCTAAAAAATGGCTAAAAGAAAATCAAACATTCTGCCAAAAGATATGAGCACAGCTGTACCTATATGAGTTGTAATGTTATGGATTGCCACAAAATTTAATTCAAACCGGTGACCTTTGACTTGTTACATACTATATTTCACACAATCTGAAATAGACGTTGTCTCCTGCCAACTGGGGATTACGTGCTCATATTTGGGTGTGAATAGTTGGCTCCAAAGTAGTTAGCCTGTTGCCCAAACACCACCAAGAAATGCCAAAACAAACTGGGCTAGAGGCCGATGGGGCGATGTGTGAATAGTTACAAACCAAGGTCACCTAAAGCATAGTCAGACTGGTGTAAAATACAATCTGACATTTATAATAAATGGATTTATAGTGCACTTTTCTCCTGAGGAACCAAGTGACTCAAAGCGCACACAGGTCATCCATTATTCATTCATACACAGTCACACACTGGTGGTGGTAAGCTACAACTGTACCTGGCCAGTCTGACAGAGACGTGGCAGCCATTTTGCGCCTACGGCCTCTCCGACCATCACCACATACATTCACTGAACATTCTTACACATTCATACGAGGCAAGGTGGGTTAAGTGTCTTGCCTAAGGACACAACGACAGTATGAATTGTGGGGAGAGCGGGAATTGAACCCACTACCTTCCGGTTGAAAGACGACCGCTCTACCACTGAGCCACTGCCGCGCCAAAAATGACTTCCTTGAAGTAACTATAGTAAAAATGGTAAATATTTTAATGTTTGTAAAGTAGGCCTATTCACATCATGGGCCTGATGATACATTTCTTTGTTTCCCCTATTATAAAATAGCATATTCTTATTAAAACATTGCGAAACCCCTGCTGCGTGTAAACCTTTGTTTGTCTCGTAATATTGGAGAACCCCACCATGTTTAAATCTGTGTTCAGATGTTGCATCATTAGAAATCATTAGACATTTATGTTATTTCACTCAAACAGCAGACCATCTGGCTGGACACACCACAAGTCTTCTAAGAAACATGACAGCATTTCCCTTGAATAGCAGTGACTGGATTTGTTTTGTACTTTTCAAATTTTCACAATGTGCTGTGTGAGTGAAGAGGAGAAGAAGACAAGCCAAACATCCACTGCACAGAATCAATCCACAACGAAGGCACAGAAGTAGGCAGTCTGTTGCAACCACAACAACTTTGGTAAAAAACTAATTGTCAGAAGTGAGTTGTGACTGGAAACATTTACCCAAAGACATTCACGTTGTTGTTTAAACTGTGAGGGACAAAATATGTCATGTGTAGCACTGATGCCTTACTGCAAATACTGAGTCCAGAATGAAATGTGAAAGACTGGTGTTTACTTGAACTTGTAAATCATCTGTACGTACTTCTCAGATTTATTTCCCAAGCATGTTTCTGAGAATAGCATGTGTTTTTATATACTCGACTGCAATAAACAGAATTAAATATTCCCAGTCATCTGGTTCCTCCCATTACAACATCAAAATGGGAAGAGTAAAGTAAAATGTGACATAATAATGAATAATAATAGATAATACTGACCAATGGTTTCTGTGTACTGTTTTCACTTATAGATTGCAGGAGGTTTAAAGTTAACCTGTTCTTTTAGCCACTGTAATCACATTAGAATTGCATCAGTTTGCAATAGCTATAAAAATCTATATAAATATAGTTTCCTAAAAACTCTGATGTGCAATAGCTATATAAAAAAATAACAATAAAATGTTTAAAAAACAGTAAGATAAGTCAGACATGTTTCAATCCTATCAACCTTTAGCGTTGTTAGGTTTGACAGTCGACTGGGGAGCTCTTTCCCAGGGGCTAAACCCAACATTGACTAATTCCACAGACTGAAGGAATGAGAGAGATGACATTTTTCAGTGTTATGTCATTTGTTTTTAATAGTAAGCAAAGCTGCTTGAGGCTACCAAGTAGGTCTTGAAGTTTATGGAGGGTTTTTTTTGGGGAGACCAAACAGAAGGGAGTTGCAATAATCCAGGCGGGAGGTGATGAGGCTGTAGAGTGTGGTGTGAGGGAGGGGCGGAGGCGGTGGATGTTGCGGAGGTGAAAGTAGAGCGGATGACATTATTGATGTGGGACGTGAATGGAAGCTTCATGATGCCCTTCTTTAGGTTTGTTCGAGCCTTGCTATAGGCCAGTCTATCTCCTGACCTGTGTCCCGGACTTTGAGCAAAGGCCTTACTGTGCCGTTCAGCCACGGCTTCTGGTTCAGAAAAACCCTGACAGTCCTTACGGGTAGGACAGTACTATCAGCCCAGAACTGCACATTGTCCGGGAATGATGTCGTGTAAGCTTCCAGGTCCAAACCCTCCCAGTCAGTGTGCTCAAAACAGCCCTGTAATGCTGAAGAAGCCTCCTCAGTCCACATCTGGACTGTTCTGGTGATTGGTTTCAACCTGAGGATCAGAGGTTTATATGCTGGTATCAGTTCAACAAAAATGTAATCTGGCATGCCTAGGTGAGGAGCTGCTGCAGCTCTGTACACTCCCGGGATGTTGCAATAAACTTGATGGAGAATATTATTGTCTCTAGCAGGAAAGTTTATGGATTGAAAGGAATTTACCAGGAATTGTGAATGTACAGCACCAAACCTCCCGTTCTGTCTGCTCAGAAGAAAGTAGCCCCCTGTAGCTCCACCGCAGTATCTGTGATGTTCTCGTCAAGTCGGGTCTCCATAGTATTTGACACACAGCTGTCTATCCCTCATGAGAAGATGCTTGGATTCAAGCAGTGTATTGTGGCTCCTATTAAAGAATAGTTTATGCACTGTTTTATTGAAAGCCCTACCCCTCCCCTTCTTTTTACACCTTTCAGAAAAGTTTAAATCCAATTTTCTAAATTTAGATTTATTGAACCTTGGCAAGGCATAGTTAAAAAGTCAACTCTCCACATTTCCTTCAGTGTTTGCATCTGTGGCGTAATCCCTCAGCCACGTTTTATGACTCTGACAAGTTTGTTTGCTCTTGTTAATGTTCCTCTCTTGTGTGGTATTTTAAATGATTGATATTAATTTGAGTAGTCATTGTGATTCTAGTTTATCTGTTTATTAACTTGGACTCTCTCTTTATACAGTGCACTGCATTCCCCTTCATAAGAATGAATGCACTTCACAGCTGGCATTGTGACCAATATGATCACTCTTTCTAACATCTTGTGCATAAAATCACAACATGCTTCACTCATAAAAAATACACATAACAATAAAAAATATATTACAGCTTAATATACAAATATATAATTGCTCTGTACATTTAATATATACAAAATGAAGTATGGCTATTAGGTAGGCCAGTCCATCACAGATTACAAATGTTTATTTTAAGTTTGACCTCTCAAAAAGGGCATGCATTGTCAGTGAGGTAAATAGTTACACTGTTGACTCATGTGTTGTTAAAGAGACACTATTGGAATTTTGTTAAAAAAAAGTGACTTCAGTTACAGTTGAAATCATCAAAATGGCGGCAGGTGACAGCGGGCCTTCTAAAGTGACCAGTGACACAACACACAAGCATAATCAAAAATCAAGCCAGGCTTCAACAGATCACATTTTAACATTTCAAAATATATAATACTGATTTAACAAGTGTATTTACAAAGACCATTGTGATTCTCTCTTCAGTAGATAGTTAATTCTTCTTTGGTCCTTGTTGATTGTTGGCAATAATGGTTAGGTACAAAAAAAAGAGATGAATTAAACTGCTCCTCTTATAACATCCGTAAAAACAAAAGATGTGCCTGTCACTCTGAATTATTTATACATAAAAATAAAAATAAATTCAAGTTCACACAGGCAGAAAGAATATCTCAGAAAAGTATAAAAAGTACATGTGGGGATATAATATAGGGAAATTACAAATATATGCAGCAAAAGCTATAAAAGTATACAATTTAATAGGAGCACATCATCACAAAGATAATCTTTATCTATTTCCAGCAGCAGAAGATTATTACTGGATACAGTGGGGATTGATGAGGTTGTATTGGTTTGATCAGGTCAGATACTTAGGCAGCAAGGCAAGAGAGCTTCTTAACAGTACATTTGTGTGTCCAGATACCCAGAAAGACATCAGTGTGTATGCGTGATCCATCTTTGGTCATGTGAGAGGCGGTGGATGATGTGCATCAGTGTTTAAGTGTGTTCAAGTGTGTTTAAGTGCAATTTCACGCAGTGTTTTTCCCAAAAAGACTGCCCTCCATTTTCAGTTTGTGCATCCTAGAGAAATAAAAAAGTTAATAATAGTGCATTCATTTCAGTTACATATTTACACAACTTAGTATTTTTAGATGTATTTTACTCACAGTTTCTCTTTACGGCTTAAGTTGTCTTCTTTTGACTTAACAAACACTGCATCCTCACCTCCCCTGACCATGTGGACAAATTCTCCATCCTTAGCAAGGAAGATCACCCTGGAAACCAGAATTTTGTTTTTATTTCATGAAAAGTGTAATGTGCAGATCAAATTATTTGCCCGTCTTTGTGTTAAATACATACTTTGACTGGGTTTCCCCGGACTTGATGCGCAGTTTGCGGATGTGAAACCTGCTGCTGCCCCACCAGTCTGACCAGCTAATAATGGTGTCCTTCTCCCAGCGCAGTTTGACGATCATCAGGTCCCCGATGTCTGTATCAGTGGTGATAAGGAAGGACTGGGTGGTATTTCCATTTAGGATGGGCCTGCAGGGTAAATGAAAGAGGGTTAAAAGATTAGCTACTCAGGTTGGACTGTCCACTGTAGTTTCCCTGGCATGTGTGGGAACAACATGTATAACAGACTCTATGCCACACATGCTGTCACTTTACCCATTAATTTGAAAGGTACATACAGGACAAAGGGGATGTTCTCCTTCTCTCCATGGGTACCATACAGGGATATCTTCAGAGGTTGCTCTGTGAAGCTTAGACTTTCTTTACTGAAGAAGTGCACTTTCACTTGGTAGTGAAAAACTGCAAGAGAAAGGAAAAAGGAAACAGTAAGTGCTTTTATATACAGCCACACCTTCAGCCTGTATCTCCTCCCACCCTTTCATACTTTCAATGCTCCACATGTTTCCTACAACTCACTTTGGTCAATACTTGGGAAACCCTTATGCAACTGCTTTCTCTCTCCATGTGTTGATACTACCTTGTTGCTTAAAAAATACAGATATTCTCTAAATCGTATGTTACTATATAACGTATGTTCACTTATTGCAAACAAATTTGTGGAATCTACAAATCTCAAATTATCCTGCAATTTGGACTTTTGCCAAGGTTGAAATAGACTTTTTACATTACTATTGGAGAACATGCTGAGGTGTCACATTACCTTTTGCACAACCCCAGCCTCAAAATACCCATGACCTCTACAATCCTGCGCATTTGCTGTACATACAGTATGTATTCAGAAGTACAGTAGCAGAAGAACATTTAACTAAAGTAACCCACACATTCAAGATTAAGGCATTAATTAACTTAACATAACACAATCCTGCAATACAACAGAAATCCTTTTCTTTATTATCTCCATTCTAGTGTCTGCTTTTTCACTTTTAACACAAACCTTTATAAGGCATCATGTCTCTGGTCTTCAGATACATCTTTGCACTACGTGTTCTGCGTACTTTATTGATGTTGTAGCCCAGTTTGTTGCAGCGGTTCTTTCTGCAGCTTAGGCACAGGCCCTTGTTAAAGGCTTCTTTGGTGCCACAGCGGAAAGCCAGGCTCTGTTGGTTTATGTTGACCAGGGAGTCAATGAAGAGGTGGATGGAGCGCTCATGGGAACATTTGACAAGTTGGTCCACATCTAGTAAGTAAAAAAAGTTAGTGTGTGTTGAGTTATATCAGAGATGAAAAAATCTTGTTGTTTATTTGTGGTTTTAAACTAAATGTATGTGCTGTGACTTTAAATACATCTTGTAATTGTGCCGCAAGTAAGAAAGTAAAGAGTGCACAAATTGGGTCTATTTAACGAGACAAAAAGATTTTACTCATACCACTTAATGTTTTAACAACAAATGGCATAAAAGCATAATATAAACACCTAAGGACACAGATCGTCTGACACCCAAATAACAAGGCAAAAAACACATTGACAGGTTTCATTGGACATCATGATGGATGACATACTTTGGAGTCCCTTAAGGCCCTCTGAAGCGATTCCTAGCAGAGTGTTCTGAATGTCGCATCCCGGCTGGAAGGTGCCTCCGTTGGGGTAAATGTCGATATGGCCCACTGCTCTCTGGATGCCGATGCTACGGCCTGGTGAGCCCCTGGTGTTAGTGTGAAGAACGTCTACAAACTGAGCATCATCTTTGGACAGTGTGTTCTGGTTATCTTCATGCTCAAAACTAGGACCAGCTGGATCTAGACCTGAAGGGAGAGAGCAGAAATGGTTTAATGTAGGATAGGCACAACGTACGTACTGTCATGTTCAGAAGCACTGCAGCTAAGCAACAAGAAAAACACGGATTTTGAGTGTGATTGTCTTGGAGTCCTCAGATCACACTGAAGAAGCAGGTCAGAGAAAAAGTTCAAAGCTGGATAAACATCACAGTGACAAAGAAGGATGGGCTAACTAACTGGCACCCACTGGTCCAACAACACTCACAAGCACAATACAGGCCTGGAATGTAGCAGCTAATGGCTTCTGTTCCATTGGTGCGCCGAATGGTTGTTTTTAAGAATTGGACTGGAAGGAATGATGCTCATCCATTTACAGCAAGCATGGATTCATTAACTCATATATAAATAGGGATTCATAAAGACAAAGGCATCTGAAAAGATTTGTAAGTGCCTCAAGGAAGTGGTAATAAGATTTGCATTCATTCATCTTCAGTGGACTTCTTACCTGTGATCCTGCTGATTTTATTATTTGAGAGGGCCCCAGCAATTCCAGCCACATGTGCTCCCAGACTGTAACCAAGCAGATAAATCTTGTCCCAGGGCAACTGCAGCTCTTTCTGCACAGACAGATGACATGGGTCAGATAAACACACGCCTTAAACCTTGCAGAAGCCTTTCATTTTAATGTAGAAGGGACATACATATAGTGCACCCTGTTTAAGTCTTATTACAGCAAAATCCAGGACAAAGATTAGTTCATGTAATTCTTGAACTAAAATCTGCCAAAATCTTGAGTAACCTAAGTAGAGTTATGTATACTAACTGAAAATATTATGTCCTTTTGCCTTGAGTCATTGAAACAAAGGCTGTTCCATTAAGGATTCAGCTGCAAACCACAAACACAGCCATAAAAAATGTTTATAGGGCGTTTAAAATTAGTAGAAGTAAAAGTAGAAGAAAAACACTCGCAGCAGTACATCGACTTGAATAACGATTACATCATCAGTTACAAATTAGTCACAGTTGTGGTCTTTCCTTGCCCACAGTCACAGCGTGTAATGCTGATTTGTGCATTGTGTAAAGCAGCAGAAGTTTAAAAGTGCATAGGAAAAAAGGAGAGGATGCAGCAGTAAGCCAGCTGTGCTTGTTTGGACAAAGTTCAAGAAAAACTTACTTGTAACCAGGTGACAAACTTGGCCACGTCACGGCCAACTAGTTTAGTATATGCGGCAGAGGTGGGGTAGTGCTTGCTGGCACGGTTCAGCCAGTCCACCACAATCACATTGGCACTGGGCTCACGCTCGTACAGGGCAGACACCAGCTTGGCAACCCAGCTTTCATACATGCCTGTTACCTTTGACCATAAAACACATGTTTTAACATCGTCTTGTCTGGATGTCATCAGGTTCAAATATAACAAGACAGAATGTAAGTAGCACCATACAGAAATGTGCAAAGGCTGTGTAAGCTCTGCATATACAGTACACTGCTGTTTGTGTTATTCTCTTCAGTCAATAAAAAAAAAAAACACAGGTGAGATTTAAACATGCATGTGTGTGAAAATATCACAAATAAGCAATAAGTTCAACATACCGTCCAGCCATGTATGATTATGAAGGTCTGTGTCTCATTGTTAAATTCACACTCATCGATGGTTTCAGGCTTGCCAGCTTCAATGTAGCACATGTCTTCATCTGGGATTTCTTCAGTGCGGCGGGAAAACTTGGACACAATGTCAGAGTAGTCTGTGATCCATTCAGTAGTAGTCAGGAGAGGAGCAGTAGTGGCATTTACTGTTACAACACACATATAAATAGTGTGAAGTTGATAATAGTGAGCGCATGGAAGGCACACAGTATTGTCAAAACAATACTACAGAGACAAACAACAATACAAAAAGAGAAAAAATAACAAAGATATATTTATACATGCATGGATGCAGTGATTTATTGTTATTTTCATATTTGATAGAGTCTTAACCAAAGAATAAACTTTTAGTTACAACAAACAACATTCTGGTGCAAATTGACGCTTGTGCTGACTATTATTCTTTACTGACTGAAGTCAAGAACCAGCAGCGGCATAAAACATGGTCGTGTCGCCCTCTTTTGTCTCTGCTGCACTTCAACCTGCAGGAGTTTCATATTTCATACAAACCTCAAAAACTTTTTAAAACGAGATAAAAAGAAAGCAGTATAATGATATACAAACCAAATTTCAGGATACTTAAAGTCAACGACATCCTGTTTAGTAGCATCAATAAAGTCTAATATAAAATAATTTCAATAATTTATATTAGATTAATTAAATTTGTGATAGCTTAATTAAATTATGCTATGTTTAAGCTATTGCCACTTTTCTTTCTAGTAACAAAAGGCCTGCAGCTGCTTTTCTTCATGCACACATGGAGCTGAATGCTGTGGGAAAGGATACAGACCTGAACACTGAAAGCCTTTTCGCGGGGTTATACTCGGTGACAACAGCACGCATTAATTAACCTGCTTTCCGTTTACAAAAACCCCAGCTAAGTCAACAACACTTGCCACAAAATCAAGCTTTCTTAGTACAAATACTTACCAAACACAGCGGTGGTAGGGTCAGAAGACAAGACCCAAAGAATTTTAGCCAGAAATATCCAGAGTGTAAAAAAATACATATTTCCTTTTCCCATGTTATTCTAGGTGTTTTTAATTGGTTTCCAAATAAATGGTTCTCGTGTTAATTGTATGTATCCACTCGTGTGCGCATCAAGAGGACGGTGAAAAGTGGTAAAGGAACGCTAAAGGAGTAAACTTTCGAAGGGTATGTCACAGTCGCCGCTCCGACTTATCTTTATGGGTGGCTTGTATTAAATATCCGAAGCTGATTGGTTGAAATAAAAGGAGTGGGCGGTGCTTCAGTGGCTCTGAATGATACTGAAGGTAATCATTCACAATCTTGTTGCGCAGGAACCCCGCTACATTCACCAGTCTGGCTTTGTGGGTCTATTTTTATTCATTTAATCTCAGTTTGTGTAACTGGAATATAGACAGACCTGTATGTGAGCACAGAATATTATGCTTAGTATCTTTTTCAGCATTGGAACAAAATGTGTTAATATTAATTACACCATAAAAGGGTTACATTAATAGAACCGAATATGAATAGTCTTGAGGTAAAACAATACAATTAGTTCAATGGGGAGCATCAATGTGGGTGTGAAAGCGTCTTTCTGTCATTGGTTGAGCAGCTTCAATCTGAGAAACAATGTTATGTATATTTATATTATGCTTAGATTTGAAAAAAAAAGACTTTCTTGGCCTATATGTTGTGTCAAGATGTCCATATGTTAAGATAAAATCTAACGGGGGCACTTGGGAGGAAAGAAGAGTCTGTGTAGGATAAAACAGTGAGAACATTTTATCAAGACTTTTATTCCAAACCCATGCTATTGACTTATAACCTACAGTATATATATTTCCCTGAAAATATATTGTACAATCTTTAATTTCAAGACACACAAAAGATACAGTTTTTATGTGTTTTAAATACATTTGTACTCATCTTCAACCAGGTGTTTGACATACAGAAATGTTGTTCTTTTATATCGACGGAGAAAGAGCTGGATAATGAAGTGTGAATAATTGTGGCGTTTAACTCAGAGGGAAGGCGGCCATGTTGTTCTTTGTTGTTGTTTGCTTGCATTTTTTGTACCAATTTTATAAAAGAGATCTGCAAGTCACTGATAAAACATAAAAATTATTGCATTCATTGTTTAATTTTGCAAAGCTAGATTTAAATTTTACTTTGAACTGTCCTTAAGCACTTTCCTTTGAAATCAGCGGCTACTCTCTATTTGTCCTGTCTAAATATAGTCATGTGTTGGCCTGCAGCATGTGATAGGTGTGTGAAGGGAAGGTGATGCTTATAGCCAAACCAGCAGGCCCAACCCAGTGATTAGACAGAAGAGCCACGCCAGTCCCCAAGCCTATAATCTCAATCCCAGTCAGTTTCAACTCTGTAGCTGTTTTGTTGGACCCCCAGAGAGATGCTACTGTAATTGTTAAACTCATTAATCAGAAATGAGTCCAGATGTGCTATAGTCCAATAAATTTATGTCACTTAGTCTGGCTCTGGCCCTGAGATTGTCGTGGTAAAAATTATCCAAAACTGACCCCTCAGTCTTCAGATGCACCATCGTATGGAATAATTCACAAATGCACAACCATCTCCATGCCATAGAGTCCTTTATTGTTCATAATCCCAACAACAAAACGACCCGGATAGACCATCCCAAATTCTACCAAAGATCGTCTCTTCAGACTAGCCTTTTATACATTTTTTAACATGACAGTTTTAAGAATTTACAACCTTTCCACTGGGCCAAGGACCCCTCCTTTCTAATGGCCCCCACCTTTCTGTTGTAACCTATGTCCCAGTTACTTTCTGACCTCCTCTGGTGCCAGGCTCCAGAGGGTCTCTTATCTGTAACTTAGATCTTCCCTGTGTGTGTGTGTGTGTTCATTAAACTTATCATGTAAAAACTATACACTCTGACATTATGTTTTCCTTTTTTTCCTATTAATGTTTCTAGATGTTTTACATATAACATCCTACTTGAATATAAACCATGCATAAGTCTAAACCATAACACACATAACATAAACTCATCATGCATAAATGAAACCCTAAATAAGTATACAAAAATAAAACACATAATATCCAAAATATTACACAACATTCCCCTCTTCGAGACCCTCTAAGGTCTCGTCTTTGCTAAATATTACAACTCCATATCACATGTGTATTAATTATCACACAATCCAACTTATACTTATTTAGCTTAGACATTTCCCATCAGATCATCCTTCATCTTTACCACCACAACCTATGGTTAACTTATCACTTAAAAGTTACAGCATGCTATACAAGAATATAATTACTCATATTAAAATATAATACCTATATGAGCACAAAAATTTTTTTTTTTTTTTCCTTCTAAAAATAAAATAAAATACAGGTTTTCAGTTCTCCTAACTTAGAACTGATAATTACTCTTCTTCTTCACCTGTATCTTCAGTTATGATCAAATCTAAAAGACTTATTCGACTTTGCCACATTCCTATTTGTACAGCATTCATTCTACCTGATATCTCACGTTGAATGTTAGCCACCTCTCGATGTAATTGTCCAAGGTTTCGTTCAACCCTATGAATTTCGTCCCGTCTTCTCATTTCTCTCCGCTCACGGCGCTCCATGCGTGAGCGGCGTCTCTCCTCCCGGGGTCGAGACACTAGTGGCGTCTCCATAATCCCCCCTGGCCTTCTCACCGTCACAAGGTCCGAGGTGCTCGCGTTACTTCCTCCCTCATTATTGTCTGTTCCAGAGCTAGCCCGTGATAGCATTATATCTCTATAAGCAACCAACTTTTGTTCAATCCGCTCAAGAAGTTGCGTATCCGTTAGTCCTCGTTCTACTGCGGGTACTGATCCATTCGTTGTTAAAGTAGTTTCCTCATCCGAAATGTCGATCACTTCGGGTGACACTGGTTCCAATATTCCAACGTATAAATCCTCATTTAAAAGCGCGTCCTCAGCGTTATCCTCAGCGTTATCCTCAATGTTATCCTCAGCGTTATCCTCAGCGTTATCCTCAACGTTATCCTGTCTCCGCTCCGGGTGTACTACAGCGATTGGTCGTCCTGACCATCAACCGCTTTGTATTTCCTCCCATGCCGTATCCTCGTCCCAGCCCCATGGCTGGTCAAAATTTCCACCGTTTTCTCCATTATGCTCAGAAATTCCTGAACTACCGACTCCGCGTGTCCTGTCGGCCTCTCCAACAACTCCATGTCGGTAGCAATGCATCTCCTCTGCTTCCTCCAAACCTCTCCAGAACACTTCAAACTCCAAAACACAAGGTAAGCCTTTGATTTCACAAAGCTTCACTGAACACCCTCATGATGACGTAGGTCGCGACCCCATGTCCCATGGAAGGATTCCAGTGTCCGCTTCTCCCCTCTCTGATCAGTTTTAATTCGTTATTCACGTTAACTGAGAAGAAACCACAAAGATTACCACAGATCATATCAAAACAGTTTAAATGCGGCCTAAACCCTTATTTATTTTCCTAATTGTCCTCCTATTAATACTCTTAAGTTAGTCCGTAAAATGTCTCTTATTCTTCTGTAGTCCTTTTTAATTTGAAGTTTACCATATTTTCTACTCAGTGTTATACTTTTAATAACATGTCAGGTCCTAGTCACTGTCACTATTTCCTTTTTCGTTTTTGGTGAACAAGAATACATACCTCTGCAGCATAGTTAACCCTATCATCTGTACTTTAAGAAAATTTATCTCATTCAATAGCTAACTCCTTTAATACTGTATACATAATTCTACTAAATGCAGACAAAGAATAACCTCAAATTTGCCCTGAAACTACATAATCTCTTACCTATGCTTTTAATTGACTAATTTAATTTTCGCCTGACTGATTTAAGATAGATCCATAAAGTAATTTATTCCAAAAACTTTAACTGTTTCTCATTAAACTGTCTAACAATATGTCACTCCACTTACTATGCTTTAAATAATCATCAGCACACAACAAAACAACCATTTTCCATTTTATACCAATAAACCCTGCCATTGCCAAAATACCTTTTGGTCTTATCAACAGATTTAACCTTATCACAAAATTTTTAATCCTTAACAAAGTCCTTACGTGTGACTCATCTAGCTTAATTTTACTCCACTCATAAAATAAATTATCCTATGGACCACTTCTTTTCAGTTCTCTAAAGTATTAAATTAACTTCTCTTTTCTCTCTATTTTCAAATTTAATCTTAACTAATTTTATTACTACTTCACATGCAATTGTTATTTCCATCAATACTTCTTTCTGTGTCAAATTTTTCTAAGTAAATAACCTCTTAGTTCATGCATTATTATCTCATTTGCTCCCATTTTCAACTTCAATTTAAACTATTTAATCTTTAAAGTTACTTTTAACTTGTTTTCTAATGGTAAATCCTCTGCTCCAGTTGTATGTATGCTTAAACCTTAACAAACATCTACTTTGTTCAAAACCAGTAAACTCTTCCTTATGTCCTACATTAATTAAATCAGTCCAATTATCCTCAAAATTATTACTAAAGTCAAAACCCTTTTTATCCATTAAACAATACATTTAACCAATACATTTAAACAATACTTGCATCCAGTCCTCAAATAACCAAAATAAACTAACCAGAGTTTTAACAAGACCACATCAGTGTCTCTGAACTGTTTTCTCACAGAAACATTCCAAGTAGCTGCTCTCAGACTCTGACTGTCACGAATCTTAGCCCAATAAAACCTTTATAAAAAACACCTTTACCTGTTTAAATTTGTTCAATAAGCCTTCTGTTGTTAACAGTGATACAAACTAATTCATTCAGTTTACTAGGGTTTCACAAACTCCTCTCTCTGAGCGTTACCATAAAGATCCAGAAAAGTCTTTACTCAACCACTATGATCTATATTATATGAGCTTTTAATCTGCTGTTGTTTTACTACTGTAGAGTTGTATTCAGTAAAATAAACCTATATAGAAGCTTATCCCAAAAATGAATGTAGATCTATAAAAATATCATCTCAAAAAATTCCTTCTGTTGATATTTTAAAGTCCACAAAACAAATTATGCATAAACTAATCTAACTTCAAATCCAAATACCGTTATATTGCCAACTATTACTATCCCTCTTTGATTCTATTTAAAAGAATCATAGACAAATCAACAATATTATTAATCTGTTCAATTCTCCTGTCCCAACTGGATCTCTGTTCCACTCACAGTTCTTCCTCATTTCTCTAAGATCATCTCCTTGTTTGTATCATCCTTGAATTAACTTAAAATCATATTTGCATCCTTTAAAACTTTAATAGATTATTTTTACCTGATTTGATGTGTACAGGTCAGTGTGAAAGATAACACCAGACTTTCTCATGAGACCTTCACTGTTCTCCCATCAAACCTGAAGTTTGAACATTTCTTGATGAAGACTCCATTCCCAGACTTGATCTGCAGCCGGGAAGGTGTTGTTTTGTAGAGTTCTCCTCAGCGCCTTTAATCTGTTGGAATTTAACTTTGCATTTCTATTAGATGTTGTCTAAAGCATTCTCTGATCCATAAATTTGTTTTATGGCCACTCAACAGAGTCTTCAACTCCATATGAACCTGTGTCTTCTTCACAACTCTTAGTGTGACCTCTTACTAAGTGACTTTTATGACCTCTGTGTGTTTACTCTAATTTCACACAGACCTTCTTTTCTCTGGACAAGGATTAACTTGTCAACATTGTTTTATGCCTTGTCTTTCTCTGCCATTAGTATTGATGCCTAACACATTCCAGACCATACTGTATGATGTTAACTCTTAAACCTTTTAACATTTCTCACTCCTCAGTCAATGCTTTAATCTTAGTCACTTACTTCAAACACTGCTGTGATAGGTTTCTAAACCTGTGCTGTAAATGTGTTATCTGTTTTCAGTTTTACATTGTCTCTCAAAAGCAGAATACATCTACAAATGGTACATCTGTTCAAATGGTACATCTGTTCTCACCGTTTTAGACATTATCTGTTGGTTTTAATCAGACACATGACTTTTCTTTTATATTTTTCCTGCTGGTTTAACTGTTTACATCTTTTGTTTTATTAAATTCAGAACTGAAAGTATTACTTCATACATTTTCCCAGTTTTTGTTTAGACAAATTTAGGCCTTATAAGCCGTGCGTACCTGATGTGTGTTAAACCTTTTTTAAACTCAGTCACAGCTGAAGCTAATTATCTGTAACACAGAGCTAAACCTTTTTCAATATTGTCTAATTTTGAGCTGCATTAAACTATTGTTTTTTTTATTCTACTGCAGTATCTGCATCATCACTGCTGATGAATGACCATCTCTCTCTGTTACGTTTAGATGAAACATTTATTTTAATCAGGATTTCATAAACTAGATTGTTTGCATGTTTTCTTTTAACACAGAAAATACTTTATTTTACTCTTTATTCATTTGAATTAAACCTTTTATCAATTTGGTCTTTAGTCTTTTCAGATTTCTTAAAGAAGCTATTAATACAGCAAAGTTACAATCCACAACCTGCTATAACCTGCCATTATTCCTAATAATTTCAACATTTGTTTACAGTTTTTCTGCTTCAAAGTGAGACGGAGCAAATTTCCTACATTTTTCACTTAATATTTAGACTAAATATTCTCAGATTGACAAATTATAATTTTCTTTACTAACTTTGTTTCACAAATACTAAATTTGTAACCCTGTGATGGAGTCTAACTCACATCATCACTGCTTGATCAGACACAGATCATATACTCACTAGATCCTTATTCTCACTATGTTCAGGTTTACTTTAGATGAAGATTACTTTAGGTCTTTCAGGAGTCGACTGTAAGACAGACTCTTGTCATTATATGTAAAACAGAAAAGGTATCATGAGTCAGAAAAATACAGAACAAATCTATTACTGTTGCCAATTTCAATTCAGGAGAATATTAGACAGCATCAAAACCAGATCAGAAACCATAGACATTTCATTGTTTTTAGGACATTTTATATCTTCAGTTACTCTTTCAGCCTGGACTATATCACATGCTCTTAGAGATATTTTAAAATATTGATTGATCTTCTAAGACAAAGCTATTTAATTTATATATATATATATATTTTACTTTATGCACAGTGCAGCTGTTAACTTTGGTTTAAGTGCACAAAACTCCAGTCCTTCTGTCCCTTAATGCAACATTAGGAGTTGAGTTCTTGTTCAGAAACCAAGTCTCAAACTGGGAATAAGAGGTACACCATAGCTTCTTGTCTTTCCAATATATATATATTTTGTCTTGTAATTGAATTTTTTTTTTTCTTTTCTCATTCACTTGCTTCTTTTCTACTTCTCATAGTCCATATTGTCTTGTTTGTTGAACAGTGTAACTGTGTCTTCACTTCTGAAGTTTTAAATAGTCTTTGTATTCTTTCCAGTTTAGTCCGTTTCTGTATTAGTTCTGAATCCTGTTTTCTTCTCAGCCAGTACATTACAGATTGAATAGTCACTTCCCTCTGTCCTGCTGTTATGTTAAGGCAGTCTCTCTGGATGCATCTCCCTGCTCACACATCCAGCACCTCTGGTATCTGATGCAGACTCACCAGACGCTGCGTTTAGCCTGTATCACACTCCAAAAACTGCCTCGGACATTTCTCTGTACGGCAGACAATCTTCTGTACGGGATCCACTGTGATCTGTTAGAATAATCCTGTTACGGTGACATCAGCTCTGATGAAGGAGACTGGAACATAAACATAGGTTATTCATATTCCGGGGTTCTGCCGTTTAACTCTGCTCGTCTCTGCGGAGTTCGCTGTTGTTCAGTAACAAACTCCTGTTTATCATTCTTCTCCTTTATTCTTCAGTTTGATCATTTGCAATAGTATTAATCTTTTCTTCAACTTATATTTGCTTCTTCCTCTTCTTTCTTTAGCTTTCAGTAAGCTTTCCCATAATCCAATAGTAATGCACAGTTGATCTTCTTTGATTTTTTTCAACTGAGATTTCTTTAATGTAATTTAGGAGGTCGCCTCTTCTTTAACCATTTTCTCTTGCATCCTCAAATGTTTTTTCATAAGCCTTTAGACTTGGGCTGTATGAGGTCTGTTTGGGATCAGAAAGCCGAATGGTGATAATACGCTTTAATTGTGCGTCAGCTCCAGAAGAACTCTTCCTCTTCTGTCCGTGTTTTAACAGTTTCGTTGGCATTTTTGTTGTTATATCTTCTCCGTCTTGAAGAGAGCGACTTCTAATTGTTTTATCCAGTTCTTTGAATTCTTTTATTGAATTGTTTCTTAAGTCAGAGTCATTTAACTCATTTGGACGGGAGCGGGTCTCTTCACGTATCTCAAAGTCCTTATCTCTCTCATGATCCGGGGTGCTATTCCCAGAGGCAGAGACGCTGCTGCAGCCACTCTCATCTTCTCCAACCAATGGTTCAGCCAAAACCTGCTTGGTTTCTTCAGACAGCACCTTTATTGGAAATTGTCCAGGATTTTCTTTATATTGAAAAGACAATAGTGCTGAAGGTTCTGTACAAGTCTTAACAATTTTTCTGGACCCACAACAGCTGACTGCACTGGTTTTGTTTCATTTAATTCAATTTGTCTCCGTTTTGACTCCTCTCTAAACCATCCCAATATTTCACGTTCTTTCGTACGTTTTTCTCCCGTTTAAAACTCAGATCCTTAGCCTTGTAAAGTTTTATATTATTCTCTACTTCACAGCAGCACATTGGGTCAAAGCTGCCCGTAATAGGCCATTGTAAAGCCCCATACGTTATTTTATGCCATTTTTGCATATAATTTCTGATCCGTTTCTTTTGATCGGTTTTCTGTCTAATAATCACCTCTACTGGAGTCAAAACATCTCCAGATTTAATAATTTTGTATTTTTTCCTCCCATTGTGAATAAGAATTCCTTTTAACTTCTTTTAATAATTTATATTAAGATTCTTTTTTCTTTAACAATTATTCCCAACTTGTGGATTCAATACTACTTTTTCCTACTTTTTCTCGGCATTTAACTGCTCACAAGTCTTCCCACAGTAATTTTCAAACAGCGGAGATATCAAGCCGTGGATTTGTAACGTCGCTAGAAACTCTAAATGTCTCTCAAAGAGAATAATTGAAGCGCTACCGGTTTGCACCATAACTAAAACTACTTTGAGATAAATTCAAACTTTCTTTGGACCACAATTTCCTTTTAATAATTCTCCGTACGGCGTTTTTAGTTTGAGTTAACGGCTAATTTTAACTCGTGTGTTTAACTAGTAGTGCAAACCTCTAAATACTTTTTACTGTTTGTTCTTTTATATTTCTTCAACTATTTCTTAGTCAAAATAAATTCGTTTTAGGCTTACTTTAGTTTTTCTTTATTGTTGGTTGCAGCACAAGAGTTTCTTAATTATTATTCTAATTATGCCGTCGGTTTTCCTCTTTTCACTTTTATTTTATCGTTACGCTCTATACTTCTTTTACTTATTCTATTACTTTCTTAATAGTCTTTTTCATCTTCTTAGCTCAATTTACCTTTATTAACGTCAAGCTTCCAGCGCTTTTGTTAACTTTCTCCTGTATTTTAAATTTACTTTGACCTGTTTATTCTTACTATAATACTTTTGTTTTATTTGTTATTATCAATTTTCTTCCCTCTTAACTTTAAATCTTGTTAACATACACTTTTACTTCTCCTGAGTTCCGTACACACACTCAAACACACACTTGACTAGTCCACACGCCGCGGCACCCAGTTGCTCTCAGGCAACTCGTCCAGCTTTCCTTTCCAGAAATTACTGAACACTTTAGCGGTCCTTGTGTCGCTTAAACGATCATCTAATAACTTATTTCAGCACCCAGCTGAATTTTTAAGTTAGAAAAGGAACGTCTAACTATTTGCCTTCCCGCTAAGGTACTTTAAATCTTGTTACTGGCAGCCAACCCGCTGTATGAATCCCTGTCGACTTGGGACAACGTGTTGCTCCTTATAACAGGCCTTTATCTAAATTTTTCTCCTTTTTATATTATTGGTTTTCATTTATTACTCCTTTTTATTTTATTTTCGTCACTATACTTAAACTCAGCTGGAAAATTGGCATGAATTTAGGCTCTTTCTTCTGAAGATCCCTGTCTTCCAGGCCTCGTTCCCGTTCAGACACCTGCGCACTTTGCCAGGTTCTGTAAAACGTCTCTCTGTATTCTTCCGCTAGAAGAATTAGACCGTTTCCTACTTTTGACTATTATTTCTTCCGTAGGATATAAACGGCGCTTTTTTGACTGTAATCTCTGGCTAGAATCAGCCTTTAATTCCTCGCGTTTTCCTCCGCGCGCTAATTTCTTTCCTCAAATACAGTCTGCACCTTTTTTAGATTATACCTAGTAGATAGAAATAAGCTTTTTTAGTTTCTTCCGTGGACTATAAGCGACGTTTGTATTCACGTCCTATTTAGACTATATCCAGTAGATAGAAACTAATTCTAACCCTTTCTTTTAACTGCACCACGCGTGCCTGCTTTATTAGCCTTAATAACGTCTTCTTAACTCTAACACTTTTATGACTCTCTAAGTCTTTACACCCACTAATCTAGGATCTTTAGAGGCGAGTTTTTCAAGTGGTCTTTTACTACTAGTTTCTTCTCAAATCTACACTCACAGAAACCTATCCTAATCCAGAAAGCAATAAAGGTCTACTTACCCTCGAAGCCTCTGGTCTCCGTCTGGGGTGCTTTTTGAGCAGTCAAGCAGAAAAAGAACCACTCTTTCTCAAATCCTCTCCTGGCTAGGCTCCGCCAAATGTCGTGGTAAAAATTATCCAAAACTGACCCCTCAGTCTTCAGATGCACCATCGTATGGAATAATTCACAAATGCACAACCATCTCCATGCCATAGAGTCCTTTATTGTTCATAATCCCAACAACAAAACGACCCGGATAGACCATCCCAAATTCTACCAAAGATCGTCTCTTCAGACTAGCCTTTTATACATTTTTTAACATGACAGTTTTAAGAATTTACAACCTTTCCACTGGGCCAAGGACCCCTCCTTTCTAATGGCCCCCACCTTTCTGTTGTAACCTATGTCCCAGTTACTTTCTGACCTCCTCTGGTGCCAGGCTCCAGAGGGTCTCTTATCTGTAACTTAGATCTTCCCTGTGTGTGTGTGTGTGTTCATTAAACTTATCATGTAAAAACTATACACTCTGACATTATGTTTTCCTTTTTTTCCTATTAATGTTTCTAGATGTTTTACATATAACATCCTACTTGAATATAAACCATGCATAAGTCTAAACCATAACACACATAACATAAACTCATCATGCATAAATGAAACCCTAAATAAGTATACAAAAATAAAACACATAATATCCAAAATATTACACAACAAGATCAGCCAAGGAAATGAAGAGATGACTGCAGAAATAACATTGCTTTTCTTCATATAAGGAATTCCTTTTGTTTTCCACCCACAACTGTTCAACAAACTTGAAAGACACATATTTGTCTCACATTCCTCTGTTTGTACAGTGTCAGAGAGATTATGTTGGCCAAAGCTTGATGCATTATGCTTAGGTTAAATCCAGCCCAAGAAATCCCGCAGAGCCAGTTTATTAGTGGGTTCTGTTTGAAACTTGAGCCCACATGGCATTTCAAAAGTGAAAGCAAACATTTAAATCAGAGATAAATACACAACATATGACTTTGATCACTTTTTCATTTCATGCCAGATGTCCAGTGTGTTTTTACAGAAATAAATGACTCCACTTTATCTAGGTCACACACTGTCATGCAACGTGAACAGGTGCTCCGTAGCATAAAATTTGCAAACATACTCTCAAACTCAAATAGTGTAAATATCAGTATCAACTGTTGAGTCACTACGAGCGCGATTCTATGACAATTGAAAACAAGGATAACGTTTTGCACGAAGCACGGTCTGATTATAGTTTGTGTAGCCTACAATCTGTGTTTTTCATCCACAGCCAGTAGACGTTTTACTAAACACATTTACACACTTTTCTTCTGATGGAGGTGGTCTTTCAAACTTTGTTATGCACTCAAACCCTGAGTGAGAATATAGACATACTTCTTTTAATGTGCTCAGTGTTGATTAAATGACTAGACTCCATCGTGACAATGGAAAAGGAGAAGTCTCTTAAAAGACCACAGCGTGTTTATAGGACGCAGCACTGTCTATGCAAGGCCATCATAAGTTTATTCTTAATCGATACGCATCACTTTGTGTTCCTACATTGTTATCTGTTAGGTGATTGTTTCCAGGGCCCTCCCTTGCCATCGCCACAGCCAGACACAACAGTGGCTGAAAAATCCTTCAGGAAATTAACACAAGACCTTGAAGCCAGCTGGAGTGAAAATAAACGACAGACCAAAAAATGTCAGTCATGGTTTTTTAACTTATCAAAGGGTTCATTCAATTTTCAAGCACCAAAGGGAAACCTCCAATTAGTCAATGCCAATCTTTTGTTATAAAGTTGTTGGGTTATAATTGCCCATTGAGGAATCCTATTTTTTATTTAATTTTTTTGCTGCTGCACGGGCATTAAAAGAAAAAAAGGCTCTTCAGTGGGAGTTCCAAGCTTTACGAGTGTCGTACTAAAGGCCCAGAGGTTCATAAAGAGTGAGTGGAGCAGAAGTGTGTGTGTAAAGGTAGTATTTTATCCCTCTATTCCACAGGCAGTGTTATACACTGGTTGGAGCAGTTTAACGACAAAAGTAAGTGAGGCAGAAACCAGTACAGTGATGTTACTTCTTGGAAAAGGGAGTGTCTTTGTTGATTTATTTTGGCTTGTCTGTCAAATGTGTGTATCAAAAATACCCTGAGGTTATCCTGACTGTTTATAAGGGCTTCTTAGAATATTGCTTAATCTGTTGAGATAAGACCTAAAAAGTCAGTTAATATGCATTCATATTATATGCAATCTATAAAAGTGTGTGTTTTATCTCATTGGGTCTTGGTTACATTCATGTTCATGTTCATGAGTCTACATTGTGATAGTTTTTTCCTATGCCATATAGTACAATATATACAACCTAAATGCTTCCACTGAAACAGAATAACTTGCAGCTTAAGAGAACATCAGCGTGACGAGCATGTGCGCCTATGTGCCTACGTGCAAGTTTGTATGAATGCACAAACACTGGGTGCTGTGGAATGAGAACATATTGAACAAAAGCCATATCTTCCTCACTGCCAGTTCTGCCATTACCTTAGATATGTTGTGTAGTCAGCACATGGTCAGAGGCCCCACCTGTTGCTGCACGTCTTCTGATATTGCCACATTTGCACAATAGTTTGGCCAATAAGAAACTTTTAAACCAATAAAACCCAACTGAAAATCCATGCATACAGCTACCTACAGACACCTTCATGTCTTACAGAAATGCATGTAGGCCCTTAAATAACAAGTTTATTATGTTATTTAATATGCTTGTAGCCCATCAGCCCGTCCTGCTGGTTCTCAGTCTGTTGATGAGTGACTTCAAATGTAGTTCATACAGAAGTCAGTCTGGTCAGGCCTGACTGTCTCGACTGACTCATGTCCCAACCAAGCAGAGAGACCGTTTCACAAGCAGGTTATTGCAGATTCCCAGAGCAGAGCCATTGTCTTCACATTTCTGGTCTGATGCAGAGCAGCAAATTTCAGGGGTCTTTGAGTTTGACACTTCTTGGCTCTTGTCTGATGCACATTTTCTTTTCATCCCTCTGGCTGCAGGTCAAAGGAAATACAGGTGTGTGTGGAAATGCCACTGTTATTGAAATGGCATGCAGTCTGTGACAAGACTATTGTCAGATATATTGTTGAAGAAGCCTAAAACTTTTCTTTCCCTGATAGATAGATAAATGGATAGATTGATAGATAGACTTTATTGGTCCCCAAGGGGAAACTAATCTTGTGTGGATCATCTTACATACATAAATACACACAACAAAGATTACGAGCCACACTATGCAGCCCATTTTTTCAGGCGTCAGATCAGAAACGTCAGATCTCTTGTACAGTTCAGTTTCCTTGTTGATAGATTATTATTATTGTTGATTTTTGTAGCAACACTATATAACTTTTCTGCTCATTAAACGATTGCAGGGGTTTTGGTCTATGGAACCAGCGCACTTTGTGATTAGAAGACATTCCTGTGTCATGTCAAGAGACCAATCAAACTAAATTTGAAGATATTTGAAGATATTTTAATAATTTTTAGGGTGCATATTTTGAGATATATATTAATGTTGTGTGGCTAAAGTATTAGATTGAGAATGATGCAAAGCTTCAGCTGTGTCCAGTTCATTAATAATAATAATAATAATAATGGGTTGGATTTATATAGCGCCTTTCTCAGGGACTCAAAGCGCTTTACAGGTCGTCCATTATTCATTCATACACAGTCACACCGGTGATGATAAGCTACAACTGTAGCCACAGCTGCCCTGGGGCACACTGACAGAGACGTGGCAGCCATTCTGCGCCTACGGCCTCTCCGACCAACACCACATACATTCACTGCACATTCTTACACATTCATACGAGGCAAGGTGGGTTAAGTGTCTTGCCCAAGGACACAACGACAGTATTTTTTGTGGGGAGAGCGGGAATCGAACCCACCACCTTCCGGTTGAAGGACGACCGCTCTACCACTGAGCCACTGCCGCTCATTAGTGTTTTTTCAGCTGGTGGACTCGTGTGGGGTGGTCTCACAGTTGATGCCTTTCAGGCTTAACTTACCGAAGACATTACCGCCACAGTTCTCCAGCTTTAGCAACGTACATTTACATCCATCTTCAGAGATATGAAGGGGATGCAGAGGATCTTGCTGAGAACGTGCTGTGTGCACACTAGTCTGCTTTTCACCATGCCTAGGGTAAAAGTGTGGCTAGTTTATTACAACGTACTTTACATGTGACCAGGAAAAGATAAAGATGACGAAAAGGAAGTGTGTCATAGAGTCATTTGCTGTTTGTGGTTTATTAAAATCACAATGAATCAGAATGGTAAAAGAGAAGTGATACCTTTTTGTTTAATGGAGATGCCTACTACTTCAGAAGACCTGCACCGTGACCTGTGAGTGGGAAACTTTTCAGATTAAGTACTTAATATTTGTTATAAGGGTTTTATTTAACACACTTGTTTGAGGTAATTCAGCTACAGACAGAATGTTGGCACTTCCTGGTTACCTTTACTACTGTTACCATTACTTTTTAAATGGATTTTAAGGTTTACTCTTAAAGGATAAAACTAAAAAAATAAACACTTCATTTTTAAAGGCCAAGAATGTGGGTAAATTATGTTTCACAGCATGGTGTAACACCAAACTCAGGTCATATTAGTGTGCATCATTTGTACAATGACCACAGACTCAATTCAGTGTTCACATGGGTGCTTACATATACATTTTTTGCTTTTATAAAAATGAAGAGACCCCACTTTCCTAAATCCTGGTGTGCTCCGTTCCCTATAGCTCACTGCTGTTCACTCAACATCTGCAAGCATTTTAAATGTGGCTCAGTTGGGTCCAGAGGAGAAAGAGGCCAACCAGCTGCACGACAGTTCACACACCGGACCTTTTGCACAAAGCACTTTCACCCAGTTGTCCTCAAAGCCTGTGTACTCTTTGAGTGTTGCTATGGTCACATTTCTTTAAGCCCAAAGCTCTGCAGGAGTCTATGCAATGACAAATATAAGCATGCACATGACAGTCACTAGTCACATAGGGTTGTTGTGTTGTTACACTTGAACTTTCAGCACTTAGGATGATGCAGTGTCACTTTTTGTACCTGAAAAGGACAGTTTAAACCTTTGATTAAAGAACACCCTCTAGTGGACTGAAATTAAACAAAATAGCTTTAGATGAGGTGATTTAAACATTTGCATTTTTTTAGTACTCTAAATATACAGTGAACGAGGGTCAATCGACAAAGGTCACAGCCTATTTTAGTACGTGCCCTTTGCCAGACAGCATGTGTCATCCTTTTCAACTTACCCCGCTTCTAAATTAAGCTTTTGGTTAAAACAGGAAATTAACCACAGAATTAATCATAGATAAGGGCCAGAGATGTGGTGGAAGGTACATATTGCATTAGTAATTTCCTCTAAAGAAAGATGGAGAGATAAAGGCAGACACTGTTAGACAATTTGGCTTCTTACCTAATTTATTTGTCTAGTCCAGAGGCAAAGTGGAATTTATTCACACTCGGGAGTTTAAGACACAATGACCTCTTCCTTTCCTTTCCTAAGGGCAGCACAAGAACAGCTTGTTACAAAATAAAGAGGGGAATAAAGAGGGGAGCATTTTGGTAACTTATATCAAACCATGTAACCTTCATTTATAACAATGCCAGGCTTAGAAAAAATAAAAAGCATACAATCAGTCATTGGAGTTAGACTTTATTATACTTTAAGTCAGTAAAGCGGGGAACATACACCGATTAATTTCTCAAAAAGATCAATAGTGAAGTTATGCAAACAGTTCGAAATGTTTGAATCTGCTCAATTTAAACTATTACATAAATGTATCTGTCCTGTGCTTAATTTAAAAACCTTATTCTAAATGGTCAAAACTATTTAAGATCAAGTAGCTCTCAACAAATAACACTACATGGCAACCTGCTTTACTGACCAGGTCAACAGAAGATCAATGACAAAATGTTTGAGAAAAAAAAAAAAAAAAAACATACAACAAAAAAACCAGGGGGGTGGCCCGGGTCAGTGTGGGTTAGTCAATGAATCAATACATGTCCATGTACAAAATTGTGTACGAAACAAAGACTTCACTTTAGGCCACTCAGCATACACACACTCTCATGAAGACATCGAGACATTTGTACTTGTATGTACACATTGTTTAGGACTGAATGAGTGGAGAGCAGTTGACCAGCATCAGCAAATGAAAAATCAGAAGACAAAATATTTTTCTTAAAAAAAAAAAAAAAAAAAAAACTGTACAAAAATCAAGATGGCCACACACTCCATAGTAGACCATTACAGTACCAATTATCCTTGAAGAGGTCAATAGCGACGTCCGAAGGCTCCACCCTGCATCCCGCTCCCCTGCATGAGCTGATTCTGTCTGTTCAGAGCATTAGAGAGAGACTGTGATGATCCTGCGTTCATATAGCCTCCTCTGGTGGTGACAGAAATTGTGATTATAATGTTACCATTAACCGCATGCAGCTAAAAAAAGAAAATAAATAGGAGAAAAAAAATAAATAAAAAGGAAGCAATACGACTCCCTGCTTACCTTGACATTCCTCCTCGTCCCATGTGACTCTGGCCTGGAACAGCTCCGTCTCTACCTGGAAACAATTAGAAATAAAGACCATGTATATTATACTTTCAGCAAGGCATTAAATTAATGTAGCAGAACAATAAAATGTAAAGGATACATACTTTGCCATGATCGGTCTCCATCAATTTTACGGGAGTCCCAGTCTCGGCCACCATCTCTAAAAGACAAAATAGCAAAGGGATTAAAACAAAGTAAAACCTGACAAACATGTCTTAAATAAGTTTCAAGATTAACCTAGAGTTCATGCGCTTGTCATAGCTTCCACTCCAAGAGTCTCGCCCATCTCGTCCATGTCTGTCTGAGAAATGCTGGAAGAAAAGAAAAAGGTTTACTATGATTAACTATTTATTATATTTTTAATAAATCATTTATAAAAAACATATTATGGTTAATTTTGAGGCACTCTCACGTAAGACTAACTATGCCAAGTGTATAATGTAACAAGGAGCTACAAGTTGATGCTCCATTACCTGTCCATCTCTATCTCCGCCTCGAGGGTGGTCCCGCCTGTCCATTACCAAGTCGTCTTGGTAACGGCTTCGATCTCTTTGGTCAAAGTCATGGTAACGGTCCTGCCGACCAAAGTCTGAACGGCTATAGCGATCATCCATAGCCATACGCTTATCAGGCCAGTCATCTTTTCTAAAGAGGCCAAAATGCTTAATATAAAGTTGTACACATAACAAAGACTAATATGAATGAATACAATATGAATTAGTGTTGTTTTGTGCAGACATAAAAAGCTATTAAAGTATTACATGAATGTATCTGTCAAATCATCCTTTTACCTGTGGTCTACGTCATAAGGTCGTTTTAAGTGTCTGCGTTCCTGTTCGTAGCGCAACAGCTCCTGCTGCCGTCGCAGCTCCTCACGTTCCCTGAGAATCCTTTCCTGCTCACGTCGCCTTTCATACTCAATACGCATCATTTCACGTTCAAGAAATTGATGCTCGATGCGGTCAGCATCAAGACGCTGTTTCTCAACCTGGAAAACCAACATGAAGCATCATAATTACTTTGATAAATATACTAATTCAGGTACAGAATGTTTTGGAGCACAAAGTGACAGTACCTCCAGCCAGTGTCTCTTCCGCAGAAGCGTGTTCTTCTCCTCTCTCTCACGGAACATACGGATTCGGTCACGCTCACGGTCGGGCCTATTATCACGATCTCGGTCACTAAAAGTAAAAAAAAAAAAAATTTAATAAAAAAAAAAATTGTCAAATTTTACTTTCACTTTCTATTCTATATTTTTTAATTCTGTTCTGTCATAATGTTAATGAAGCAGTGGTACAAGGCAGGGCTTACGTGTATCTGCGTCGCTCCACCTCTCTGATCTCCCTTTCTCTTTGGCGCTGCCTTTCCTTCTCTCTATGCTCCATTATTTGGTCAAATGACAGGATGTCCTTCTTCTCCTTGCTGGAAGTACTGCGGTCACGGCTCTTTGTGCTCTGAACAAACAGAAAAGTAAGAGTTTATGCTGAAGAAAAAAAAAAAGAGGATTGGATAGAAGTCAAAAGATGGATTACTTACACGTTCTTTGCTTTTGGTTTTGACACTGATCACAGGCTCTCCTTTTGACTTATCCATAACGACAGTCCTCTCATTTTGTCCTTTACAGCCATAAGCAGTACAAATATAACCAGTAAATATCTATAATATTTGGCATTTGATCAGCAAAGGTTTGCTTCATTTCTCACCTTTGCCATCCTTCTCTTCTCCTTCTAACTTCTCATCTTTCACATCAGACCTGCAGAAGTTACAGCTCTTGTTAGAGAAATAATGTATAACAATTATAGTTAAGTTTTATTAGCTATTAGCCACAGTGTTTGTGTATCGTTAGCATAACATTCTTGCAGTCTTACTTGGAATCAGTGGAATGTCTTCTCTCTCCACTAGACTTCTTGCCATCATTCTTGTCTACTGGCTTTTTTCCAGCGGGCTCATTCTTAGCCTAGACAATTTAAACAGCCATGCATTATTATGGCGCTATTTAAAAACACTACCATGCTCCTTTACGAAACAAATATTGTGATTCCAATACCCACTCGTTCTACAGAGATCATGCGCCCATGAAGCTCAGTACGATGAAGGTGAGTAATGCAGTTAGTCGCCTCTTCTGTAGAGGACATAGTGACAAACCCATAGCAACGAGCTCCGGGACTTTTGGCATTAGTCACCACCTTTGCACCAACAACCTGCAGCAAAAAGATCATTGAAACATTTAGAACATATACAAATCAAAATAAATTATGAGATATGCCACTGGGGAGTGATCTTTGACCACCTAACCTTTCCATATTTGCTGAAAAGGGTCTTCAAATCAGTTGCTCTGGTGGTTGATGAAAGACCACTGACCCACAGATTCCTACTGCTTGCTGCACTTCCAGCATCTAGAAAAAGTCAAACTATTCATTAGCATCAATGTTGCCAGATGTACGATAATGACCTCTGTACAATAAACGATCAATAAGTGTCAAAATACATTAAATGCACAATCATTTTATGGCGCCAGTTAGAGTGGGGTTTATCAGGGATATCCTCACAGCTGTGATCCAATGTTGGTCTGATTTGGAATCAGATCCTGCCTCTTGTTTACTTTGTCATGGTGTTAGAAAAACGGGCTCTGGATCTGCAGTAAATGCTCCAATTACGTGAGACAAATGTGGTCACCCGCTGTCACCTCCCTGTACAAGTACTTATAAGTCTGTATTCAGGACAACTGATTCTAGAAATAAGACATAAATGAACCAAAAACTAGGTAACTATTGGATAACCATTCCACAGTGTGTTGGACCTCATTTTTAAAGGCTAGCTCACACCTCTTGTATTGCAATTAGCAGAAAGAAATTTTTGAATGCACAAGATTGTCATGACCCCTCCTCTGCCTGGCAGGGGCGGTTCCTCCTGCAGGCAGAGGAGGGTCATGAGTGATTGGAGCCACCCGGGCTCAGGTATTTAAACACCTGTTAACCCTTCTTTCTCTCTCAGCTCCAACAGGTATGGCTTTCTTTAGGTATGCACTCAGGGATGTTACACATACAGATTCACCCATCCAGGCACCCTACATACACCACTGATTCAGACATACTCAAACCCCATTCCCTTTTCTCTGTTAAAGTTATTAATTTTAGTTCAATTAATAAATACTTTTTGATTGGCCTACCCTGGTTGTCTGTGTCCCCTCATTTTTGCCACAGGCTATGAGCCGGCCTGTGACAAGATACTCAAACAAACAGCAATGCTCTTCATCAATTCACATCTAGGCGAGTGATTTCAATTGATGAACGGGTATTTTTGAAATGGTTCACAATTACAGCAAAAGGGCTTTTGTGAGTGTTTATCACTACTTTGGTGCATTTTTGTTTTACGCTTTACATCAATTTCTGCATTTCAGCCTTGTGGTAGGGCATTGAGTGACTGTAGACTGTGATAAATATGAGGCTATGGGTGGTAACCACCGGAGCACCAAACCCTTGTGACATCTAATCATCCTCTTTAATTAAAGCTTTAGAATATGAGTCTAATAACTGTTTGAGTTAACTACTTTAAGAGGTGCCTTTCTATTGTTAGATTTTTATTGTACGATAATTTGTGCTGAAATATGCTAATTTTGGGGTGTCTGCATGATTATTTGGATTGGAGTATCTGGCAACACTGATTGGCATTCACTTGATAAAAATTACTAAAAGTGAGCCGTTTTTTAAACACATTACAATTTATTGTATACATACCTTTTTCATCTTTAGGTGTCAGCTTTGCATCGTTCTCATCAGAACTAGAGAAATAGAAAAAAGTAATTTCTTATTCACAAGAGTGAGATGCCTTGACTGTGTTGTATAATATACAAGACCAACACATAGAATCCTCATGTACCAAAGTACAGAATTTTGAATGACAATACCAATATGTTACTCTTTTAGGTGGAGTAGGCGAGAGTAAGAAATGAGAAACCAGACAAATGCAAAGAGTTTTACCTCCAAAAGATCATCCAATTTATATAGCACTAAGGGGCCAATGCAATAGAGATAGCCATTTTGGTTTCAAGTAGACAGAAAGCAACAAACCTTTTGGTCTGATCACCCTCTACAGAAGAGGACCCTTTCGCTGTCGAGGCTGAATCCGCAGCAGATTTCCCTTCCATCTTCTCATCCTCCTCATCCTCCTCACCCTTCTTAGACCCAATTTCTGAATCAACAGTTTCACCCCCGATGCCCTGCACATTTACACTAACAGCCTGCAAGCTTTTGTTTTCAGAGTCTAAAGTCTCTTCAGAGGCATTCATATTGTCCCCAAATTCTTTGGCGTCAAGCTCCATAACCTCCTTGTCGCTTTCCACATCTCCAGGGGCAGCCTCGTCGGTTTTAGGACCAGTTTCAGACACTTCATCCTCCCCCCTGGTGATGGCAGTTGGCTCTTCTTCAGGGCTCGTCTCTTGGCTCCGGTGGTCATCTTGGTTAATCGGCTCAGATAAACAAGACCCGGCTACTTTGTCAATTTCTACGGATTTAACAGGAACAGAATGGCACAGAGTTTAATCACTTCTGAAACACAGCAAGGGTTAACGAGGATCTGGCAAGGCCTGGATTAGGAGCGTCATGACCTGTGGCCTGTGCTCTTAGAGCTAAACATTATCACACTGGAGACCCTAATGAGAGACTGGAAAAGGTAGAGGGCCAGAACTCAGCTACTGGGCATTACACTGTGGCACATTGGTCAAGCAGAAGGCTACTCTATTCACCTGAAGAAAGCCACAAGAACAGGAGATCATCATCTTTTAGTCTTCAGCCAAGCATGGGTTTTCAGTGTCCATTTCAATGTCCATACTTAAGCTCGAGTCCAGGAGTGAATTTTTTTGCAGCTTTCAGTCCACGTCTTTAAAAAGCGCGCATAGATGGTAGGTCTTCAAAGATCTTCTTTGTCTTCATAAGACAAACCTAAAACACTCAGACATCCCCATCTATCCCCAAATAATTGCTGATAATGTGCATCAAATTGTTACCCACTGAAATTGCACAATTAATTGAAAACTCTAATCAGACAATTTGGTCAATATTTGTTTCAGAAAACAGGATTAACACATTTCTGCACAATGCCAGCAGTTTCTTTGGGCTTCCAGTCTCTCATCTTTGAAGAAACTAAGCAAAGTGTATTCCACAGCAGTGTGATAAAGCCAAGGTATCGCCTACCCCTTCAAAACCATAGTTTACATTACCTGTGTCTTTGTTTGCATCATTGTCATCTGGATCCTCAGCCTGAAACCAGTATTGGAGCTCTTAATTACAAACAACCAAGATGGTTTACATGCAAAGATGCTTGTTAGTTTTGCCTACCATATGCACCAATGAGGAAGTTATATCAATATCTTTGTCAATCTCTGACTTGACCTGTAAAAAAAAAAAAAAAAAAATTTAAAGAACACACCAATTAGAGAGCATTTTCATTTAAATCTGAACCAGCTGCTCACCTCTGTGCCGATCCCTTCATCTACAACATCATCTTCAGCCACTCCGGTGTCATTCTCAGTCTCGTCCAAAATGTTCATGTCAAGGATGTCCATTTCCTGCATGCTTTCATTTTGAAGATCCTCCTGATGGAAATAGATGTATATATTATTATTATTTTTACATCAGTTATAACTAAAACGATTAGTCAATATTGGGCGGTATTGCATGGACAAGGCCAACTCACGTGTCCATCGTGGGAATCCTCCTCGATATTGCTGTCCTCGGGTTCATTTTCTTGCTTGGCGTCTACAAAGCACATTATAAATATATACGTTAATAAAAAGTACGAGTAATTAGTAGATATATAAAAATTGAACTGAATCTAAATATGTCAGGGAAACAAAAGAAGCAGTTCAAGATGAGCTTTAATGCCGTTACAAGTGTCACCTCTGGTAGCCCGTTTAGGTGGCGCTTTCTTCGGGTTTGCTTCCATTGCGACGACAATTTCATCCGGATTTCCACCCTCTTCCTCTATTGCCTGTTGATGAAAGCAATGATAACCAAATTTTAAAGGGCGCATTATTTCCCATTAGTACCTGAAGTAGCAGGGCGCGTAGAATTTAGTAACCAATAAAGTGCTAGTTTATTAGCGAAACCAGAGGCTAACTGCTAAGCTAACAGCGAGCTAACCGTCGGAAGCGGATAGTTTTTCCTATTTTCATTAGTATATCAAACGTTTTCAGTAGTGTTTGTGTTTTGTTAGGTACAGTTTAACACGGGATAAACTGATTTGTGTTAATTGCAGTGGTGATTCACACACCTTTTTAAGACGCTCAGACAACACGCTTTTGACTCCAGTGGTGTCTATGTTTCGTTTCTTCAGCTCGGCCTTTAGGTCAATGACTCTCAGCTCCGACAGTTTCTTAATCTCTACTCCCACTGGGACGTCAACCTCTATCGATGTCTCCGCCATCGCTGTTTACTGCAAAATGTCTTATTATCCTTGATTAAAAGAGTTTATGCATTAAACCTTCGACTACAACTCGAGAGACGTTGCTAGCCTACAGTTTTAGCAAAATGGACGCTACCTCCCGCAACTGCGCAGGCGCAGATCAATATAACTCAACTTATTTTTTCCTGTCTTTTATTGCATTTCAAAAGCAGCCAGACCACTCAATATAAAACAGAAAGTTTCAGATAACAATTCATTACAGACGTGAGGCAAGTTAAGCCATATGACCACTTATATTTATTTCAAAACTTATGTCAGAGATCAATTCGAATATCTTAATCTAAAAGGAAACATCCTAAAATATGTTAAGCTTTTTCTTGCTAAATTCATGCACATAATTCATTAGATCAACACTAAAACTGACGAAAAGGCACAAATTTTAAAGTATAATGTGCACAAATATCATTAGGCTAAAGTCACTATATACAGCTGACCTGAGGTTGAGAGCTTGCGTTTATATCTGGGCTGGGTGCTGTTCAGGACTGCTTCAGAAATGTTTCTTCATGTACACAGTTTGTATTTTTCAGCCTCGGCCTGTTGGCTTTAGAGTAGTGGCTAATATTGTCTTCTGTCTCTTAACTCATCACCTGCTCACTCTGCTCCAGTCCTGTGACCGCTGTCCCTCTTTGTGCTGTCACCCAAAAGCCAATCAAAAATAAATGTAGGCTAAGCAAATCTTGTGACGGGAGATATAAGATTTATTTTTTAAGGAGTCATTTTTTTTATTTTTTTACAAGGACCTATTAATATTGCCTCAAGCAGTGGAAGATTAATCAATAGAAAAAAATAGCAAACATCTATAATACAGAGGGTAATGCAGCTATGCAGCAACAGTAAGTGATTATTAATGTCATACATAAAGATGTGCTTAATGTATTTTTCCTTACAAGAAACATTCTGAAAACACCGGACAAACTGCTAAAATAACTCTTCGACAATTTCTGTATGGTTTCCAGTCGCTCGAGAGAGAACTGACATAGTGGCAAAGTAGCGTTAATGGATGGATCAAACCATTTAAACCATTTAATACTTAAAGCCGTCAAAAACCTGTGAGTTTTACAACTTGTAGCGTGTAGATTTATTGGTAGGGACATTTATCCAATTTCTGATATTGGTAAGGACATGTTCCTGGGGTTCCTATGCAAAGTTACGCCCTTGCCTATACCGGCCATTAACTAAATATGAAACTTGTGTCATCTCCTGCAAAGCAAGCTTTTATTAGGGTTTAAGGGATTGGGGGGCCTCACACAAGTCATAGTCACTCTCTTGTGGTACATTTGCAGTAGTGGATAAAGTTACAGCCACCTCTGCTTTATTGTTTGGAGATGCCCAGGCATTTAATAATAGACTATCAGAAGTATAGAGAGAGCACTCAGGGATGTTAAAGGAGTCTAGTAAAGAGGATGATTTTCCAGAACTGTAGGCTGATCTTGGTTCATGAAGGTTGAGTTTGGAGACCAGAGGTTTGCCCGCTGTTACCGACTGCCTTTCCTGAACTTCTTCATCCAGGTTAGAATAGGTATAATGAAGACACACTGTGAATACAAGTTCTTTCTGTGAAGAACAGCAGATAGTTTTAGTTTTGTGAAAGTCACCACCAACATATATTGTTTATCACAATAAAGTCTATTATTTGCAATTAGCAATTGATAAATAAAGTGTGCAGACCTTGAGTCTCTGCAGACCGCAGATACGTGTGTAACGACTGTGGGCCTCTGCAGGTAGAGTTTCTTTGATTAATACCAAACTGCCTGCTTCAAGTAGTGTCTCCTGGTTGCTCTTCTTCAAATCTATCTCCACATCCTGTCAATAGCAACATAACAGCTTTTTACAATGCAAAACAAAAATTGTATTTAAATCAAATATACTTTTTCAACTGTGTTGGATTTCTTGACTAAGAAAAGCCACTAGAATTTAGAAAAACCTGAAATGCTAAAAGTAGTATGCAAACTAGCCCACCTCTGGAAAATCCGTAAGTTGAGCAGAGCAGGAGACGATTTCTGCAGGCTTTTCAATTATTCGAGTGTAGATGACCATGACATTGGAAAACTCTGCAGCAAAGCCAAGCTGAACCACTACTCCACATTCAAACTGCAGGGTTTGGCTTTTAGGTAGAACTATGAAGAATATTGAATTAGGTTACATTTTATGTAAAAAAAAAAAAAAAAAAAGGCAGGAATATTACATTGTGATATATTACTGTATCAAAATATTTATCACAAAAAAGGTACCATGGGCAACAGTCCACTGTAGGTTGCGAGCTGAAGAAGATGCAGAGCATTCAGCAGTGTGTATGTTGTCTGTGAGGCAGCGCCGTTCAGACAAATTACTTCGTAGCTCTAAAGCTTGCCTCCCATGTGTAATTCTGCACCGGCCCATGTCTATAGCATGGTAATAGTGAATAAGAATCATTATAGTGTTGGTAGAAAGAAAATGGACATTGCTGATAATGGATGTGCAGGTGACGGTCATGGATAACATACCCTCAGCTACTCTGTCAAGCATGACTGTCACCTTTTCATCTTCACAAACTCTTCGTTTGAGGAAGTTAATAAAGATGCCATTGGAAATGTCCTCTTTCTTCACTTCAAATGCTTCTGCATCTACACATCTTAACACACAAATAAAAAAACAAAATTAAATTACATAACTAGTCAGCTTTTTACAAATGTGTACTATTTCTACACAAAGGTCACCAACTTACGTAGCGTATCCAAACACTATATTTGCTGTCACTTTAAGTAGACCTGGCTGTACCAGAACATCATCATATGGGTTTCTAAATATAAAAAAGATGCTTGTGTGCAACTGAGTTGTATATTACTTAAAATATATGTTGTAACACATACAACCAAAAACCTTATACCTTTTGCGGCACATGTCCAGCAGAAATACATTAAGTCCAGTCTGTCGCTCCTGCATTCTAGTAAGAATATTTTGAACACACAAGCAGTGCTCCGATGTGTATGAAGCTGGTGCATCAATGGGAACCATAAAACTGTTCCCATAGTTTTCATAGCCATGACCAGCAAAATACAGCAGGCCTAAATTAATCAATCAATAAATTTATTCAAAACAAAAAGATTGTTGTATATTTCAAATACACTGTTCAATTTGATTTGTTCAGACTAACCATATACTCCCTTATCAAGCAGCAAAAGGAATTCTGTAACAGCGCTGTGCATCTCCTGCCAGTTGAGGTCAAGCAGTGAAACCACTTTGAAGTCCATTTGACGGAGGAGGTTTGTCAGCTCATGGACATCCGCAATAGGTGCACACAGCTGAGTGTGGTTGACATAGTTCATGTTTCCAATCAAGAGAGCAACTTTGTCTGTGGCTTTTGGTCAAAAATATGTAACATTTAAATTATATCACCACCAACATTCAGTATCTTTAGCAAATGGCACAATAATTACCAAGAAATTGTTTGACAGATGGGCTTGCACTTGTCAACTGTGATGCTGGATATATTGCAGACCTATTGGATTTGTTAACTTCCTGCAAATCTTTAGAAATCAGAAGATTTTTTTACTATTTACTAGAGTGAAATACTCCAGTAAATTGTAATATGTACTTTTTTGTACATTATATACATTGTTATTTGTCTGTTGTTAACCATTGACACACAAAAGTAAGTAACACAAAATGCATATATGATTTTAAAATGTTGTGCAATGGAGTGGACAGAGGAACTCAAGTTGATTGAGTTCCTCTGTTCTTACAAACATTACCAGGGCCACGTGTATCAACTTCAACCCAGGATGCATCAGTGATGGAAATGGGTCCTAAATAAAAACATTAAAAAAAAGTAAATAATATAGAGCTATAAGTTGAACTGATGATGATCATTAATTTCAATTATTTACATTTACATAGATGCATTAAATGCTTCAGGGACTCACCAATACTCACAGCAGCAGGTTCACTCCAAGCCTCATGGTACAAGTTGAACACCTTACATTTGTATTGCCCTCTCTGTGCTGTTGTCACGCATGGGATCTACGGGACATATAGTAAAATGAGACAAATGCTTTTATAATTTGTAAACACTCAGATAATGGGATGTAATCTATTGTTTTCAGTAGCCCTTTAAAACATTTTAATGTAAAAGCCTCTGTATTCCTAAAATACATTCAAATAATTAATACAATGTTATAACTATAATAATTGAATTCTATCAACTATTAAGAACATTCTAAATTCACTGACCTCAAGAGAACGTGTCTTATGTTGTGGCATTTGCTTTGAATTGAGGTACCACTCGTACTGGGCAGGAGGGTTGGCCGTTGCTTTGCATTCCAGGAATAGCGTGTCACCCTCAGATAATGCTTGGGACTGAGGCTGCTGGATGATACACAGCCCACTCACTGATCCTTGAAAAAGGCTACTGCTGCAGCCTAAAAGAAATTTTAACTTAATTTCATATGCCATAAACATTTATAAAACTGTAAAACAAAATGTACCTGGACTAGAGTCTATCAAGCGAACATGTGCCCACTGGGAGAAGATGCAGCTCTCTCCGTGGTTGACTCTACAGATATAGTGTCCCTGGTTGCTGAAATTGAAGGGACAAAGAACCAGCTGTGGAGAAGTCCCATCCAAAATCTATCACAAGAAAAGTGCCATTGATCAAAGGAAGTTTAGTGCTATTATCCCATTGTTGTATAGGACCAACCTCTTCTTTGCCCTTGAACCATTGGTAACAGAGTCCAGGGGGACCAGTGGCTTTGCAGGTCAATATCACTTTGCTTCCAGTTGGAACCTGATGTGACTGTGGCTGCACTGTGATCTCAATCAGCCCAGCGACTGCTCAAAATGCAAAAGAAACAGTATGGCCTATTGTCATGATATATTCAAACAATAATCTTAAGCAGACCCGTTTTACCTATGTTAGTGAGATAATGCACAGCTTCGTGGTGGTCAATTTTCTTCAGGCTGCAGAGCAGGAAATTTAGGGTGCAGGACTGTTCAGCAAGCCGAGCTAGAAGGGTGCGTCCTGGGCTCCCCACAGCACTCATCACCTGTAGTGAGTAGCTGGTCATGTCTCTCTCACTGTAGGAAGGGTCCAAAACTTGCAGTTTACTTCGTTTGATAGTAGGCTATATATTACAAGTAAGTTTTGTGTTTTAATAGTTTGAATAGTCATTCCCACGGTGCATTCAGTGCTTTACCTGCTGCGGAACTTCGGATCTTCTGACATTGCATTGGCCAGCTGTCTCCATCCACAAGTGGAGTTGTCCAACATCTTCGCAAGTCTGATCAGGACATCTTCTCGTAGAGTACTAACAGCTGCTTTCCACTGCTCCATCTTAGTGTTAGCTTGACACCACAGATGTAAAGCTTGCTTTAACAGAAGTTTTTTTTTTTCTTTTTCAACTGTCAAGGAAACCAGTGTTGTAGGCACACAGTAGGCTACACTTACTACTCTTTCGTTGATACTGTAGCCAGCAGAGTGGTTTACATATGGAATGAATCTCACATTTGTTCGCCTACGCAACTAACACAGAGGGGGTTTTCCGGGTTTATGAAAATGTTTGGTCGTCGGAAAATCCACAACACGGACACAAGACTTTTGATCCCTTAAACAAAAACAATAACCCATAACTATAAAAATTTGTAATAAACGCGTCGGAAAACCTCGCGTACCCCGGATTGTCAAGGCTACCTGAGATTTAACGCTTCCGCCGTCACCATCTACTTATAGCAGCAACTAAAGTAAAGCTCTTACCTATAACCTATCAGCAAGTAGGACGTAAACCCAGGTCGGATTTATGAGATCGGGATTCCTCTGTTAAATAAGACAAAACATCGAACACGTGCACAATGCAGCAGCTTTTCATTACTACAAGCAGTCGTTTCCTGTGAACTAGTTACTTCTCATTTCTGTTCCTCATTTGGAACAATCTTGTTTAGGTTCGTTTGTAATGTCACGGACACTTCTCACAGCCAATATTTCCCACAATGAATAATTTTTCATTTATTTAAATTAATTAAATTTCTGTTCAAGATCCACTCAAGAGTTTACATACTTTTTCCACAAGCACTATGTTTTATTTTGGTTGTTCTCAATAAAGACATTCATTTTCTACTGCTTAGTCCCATTAGGGGTCACGAGTGACTGGAGCCTATCCCAGCAGCTTTGGGCCTGAGGCGGGGTACACCCTGGACAGTGGCCAGTTAGTCACAGGGCTGACATATAGAGACAGACAGTGACAGACAACCATCCATTCTCACATTCATTCACTAGGGACACTTTAGAGTTGCTGATTAACCTGTACATGCATGTCTTTAGACCGTGGAAGGAAGCTGGAGTACCCTGAGAGAACCCATGGCAACACGTGGAGGACACACAGACTCCTCCAGGAGTGCTAACCACTCTGCCACATGCACCCTCAATAAAGACATGAAAGTTTAATTTTTTTTGTAATTATTTTTAGATATATTGTTAATACCCTTGACTTAGAAGATCAGATAACATTTTAAGAGAAATTTAATCAGAAAACCATGAAATTCCAAAAGGTTCACATAATACAAACATTTCCACTAAATATGTGGCATTTTTAACATGCTACATTAGAAGGATGTTGATACATATACTGCAATATTTAATTTAAAGAGTCTGTTTGACACCACTGTACAAGGCAAGAGACGTCCACAACAAGTCCAGGTCCAAGAGCTAAAACTTCTTCCCTTTATGTAGTCTATTAAAACGCCAAATATTTTCCTTTCTCATGCGTTTCCAGTATTCCCAGGTGTCAGACTCCAGCTCGTTCAGCTTTTTGGGCATTCCCAGGTTCAGCTGGAATAACCTGACACAAGTAATAAAAAAATAAATAAATAAATAAATAAATGTTTTGTATTTATTTGTGTATTTTGTTCATTTATGTATATACTAGGTATGAGGTAGAAATTACTGGTCATCTGATTTTCACAAAAACAAAATAAAAAAATAAAAAAAAAACACACGAAAGCAAAGATGGTTAAAGTCTCTTACCACTCTGGGTACTCCTCATGTGGCTTTAGTTTGGGGTCTTCTCCTTGCTTTAAAATGTTTACACCAACTGCATGAGAAGTAAGTCTGACAGGGTCTTTGCACACTTCTGGACCTTTAAGCTCCTCTTTGATCATGCCTTTTCCTTTCCCTTTGGCGGCTAAGAGAAAAAAGATTTATATTATAATCCACACAATATTAAACATTACATACCATGACATACAAGTTAAATATGTCTACTCCAATATCAAATGATACTGACTTTATCACCGTTTCCATATAATGCACGTTTAGCATGTAGCACAAACATGCACCATGAATAAGACTCCATGGGTTTACTCACCAACTTTCTTTGCGTATCCACACGCCTGTATCCTATTAGACAAGCCAATTTGACAAAGCCACGTTGCACTCCTTTTTGTTAAACATTGTGCTATTGTAACTGATTTATATAATCTGTATCCTGACATTTTTTGCTCTATATAAAGCAATAGCCCACCATGCTACAGTTTGACATTCATATTCTTTTAACTTCCGTTTTTGCCATGCCCTTAGTTTTTTACAACTCAAACGTTTCCCCCTTGTGGTTAGGAGGACTTTTAGTTTAGACCATTTAGTCCAGCAGGGGGCAGTGGCGCTTATCCGCTGGAGTCGATAATAACAAAGCAGAAGAAGACCACTGGTAGCTTCTCGAAAATGTCGAGTAAAATGTCCGAGTACGCGGCGGTTCAAAAGAGTGCCTTAAAATTAAAAGGCGTTGGAAATCTTTCTTCTGGGAAAAAGTAAGATTTAAAGAATTTGATTTAACAAGATATGATGTTCATGTAATAGGGATAGACCTATTTTTCGCAGAAGTTGCGTTTTTGAACATGGCTAACAACAAGGCTCTCGTATTAAAAGAGCAGGTTTATACAATCAGCTGCAGTTAACGTTACATCACATCAATTTCAGTGGTATCTACATATTTATATAATTCACTGAAATTGCTGTGTACTTCAGCAGTAGTATGAGTTGATTATAGACGAATTTGTCGCGTACTACATGTAGATGTAGAGAGGCCTTGCTTTAGCACAATATGCTAGCCTGTAGTATGAGTATATGTCAGCAGAAATAGTGTTATGTATAAAGACATATTGTAAACCTTGAATAGCTAAATAATCAATCTAAATAAATGTACATTAACAGGAAGAAGAAGAAGGACAAAGATAGTAAGGATCGGTTGGAACAAGTGTTAACCAGTCAAAATGACGAAGAAATGACAACAAAAAAAGCATACGTTGACAAAAGGACACCAGCTCAAGTTGCTTTTGACAAGATGCAAGAGAAAAGGGTAAGTTCTTTATCATTAGTCTGAATACTAATTGTGATGTTTAGCAAAAAATAGCCATAATTGTCAATTAAGGAGCAGTGGATTAAAATACTGTGTTGTTCTTGACTGTCTATATTTAGATCAACAAATGTTACCAAAAACAGTGTGTGCAGATTTCCAGTGCTATATTATATCAGTAACTGTGTCATCAGTTACCAGTGTGTTCTGCTCAAAGTACAAAGTACTTGTCAGTGTCAGTGATATGTATGCATTTGAAAGTTATTTCTTGTACTCATGTGGCCTGTTGTCTCTTTTTATAGCAAATGGAAAGGATTCTGAACAAAGCATCAAAAACACACAAACACAGAGTTGAGGCAAGTCCTTTACTGTTACGAAACTTTAGCCCAAAACAAATGGGTAGATATAAATTGTTCATTTGAATGACTAATCTCTTTTAGAAATGTTTTTAAGAATGATTTAAAATGGATTTCATTGATAATTTTATGTTTTGCTTGCAGGATTTCAATCGGCACCTGGATGCCCTTACTGAACATTATGACATTCCCAAGGTCAGCTGGACCAAATAGTGGAGGAGCAACAGAACTTGGACAAGATTATTTTGCATAGTTTTATTGTTGCCATTTCTTTAAGATTATATTTGGTTAGTTTTTTTTTACCTCAATAACTTTGACTTTCAAGTCAAGATTGGCTGTCCTTTGTCCTGCAACTATGAACACTTTTTTTCCCCATTTAATGTCTCACAATAAAGACACCCTGTTTCTCTTAAATTCATATTTTATTAAAGTGAGAAACTGCATGTGACAACATTTTGTATAACAGACCTTTATGTGTACTCTTGTTTACCTAGAATTTCTTTTTGATGGCACTTAAGAATTTGCGGAATAGTTTATCCTATTTCCAAGAATTTAGAACAAACCCGGACAGCAAAGCATGCAAGACAATTATTCAGTAGGTAAATGTTTAATGCTATAACGAATGTAATGAACAATAGGCTGAGAATTCAAAGTTAAGAATTTGTACAGTTCACCTTTTAAAAAGTGATTTTCTTTGATTGTCAGAAGTTCACTTGGGCCCCAGCATGTCACTTGGTTTTACCCACTGGTCGAACTGCTCCTCAGTCAGGTAGCCCAGCTCAACAGCCACAGCCTTCAGAGTAGAGCCTTTCTTATGAGCTGTCTTGGCAATGGTGGCTGCCTTATCATAACCGATGTGAGGATTGAGGGCAGTAACCAACATGAGAGATTCACTCATGAGCTTGTTGATTCTCTCAGTGTTGGCCTGGATGCCCACCACACAGTTGTTGGTGAAGGAGACTGATGCATCACCCAGTAGCCTTGCAGAGTTCAGAACGTTCTTGATGATCATGGGTTTGAAGACGTTGAGTTCAAAGTGTCCGTTGCAACCCCCAACAGTCACTGCCACATGATTTCCCATTACTTGGGCTGCCACCATGGTCATGGCCTCACACTGAGTAGGGTTCACCTTGCCTGGCATGATGCTGCTACCAGGTTCATTTTCTGGTAAAATGAGCTCACCTAGACCAGACCGTGGCCCCGAACCCAGGAAACGAATGTCGTTGGCAATCTTCATCATGCTGACAGCAACTGTGTTCAAAGCTCCGCTTAGCTCCACAAGAGCGTCATGAGCTGCCAGAGCCTCAAACTTGTTAGGAGCGGTCACAAATGGCAGGCCGGTGAGAGAAGCAACAGTAGATGCTACTTTCTCAGCAAAACCAATGCGGGTGTTGAGTCCAGTTCCTACTGCTGTTCCTCCTGCTGCCAGCTCATACACTCTGGGCATTGCAGCCTTCACTCTCTCTATGCTGTACTTGACCTGCTGCACATAACCACTGAACTCCTGACCCAGTGAGAGAGGTACAGCATCCTGAGTGTGTGTGCGTCCAATCTTAATTATGTCTTTGAACTCTTCAGCTTTAGCAGCCAGAGCATCATGCAGGGTCTGCAGGCCGGGCAGGAGGACTTGGTGGACTTCAGTGGCTGCTGAAATGTGCATGGCAGTAGGGAAGGTGTCATTTGAGCTCTGGCTCTTGTTAACATGATCATTAGGGTGAACTGGGTCTTTGGAACCTAATTTCCCCCCAAGGATCTCAATAGCTCTGTTGCTGATCACTTCATTGACGTTCATGTTGGTCTGGGTCCCAGAGCCTGTCTGCCACACCACCAGAGGAAAATGCTCATCCAGTTTGCCAGCTGAAACCTCGTCTGCAGCCTGAATAATTGCCTCTGCTATCTTTGGGTTAAGGCCATAGTCTATGTTCACCTCTGCAGCTGCTCTTTTCAGCACACCAAAGGCCTTGATGACTTGGATAGGCATTCTCTCAGATGGTCCTCCTATCTTGAAGTTCATGGTGGATCTGACTGTCTGTGCGCCGTAGTACTTATCAGCCGGAACCTTGAGCTCCCCAAACGTGTCCCGCTCGATCCTGAACTCAGAGCAGGCCATTCTGGACGTGCTGAAGAGAAACTTATTACTCACGGTGTGTCTTTGAAAAGTCAGGAGGTTGCAGTTAAACTGCTGGAGGGAGCGAAGAGACCGAAACATGGCTGCACGTTAGAGGTGAATCAGGGGGAGGTCAGGGTAGTCTTCTACATAATAACTTGTCATTGGCGGCCGTAGAAACATATAGTAAAGTAGCCAATGGCGAGGAAAAATTGGTGGGATTTCCGCTCTTATTGTCCAATGAAATGAGACTGCTCATTTGGCTTCAGCTGGATTAAAGTTGACTGAAACATTGACTGACACAACCTCCGGTACTCCGGTATAAGGCTCGCAGTTTAATTTTACAAAATAAACGTTAAACGTAAAAATGTAAAAAAATATACATATTCAGCATCTGTTATAAGAGCTCACCTTTAACGGGCGTTTTTTTTTTTCGAGAAAATCATTTTTGTAAAGTTACATATTTTTCCTCACAAATGTACTGTAATACCGCATTTAATTTTACCACCAAATGTGTTAACTGGGGATGTTAAACGATATAAATAATAAATCCTACGTATATTGTTTTAAATTTGACAAAATGTAGGTAATTTTTGCATTAAACATGCAACATATTTCTCAGCACAAAGAGCAGCCTACGTTTTAAATTATTTAATTACATTAAAACACAGACAGGACAACACAAAACACAACATACCGTAATATGAACAAAAACACAAACTTTGGACTGTACCCTACATGAATTGTACATTTGGTATGGTTTTAGAGTTATTGTAATATTTTTGATCTTGTTAATGTGCTAAAATAGTACCGGATGTATGGAGTGTGTCAACGCTGCTTTGACGCTGTTGCTTGTTCTCGCGGTAACGTCAGTATCAGTCGCGTACTGTTAGCTTGTTGCTAATCTCATCGTTTCCAGGTTTTGTGTCGACCTGAAAACTGCAAAACAAGAGAGACACAAAAGGACTGCGCAGCTAAATACTCTTCAAGCAGAGACTGCAAGAGCAGAGCAGGAGGATGCCACACAATTTCCAGGCCGGAGACCTGGTCTTCGCTAAAATGAAGGGGTACCCCCATTGGCCAGCCCGGGTAAGCAGCACCAGGAGCAGCCAGAGGGGCGGAGGAGGATGAGCTGCTCTGCTTGGGACGAAAGAGAAGCTTTGACAACGTTTAATGAGAATGTCGCAGAGAATCTTTGTTTTATATATTTACTGAGATTACACTAGTTTAGGGGAGCTACCACCACAATTTGCATGATAAGATGTTGGGCCTAACGTAGTCTGCAGGAGATGTACTGCACGTAGCTAAAACTGCTTGACATGATCATCATGCTACTCCTTATAATTTCAAATTATTTGCATTTCAAATGCACGCTTAAAAAAGTCAGTAACACGGTGTTTGCGCCATCTTGTGAGTAGCCTGCAACTTGCTGCTATAACTTGAAATACTCTGTTTATAGATTGAAGATGTGGCTGATGGGGCAGTAAAACCACCTCCCAACAAAATACCAATTTTCTTTTTTGGAACACATGAAACGTAAGTACAGTAACTACCAGCCGTGGTTGCCTCACCAACAGATTTTCACATATTCAAGAGGTTTATGTAGAAGGTGTTCAGGTTCAAAATAAGCATTGGCATGTGTCATTTTGACCATGCAGTACTTTTTTTTATCACTTTTTTAAATCAATCATTTATGTTTTTTTCTCACCGGATGTTATGCTCTTTGAAGGTTAGATTTTGACATTACAAACAGAAGATGTTTTTTTTTTTTTTTTTTGTCATATAAAACAATTTGCCCATGAGGGTTTACTTGCCACTTTATATTTAGATTGAAGATATTTTGATTTTGTTTTACAGCGCATTCCTTGCAGCAAAGGACCTTTTTCCTTTTGAAAAGTACAGAGAACGTTATGGAAAGCCCAACAAGAGGAAGGGATTCAATGAAGGTTTATGGGAGATCCAAAACAATCCACATGCCTCCTATAGTGCACCACCTGTAGTAAGTACAACTGTAACAGTGTGTATTGTTCAAGAAGAGGCAGCTGGAATACTTTCAAAGGCTTTGTTTTGTTTGTCAGCACTTTTTAATCTTTTTTTTATCAACTTTTGTCTTTAGCCAGCTAGCTCATCTGATAGTGAAGGTAATAATGCCGGAGGTGGAAGTGATGATGATGAAGATGACGATGATGAAGAAGCTCCAATGCCTCAGAGAGCAGACTCAGGAAGTGAGGTTGACTCAGATTCTGGCAGTGAAGACCGAGGTCGGGGAGGAGTCAAGCGGAAGCTGCCAGCAGCAAAGGTAGATGTTGGAATGGTTGTCATCAATGTAATCTGTTAATTAGGTGAAATTAATTAACCCATTTAACATTTTTGTAAAGAAAACTCCAGTTGCGGAACTCTTTCTACTTAAATGAGAAGTGTGTGTTTTTGTTATGTTTGTAAAAAAAAGAACAGTACTTTATTATTTTATTTATATATTTTTTATATAAGAAAAGTAGGAAAGGTCACTAGGCTGCTTTTAGTCTGGTATATCAGACTGTTTTTCTTTGTTTTTCCTTTTTTTTAATAAAGGACAGTTTGGTCCCTTCCTCACAGCAGGTCCCTTCTCTTGGCAATTTTGCAGACGGACCAATCACAAGCCTCTACAAGAGGGTGTGGTTTGCTGGCCACGTACACAAGTGACTTGGCATGCGCAGCAGTCCAAAACATTCAACATGGCGGACGCTGCTTTTGAGAGTACCGTTTATTTCTGCTCTCGCTCTCACTCAGCAAAACCAGCAACGTAAACGGTCAAAAATCTGCACAGAATAGCCAATGATGCCTTGTATTCTCAAGTAATTTACCTTGTTTCTCTGATTGGTAACAATATGGCCATAAACCCCGCCCCTTGAAATTGAACACAAGCAACAGGGTACCAGACTAACTTCTTTGTATAGAATAGGAAAAGAGTTAGTAGCGACTGGCCAGGCTAGTTCCAGAGACTGGGACGGCTAAAAGAAATTTGGGTAGTGGAGCTTTAAAAGAGGCAGTGTGTAGTTTTCTTTTGGCCGCTTCTGATGGTCATATTGCGACTTCACACTGCATAGTTTGCTTTTCCAGAGCTTGTGAGCATCTAAGGTAGCCCTACAGGGACATCTAAGATGAACAAGCACAATGGATATAGATCAACTGATAAATTTAGATCAATTTAGTTGATAAATGTCTTAAGACATACTTCTGAGACAGAAGTATGTCCTTCTCCTTCAGTATTGCTTTGTTGTTCACTCTGGACCGCTGTAGACATAGTATGTAATGTAACTTGTGTCACTTTCCACTGGGTTTATCAGAGCTTGAAACACTGCAAACACTTTTCAAAATAATTTTATTTTTTATTGCATCTTCTAGAGGCTGCCCCCTCCAAAAAAGGCGCGAGGATCACCTAGTGACCGAGATGACAACAGTGGGTCCCCCTCTGAATCAGAGCCCACCCCTTCAGAATCTGACTCCGCTAAGAATAGTGACCAGGTAAATACACACATCCAATTTTATTTTGTTGGTTGATTGTCTATGCAAACATCTTGTTTGCTATGATGTCTCATCAGGATTTCACTCCAGAGAAGAAATCTGCTGGACGAGGTGGAAAGAAGGCTGGAGCAAGAAGAAAAAAAAGGGTAAGCCTTTATTACCCCACCCACAAAGAGTTGGGTATAGAAATTAGTAATCTTTACTGGCGTGTGGTCTATGCTCACCTAGTGGCATACTCGTTAGAGCGTTTACAATTAAAATGCACTTTAACTTTCAAAAACTCATTTATAAAAATGCCTTAGTACATGTAGACATATCCTTTATCTACTGGGACTTTTTAACGTCGTAATACTTTGTAACCAACTACTTCTAATGTTTCAAAAGGCTTCATCAGAATCAGAATCAAACTCTGGATCAGGCTCAGAGAAGAAGCCAGCAGACAGCGACTCGGAGGACGACAAGCCGCGTCCAGCTTTGTCTGGCTCTGAATCCCAGTCTGCCTCAAAGTCTGAATCAGACTCGGATCAACCTCAACGGAAAGGACCACAAGCACGGAAGAAGAGTACAGGTTTGCATATATTTTAAGAGATTGCTTCTACTGTTCTTTTATTTGTCACTTTTCATTTGCTAATAAGTACAATGTTTTATTTTTAGATAAACTACCTCCAAAGCCTCGTGCACGGAAACCCAAACCTGCCCCAGCAAAACGACCTTCGTCATCTTCTGACAGTGACAGGTGAGGAAATTTCTCTATTCATTTCCATTCTACGTGGATATAAACACACATCAGCTCGTCTTTAAAATCTTATTTCATTGTCCGTATAATTTTTATTTTACAGTGATAGTGAACCTGATCGCATTAGTGAATGGAAAAAAAGAGATGAAGAACGTAAACGAGAGTTGGAGGAGCGCAGAAAAAAGGAGGAGGCAGAAGAGCTCCGCCGGTTGCGTGAGAGAGAAAAGGAGGAAGAGGAAAAGAGAAAAAAAGACAAGGAGAAGGGTAAAAAGGGGAGTGACACTGACAGCAGCAGTAGTTCAGATGAAGGTGTCGATGATCACCCTCTAAAGAAGTCCAGAAAACCTCCCCCACCTCCTATCCCTGCCCCCTCAGACTCAGATTCACCACCTCCAGAGGTACAAATACTTATCCTTTTGATTTAGCATAGTTATAAATTATGGCAGAATAATAATTATGTATTTGTCCTAATAGGAAAGGAAAACCTCCAAAAAGCCAGACAAAAAGGAAAAATTAAAGCGAGAGAAGGAGAAAAGGGAACGAAAAGAAAAAGGGCTAAAAGAGAAAAAAGCCAGAAGGTTAGAAGAAAAGTCCAGAGCACGGTGAGTCCACAGTATGGATTAGTAGTCTAAAGTCATCATAACAACGTCATGATATCAATCTACACAGTTATAACCTTTTTTCTTCTTTTCAGATCTAAACCTGAGAAACCAAAACGCAAACCGGAGAGACCTCCAGAAAAGAAAGTGGAAAAGAAAAAGGGTAAGTCTTGTAACTGTATTTTGTTGCAGAGAATTTTAAATATTAACTGGTAATGGTCATTTTAATGCAGAGCCATCTCCAGAAGAAAAACTACAGAAACTCCACTCAGACATAAAGTTTGCACTTAAAGTGGACAGTCCAGTATGTATCTTTACCAACATTTAACTATTTAAAAAAAATAATATTTATTTATTTATTTATTTATTTTTATTTTTGTTTGCAGTTTTTTTTTTCTCCTTTTCACAATTTTCCATTATTTCTCTGATTCCAGGATATAGATCGGTGTCTACAAGCCTTAGAGGAACTTGAGGCTGTGCCAGTGACCAGCCAAATCCTCCATAAAAATGCAGAAGTTATTGCCACATTAAAAAAGGTGGATTTTCTGTTTTGCTTTTTGTGCATTTAGGCTGGTGATGTCAGTATATTTGTATTTGTAATATACAAACATTGTGGATTTATTTTGCTTACTTCAGATACGGCGCTATAAAGCTAGCGCCGCTGTAATGGAAAAAGCAACAGAGGTGTACAACAAATTAAAACTTCGCTTTGTTGGTAAGACTGAGGTGGCAGCTAAACCTAAAACAGAGAACGATGACACAGAAAATAATGAGGAGATTCAAAATAAGGGTAATAATAATACAAAATTTTATATATATATATATATATATATATATATATATATATATATTTTTTTTTTTTAATTATTATCAGAATCAGGCTTGGTTACAATTGATTTGCTTTTTTAGATTCCACTCCAGTAAATGGGGACTCGGAACAAAAGCGAGAGGATGCAGAGGTAGAAGAAAAGCCAAAATCACCTCACCAGGATGAGAGCAATGACCATCCTACTTCAAGCCCAAACAGGTGAAAATTGGGTTTCTTTTCAATGTTTTAATGATTCTATGCATTTTTTTTATTTTATATTTACTTTGCCATTGTCATTAGACATTTTTGTCTTAAGCCAATCTTATCTTTTCAGGCGGAGCCCAGAAAGCCCTGCTAAACAACACTCACATCCATATGAAGAAGCTGACCATGCCATTTCTGCAGAGATGGAACCAGCTGCTGTAGAAAGCTGAGAGACCTTTACAAACCACTGCAGTGGACCAAGTGCTTAAAGATGGTGGCCTCTCAATTGACATTGTACAGAGCTACTGGCTATACACAGAGCCTTTCTTCCTCTATCTGTTACATCATCCATGTTGATATGTGACATTTTGTACTACAATGATTTTAATCCAGAAGGTACCAATAACCCAACTGTTTTGATCTTCTATTCATCACAACAAGGCTTCATAGTTTGATTGTTTATGGAGCTTTGCAAACCTTAAGTTTTTGAAATGATCCTTTTCTTCTATACACAACACAACAAGATCTGTGTCTTTATCCTAGTTCCTGCTTCTGCTACAAGAACTCACAATCTGTCTTTCATAGCACTTTTGACAAGAAGATTAGACTTGGTTAGTGTGAAATGGATTAATTAAAAATTTTTGTAGGAAGAATTGGAGCTGTGCTGGTAGTTTTGCTTTGAAATTGTTGTGCAGCCCTTCCTTAGGCTAAATTTGTTAAATAAAAATCACACAAAACATCAGAGAGGCCTCTTATCTGTGAGTATGACATTGTGGAAATTACTGTTTCTCAGTCTTTTGTGTTTAGCTTAGTTTTTTTTTTTTATTACTTGGTCCGGTTAATCCATTCTGAAATGTAAAGCCATGAATTGTGTCATTTGAACATGTATTTTCAAGTGAGACCCACCTATGTTTTATAATCTTGTTTGCAAACATTCTCATTTAAAATTTTGTAAATTAATTGCGGTGTTGTTAGACACTTTGCACTCTCTAATTTTCATAGTGTCAGCTTAAAGTACTGTGCATATTTAATTAAATACTTGTACAGAGTGGACAATGCCCATAAACGCTCCAGATCTCATGTAGCTGCAGCCTCTGATGTCCTGTCACGTGCTTACTACAGGTGTTTTTAGTGGTATATATAAATTGATAAAGCATTTCTATCAGTTGAGAATTGAATAAAAATCTCAGCATGGTTTCTGACTTGACTCCTCGTTTGTCCGAGCTTTGCATGTAATATTGATACTGTACAGTATGTCAAACAGTCAAGGACCTTTGATATGTGCATAAAACAATAAAAACAAACTTGTTAATATGATCAGCCAAATGTTACTGAAACAACTAAAAAGACAAAAACTGAAAAAAACACCAGTAAATAAAATGCAAAACAGAGGAGTTAAATGACCGAATGACGCTACTGAATGCAATTTTTAGTCACTGCCCATTTCCTCTGCATAAACTATTTTAAATTGACTGCGGAGAGTTTAATAGTTTATAAATCTTTATATATACCTTATTATATATACCTTAATTATTGTATGTGTATTTAATTTGTAGAAAGGTTTTGTTGCAGTTATGCTTTGAAAGTGTGAAGGATGTAGCTTGTAGAATGGGGGACTAGACCTTTAATTTCTCTGATTCTCGCATAACGCTAAAGTCAGCTGACTTTCGACGCCATTTTGTCAGCCATTTCCTCCACTGATCCATTGCGAGCGTCTCTGCACAGCACAGGACGCCCCGTCTGGCCTCAGTTCCCTCTACCCGGGATTGGTAAACAGCAGTGGACCCGGCATACACGGTGCCCGGGTGGATGAGAGACACTTCAGCAGGTCCGTCAGCACTCTCCACACCTCTGCAAGACTCCCGGCCCCGCAGCACAGAAGCGGTTCAAGTCATATACAGCCATGGCTTTGAAGATTGTCAAAGGGAGCATCGATCGAATGTTCGATAAAAATCTGCAGGATTTAGTACGTGGCATTAGGAATCACAAGGAAGACGAGGTAAAACAACCAAATATTTATACTCTGAACATTTATAGTCAAACATTTACTTTTGTAATATACTTTCAATGTACCGTTATCGTAGACCAGCTAGCTGGGGTTACGAGCTAAGGCTAGGGTAAATTAACATTAGTTAGGCTCAGTCAATTCAGCCGCCTGCTAAGACAAGGATGCTAATGTGCTTAGAGTTACAGTTTGTGAATTTTATCAAGGCACTAACCTTATAGATATAGTTTATAGGTATGGTAAAGTTTAGCTATGGTCAGTCATAAATAGCTTTGTTACTGACCGATGAACGTAGCTAACAGGGAAAAGCTAGATGGAGGAAGACCGCTAAACCATAATAGTCTTATACCATGTATCTAGAACAGACCACAAAGACAACACTTGTCTACTTTAGAAGAAACTTGTGTAGTGTTTTCTTAAACATTTTCTAATTACACTGTGAAAGTCGAGTCAATTAGTCTCCACTTGGTCCCTGTGACTAACTGAACTGTTGTTGAACCATAGTATAATGTGAAACCCATGGTATAATTTTAATTCGTGAAAGACAGAAAATGAGTCACACACCATCTGTTATGAAGAGAGATGTCAAGCTCTTAGAGCAAAGACCTAAGTGGGAGAAGGTGGGATGGGCCGTTAGAGGGCACTGTTTGTGATAGCCACGTCTCCATCTCATGTCCCAGCCTCCCTCAGGAGAAGCGGGAATCAAGCAGGGGCTCCTGGTTGTCATAGCACTGAACAGGAAGGTACTGTGTACACACCTGTCTCAAGTGCAGGTGTGGAATGTAGGAAGAAGGTGTTTTACTCCAAGCCAGCCTTCAGATATGCTTTCTTTCTTGAATTAGACTTTACCTCCTTCGTTCTCTTGTATTACAGTTTTATTCATTTAAAAAGTAATTGTATCAAAAATCATTATGTCGCCATTTGTAGTAAAATATAGCAGCTACATATTCTTTGCCCTTTGTAATTCATTCAATTTTTTTCTTTCTTTGAAACATTATTATAAAATTCACAATGTGTAATGATAGTTATGTAATTTTTACATGATTTTTCCTGAATAAATATCTTTTGTGGTTGTCTCTAAATTGACACTATCCACTAAATTGACACAATATAATCTCAGCAAAGATTGGCTAGGATTGAAGTAACTGAAGTAAAGATATCATTTATTTTTTGTCATAACTCTTAACCTATTGTTATTCTGTACATATTGTCACATTTTTGTTATAGTCATTATTAATGCCATTGTGGTGTAGTACAGTATTTGTTCAAAACTCTAAAAGTCGCATCCAGGTTTGCATTTTAACATACCTTAATTTCCTGATCTCTTGATTTAGCAGTTAACCACTGGTAATACTACCTGGCCAGGCTAGAGTAGGTGCTGGTTGCCAAGCCAACAGCGAACAGTTTGCTGAAATATTAATTGTGTGTGTTCCTTCTTTCATTTTGTCTTTGATGACAATTGCACTGATGTTTCACATAGGTCACTCATTCAGAGTTTTTTTTTTCCTCTACACCTACTAAAAGGGAGAAGTACTGAAAAATAATTGAAAGAGATGCTTGTTGTAAACATGCATACACAGACTGTTTTTAATATTTATATATTGTTTAAAGGAATTAAAGCATTGGTGAGTAGCTGACAATTAATAAACTGATTGATCTTAATAAGTTTGAATTTTGGTAACCCTGATATAATAGTTCATTTTAAGGGCAAGGGCTACAATTATTACTAAATCAAAAAGATAAAAAAAAAAAAAAAAAAAAAAAATCTAAACTATCTCTTCTCATATAGTTGACCATGTCTGATGTTCTTACATTTTGGGGAATAATGAAGACAAAAATATACATAAATAAAATAAAAAATTACTATCCATAATCATAATAAAAGTTTTTTTATAATTTTGACTTGATCTTTTTTTTTTAAAGACTTTTGTCAGTTTTAGCACTAGCATAAACACTCCAGCTATTTGCCATTACTGGTAGAAACCCTGTCTGTCTTGGCCATCAGACAACTATTTCAGCTATTTCAATTGGTTGTGAATTGGGCACTGAAGAAGAGTGTGACTGGTAAGCGCTATGTGTGTCTGGTGACAGTGGGATGAATGCCTCCCTGCCTGCCCACTGGCTATAGTTTCTTGTGGGGCAGCAGCAAAGCCCAGTCCCCACCTCCTCCTGTCTCTGTGGTGTCTCATGACTGCACACACATGACCAGCGCACTCTCACCCTCTACTCGGTTATATGTGTGCATGTTTGTTTTGCAAGGGAGCTCTTCTTACCAATAGTTTACTATCTTCTCCAACAACGCCTCAAATAAAAAGTTTTTCTGAAAAAAGCGATGTTTTGTTTATAAACATAAAGACTCAGTTCATGGGTTTTGGTGTACAAATCCTCATTACCAGTATCCAGTCAAATTGAAAATCTTTTTAGTCATTCCAAAATTGCCTGCATTAGAAACTAGGAATGACATTATTCTATACGGGTTATATTTTCAACAAATGGGCTTGGTTTTTCCACTTCGCACTTGTTTCTAAAGCAACCGTTTCACTCCAGATGGAGATATCACTCTACCTAATCTGATCTTGTGTCTGTTGTTTGCCCTCTCCCTTCAGGCCAAGTACATCTCCACATGCATCGATGAGATCAAACAGGAGCTCAAGCAGGACAACATCGCTGTTAAAGCCAATGCTGTTTGCAAACTCACCTACGTAAGATCTCTGAACAGCTTCTACCTATTTACTGACTCTTTCTTTGTATCACATCTACCAGTCCACACACTGCTGCAGTAAACTCCGTGTGACCGCCAGAGTACAAACGCGTTCACCCCACCACTGAGATTGTTCTCGTCATGAGTCAACACTGTACTTATCAGACTTTCTGTTCAAACATCATCTTGTCTAATTAAAGCAGGTGTTGTGGTTCAGGCTTTCATCAAAAGAATACGGAAGCTATTAGAAAGACAGCCTGTACGCCCCTCACATAGCACTAGATTATTGCCATAGAAGCCAAATAGCTAGCAGCTTTCCTGAACAACTTCCTTTTTAAATTAAATGTAAGCACTTTCTATTTTTAGCCTGGCCATGGTTCCATTAGCTTGTTGCAGTTGGCATTTGTTGTCAGATTGAAGGCTTTTAAGCTGAAATCATTTGGCCTTTTCCATGCACACCAAGGACATGCTGCTTCCTTTTATTAACCACCACTTTCTGTTTTTTGTGTAACAGCTTCAAATGCTTGGTTATGATGTCAGCTGGGCTGCTTTTAACATTGTTGAAGTCATGAGCTCCTCCAAGTTTACATACAAGGTACGAGTGGAAAATATTAAGAAGTTCTCTTTAAAATGTAGATGTAGTTTTAGTGTCTTTATAAGAATGTAGATTAAACTACCCAAATTTGCTGGTGTCTGTGGTATTTAACAATGACTGTAATGAGTGCAGTACATCATTCATGCAACCTGCTTGTTGTTTCTACAGAGGATTGGATACCTGGCTGCCTCGCAGTGCTTTCATGAGAGCACTGATGTTATTATGCTGACTACAAACCAAATCAGAAAGGTCGGTTATACTATTTCTTTTTTTTCCTTTCTCTCTGAACATAATGTCACACTCACTATTGTCTTCCATTTATTGTCTCCCAGGATCTGAGCAGTCCCAACCAGTATGATACAGGTGTTGCCCTCACAGGCCTCTCTTGCTTTGTGACCCCTGACTTGGCCCGAGACCTGGCCAATGACATCATGACACTTGTGAGTCATTAAAAAAATATATTTTGGGCTTACAAAGACAAATTAGAAAAAACATTGTTACATTAATGTTAAATAAAAAAATGTATCACTGTTTTTATTATTATTTTTTAAATATTGCCTCTTCTGTTTTTATTTTTAAACCATCTAGATGTCCCATACAAAGCCCTACATCAGAAAGAAAGCAGTATTGATCATGTACAAGGTATTTCTGAAGTACCCAGAGTCTCTGAGGCCTGCTTTCCCCAGGCTCAAGGAGAAACTAGAGGATCCAGATCCAGGTAACTACTTGAGACTTTTACAAACAGCGCTTGCTCTGACTTTTCACATAGCTTGATTTTTGCCCTCACAGCTGGAGTTCTCACTCTTGTACAAGTTTACATGACAAGAGAATTACACTTCTGTGTCTGCAACTGAATATTTTTTTTTGTAGACAAATGTTTTTAAGCAATGGCTGAGTGGGCAACTAACCTGTGAAGTTCGGAAGCTTAGTTGTACTAGATTTTGCAGAGACCTTTTGAGACCAGTGGCAGTATTTCTGTCACCTGAACCCCATAAATTATTCAACAACCAAGAATATGAGATTAAGTAAGCTCGTTTGCTCTGCTGATCAAAATGAAAATGAGAATTACCAACCAGTAAAAACTATAGTTACACAGACCCTAACATAGGATAATTATTTTGTGTTCGTTTATGATATACTGTACCTGTATGGCTGTTCCACTTGTTCTAGAAATGTGCATCTATATTTATTAAAAGGGGGGAAAAAAACTTGTTGGCATCTTGGTTATGGATTTTTAAACTTGCAGTTGCCATAGAGTGATTAGCAATATACCTTTTTCTGTAGGTGTCCAGTCAGCAGCAGTAAATGTCATCTGTGAATTGGCCCGGAGGAATCCCAAGAACTACCTGTCTTTGGCCCCACTTTTCTTTAAACTCATGACCTCCTCTACTAATAACTGGGTGCTTATTAAAATTATCAAGTTGGTAAGTTAAAACGTTAAATACTGCACCACTCCGATATCTTAACCTCATGTAAATTTGATGAGTAACTTTGTCTTTTCCAGTTTGGTGCCCTCACACCACTGGAACCACGATTGGGAAAGAAGCTTATTGAACCTTTGACAAACCTAATTCACAGGTCAGATAAACACATTATTTATTTTTATGCATGCATTCCAATCTATTTGTACATTATTTAAAAAATAAATTCTACTACTAAATTCTAATACTGTTTCTCTCACAGTACCTCTGCCATGTCCCTGCTCTATGAATGTGTCAACACTGTAATTGCAGGTTAGTATCAGTATCCTGCAAGCCATAATAAACATTAATTATCGAAGTAAACTGATGTTACTGTTTCCTGGTGCTGCAGTGTTGATTTCCTTGTCTTCTGGGATGCCTAACCACAGTGCTAGTATCCAGGTAAGTTTTATTTTCTGAACTTCTGCTTTTAAGATTTATCAACCCTTTCCACTCTAGTTAAATCTGCATGCTTTTTTTTTTCTTCACTATTTTTTTGAATCACTAAGCAGTAGAAGGGCTAGCAAGTTAGGACACTCTTTTATTGTGTTATCCCCTTGTGTCTGTGAATATTGCATGACAAAATCTGAGACAGGTTCTTTTTTCCCATATGTTTTTATGATTTATTTTGTTTTAAGTGTGTTTATGAGGCTGAAACTGGTGTGGAAAGGATCACCATAATGTTAATGGTCTTTCCTCTGTTTTGTCTCTTTCCCTCAGCTGTGTGTGCAGAAACTGCGAATCCTGATTGAAGACTCGGACCAGAACTGTGAGCCCTCTGTCAATGCCTGCAGTGTGTCATTTTCTCATTGTCTGTGTGTTTCTGGAGCAGTCAACCCACCCCATAGATGGCAACAATTTAGAATCCCTGACTCTAGATAACTCGAGCAATACTACTTTGACTCCAAAAAATGATGTGACCTGCCTTAAATACTACTGTTTGTGAATGTAAGGCACAAATTTTGGCAGTTTGTCCATGCTCTGCCAATTGGATTTTAGACTGCTAGATTCGAGTTATCTGGATCTTAACACATAGATAGAGTTGTTTCTGAAGTAGGTATGTGTTGTTTTTGGAGAGGCCTTATAGTAAAAATAATTAAAGAAAAATGTAAAGAATAAGGCTGATGCAATTTAAGAAAATAATTGTTGAAGATTGTATACATGCAAAATGTATCCATATTAAGCAAGCTTTGTTTTGCTTATAAATGTCAGCAGGCATTAGATTACAAAAAAAATCAATGCCAGCCTTTGGTAATTTGAGCATAAGATGAATTGAACTTACTCTGACTAAAATGTAACAGAAGGAATACTTCAGAAAAGTAAAAACATATTTTATTCTTACTTTAGGTTGTCAAAGTTGTTGTTGTTTTGCAAGCACAGGTGATTGAGCCTCATCTACTACTCATCATCTACTGCAATGATCTGTGCCTGGTCACCTACAGTATTGTGTTTTACTGCAGCAACTGGCCTTACCTCAGCTCAAGGTCACTACAGCATATACTCACTGCTGTTGGCCATAAAACATTGACAACCATTTGTATGAGCCACAATAGATCATCAAAGTCTTGAACTGACCCATTTTATAATTAAAAAAAATGGTCTTAAGGACCATTTTTTTGCAAAATCATAAAAGGGGAATAGGTGTTAATGTATAGATGTTGAGATTAGGACAAAGGGTGTTAAATTTCCTGTGTTTTGTGTCGGTGTGTGGTGTGTCTTTGTGAGCTCT